>CAWUFW010007399.1:0-600000 GCA_963921515.1 Calotriton arnoldi
GATGGTCCAATGACACGTGCAGCTTTACTTGGAATCTTGGATCAATGGGATATCTGTGCGGCTGCGCAGACTTTCCTACAACGAAGTTTCATTGAATATCACGCAAGTTTGCCTTTTCTACTTTTGGATGCTCCTGCTTGTGAGGAACATGATTGTTCCTTCGACTTACTAAATTGGATGTCATTGTTTTTTTCTACCAATGACAATGATGAACTATTAGAAGGAATTGCATTCCTTTGCATCCAAACCTTCATGGATTGACTACTTGGTTCATCCCTACTCCACTGTCTGGCATACAGACTCTTTTCAAGCTCAAAGTGCCTTTAGCTTTTTTCAAACTTTCCCTTTTTTCTTTCTCTCCGATTTGTGTTTTTTAGAAAGTCCCTGAACAATATTTTAAACAATGCCTGACTTTTGAACTCTGTTTTTGTTCTTCTGTCTATGTCCTACTGACTTACCAGGGAGGGTGTTATATGGGGTTATATGGCCCTAAGACACATTATCGACATTGCTAAGTTAGCATGAGTTTTGCTTGCCCTATGCTGCTGCTTTTGCGCACGCCTCTGCTAAGCGTTTGTTTTCGCGACACTTTGCCTCTGCCCTGTACATGATAACAGATTGTTTTTCACGTTCTCAGCCTTCCCTTCAATTCTGTCTGCACATAATGTGCAAGGTCGGCCAACAATGTCTCTTGTTATTCTGTTCTGGTCAGTCCTTATTACCTAGACAAAACATGTTACCAACAGCTGCAATGCGGAAGAATCGTGCTTTGATATAACGTTGTTGCATGTTTTTGAAACACACTCGAAGAAAGCCGTTCCATGGAGCTGAGCGCTGCTATTCCTATGATATAAACCTTTGGGTTTAGGCTTTTAGGTAGGGGTCTGCTAATAACGCCTAGAGATCTTCTGTTATATAAAATAACTTCTTACTGCCGTGGGAGGGTGATTAGGCCCAGTTATTTAGCCTTTTTCACAGTCTTTATAAAATGACGACTCCTTTTATATTCTATGGTATTGTAACAATGCTAATGATTCTTGCCTTATGCATTTTGCTGCTAGTTGTGGTTCGCATACTGTTTCATGAATCACTTTGGTCAAAATAAACATTTTGAACTTATTTAGTGACTCTGATTATTTTTATTGTGGACAAGTACGTGAGAGCGAAAGAGTGTCTTGTTCCCGCGACTCTGAGGTGAGTCGGGAGTGCTCGTGTTCTGGGTTGTCTAAACATTCGTAGCTTCTTGATATTTGTAGAGACCAAATGAGACACTATTGCTAGTTGGTTGGGATTTTGGGTACTAAGGTGATAGGAGGTACACCCCAATTTCCTGAGGTCCTGTTTTCTTGTGCATAGTTCTGTGTATGAGCAGAATCCCCGCAACACTAGGTCAAGCAACAGCTGCAATCCCTGGCAGGGTGAACCACAAGAAGTCACTAGATTAACTTGTGCTTAACCCTGGGTAGCTTGGCACAAAAAGCAGTCAGTTTTAACTAAGAGGCAATGTTTAAGGTTTTTATGCAGCACACCAACAGTAATAAAGTAAAAACTCAACACAAGAAAAATACCACACCAATTTAGAAAAAGTAAGTACATTTTAATAAACTATTTTTTTTTTTTTTTGCAGAGTTTTATATAGCGCGAACTTGACCCGAATCGGGTATCAGAGTGCTTTACATAGCACCAGTTATGTTACATTAGGACACACATTCATTTTTGTTAGGCACGGGTAGATTAAGTGTTTTGCCCAGAATCACAGGATGTTTAGCGTCATTGCTGAGACTCGAACCCAGTTCCCCAGGTTCGAGGTCGGACGCCCTAGCCATTAGGCCAACTCCTCTACCCTCCTCTTGACACAAAAACAACAAAACTCCTATCAGTAGAACCGGAGTTATGAATTTTTAAGGTTTTTACTAAAGACTAGCACCTTCAAGATCAAAGCTCTAACCTCTGACATCTAGACATGGAAGACCGGGTCTCAGGCGAAAAATATGGTCAACCGCGATGAAACGTGGGTCGGATACAAAAAGTAGATTGGGCCCGGTCAGCGCTTACCTTCGGATTTGATGTTTTGAGAAGGTAAAGTTCAGCAGGGCAAGGCTGCAGGTGATGTCCGAGCAAGGAGTGCTGTCAATGGGAAGCCACTAGTTGAAGTAGCTGTGAAGATTTATACGTTCGGACTTAGTCACTTTTAAGGAAGTCAAAAATCTCCAGCAGGATGAGGCAGGAGTCTGTAGTAGAAGATAGTTCCAGGAGACCGGTGTCCCCTTTGGCGAAGGACCGCTGAACAGGATTTGATGCTGTGGAGAAGAACGTAGGGAGCTGCCACGAAGTCAGGCCGACCCGCGATGCACCTAAGGTGGATCAACAAGCAGGGCTGTCCCAGTCAAAAATGTCCAAAGGTTTGTGTGTTGGCTATCAGGGCACATTTAGCACCACCACCAGGGTCCAGGACTGAAGGGGAACCATTTGGGGGATTAGGACTCACTCAGGCTGAGTCCAGGTGCGGATTCAAGATCGTGGGAGCCTGTTATATCCCTGTAGCTGTGAAGAGGAGGCCAGAGAACTAGCCCTTGGAGTAACTCTGGTATTCCTGGTTTAAGGTGATAAAGCACAGATGAAGCAGCAGGGCAGGCCTCTGAGGGTTCAAGGCAGGCTCCAGGCAGAAAAGCAGTCCTTCCAAGTGCAGCAAAGCTGTAATGTGGAGTACACAGCAGGCCACAGCAGCAGGCAGTCCTCTGAGAGTCCTTCCACAGGTCCAGAAAGTGAACTGAAGTGAGGGTCTGAGGGCCCTATTTTTATACCTGGTGCCTTCTTTGATGCGGGAGAAGTTCCTAGAGGTTTCTCTTTGAAGTGCTTAGAATCTCTTGACTCTCCTGCCCTAGCTCCAAGGTGGATGCAGAGACAATGTGGGGGTGACAAGCCCTTTGTGTGAAGGCAGAACACAGCCTATTCAGTTGCAAGTGGGCCAGTGCCCAGCTCCACCCCCCATCCTGGAAGCACATGGCCCATTCAGGCACACCCAGTTCCTCTACTGTGTGACTGTCTAGGAGGAATTCATAAAGCCTAACTGCCAACTACACCCAGTCATGTGACACGGGGAAGGTTCCAGGCGCCAATGGCCTAAGGGCAGGAAAATTCCTACTTTCCAAAGTGGCATTTTCATAATTGTAATTTAAAATCCAACTTTACCATTAAAGAGGATTTTTAATTACAATTTCATAGATACCAAACATGAAATGCTTATCTGTCCCCAATCAAAAGAAAGCACTTATTAAATGCAATAAGGCAACCCAATGTTATCCTATGGGATGGGTAGGTCTCATAGTAGTGAAAAATGAATGTAGTTCTTTTGCACTACCAGGACAAGTAAAACTTAAAAGTACATCTCCAACCTTTTAATTGCAATACACCCTGCCCTATGGGCCTCCTTTGGGCCCTCTATGGCGTACCTTAGGGGTGACATATGCAATAAAGGGGAGTTTAAGGCTTGGCAAGGGGGTTATATTGCCAGGTCAAATTGGTAGTTTAAAACTACATCAGGCTGCAATGGCAGGCCTGAGACACGTTTTAAGGGGCTACAGAAGTGGGTGGCACAATAAGTGGTGCAGGTCCGTTAATAGCATTTAATTTACAGGTCCAGTGTATATGGTATACCACTCTACAAGGGACTTATAAGTAAATTAAATGTGCCAGTCAAGTGTAAGTCAATATTACCATGTTTAGTGGAGTGAGCACAAGTACTTTAGCACTGGTTAGCTGTGGTAAAGAGCACAGTCATAAGGCTAACAAAAATGAATTTCAGCAAAAGAAATGGTGGGAAACAGACAAAAAGTTTGGGGTAAGGACCCCCTGAGACTGACAGGTCTCACAGTTTTCATAAAGCAAATCAAGCAGGCACAGCTTTCTATGAAGGGAAGTTCCCTAATATGCTTAGCTAAGAAATCAGGTAAGTTGGGGAGACGTCAAGCTGAAGGTGTCAGGAAGTAAAGCCTCTAAAAGGCAGAAACAAATAAAGATTCAGTCAAGTAAGTGAGAACGGATTTGCCCAAAAGTCTAAATCTTTTTGAGCAGGAGCAAAGGAGTATATCTTCTGAGGAGAGTGGAAAGGGCACCTACATCTAACTAACTCATCAATGCACAATCCCATGAAGAGAACCAAACAGGATCAAACATTCCATGATATCTCTGTGTCGGCGCTTTTCCCAGCCATCGCACAACTGAAGTTTCTGCTGCATGACCTTTAAGAGATATCTCTTAGAGCATGGTACATCATGATCAGCATGTTCTATGTACAGGAGCAGTGTTTTATTATTTAGCTCACCATGGAACACATACTGATAAACATTCACACATATACTGAAACAATAAGAATACAGTTCTAATTAGATCATACTCTTGAAATTTGGCTCCTGAAATGAGAGAAAGGGAAACAAATGTACAGCAGCCAAAAGAGCATTTAATTTTAGAGTGAATCATTTAAACTGAGGCCTACATTAACTATGGTCAACTTTAACTTAAAAATCACACTCTATCTATATAAATGCATGAGGTTCGGATTAATGCAAAGTTGTGCAAATATAAAATAGTGACAAGGCATCACCAGTAACGTTGATAACTGGTTTATCAGGGCATTGGGTATTAAGGGCATTATGGGTACGAGGTCGAAGATTTCTAGTGCAGTATCCATGTGGCATTTTGATCCTCATTTTCTGAATCCCACAAATTCTATACGTTTTCCTCTGCAGGAGATTCACTTCGCAACACCCTTGACAGAGCTCTATATTGTTTTGTCTGTTGCCCATGAACATAGTGCTACATTCTGCTTGGCGATAAAGGCAAAGAAAAAATCTGACTTCTATTCACATGGGGGACTACTATTACTACGACCAGATCATAACGCCCCTAGTGGGTGATGCCAGATGATTATAAGTGCGGGGTACAGGCCTTTGCATCTCTACACCAGTCAGGAGAATGAAAAATGGCTCTCCCTGTGCAAATCAGTGTAGGTTCGCCTGATTGAGACCTCTGATTGCAGTTGGTGTACATCCCCCCACATCCTGTGCCCTTAATTCTTCCAAGATGCCAAAACTCAGCAAAAGCATCTGATTGTGCTGATTGCAACGCAACTATGGCACATCTGAAGGAAAAGTACTTTCAATCAATTGACTCCCTCTAAATGTTTGGGGGCAATTGTGAATGTGAATGGCCAGTGTGTTGGAGCCCAATTACTACTAGATTGGATACATAAGCTGGCCTATTTGCAAAACAAGTTCACATTTACTTGCAAAGGCTATGTACACCTGCACTAAAAGGAAATGTGGGACCAGAGGCAGAACTTTTGTCTAGCTCCCCTGGAGATCAGAGCCGAAGATGAGCAACCCAGTGTGCAGCCATAAGTAGTTTGGAAGGATCTAAACTACCAAGCCTGGAGACATGACCTGCGATCCTCTTTGGGCAGTATGTCTCCAGTGTGAAGGCTCATGTTTCTCAGTACTTGTTGTTACATCTTTGATCCCCCTGCAAATGACATGGGCCTCAGCATAAAGGCCTGGGTGCCTCTACAGATTTCCTTGCAGCTGTAATTACCTGCAAACAAGACAACCCCAGAATGAAGGTCAGTGGACCTTCGGTATCAGGGCTTTATCTGTTGCAGCTCATGAAGCCTCTGGACCAAACCACTGCCCAATCCACGTTTCTGATCTCGTGGCCTTTGCATTGATCCTTGCAGTGGTTTTTCATTCCCACCAGGATCTATCAGTATACTAATTGTTGAGGTCATCCTGAGATACCAAACTATACACAGAAGCTGTACCACAAACAAATCGATCCTATCTGCCAGCCCTGTGGGAAATAAACTACACAGCAAATTACATTGCTGACAAAATATTGTGAACTAACATCTGTTGTTGTCTGAGTTCTTTTGTATGTCTTCTGTGTGTGCCTTAGGACCTCCTGGCAGCAGCAACACCCTGAACTGACACAACAGTTCTGATTGCATTAGCCTGTATCTGGTACCAAGGTTCGTGAATGCCAAAACTCTCGACCCTCAATGCTCCCAGTCATATCAGCATTGAACCTACCTTAAATGAGTCCAAGCTCCTCACACAATACCTAAGATTTTACAAAACTGAACCCTGACAGCCTCTGCATACACATCTATCATGCAAGGTTCAGATTCTCTGTACTATAATGCCGGCAGACAGAATAAAGAGAGATGAGGACCCAAAAGATGACTTTATTTGCCATAACGTTAGTGAACGATGCATTTTAGGACACTTTCATAGGGTTAGCAAGATCTACACTGGATGGACCGGGAGCGGTGTTAAACCCCCTAAGGTTGTTAGTGCTCCATACCTGAGCCTGGTCAATAAAAAAATACATTCAACATTATATAAAACACATTAGGCTCCACAAAAAAGCTGATAATATTTTATCATGAAGGTTTATTAAAAGTTAATGGTTTATAAGGCAAAAATCAGTTTAGCAGCAATTTATAATATGGTTCAATTAATAAGCAATCAAATTTGACAAAGCAGAGGACAAGCCACCATTCGATTGTCTCATAAGGGAGGACCAAGGAAAAGTCAGTCATCTCTCTGAAAGAGCACACTAAAAAGCTCTTACTCTGCTCTGCTCTCACCTGTGCTAAAACCACATAAACGGTAACATCTTACACACCTACACGCAGTTCTCAAGAAGACTATCCAACCAGGTTAAAGTAAAATGAAATGATTACATTCTCAATATGTTCTCAAGTTTTCTCACAACACAAGCTGCTTTCTGCGCCCTTCAAACTTACACTATCTGTAACTGGGTAAGATACTTGGACTAGTCTGCACACTGCAGGTGTCTCTTGAATGTGATATTCATTAATACAACATTCCACGATACTCACAAAGAAAAGATAACATTACCCCCAGGCCCCTTATGTCCTCGTCCCATTCATAGACAAAGTGGAGATAACCATCTCCCGACAGAAAAAAAGACCAGAGGAATGCTGGGACCTTAATACTGCCCCTCCCACCGGGAGTACATAAGCAGTACTTACCCAGCATCCCGCCTGTTCTTTTTTTCTGTCTGTCGACAGAATGGATGTGGATGTGCTGGTGCTGCTCCTGCTGGACTGGGGTGGCGTTTCTTCTCTCCTACCCCCGCCCGGCTGCCTGGCTGTGCAGGCGGGGGGTTTCCTGGTCCGCCTCCTGGCCTGCCGGGCTTGCTGGGAGGCGGGCTGTTCGTGGCCGGCTCTGCCTCCTTGCCGACCGGCCCTTTGCGGCTGGTGTGCGGCCTCCCGGTTGCTTCCGGGTCGAGTGAGCGTCTTCCTATAGCCTGGCTGAGTGGGAGTCGCGCCGCGCTTGCTGGTTTCCAGGCGCTCCCGGCTCTGGTGGGGACACCGGGTTGGATCTCTTGAGCTGGCTGTTGGAGGGGGGGCCGTATTCCTGGTGGTGTCTCGGCCCCCGCTCCGGGTGAGTACCGCATAGCAGTCTTTTTTTCCCTTCCTGTGGCCTTTCACGGGTTCGCTGCTGGCGGGCTTGCCTTCTGCTTGGAGCCGAGTTGTACTACGGGGCCTCCTGGTGCTGCCGGGGGATGGGACCCGGGTCCTCCTACATGCGCGGCATGCGCTCTGCCGCTGCGGACTTTGCCCGCCTGGTCCGCTTCGCTTGGCTCTGTGGGTGACTATTGTGCGGGGCGGGTGCTTCGGTGTGCCGGTTCTTGTCCCGGCTCTGGCCTGGTCATCTGCCGGAGCGGTTCTGGGGCTGGCGTGATGGCCGGCTGGCCCTCTGGATACAGCCGAGATTCTCAACGGAGGCTCTTGGAGATGCCGGGATTGGACCCGGGCCTCATACATGCGAAGCATGCGCTCTATTCCCTCCCTTGTTGTGGTTCTGGTGCCCCGGATGCTGCTCGATGGGCTGTCGCACGTTCTGGTGCTGTTTCAAGTTCCTCGTAGCGCTGCCTTGGGGCTGGTCTCCGCGGCTCTTCTGGCATCTCGGGCCCTGCATATGCCTGCGACGGTGGTTGCTGGATGCCCTGTTTCTGCTCTCTCGGCGGCTGGTGGGGTTGCGCGGCTGCTGCGTGTTCCTTCTGGGGTGTGGGCCTCTCTTCCTCCCGCCCCCACGTCGGGTGCCATCGTGTTTGTGTGATGGTCTTCTCGGCTGTTGTTCTGCAGTGCTCCTCCATTGGCCTGCGGCCTTGCTCCCTGTGGGTTTTCAGCCCTCTGTGGGTTTGCTGGGGCTCCTTTCTTCTGGCGCTGTTTCTGGTGCTTCGCTGTGGTTTGCGTGTTTCTGGTCTGGTGCCCTGCTCCTCGGTCCCTCGGCTTCGGTCCTCCTGTTTGTGTTCTGGTGGAGCCGGGCCCAGTCTTCGGGTGCGGCGGCCCTGTTGCCTTGGTCCGGGGTTCGTCCCGCTGTCAGTCCCTGTCGGGATGTGGCTCTGTGCCCGCTGGCCGTGCCTTGGCGTGGTCGGTCTCCTCTCTGGAGGGCTGGGGGGGCCTGGCTTTCCTTTCTTTTGTCCCTCCTGCTGCACTGGCCTCCGTGTGCTCCGGTTCGTGGGCCCTGTGCGGCCTGGGGGTGCCGGGGTTTGTGCCCGGGGCCCCCTGCGTGTGCCGTGCTCTTTTCTGCCATCCTGGCGTTGGCTTCGTGCAGCCTGGGGTGTTTGTCCTCGGCCTTTGGGCTGTTTCTCGCGGACGGGCTGGCTGACGCTGTGTCCGGCTGCTTGTCTCTTCCGGGCTGTGGGCTGCTGTCTCTTGTGTTGCGCGGCTCCTGGCTTCTGTGGGTTCCTTGGCTTGGCCCTTGTGTTCCCTTTCTGTTGCGCTCCGCTTGCTTCCCGGGGGTTGCCCTGGTTCGTCGTCTTGGCGTTCTGGGCCCTCCTCTGTTCCCATGCTTGCGTTTGTTGGCCGGGGTTTGCTTCTGTGGCTTCTGCCTTCTCCTTGGGTCAGGCTTCGCCTGTCTCCTGGTTCCGCCGGCTGTGCTGCTCGGTCTGTGGCTGCTCCTGCTGCGGCCCCTTTCTGCTGGGTGCTTCTGCCTGGTGGCTGTGCCCTCCTGTTTTGAGGCTGGTGCTGGTGTTCGGTCCCTGTTTCTTCAGGTCCCATTCCGGCTGTGTGGCCTTCCTTTCGGTGGTTGGGCGGTGCGCCTGGGGGTCTGCCTCTGGTTCTCCATTGGGGCCTTGGTGCCCCGGTCCCCTCGCGGCCTCGCTGTTGGCTGTCGATTGGTCTTTTCTTTCCCTGGGGTGCCTGCTCCCTGGGTGTTTGCTCCTCCTGCCCTGGCGTGTTGGCTGGTGGTGCGCTTTGGGCTGGGGGGGTGGGCGTTGTTTCTTGCTCCGGTTCCCCCCTGCGGTGCATTCCATGTGGCGCTTCGCCTCTTTTACTCCTTTTTCTGGGGGTCCCTGGGGGTCCCTGGGGGTCCGGGTTTCGTGCCCCTGCTGTTTGGCCCATGCTGTCTTTCGCTGGTGGTTTGCCCTGGTCGTTGACGCCTGGTTTGCCTACTCCTCTGTTGTTCTCCCTGTTGGGGTCTGCCTGGGGTTCTGGTGGGGTTGCTTGGCCTTGTGCTTGTTTCCCCCTCCTTCCTTTCCTCCTTGGGTGCCTTCTTTGGCCCTGCGTCCTTGCCGGGGCGTTCTCTGGGTGTCCTGGCTTGGCGCGTCGGTGTTTTCTGCCTTCCTGGGCTTCGTCCTGCCCGCTGTTTCTTCCCGGGTTTGGTTCGTTGGGCTGGTGTTGGGCTCCGGTTTCTTCCGTTGCCCTGGCTCTCCTCCTTCGCTTGGCCCTTCTTGTGGCTGGCGGCGTTTCCGCTCTGTTTTGCCCCTGGGCTGCGTGTAGCCTCTTTCGGGCTTGTGTAGGGCCCTGGTGTTCTGTGGTCCTTTCTGGCTTCCGCTGGCTCTGCCTGGTGTGTTGCTTCGGCTTCCACCTCCGGCGCGCCTTCTTGGTGCTGGGTTCGTGTCCTTCGCTTTTCTTCTCTTGTCCTGTCCGGGGTTGCCTCCGGTGCCTCCTGGTCTGGCGGCTGGTTCGGCTTGGCCTCCGGCTGTGCCTCCTGGGTTTTGGCTGGCTGGGCTGGGCTTCTGTGCTGGCTCTGGGGTATGTTGGTGTGGCATCCCCGGTCCCTTTCCTGGTGTTGGTGTCCTGGCTCGCTCCTCTCTTCCCTGCGGGCTCCCCCGGGTTCTGCTACCGGTGTGGGGTGCTTTTCGGTGTGCCCCCCCCTCCCCTGTCGGGGTGGGGTCGGGTGGTGTTCTCTTGCCGCTTTTGGGGTATGTTCTCCTGGCTGCTGGTTGTCCGGAGTCTGGTGCTGCTTGTGCCTCTGGCTTCTCTGCTTCCTCCGGTTTCCGCTTTGGCTGTTGCCTCTGTTTGATTTTTCCGGCCTTCAGTGTGGTCCGGCGGTGGTGTCCTGAGGGTCTGTTGGCCTCCCTGCCCTTTGCTTCGGCCTGTGCGCTTGGGGGCTCCTTCCGGGGGCTGGTTGAGCCTGTGGGTCCTCCTGCGTGGGCGGGTTGCTTGGTTCCGGTCCTGGCTTCCTGGTCCCTTTTGCTTTGTTGCCCTGGTTTTGGCTGTTTTCTTATCTCCTCTCCGGTGCTGGCTGGGGTCGGGCCTGTTGGTCGGGTCGGGGTTGCTGCAAGCTGGGCCTTGGCGTTGGGGCCTGTGCGGTCCTTTGGCTTCTGCCCCGGCTTTGGTTCCTCTCCTCTATCCTGTAGGCGCTTGTTCTTGTCTGCCCTCTGTGGTTCGGCGGGTTCGTGCCTGGTTGGTTCCTGGTTTGGGGTCTGCCGGGTGTTTCCGGTTGCCCTGGGCTTGCGCCCTGCCTTGTTTTTCCCTCCCTTTGGGGGTTGGGGGTTTTTGGGGTTGTGGCCGTTGGCCCTGTCCCTGCCCTTGCTGGGCCTGTTCGGTTCCCTGTTGTTGGTTTCCGGTCTTGCTGGCCTCTCAGTTTGGTGGGCTGTCTGCTGGGTCTTTTTTGGGGGCTTCTCTGGCCTGTGGTCTTCGGGGTTGGCCTCCTCTGCCCCTGCTGCTCTGGGGTTTTGTGTCTTGGTTCGGTTTGCTGCCTTCTTCCCTGTGGGGCTTTGGCCTCCTGGGGTTTCTGGTCTGCTCCTGGACTCTCGCTGTGGCTCCTTCCTTGTTGGCTCGGTGCTTGTTCCTGTGCCCTGTTGCCTTGGCTTTTTTCTTTGGCCCTCTCCGGGGCCTCCGGGGTTTGCTCGGTGTCTGTGCGGCTGCCGGGTCCTGTGTGCCTTCCTGGTGGTTCTGGGTTGGTCGACCTTGTCCGGTGGGTTCCCCTGGCCGTGTCCTTTTGGGTTTTTGGGCCTGGTTGCTCTGTCTCCGGTTTCTCTGGTTGGCGGCCTCCTTGTTGTGGCTCTGGCCTTCTGTTTTTTCTTGGTTGTTTCCGGTCCTTGTTTGTGTCCCTGCTGTCCTGTTTTGGATGCTGGCCGGTTGCTTCCTGCGGTTCCCTCTTTCTGTGCTCCCTTGGGTCGCCGCGTTTGGTGTGGTTTCCTGGGTGCGCTTGGGGGTTCGGAAGGCCGGTTTTCTGCTTTGGTATTCTCCACTTTGTCTATGAATGGGACGAGGACATAAGGGACCTGGGGGTAATGCTCTATTACTTACCGGTAATCTTCATTACTCCAGGTCCGGTTGTCCTCGTCCCATTCATACGCCCCTCCCTCCCTCCCGGGCGGCCGGCCTTCCTGTTTGGGCTTGGTTGTACAGGCGGGGTGCTGGGTAAGTACTGCTTATGTACTCCCGGTGGGAGGGGCAGTATTAAGGTCCCAGCATTCCTCTGGTCTTTTTTTCTGTCGGGTTATCTCCACTTTGTCTATGAATGGGACGAGGACAACGGGACCTGGAGTAATGAAGATTACCGGTAAGTAATAGAGCATTTCTGCACATAAGAAAGAAGAAAAAAAGAATATTCGATACTTAGAACTCCAACTTGCCTAGAAATAAAGTGTTCACATGTGACAAAGCAAAGATGGCAACTAACAATAACTAATCTTCCAAATCCTGGCACTGCTTTTTCAACCCCTGTCCTGAGAGGTTGCAAAATCAGCGCAAGAATACAGGGACAGCTTGTTCTTTTGGTTGTTGGTGCTCTGCGTTTGACTACCGCCTTTTTTAGTTACACTAAAAGTGAATAATAAGTTATTATTCACTATTAGTGTAATAAAAGATGGAGCACCAGACGCTGGAACTAGACTTTTGCTGGCAGAGTATGTAAGAAGAGCAATGTTTCTTGTGTGCATGTTTGGGGGTGAGAGTTTGTGTGAGACAGCGTATATGTGTGAAAGTGCATATCTGTATGTGTGAGCATGTGTGTGTAGGTGAAAGTGAGCTGGTCAGAGTCAGTAACAGATAGTGAGTGATAATGAGCGAGACTGAGTCTCAGTAAAGGAGTATGACAGAGTCAGAGTGAGTTAGAGTAAGAGTGACAGTAAATGAATGTGAGTGTATGAATGAGAATGAATGATTAAGAATGAGTGTGAGGGAGTATTAGAGTGAGTCAGCATGAGTGTAATTGTGAGTGAAAATAAGTCAGAGTGCAAGTAGTTGTGAGTAGGTGGCAAAGTGTGAGTGAGCGACACTATGAGTAAATGTGAGTGAGCTAGTTTGAATGAATTACAGAGAATGAGTGTGTCAAACTGAGAATAAGTTAGAGTGTGTGGGATTAACGGAGTGAGAGTTTGGGAGAGAGTGAGTGAATAAGAAAGTATGAGTGCGTCTGAGTAAGAATGAGTGAGTAAGAGCAACAAAGAGTGAGTGCAAGCAAGTGAGAACAAATGAGGGCAAGTGAGTGCAAATTAATGAGAATGAAATAGAATGAGTATAAGTCAGTCAATGTAAATGAGCATTAGTAAAAATGTAATATTATGCTTGCAATTTATATGTTTGACCATAGCATATGGAAAGTCATTTCTGCCTTACAGAGTCACACATGGCAAAATACTAGCACTGGTATGAAGCAGGTGATTCTTAGCATGACAGGCACCTGTCACAAAATACTGGTAATGGAATATTGGAGGTCGTTCTTGGCATACTGGGCACCTCCTTGATGGAATGGATCCTGCCCCCCCCCCTACCCCCAGCACCTTGAGACCCTTACGAGTGAGTAGTCGCGCTTAACAAACCCCCTGATTGATTGATATGGTAAAATACTAGTAGTGGCATAGAAGAGGTATGCCTTAGCATATGGGGTACAAGTGGCAAAGTTCTGGCACTGGCAAAGCGTATGTGATATTTGACATTAGGGCATCCATGGGATATAAGGGGAGTCCATGACAAAACACTGACCTGGCATAGTGGAGATAATTTTTGTCATATAGTGGTAGTCAGAGCACATTTTGAACAAAAAAATGGAGTCAACTCCTGAGGAGCGTCAGGTTTCATTGGCTTTGCAAACCATGAAAGGACTTGAATAGTTAATGAGAGCCCCTTCAGAGCTGGGGGCATTTTAGCAAATGTGTGTGAAAATTGTGCTTTAAATGCACCATATGACACAGTATCTTTTTTTAATGTGCTTGGGAAAGAACCCCCTTGAGCCCTTCTATAGGAGGTCTGGCACACTCACTTCACTTGTTTGTCACAAATCAGGACAAGTATTACGCCCCACCACTTTCAAAGATTACAGTGGCATCCTAATATATGTGGTGTCTAGCACAGAAATGTGTCTGTGTTGTGTTGTTATAATCAAGCAGTTACTATGGAACTTCAGCAATGCCAGTTATTTTGGTAGCATCAGAGTTAAGGTCACGTGACATCACTTTTTTGGGAACAGTCAAAGGATCGCAGGTCATATGATGTCACTCCCTGTTCCTGTGATGTCATTAAGTAGAAAGGATGTGTGATGTCACTTCCACTACACCAGGCATTTTAGTAAAGTATTTTTTTTAAGTATTAAGGACCCTGGTCCTATAATAATGAAGGCTATATAGGTAAAGGGACTTGGGTTTAAGGTGTCGTCTTGAGGTGTCTGATGATTGATTGTCTTTTCCTTCTCTTTCCTTTTTCTCTTTTATTAATATATTTGTGATGTTAATTGTATATTTAAATAATGTGTATGGGTTCTAATGACTAATAAGCGAATTTCAACCCCTAGTGATAGTAATGGAACACATTTGATATAAAAAAAACTTCACCAATAACTTGATGTAAAAAAAAAATCCTGTTCTTTTTCTAAAAGATTTTGCTTAAAATGTACCTTCTATTTACTTCACATTTTTTAACTGTAGTTTGGTTACTTAATCTGCAAAACCCTGCAAGAGTAAGACTTAAATCCTTGTCCTCACTACTCCCCGAAAGTTGATGCTCAAAAAGAAGATTCTTGCATTCCAGTAATCTGCACAGTCCCTGCATTAACAGGCAATAATTTACCCTTACACCTGAAACCACTGAACCTGGAGAACTACCCTGAAAATAAAAGAAAGAGCTGCAGCCACCTGTGATTGCTCTTACATCTTACTTTACCTCAGTAGAGTGTGAAATCTGAAGATGTGTGTTGCCACTCATTGTGTGAGATTTCGTGTGTACCGGCATGTGATGTCCATGTGTCTGGTGATATTATTTGGCACTGAATAAACAAATAAGTTGCTGGCTTGAAAAGAAAGCATTGAATGCAACGCTTCTCAATCACATCCTCTTCTAAAATGGCAAATATGCTATCAAATGAATCTTTGGTTCAAGAAGGGTCAGGACCTCATCAGTCTGCTGAAAGAACCCAGATTCGGTTGTCCATGGGTGATGACTGCGGTATACTTCTGTGATACAAATATAGCGTCAAGTCACAAACTATCACAACCCTGCCTGCTCTTGAATAAAATGCACTGTTCCGTATTTACCTGACGTTTTTTGGATGTGTTCAGAGCTTGAGGTATTGAAGCACTCTGTGCTTAGCTATCAACTGTATGTGCTCAATATTAATCTTTGAAGAACTCTCTCACAAATAAGCCAAATACCTGCAGCCTTCCTTTTCCTGCCCTTTTTTCTCCCTTTAAGGACCTGCATTAAAATACTCTGCTGCTTGGGTGTAACTCCTAACACACTCATTCCAGGCCTAAACTCATAATTAAGGCTTGCTTAAGACTGATTGACTGAACCATAATATTTTCATTTTTGGAGAGAAGCAAAGGATATTATACACAAAACTTTAATAACAACAGACAGCTAAATATCCTCTCCCTCTGCATATGATCCTGGCTTTGATTCCAGGAAATATCCACATTAAAGGATAAAACGTTTAGGTTCTCTCACCTAGATAAATGTATTTTAATCACTGCGGTGAACTCGTTTTTTTAACAACTTTAAACAATTTTCAACTGCCATTACAGTATAGCACTTATGTGGCATCTGGCTTCCACTTATATGCACAGGAGGGCATATAGAACAGCAAACGGTGGGAGGTCAATATCACAATTGAACACATTCCGTTCTTTAGTCTGAGTCTTGTAGAGTAATAGTTTCTAATGCCTCAACCCAGCTGATCGCACCAGTTCTGGTGGTTGTGGTATTGTCCTGTCGCTTGTGATGTAGGTGTGAAACGGGGTCCATATCTTGTCAAATTTGGGCACTGTAACCATCAGGGTGACTGTGAGGCACTCTATTGCATGTATCGTCCACACCTTCACCACTAGTTTATCTTTGGTAAAGAAGAGTTCCGCCATTTCTGGGCTATCACTAAGGGCTGCTAGTAAGAGTGGGGCTATTCAATTTTCCTCAGCTCAAGATAGGGGGTGAAGTTCATCCACCTCCATATGGCCTAAAAGAGTTATTTGTGGCAATCAGGGTAGCTCAATGTTTGTGATTCCCTTTATGAGTTCCAAAATTTGGCCCCAAAATGGCTGGATTTTTCAGCATTCCCACCACATGTGGATAGAAGTCCCCCGTGAATCACAACCCCTACAGCAACTGTCAGAAGCATCACATGTCGCTTTCAGATGAACTGGGGTCATGTACCAGTACCATAACATTAATTTGAAAGCATTTGCCCTGTGTTGGAGACGTGGGGAGGATCTCTTCTCTCTACCACATATTTGGATCCTGTCAGCCTCGGTCAATGTGAGGGCAAGGTCCGTTGACCATTGTCCTGTGTACGCTAATTGTGTTAGGTCGGTAGGTCTGTCTAGGGAGCGATGAAGATGCGAGAGTGTTTTGCCAGTGTCCCTATTTGTGATCATGTCCTCCACTCCCATCGTCTCCCTTCATCGAATTCTCTCACTCTAGGGTGTCTAGCCCAGTGTAGGAGTTGTGTGAAATGGTAGAGGCCTTTGGGTCTCAACTTAAAATCGTTGGCATATTGGTCTCTAGTCTTCAGAGTGCCATTAGAATACAGGTGGTCAAGACAGAGCGAGTCACTTCACTGCAGGAAACTTGTAACACACTGTCTCCCCACTATCTCACACGTTTTGAACAGGCAAGCCTGATGAATCAAAGATCCTTTTGTTATAAAAGGTCACTGAAACTAGTACTATCTTTGACCATCAGAGAGAGGGATGTGGACCTGAGATCATGTGGAATTTCAATGTGAATGTCCATCCAGTCCAGTGTTCCACTGAAGGCCTGAGTGACATCATATTCAATCAACATACAGCTCAAGTTAAAGTGTTAAAGACAGTCTTAGTTTTGAGTAGAAACCCATGTGTCATCGTATACATGCATGTCTCACTTAAACACATTCGCACAAACAGCGGAGAGCCACCTGTTGGCACATTGAGGGTATTGCAATGAGTGAGGAGAAATGGCATAGAGGACCGAGCAAGCCATTGAATTACTCTCATTCTTTCTGAATGCCATACCCTCTTTCCTCCTATGTTATGTTATGTTACTAGTATTTGTTGAGCGTATGTACACCGGGATGGTTTATTGGCGCTTGGGTAACAGAAGTACTGCGCACTACTCACAGTGTTTAGTCATATGCTAGCTTATAAAGCCATGTTTTTAGTAATTGCCTGAATCTCAGATAGCTAGGGGTGGCTCTTATCACAGGGAGTTAGGGAGTTCCAGATGTGAGGGGCCAGAACTGAAAATCTGGAACCTCCCATATTCTTCTTTTTAAATTTCAGAATTGTCAGAAGGTTCCTGTGGATGGTTCTTAAGTTATGGTTGGGAATGTATTTTTGAATTCGGGCTGATATGAAAGCGGGGTTTCTTACACGAACGGATTTAAAAATTCTGTAGCCTGTCTTGCAGACAGTCCTTTGTTCTATAGTAAGTTTTTTTATCAGAAGGATAGTGTTACAGTGTCTGTGTTAATGGAAAATTAACCTGGCTGCCTGGTTCTGGGCCGATTGGAATCTGCGATTGAGGCCTTTTGGGAGGCCCGGGTAGAGACTGTTTGCGTCCAAGTAGTCATTGCCCTGGTCATCTCTAGGATAGAGATGACCAGGGCAATGACTACTTGGACAAGGGTCTCAAAGTTAAGGAATTTCCTGATTCTTCGGATTTGTAAGAAACAGGAAGAAGTGATAGCTCCTAGCTGGGGCTTAATAGAGAGATCCTCATCAATGAGGACCCAAGACTTTTTACTGATTTCTTGGGCTGTGGGGGGACGCTCACCGCTGGGGGCCAAAACGAGGGACTCCAAAAATCATACTTGTTTCTGGTTATGACAATTTCGTTTTTTTTTAGAATTTAACTTTAGATGATTGCTGTTCATCCAATCACAAATGAATAGCATTGTGTTTTGAAAGGCTTCCTGTGATTCAGATGAGTTGTTAATCGTAAAGAGTAGCCGCATGTCATCTGTGTAGTTGTAGATTCTGAAGAAGGGACCTATCAGCAATTTGCTGAAGGGTGCAATCAGCAACAAAAAAAGCTTATACATTCCACTGCACATTCTCTCACCCCAATCTCCGGAGATGATTGAGGAGAATGGAGAGATCGTCTGAATGCACCAGAAAAATGAAGAAAAAAGACCAGAATGACCTTAACCCCTTGGGCAGACCTGCTTGGGCAGCACCTAGTAGGCCACGCTCTTCAATAAACGTGTAAAGTTGCAAATGTACAGTGATTTGGTGAGTTTAGAAATGAAAGGCAAAATGGATATGGGGAGGAAGATGACCAGCGGTGTGGGATCAGCCTTGGGTTTTTTAATAGAGGTATGACAATGGCATACACACTCGCACTCTGGAAGCCACCTTGGACAAGCAGTACATGTTTCATGCCCCTTTCTTCTGAGGAAAACAATTAGATCAGGAGAAGGTACAAGACTTTTCTCCATAAACTGTGGCTAGTCAATACTGTCTCAGCAGCATTGGAGGAAAGGTCGCTCTCCACGTTTGTGACCTAGATAAGAAATAGAGCGGCCTGCACTCTGTAACAGGTGCATTATTTAATTAATTAAAAACATTATTTTGTGTTTGTTAAACAAACTTGCGGAAAATGTATTAAGTTTACTTCTGTGTGTTTTATTTACTTTTAATTGTAGGTGGAATTGCTGCATATAATGCTGGCCCTGGAAACATCAAAAACTACCTACAAGTGGACTTTCACACAACCAGCCGTGACTATTCCAATGATGTAGTGGCTCGCGCTCAATATTATACACAACATGGATATTAAATAATTACGTGGCACACCTGCCTTTCCAAATTTATACAGGATGGCCTTTTTACATGAAATTGTTTTGAAAAGCATTTGTTTTTCAGAATTCAATCTAATAGTCATACTTATGATGAATAAACTACTTGACAATGTAATCTTTAATTATTAACTCTGTCCACTAATAAACATTCTATCTGCATTATTGATGTTGTCAGTGAGAATCAGTGCTATCCCAGTATGTTTCAGGAGTGTCGGAAAGTTATTTTAAAATAATGGCTACAGAAAATGTTAACATCCTTCGACATGCGTAGGATTATCACTCTGCAATCTAACCTCAATATTTCTTTTTAGCAAACACTTTTGGAACACCAATGTTTGCAGTGATGCAGACGATTTACTGAAATACATAATTTTTCAATCATGCCTGGAACTGGTTACCCACAAAGGAACAATAAGAAAAAGATTATCAGCAGATAAAATGCACATTTAGAAAGACTTTTCCACAATGATATGCCCCTATGCGTGCCATCACTGGCACGATTTCTTTGAAAATTTGGAAAGTGGCATTTTTTCAGCTGTTCTGACTTTCCACAAAACACTCTTCCATATCATATTCATGCATATTTTTTTTTATTGAAAAATGCATGGCTCACAACACTTCCAATCGTTGTACTGGGGCAAATTGGGGTCACTTAAATACATCTAATGCATCAGGTTTACTTAAAAAGACAATACCTAAAAATTAAATAATTTCACATTAATCATACAGCCACTCTATACTCTCTATGAAAGCCATTCATAAATCCTTCATATACAAGGCCCTCACAGAACCCACAAGGGTTTTGCTAGCATTTGCCGGGTATAGGGCGAATTATATGAAATGTTGTTGGGCACGTGGGTGATCAGGGCACCTTGAGACCATAATCAGGGGTTGGATCAATTGTAGTGACAAATTCGCACACTCCAAAATAGCTCATCAAGAGTCATTACCACATTGACTACATTGAATTATCCCTGATCTGTTTGGAGCATGAAGTTGAGAAAACGAGAAAGAGAGTGTGTGACTGACTGACAGAGAGAGAAAGAGAAACAAAATAAGCGACAGAGAAAAGGAACAAGAAAGTGAAAATCCCATTTCAGTTCAATGTATATTTTAAATTGCCAACATTTCTTAGAGGGCTGGTATTCTATACTATTAATGGACAGTATCAGCACTTTTTATTAAATGTTGAGTGACTAGGTAATTGCAAATGTCTCCTATGCAAATACCAAACTCAACCAGTGACAGAGGAAACCATGCACAATTTGCTTGTCAGCTTAATTCTGAGGTCCAAAGCGCGAATGATGTGCAAATTATGCACTCGATAAATACCATAACCCTGAAGATCGATATTTACCAGGTCTGCAATTTGGGGCATGGATAGTGCTCCCTTTGTAATGAGGGCTTAGGAATACCAAAGTTCCTATGACTGTGTTCATCTTTTTCTTTTGCCCTTCTCACTGCTATGCTGCCTCACTCAGGTTCTGACGATTCCCATTCTAGGCAAACGGTGGACATCAGTGCCAATGACAAGAGGCATCCTAATTCTCTTAATAATACAAAAGCCTTCTCTCCAATACATAAGGATTCACAAAAGTGTTTGATATGAAGATATTGTGCGGTACTAAATGGGTTGCTCTGGACTATGATCTCTCATCTTCCCCCTCCAAATCCTCAAAGCATGGGAGATGCCTGTATGAATTCAATGGCTACACTTTGACATCCTCTCCTCTAACCAAAGAAGCATTGGCACAGTCAATAGGTCTAGGTAAGTCTAGGCAACGCGAGAGCTATTGGCTTTGTCAATGTGTTTTTTAGCCATGCTGTGCAGCCTGGCTGAAAGTAAAAAGAAAAAGCACTATAACACAGTCAGCACTGGCAACGTCATGTGTAGTAATTCTCTGTTCTCCCGACTGCGTCATTGCCCTGCTATGCTCTATAACTCAGGAGACCGTGAGTTCCAGAGAGCGGCGGTTGCGGGGGTTTCTACAGCCTGAAGCGGTCGGGAGTACGGTTGCACGCTTCAGGCATATTTCTTTTAGTTTGGTGCATATTCTACAAGATTTTTCAACAAGCTGATGCACAATTCATAAACAGTGAATACAATTTATGCTGAAAACCAACAAGAAGTAAAAGCTCTGTTTTATTTTATTTTTTTACTTTTCACTTTCTATACATTTGTCAACTCCAGGAGCTCTCATCAGGGCTTCGTATTTGAATGAGATGGTGTGGTCTGATGGATGATGTTTTATGCCATCAGTCCCTTATAAACCATGCAAGGAGAATTTAAATCAGGAGCTGTATTGCTGTGATTTATCAAGCTGATGCTTGGCTCCTCTCTTTTGTATCCATGAAACAGGGAAATAATCACGTCTTCAGAAAATGCGGGCCTGTTCAAATACGAAGCCCTGATGAGAGCCCCTGGAGTTGAGAAGGGTCTCAAAACGCGTCGGCACATTGGAATTATATTGAAGATGAGCTATATGGTGGCCATTCTCAGCTAGAGGGAATTATATTGAAGATGAGCTATATGGTGGCCATTCTCAGCTAGAGTGAATTATAAAGTTGATTTAACCCTGGCTTTTTTCATTCTTATTTCCAATGTTGGGCATCCTCCTTCTATGATGAAAGGAATGTAATTTGAAGGGTTTGCCCCTTTTTCGGGAATTTGGATTGGTGTTTATGGAATTTGTTTTGTTTTACATGTAGGAATGTTAAATGTATATACATGTTGTTGTTTGTATTCGTATTGTATACTTACCCTTGAATGAATAAGTGTTTGTCTCGTATCAGACTATCTGAAAAAAGAAAAAGATTTATAGAATGAGATATTAAAAGGTTAAATAAATAACCAGATTGAGTTGCATTGACTCCAGTGATCATTGCTTCAACTGGCAAGCAGTTAAATTAAGGAGTAGCGGGTACACTGTTGTGCACCACTTAGTTCGGCCCCACCTGGCTACGGGTTTTTGACTTTTAGAAAGTTAGCATATTCTTGCCTTAGCCATTTGGTGCCTGCATTCTGTCTCTGGTAACATGACTGGGTGCAGTTGGCAGTTGGTCTTGGTGTATTCCTCATAGATGGGCACACACAATTGTAGCTTAGGTGTGACTGAATGTGCCATCACTGGCAGGGTGGGAGAGAGTAGCTGGGCACAGACTCACTTATACTTGAATAGGCTGTGTCCTATCTCTACACAAAGGGCTGCATACCCTCTGTAGTTAGCCTTGGCCATGGCAGGGAAGGCAGGGCATATGTGCAGTTTAAATGCATGCCTCTAGAAGCTTCTCCCCCTTTAAAGGCAAAACGGTGTATAAAAGAAGGACATCAAACTCCAACTGTTCAGTACACTTCTGGACCTGTGGATACTCTACCAGGAAGAAGGACTGCTGTGTTGCTGAAGGACTGCAACTCTGCTAGACTCCAGCTTTGCTGTGCTGACCTGCTGCCTGCTGCTCTCTTGCCTGGGTGAGAACGACTGGACCTGCATCTCTTCAACCCAGAACCCAGAGTAACTTCAAGGGATAGTTGGCTGGCCTCCTGATCTGGAGCCTCAGGGATATTACAGGCTTTATCTGCACCTGAGTCTACCCTGCCAAGTGGTGCCATTCCGGTCCTGGACCCTTGGAAGTGTGCTTAAGGTGCTTTGGCAGCCTTTGTGGACTCAGCAGAACCAATGCATCACCTCTGCCTCGCAGTGCAACCCTGAGCAGAACTGATGCACCTCTGCTGCTGCGTGGATTGAACCCATCACAACGACTCACATTGCCACTGCAGCCTGCATCGCCTTCGGAACCGCTGCTGTGCAACGCAACTGCGGTGCAGGCCCTCTAATTTCTCATCGATGGCAACCTCAAAAATGATGCCGAACTTCGCCTTGCATCCTCACAGCTCCTTAGAACTGGTGCATCGTCTTCACTGCGCAATGCATCCCTGACTACGGATTTCCCATCGCAAGCTCTCAACGCCAACACAAGCAGAACCTCGTACAAGAGTCTCATCACATCTCCGAATGGATGCATTTCGACACAGATCCCCACAATGCTCCGCAAACCAGGATTTAAGGTGGGGGTGTGGCCAACACCCTGACATGGCGGTGGCTTAGCTGCCGAGCTTCTGGACCCAGGACCTGTAAGCAGCTAATTTTCCCAATCTGGCTGCAGCATCAAGCGCTGAGTCTCGAGTTCCAGACAGGGGTGCCTGTGCTGGCAGCAGCGACAACCCGCAGACCGACCAAGATCGGGCAGACAACTCCATGCATCGATGAGATGTGCTGGCAGCAGCTGACAGTCAGCCCCATGGCTGAACAATTGCGGGGAGCCTGGAGGCGGCTGAGACAGGGACCTCCTGTGAGTGCAGAGGGCTGGGAAGCCCTGAGACAACAGTTGGTTTCGGTCGCTCCACTGCAGGCGCACCACACTGATATGGTGCAGGAGGCCTCTCCCAATAGCTGTGTCATGCCCCGAGGCAGTGGGCTGACTGGCGGCTGGGAGGAGAGGAGGCGCTTGGCCCTGCGCTGGGCATTGCAGGAGATAATGGAGGTAAGCGGGGGATCCTAGGTGAGAGGCTTGCAGCCTTGGTGGACTCCTTCTTTCCCCAGCCGCTGCTTGAGCATTCACTGGAGGGGGGACAAATCGCCTTGGTGGGTCCCCTGTGACTCGTAGGGCTTGGTCAGCCGCAACAGAGGCCATGTGGTGTTTCAGGCATGCCGAGGGAGGAGCTGCCTGGATGAACCGTGGTGAACTGCGTTGCCTGCACGGAGTGCCCCCGTGGACCCCCAGTCTGCCTCCAGTGGTCCTGTTCTGGTGATTGATGTCGGGGCCCTGCGTCTGGGCTCTGGCCGGTTTCTTGGTTCGAACCTGAGGTCAGCGATCCAGGTCCCATTGAAGGGTGTTGGGACACATGCTTGAAGTCACCGCACGTTTGTCTTTCCCTGCATTGCTTCTGAGACCTGAACCTGGGGTGACAGCGAAGGGGCATTGATTGCTGCGGCCTAAGCGAATGGAGCACTGCCGCGACTCCTCCACAACCGCTTAATGGTTGATGGCTGTGACACTCAGACGAGGCATGCAGTACTTACTGATCGCTTCCCCACTGGACTCAGATGGCCTTCGGGCTTCTAGTGGGACACTAGAAGTCCTCTTTTCTCCCAATCCCTGAGGAGTGATCACCTCCTCCAACTTCAGTGGGTCAATGCACTGGGGAGGTGTGGGCTTGTGGGCACTCCCCAGGACCAGTGGAGTCCACCCCCACTGAATCTGTGCTGATGGGATGTTGACACCTGGAGCTGCTGCTGGGCGCTTCCTGGCCCCCCCGGCCATAGGTGCCCATCTCGGTTGGCGATCTCCATAGGACGCACCAGGGCCAAAAGTGATAGACATGTGCCCCACTCCCAATCCAGTTCCACGCCATCGGAATGCTCCCCGGCCAAGATGCCAAGTGAAGGATTGCCCTCTTCCATGGCAACACCCTGATGGATAAATGAGCAGGAGATTCGGGAATCTAGAGCTGCCATTGAACAACGATTGGGGGCCATCACCACAGACATTAGCCTGTTGAAATACGAACACTGCAAGTTATCAGACAGGGTCAAAATGAAGGCGCTGATGCTCACTGTACTGTCTTCGGTCCACAAAGATCACACCACGCAGATTGCTCAGCTGAGGTGTCAGGTGGATCTCCTCCAAGAATGGCCTGAGGACACAGAAGGAAGAGCCCGGCTGAAAAATGTGAGGATAGTTGGCCTCCCTGAAGGGACAGAGGGCCCCCGTCTTAATCAATATTTGGAAGATTGACTCCGGAGGGTGGTAGCCCCCACTGGACTATCAGATTTGTTTTCAGTTGAAAAGACTCACAGGGTCCCCACTAGAAAACCCATCTCAGGTGCACCCCCAAGACCCATAGTGGCCAGGATCCTCAATTTCAAAAACCGTGATATGTTGTTGCAAGCAGCCAGGCAACAAATGTCCATCAACATAGACAATGTGCAGGTCTCCCTTTTCCCGTATTACACTGTTGCAGTGCAGCATAAATGGGCATCCTTTCAAGAAGCTAAGAGGCATATACGTACTGTGGGCCTAACTTACACTGTACTCTTCCCGGCCAAACTTAAAGGGATGCACAAACAAGTGGTCCATTTCTTTGAGACTCTGGAAATGGCTTGGGAGTGGCTAGAGCAACACTTTCCTGATTTCCGGAGGCAAGACAACACTGAGCCGACAACCCCCAAGGCGAAACATGCCCCAAGAGGACGTGACACAGAATGGCCAACCGTGGTGACAGGGAGTGGTACACCTTCCCCCCCAACAGGTCTAGGAGGGACTATTGGCTATGATCCGGTCGGCAACCACATTACATACCTCTAAACCGCGCATCAGCTCCAGTACATCAGAGGACAGTGCCTCAGACTATGATACCAATGGAAGTATAGCCCTGTTCCCCACAGTAACCCCGCAGACTGCAGATGACCTAGTGGGGAAACAGGCATGATTTTTTTTGTCAGCTTATGTGCACAATTTATAGGGTGAACTACCCTTTCCATGTATTACTTTCCATCAATAAGGACTTATGTTCCTCAGCCTCTTTGCACCCCAGTAGAGTGTGTCCCCATGCTGATGTTCATACAATATCAATGATGGTAGCGAGTTATGCAGCTGTGGTAGGTCACCAACAACTGGCTGCAGCCAGAGCATGTTACTTACTTTTGTCCACCATCTTTTGGGGTGCTGGATCTGGGGGCCCTACCATGGTTCCAACGTTCACACTGGGTTGCTGTGACGCACCTGATGGTTTCGTGTACTCACACCCCCATGGCAAGTGCACATGGATTACCATGTTTGGATGGTTATTGACTGTTTTAAGGTTTGGTTGAATGACGAAGAGTCACTGGATCGAGTACTTAGGAAATGTTTTAAATTGATGATGCCAATGTTACCTGTAATGATGCTGGTGGATTTTATACAATGTGACCAAGACTGGACAGAGTATATAATTGTAATAGATTGGAAATGTCTGTAGTAAACGCTTATAATATAATAACATGGGTATGCAGGGTGTGGGGTCTGTACACAAGAGACACAGAATAGCGGCCCAATTGCATTGGTGCTCTACGCAGATTGGTTTCCTACAGGAAACGCATCATGTGGCCTCTGAGGCTCAGAAACTGCACAAATGTTGGAGGGGCAATTATTTCACATGTCCTACTCTGCCTACTCGAGCGTGCGGCAATCTGATTACAGGCAGAGGTACCATTTGGGGTGCTAGACTCCAGGATAGACTCAGGGCCGTTACATTTTACTGAAGGGCACACTAGATGGAGAACCGATAGGTGTGGGGTGTACATATGCACCCAGTACGGTTCAGAATGCCTTTTATTCCCACTTGTCGTCGATCTTGTCAGACTGGATCCCATATCCATGGGTACTGGGTGGGGATTTCAATTCTGTACTGGATGTAACACTAGATAGATCCCACTCTCCACTGCCGGGAGCCGCACCGGTGCATCAGACTCATATGTTACGACATTGGGTAGAGGGCTGGGGACTGCTCAGATGTGTGGCACGGCCACAATGTGGGTATGAGGAGTACTCATTTTATTCACATCCACATGCCCTACACTCATGACTTGACAGATTCTTGTGTCCGGTGCATCTCCAGGTGCATCTCATATATGCCACGTACTTGGGTAAAACCATATCAGAACACAGTCCTCTAGAGGCCACGTTAGCATGGGGTGTGTGCCCGTCCCAGTTCCAATGTGCATGCTCCAACTGCGCCTTTTGGGGGACGAAGTGTTTAGAGAAATCCTGACAACTGCCATCAACACCTACTTTACTGAAAATGCTGGTACTTCTTCCTCTCCAATAGTGGATTGGGAGGCATTCAAGGTAATGGTCTGGGGCATGGCAATTAACACAATGGTAGGGGCTATGAAGGTAGTTCTTTGAGAACTCAAGAGTCTGGAGGATTCCCTGAGTCCCCTTGAGAGGGCGATGGCCGAAAACGATGAACCCTCCCGATTGCAAGAATCCAGAATTGCCTATGCATACTTACTAGAACACCTCCGAGTGTTAGACCATAGGATGTATACACAGAAGGTGCATGTAAAAGCCGATAAATCGGGCATGTTACTGGCACATTTAAGTCAGCTGGATCCCTCCCCCACATCAATCCTGGCAATTAACACACTTGCCTTGGGTACTATGGTGACCCAATTTAGGATTCGTAAGTCAATGTGTGACTTTTACTCAGAATTATATGCAGGCCAACCTCCTCCCAATCAAACAGAGCTAGCAGCGTTCCTCCAACAGGCGCAAGTAACAGACCAGGAGGAGGCTCTAGCTGCTCTTATTACGACAAATGAAATTTGCAGTGCCCTAAAGGGACTGGCCCGTAATGAAACACCGGGATCTCATGGACTCCCGGTAGACTTCTATTCTACGTATGCCACAAAAATGGCCCTGCATTTAGAAATACTCTAAAATAATTCCCTAGATATGGGACTCCTACCCGATTCCACTGGAGAAGCACTTGTGACATCCTTGTTGAAGCCAGGCAAGCCCCGAGTGGAGCTATCCTCGTATCAACTACTGTCAATTCTAAATACAGAATACAAAATATTTAGCAAGATCCTGGCCCGACGGCTGCTTCTGTTGCTCCCACAACTGATCCATACGTACCAGTGTGGGTTCGTTCTCTGCCGTAATGCCTCTCTTAATATTCAGTGGATGTTTAAGATAATGGATGCAGTTCCAGACCATTACCAACATGCCAGATGCCTCTCCCTCGATGTCCAACAAACCTTTGATTCCTTGGATTGGGAATTCATGCTAACTACCCTGGCATGATTTGGGATGGCTCCAGCCTATGCCCAATGGGTAAAGTTGCTTTATACCGCTCCCACAGCTAGAGCGAGAACAGGTCCATACATATCGGATGCGTACCCAGTGTGGCGGCTTACGTGACAGGGTTACCCCCTCTCCCCGCTACATTTCATATTGGCAATCGAACCCAAAGCACAAAGAATCCGCCAAAAAGCTTAACACACCCGGATTCCCATAGGCAATACATTGCACACAATATATCGCTCTATGCAGACAATATCATTTTGTATTTCAAAGATATTAGGGGCAGGTAGATGTGGCTCAGTTGCTGTCAACTTATGGAAATCTTCCTGGACTCTGAATTAATGCCGATAAATCGTGTCCTTACTCCTTTCCTGGCACCCATGTGGAGCTCACGCTCCAGTTCGGGGATTCACAGATACAAGTGGCCCGAGAACCTTTTGGTATCTTGGTGTTCAAGTTTATAGGGAAGGCCCTGGCCTTTTGGAAGGTAACCTAATTCGTACGATCACAGCACTCAAATCTCAGGTAGCCTTTTTGGTTACACTGCCTCTATTAGTGGCTGGACATCTGGCCCTGACAAAGATGGTGATGTTACAGCGCTTATTGTATCATTTTGTGAATCTACCCAAAATAATACTGGTGTGGGTGCTCAAATTATTGAATACCATACTAATTGACCTTGTGTGGGGGCAGGGGCGCCGTAGAGTCAGCTTAGTGAAATTACAACTACCAATGGATAAATGTGGAATGGGGCCCCAGATTTCAAGGCATATTGTATACTAGACAGCTACAATGGTTATCATACTGGCTGGCTGGTCACAACCTGGTGGGAATAGATTACACAGTGGCTCAACATGGCCGAGGGTGGTTGCACAGGCTATTATGTGCCAAAGCCTCACCATTACACACAAGCACATTATTATTATGCACAACTCTGACATACTGGAAGATGGCAGTGAAATAAATAGCTGCACAGGTGCTCTTTGTGCCTAACATATCCTTATGTGGCCTCTCCAGCTTCTGGCACTATGACGATGAGTGGCCTAGACCCTTGGGAACAGGCGGGGTAATTACGGTGGGGGAACTATTTTCGGATGGCAAACTGATGTCCCACACTGATTTTTTACTCACTCATGGGCTCTCTTGTTCTTAACGCATGCCAGTAATCTCCCCTATGTGTGTATATTTTGGGCTGCGGATGGGCAAGAACCAGCTACACACAACCTCCTTAGGGCACTTCATACTATGTGACATGGTGGACACCTCATACGCTGGCTGTACAAAGGACTCCCGGAACACCCTATGACACCACCCTCTTTACTAAAAAAGCAGGTGGGAGGCAGACCTAAGTCGGGAACTCACAGATAACGAATGGGCCTGTATGTTGGAATAGCCCAAAAAATATCTCGCAGCTTGAGATTTAAATCCATTCAATTCTCCATACTGTATACCTCATACTTGACACCACAGAAAATCAACCGAATGTACCCAACAGCATCCGCGATATGCCCCTGCTGCCATGCACAAGGAGCAGACCTGCTACACATGTTGTGGACTTGCCCTCAGCTATCAAGCTATTGGGTGGGAATAGAGAAGACATCGGAGGAGCTGACACGGCAGCTCTGCTTGGATATCCCTGAACAGTGCATATTAGGATTTCCCTCTAGACCCAAAGTTCTAAGATAGGGACACGATTCACCAACTTGGCGCTTTTTTTAGCAAAACGCTTAATAACGCAGCGCTGGACATCTCCAATGGCCCCCGGGGTGGATGACTGGTGGGAGCAGGTATTGCATTGGGGACTTGCTGAAAGTGAAGCCCTTCGGCGGGAGGAATACAGGGGCTTGCGTAAGACACCCATTGCAGTGGAGTGAGATGTACTACTGGAGCGCTTCAAGGCACGAGAGCCGGAACGTTGAGGAGTTAAGATACTGAGGCCTGCGTGAGTGAATGTGGTCAGGGCCTGTTTATACCCTTCAGACGCCGCGTATTTCCGATACTCACATAACGGCGGCTCCTTGCAGTCCATACTGGAGCTTCATTCATTTGTTCACGTTCACATCCCCCTGACAACGTATAGCACACGTAGTAGGTGACATGTCATGTTTTATTTGGAATCCAGGTGGGGGTGCATTTATAACCTTTGTTTGTATATTACATGTGAACAACCAGGCCTGTACTACTTTTTCATATGCTTTTTCGAACCATATCTCACTGCCGTAATGTTTTTTGAAAATGCAATAAAGTTTATATTAACAAAAAAACAGGATTTAAGGTACTCTGTCCAGCAGGCCTAACTGGGTCCCTGTAGCCGGCCCGCACTCTATCGCGGTCGGCCTGAACTTGTGACTTTGTCCTGGTCCAGCGCGATGTCCACAGTTGCTGCTTTACACCTTTTGCCATTATTTTCTCTAAAAAGAATTAATTTCAATAGCTCCTGTTAAACTAATTGGATTTTGGTGATGTTGGTCTTGTTTTTTTTTTGTTTTTTTAAACTACCAATTTCTTCCAAGCCTGATCAGCACTGCATTAATTGTGCCTGACCGTTTAATCATTCTAATGCTTGTAAACAGTACAACGCTCAACTACACTTACCAAGAAAAGCTTCTTAATTAGCAATATCATTTACATATTCAATAAGCCCGATAGGGGTTTAGTTGAGCATTGGTTTAAAAAAGTGCTCAACTCTGAGTGCACAGCTAGTTTGAGAATTTCTATGGCTTTATGGTGTTGTTCATCTTGCTGTGAATAAGCAGTTAGTGAGCGCTCATTTAACACTGTTGTATCCTCTTCCAGGTCACACTTATGTTCAACTGGTCTCCCCTTTTCAAAATGAGACAGTGACTAAATACAAATGATAAATCTCCGAAGGAATGTCCTATTCATCGTTCTGATTTGGGTCTAATACCCATAAATTTCTAAGTAAAGAAGAATTAAATACATTTTGTACATTACTGTCTGTGACTACAGCTGACTACATGCCTTAGAGAAACAATTCCATGTGGGGCTATTCCTTACCTTACACTATGCAAGTGCTCGCATAAGCTGAAATTATTGCTGTCGTTGCTATGAACGTGTGCTACATTATTGTGCACAACTGCAGGGTCTTGAGAATACAATAAGTATTGGTCTCTTCAATGTAATTATGGAGGGGTAAATTCCCATTTTTTTGCACACCTAACTACAACTAGGATATGCAATAAATGCCGTTGATGAGAGCGAAATCCAACAGAATCAGGAATGTTGTATTTCACCCTTGCAATGCCATTGCAAATTCCATTTAAAATGCCATGTGATAAGACAGAAATTTTACTTGTATGATGGGATTTCTTTGCAAGCAAATTTCGTATTACACTGGTCACTGGCATTCCTTGTTGGTTTCATAGGAACAGTGTTGAACACTCACAAATTCAAAGATTTTTGGATATTCACCTACAATTGCAGGTAGTTTCCCACACTGTATTAACCTACAGATTTAATTTAGTCAAGGGTGGGAGTGAATGCGTTTGTTGAATATGAACAGGAAGAGAACACCCTGAAAATTGATGGCGATAAATGGCATGAGTTTCTCCATAGTGAAACATTTAAAACACGTTTTCAGGCTTAGTAGGACTTGGGTCATAGCTAAGGCATTTCGGTTGCCGAAATATATATGCATGTGAGTACTCAAGTCCTGGGCATCTGCAACAATCTCAGGCTCCCAGACGTAGTACTGAATTATTTGTGAATTTCTGTTAAGAGAGAAATTTGCTTCAAAGGAGGGGTAACTCTCAGGGTCCCTTCACAAGTACATCAGTAATTCCAATGTGGTCATTTCACACCCGAAATTATTGACACCATAGGCATCATTAATTCCAAGAAGCAATATCAGCCTTTTTTGTAAATAACTCCCTATAGATTCCCAATGGAATGAGGAATAACACTAGAATTCATTGCTACCCCACCAATTTCGGTATGTTTTTCTCAATTTCCGGTCCTATTTCCAGGGACAAATTCCACCTGGTCTGATTTATCAAATCCTACTCCAGAAACACAATAATGTTGCTGTAAATTCACATGAAATTACTGCATTATTTGAAATACCTATATAGGCAGAATCTTCTATTTCTTCCCAAATCAGTCAAAACGTCTGAAAAGAATGAGGATCTTAGGGCCCCATTACGATGGCGGGCGGACTTTGTCCGCCCGCCACCGTAACGGAAAATGAGACCGACCGCCAGAGGTGCGGTGGTCCCACGAGGCCAATTAGGATGCGCCTGCCACGGTGGCGGGCGCATTCTGGCCTTTAACATTGCGGACGGTGCTGCTGTGTGCAGCTCCGTCCGCAATGTTAAAAGTGCATGGTTTGCATTGCCGTGCACAACGTGACAGGCACCGCGCGGTGCCTGCCACCTTGTGTATGGCAATGGTACCCCCCAAGTGCAGCTCCCCACCCCCCACCCCCTCGGGGGCCCGTAACGGACCCCCAAAGCAATTACCGCAGGCCTTTCCATGGCGGCATCGCTGCCGTGGAAAGGCCTTTAAATTTGCGCATCATAATATGGATGGCGGTGCCTGCTCGGCACCGCCACCATATTATGCCCCAGATCTGCACGGCAGGCAATCATAACGATTGCCTGCCGGCAGAAAAGCGGCGGACGGTCTTTCCGTCCGCCGCGGTGCCCCCGCCATACTAATATAGCGGGGTAAATCAGGTACAGATGGCGGGCGGATCGCCACTGCCGGCCCGGCGGTGGCGATCCGCCCGCCATCCTAATAGGCCCCTTAGTGAGCAAATTTATAATTTCTTTTTTTCCATTAAATAAACGTTTGTGAAGCAGTTCCTGCCCTTATTATAGCCATAAACGGCCCTGCGAAGTGTATCCCAAAAAAGTATAACACACTACGTACTAAGCTATAATTTACATTTCATGCAAGATTCAATACTTTGGCCCTGATTACGATGTCAGTCGGAGGACCGTTTCGGTAAGTGAACCGCCCGACCATAGGTTGGCGGTTCCCTACACCTGATTACGATGTGACCGCACATGGTGGGATCGTAAACTCCCATTTCTCTATGGGAGCTTGTGCGGTGGGCAGAAACCACCCGCAGTGCAATCTCTCATTGAGAAATGGGAGTTTGTGAAAATCCCTTCACTGTGTGGCAGGCACCATGAGGTGCCTGCCACACGGTACAGGGATTTTGAGGGGGGTCACCATAGGTGCCCCTCAGATGCAGAGGGCCAGGGGAAAAAGGGGGCCATGCTAGGGGCCCCCAGTGTCATTTTCCGACATCCTTTCCATGACGGAAAGGCCGACATGGAAAGTCTGTCGGAAACCGACATCATAATCCTCACGGCGGAAACGCCGTCCTTTGGGGTTTAAGAGGAGCTTCTGACTGACAGATGGGCTTCATGATTCCGTTGGAAGGCATCGGTCGGTCCCTTCGACTGCTGCCTCCGACCGCACTCATCCTAATGTGTCGGTAAGACCGCAGCAGTAGATGCGGTTCGGACCAAACCCTATCATAATGAGGCCCATTGTTTTTGTCCTTAAATAGCCAACAGAGAGTAAATGCCTAATCAGCCAATGAAGCCCTCACAAAGGTCAAACAGTGAGTTTGCTACATCCACACACCTGCGTTCCATAAAGTTGTGTTTTCAAGATATAAAAGTTGAAAATGAAATCCTTATCTTATACGCCTTGCCCTGGTATAGGTTCAACAAAACAAAATACATTTAGCCAAGCTAATGAAGGTGGAAAGAGCGAGAGCATTGTCTTGGGGGTTCACTGACAGAATATCGATGTAGAAAATATAGAAGTAAAAAATATAGATGAAAAAATATAGAATGCAAAAATATCGCCTCCCTATACTTAAATAGGTAAGTACAAAAATATTGGGAAAAAATATCGATGTAAAAAATATAGTTGCACAAAATATCGATATATATATATATATATATATAAAATAAAATAATAAATATTAAATATGTTAAATAAAATTAATACAAAAAGTAGATTTAATATAAATTTTAACAAATATAACAAATAAACTTAATTTAAAAAAGTTAAACACACATACATAATAATATTTATATATATATTTATTTTAAAACAATTAGTAAACTATTAATTTTAATTTATTTTATTTTAAAATTATCTAAAAATTTATAAATATATATATATATGTAAAATAAAAAAATCTATTAAAAATACACATTCTATTATAAATTACAACATTAAACTATTTAAAAATCTTCAAACTTAAATTTCCCACTCCAGTCAGTGCAACAATAGGGAAAGTGTTGGATAGCGAAGGGGTAAAAATTACTATTCCCACTCCAGTGAGTGCAACAGAAGGGAAAGTGTTGGATCGCGGAGGGGTAAAAATTACTATTCCCACTCCAGTGAATGCAACAGTAGGGAAAGTGTTGGATAGCGGAGGGGTAAAAATGACTATTACCACTCTAGTGAGTGCAACAGTAGGGAAAGTGTTGGATAGTGGCGGGATAAAATTTACTATTCCCACTCCAATCAGTGCAACAGTAGGGAAATTGTTGGATAGCGGAGGGGTAAAAATTACTATTCCCACTCCAATCATTTTAACAGTAGGGAAAGTGTTGGATAGCGGAGGGGTAAAAATTACTATTCCCACTCCAGTGAGTGCAACAGTAGGGAAAGTGCTGGATAGCGGAGGGGTAAAATTTACTATTCTCACTCCAGTGAGTGCAACAGTAGGGAAAGTGTTGGATTGCGGAGGGGTAACAATTAATATTCTCGCTCCAGGCAGTTCAAAATTAAAAACAAACAAAATATTAACAACAACAAAAAAAAACACAAAAAAACAAATTTAAAAATATATAAATGTATTAAAATATAAATATATTTCATAGGTAAAAAAATTAAAAAACATATTATAATGTTAAATACATATGACAAATACTTAAAATATAATAAATAAAATAAAAAATAATTTTCAAACAAATAAATATTTCTAATTAGAAATTATTTAGAAACAAAAAACAATTATAACATAAATTTACTTTTTTTATTTCCTACCCTATAACACCACACAATTCACAACCCACATCTAAATTTGTTTTCTTTTGAATGTAATTCTTTAATTAACATAATTATTTAACAATTAAAGAAAAAATATTAATTAAAAAACAAATTAAAACTCATAAAAAGTAATTGACTTCTCACACTTTACCCCTATAATCCCCACAACCCACAGCTACAATTAAACTGTAAAAAAATTAATTACACAATTAAAACTTATTTTCGATTACCAAACTAATCGTTTTTAACAACTAATTATAAAGTAAAATTAATTTGCTCCCCACACTGTACCCTTATAAAAGTAAAGCCCACACAAAAAAATATAAACAAATAGCCTAATTAAATATCAATTATTTAATTAAGATTAATGATCAACTAATTATTAATTAATTAAACATAAATTCCTTCCCACCCTTTACCCTTATAAACACTACAACCCACACCTAAAATTAATTACATAATTTCCATATTTAATTTTCAATTAATTAATTAATATTAATGATCAATTAATTAAACATAAATTACTTCCCACACTTTACCCCTATAAATCCCACAACCTGCACCTAACATTAATTACACAATTTCCATAATTAATTTTCAATCAATTAATTAATATAAATTAATAACTAATTAATAATTAATTACAAATAAATTACTTCCCACCCTTTACCCCTATAAACCCCACAACCCACACCTAAATAAAGTTACACAATTACCATAATTAATTACCAATTAATTAAGTAATATTAATTAACAACCAATTAATAATTAATTACAAATAAATTACTTCAAACAATTAACACTATAAAAACTCAATTAAACATATATTAATAAATAAAAAATAATCATTAATTTATTATAATTAAATTACTTTCCACCCTATTCCCCTATAAACCCACAACCTGCTACGGAACTAAAAAACAAAAAATGTACTTAAAATAGAATTGATAACTACTAAAAATGTAAAACATATATTAAAAAACAAACAATATTTATACAAAAAAACAGACATTACATACATTTAAGATATAAACTAAAATACATAACACTAAATAAAAAATCGATATTTTAAACAACTATATTTTTGCAAACCATATTAATGACTTCTATATTTTTGAAAACGATATTTCTTACCTTAAATTCGATATTCTTGACCACGATATTCTTGCTGTCAATATTTTTGTGTGACTATATTTCCAACTCAATATTTGTGTAAGTCGACATTTCCAACTCGATATTCTGTCTGAATACCACTCACCCCAACTGGTGCTAGGTTCCCAGGAGATTTGATATTAATAGCATTAAATGGGTGCAGTATAATTTAAATGCGTCACAAGGACCTAGCTATGCCAGCTCATGAGCATTCACACATTCAGAATTTTGTAAACAGCGCAAGTAAGGAAATATATGTTCTGTTCACCCCCTCTAGGTGTCACCACAGGATCGGGATGCTATGGAAATATCATGGAGGTTCCGACAACTGGGGCTAACTGCGCAACCGCAAGGCAAGACAGTCTAGCATATTGTGGTAGGTTCCTTTTCATTCCTGGCAAATCTAACACCAAGGGGCCCATTACGATGGCGGGCGGAAGCACCACCGCCGTGCTGGCGGATGCAAAAAGCACCAGTTACCGCCGGCACGCAGCAGTCCACACGCCCGCCCAATTACGATGCGAAAAGTAGGCCAAACACCGCCGGCAAGCCAGCAACACCGTCCGCCATCAAAGTGCGCCCGTTCACGTAGCGGCGCAGCACAACTGACACACACCGTCCGACGAAACACGTCCCGCCCGGCGCATAAATTACGATGCCGCAAACAAACGGCTCCCACGGCCAAGAGATACCGTACGACAAACCGAAGCGGCAACACGGATGCCGAGCACGGACAACTAAGAAGCGGCTCCCCGAGCATGAATCCAGCACTGCAGGCCCTCCCCATGCTCCTGCTGATGCACCACCAAGGACGCAACGTACCGCGGAGACGCAGGTAGGCACACACACAACAAGTGCACGCAAACAGCGCACACAGTGCAAGGGCGGAAAAAGCGGACAACCCCCACCAGCGCGTGTACACTACACATCCACCATTGCATCCACATATGACACACAGGCCAAATCGTAACATCGCGAAACACATGTGTACACACCACCTGGGACTAGGAACCAACCACCCCGTCACGGCCCCAAAGCGCCGATGACGCCGCCACACATGCGCACAACGTAGAGGCCAACTGCAGCGCCATGCATGCGTCGCACACAGACACAGGGACACAACCAAGCAGCACACACATCAGCCCCACCCCGAACGCACATGACACGTGACAGGCCTGCCACAGACATGTCCCCAACGCCCAATTCACGGACAACACCCAACGCCACACAACCGACGCACACATGTCAGTGAAGACACGCAACAGCAGGACACACCCCAGTGTAACAAACATGGCGTAGCACACAGCGGCGGCAACACCAACTAGGAGAAGCAGGGCCCCTTCGGGAAGAGGAACGCCAGTACCACACTGAAACACCCATACTACCCTGCACATATGAACAAGACATATAAAACGGAACACCAAAGAGCCCGGGGACCGACAACAGGTGGCCCAAGAATAACATTCACACACAAGGCCCAACGCAGAGCGGAAAGGCAGCCTGCCGCCCACACAAGGGAGAGCAGACAGCACTGAATGACCTTCCATTCCAACTCCGAAACCACAGCCCTACGACAGAAGCCGGTGAATACAGCCATTGTCCAAGAATAGACCAACACAGGCTTGCCGAGGAGACCGACCACAGGGCAGATAGCGCATATCACAGAAGCACACAACGGACGGGGAAGAAAGAAGAAAACACTCCCCCATGTCGGCCACATGCAAGTTAATTGGAAGGAGTCACACATCACTGACCTTGAACTGTCTGAGAAGCATGTGGGAAGAGGGCCCGTGTCCTCCAAACAAGCCAACAGAACACAAGTCCTGTCTCCCTACGACTACACAGAGCTCACAGCAACCTCGGAGCGTGCACATTGCAGACTGCACACACAGCCGGAGCACGCCACCACAACGCACCGCTGCGAAATGGCAACCGCAACACACCTACCCAACTACGCCGAACAGCTCAAGCTGTACAAAACCAAACTGTTCCATACATTGGGATGCGATCTCCTGTCCCTGCTGAACGTAAGTTACCGACTGACTTACCGCATCACATTGTTCAGCTGCGTCATGCCCGTCTTCTACTGTCGGAGGTGTCCCTACCAGCATCCCGTGGAGATATGCCTCTCCAACCCGGCATGTCTGAAGGCGGACCTGCTACCACTACTCCTCCCTCTGGACGCACACGACAGGGCCTGCTCTGCCTATGGGGGCATGGCGTATGTGGCCAACATCGCACCCGCACTGAAATGGGACCACTGTGCCTCCACATGACGGATCATCGAGAACAGCTACATCGAATGTCACCCAGCATGCCCCATCATGGTCCTCCAAGGGACAACTTACGAACAACACCTTGACAGCCACCATCCGCTACATTGGCTGGCAAACATGTACACCACCAATGACATGGAAGCCCTGCTGGACGGCATCGCATACCTGACAACCTGTCAATTCGTCGGACCACAACGCAGGTTCCCCGAGTGACCTATGATGTCCAACCCCGCACCCATGCTTAGCTTCCGCACGGACTGGCCAGTCACCACCACAACAGCCATACCAAACGACCGGCAACTGTAACCACACCATCAACGACATCGCCATGACATCGGATATGACCGGGACATGCACACTGTTCCCCATCACATCCAGGAACACCGCATGCATCGTGGGAGGCAGTGGCATGGGGTCTGTGTATCGCACCCACATGGACGGAACTGCACGAACAACCAGGACACGACATGGATCCAGCGCACATGGACACACACACCGCTCAGTGGACATGAATAGGTCGCCTGGAGTCTGTGGGTGCTGCACCCCTCCACCCCCGCCCCGGGAATCCCATACCAGGACCTTTGCATGGACGACAAGTGCATACAACAACAACACGACCCCAGTGACTGTGACATGTCCAGTAACCACCACAGTGCAACAACAAGTGGCACGCCGCTGCATGCACGCAAGCACATGCCCTGATGTCATCTCACATGCACGCGTGCATGAGGAACAACCGCAGCAAACCTGTCACATGGAACTGAGATGGACTGTGCCCATGATGCCAAGCGGTCTGGTAGGCTACATGTATACCGTCTGTGTCAAAGTCCGCAGCTCCGCAGCAATACGTAAATGTACATTAGCACAGCCTTGGCCAAGCAGATGTCACTCTGAAGCCCACATCCCACATGCAACAGCCAATCACATGTAACCCCACACCCTATCCCATTTGCAATCATGCTCAGTATATCCTCAACATGTATTCCGCTGCCAGTAGTGTCCACTATACTGCATCACAGAGGACAGAAGACTCAATATAATGTTTGAAACCAAAACTGTCTCCGCTGACTCATTTCACAAGTACGAATGAGAGAGGATGAGAGTATGTGAAGTACACGGCAGTCGTGACATGACCATGTAGTCCACTGGTATTGGATGTCAACGCAAATGAGTAGCACTACTGTGGAAGACACACATGTGTCGTGTGAAGTCGTATGGACGCAGTGCTTAGGTGGGTGGGTGCGACGGGTAGATGTGCACATGCCAAGTTGGAGCACGCCGTGTTGGGAGGGGTCATGAACAGTACACCACCGCTTCCCTGGGCATTGTGAGAGGACACCTGTCGGGGGGAGTGAACACGTGTGTGCACAGCAGCCGGGCACACGTACAAAGCGGTACCAGGCGCACCTCAGCCCACCCTCTGTGGACAAGCTGGATCCTGTTGTGCGCCCGCCATGCCCCTTGACAAGGCACACACAGCCCCAGTCGACCAGGTGTAACCCCAACATAGTCAATCCGCACAGGCGATACAGGGCACGGGATGGCAGTGGAGCATGGTGTGTGAGAGGTCTCCTCGCGCTCCTCCTGGTCATATCACGCAGGCAATAGAACCTCAACGTCTAGCATGGCACAAGTCAAATGGAAGTGTAGGGGGACGCACCACAGCACGAGCAGCACTGACGTCACGGGAGGTGGCTCGCACCATCCCATCCATTGCCCATCATACCAACCACGCCACATGCCATTGCGACTAAGTGCAAGCGCGTGCGCCACCACCCCCGAGCCCTCCCCAGAGAGGCCAAAGAGTGAATGTGTGGGCCATCAGCCACAGACGGACGCGGCCTGGCCGCAAGTGCAGCCACAGCCACTGGGTGTCGCAGGTGGCGGATCCGGAAGGCGAAGACTGTGATGCATAGTCCATGCAGGCCGGGTCTCCATTTGGGGCACCACGCAGGTGGACGGCGTCCCGCCACACATCATACCCTGAGACAGCCCACTCGTGCAACTGGACCCACACATACACTCCTTGCCCTCTCTGGTGCGAGCTTGGGGCTGCCTGTGCAAGCGCTAGCCTCGCAGGTGAGCATGCATATTGGGGGAGCGAGGGGAGGACATGAGGGCTGGGGCGAAGATGACTGTATCACTGTCAGTTAGTACAAGGGATGACCCAGATGTGGAAAGGAAGAGACGTGTCCCGTGTGTACTGCAACTAGTCGCCAATCCAACTACCCCCCATGTCCGGAATGTAAGCCCGCACCTAGGCCCGCACATCCGCCACATCGAACATACCACCAGCACGACAACCTTCCCATTCGAAACACTGACTGGGGGTGGCGACCAGTGTACAATCATGTGTAGCCTACCCACGCGTACATGTGGGCCCTCCATGATCCATGTCACCTGCGGCAAAGTCATGACATGCGCAATGAGGGAAGTGAGGAGAGCTGTCCGCCCCACGCGCAGAAGGTGCATCAGCTCCACAGACCCAGCAGCGAGTCCAGCAGGGGTCACATGTGCAGGGGCAGCTGTGCCTGGTGTGAAGGCACATGCATATAGACAGCACATCGACCAATGTGTAGTCTGCCCACATCTACAGTCCATCATCATGCGGACATAGGAATTGAACACAGGGCAACACATCTTAGTTGGTGCACCCACCGTGACCAACAATGCGCAATCATCGACGTACCCGCCCTGTGCATGGCCCCCCACCCAACGGAGGCACATCCAGTGCCACCATCCCACACACACAAGCCTTCCACGGAACATGCTGTGTCCAATGCTCAGTACAGAGTCAGCGCCCATCTGGTGGATCCTGAACAGGAGACACATGCACACACATGCCAGCTCCCACTATGTACGTCTGCCACCTGGCACGTGCAATGTAACCTCTCACCTGTGACGTGTGACTGCAAGCACACAGCCGTCTTGGCATGGGGCTGTCAATGTGGACACCTGTCAATGTTTCGGGAGGTGTGATCCGTACAGTGCTGTACATAGGGTGCAGTGCTGACACCTACTACGGTCTCATATCCCCTCGTGCCACAGGTCCCACTTGTTTTGGCCGCTCAGCCTGTGCCCACATCGTCGTCGTCGTGTGCCATACTCATCCAGCCGCGGAAGCAGTTCCATGCTCAGCAGACATTCATGTTGCCGTGGCGTTGCCGCTTGACGGATATGCAGTCAGTCCCCATCAGCACGCCCCGCAAGTCATTGGGGCCTAGATCCCCATGTGCATGCACATGGCAGTGGTTTGTATCACTAGCCATTGCCATTGTTGGGAGACCTGTGTAAGTGTATTGTGGCCGTGCCGTCCCAGCTTGACAGCTGGGCTGTGGCTCATGTGCTTGCTCAGTCATGTCAGTGATGTGTATGCGAAATTGCTATGTGTCGTGTTGCTTTGACATGTGTCCTCTGCCATTGTCCCTAGGCGGAGACCGAACATTGACCGCCCATACCAATTGCTGGCGGACATGGACGATACAGAGGTTATTAGGAAGTTTCGGCTGGACAGGCCAACCCTGCATCGACTGTGTGCCATGTTAGAACCCCATCTCCGTCCCCGCAGGGTGTATCCGACTGCTGTCACCCCCACGGCTAAGGTGATGGCCGCCATGCATTTCTTCGCCACTGGGTCATTCCAGCACACAGTGGGCATTGGAGGAGGGATGTCCCAGCCCATGTTCAGCAAGGTGCTGAGGGATGTACTGGCAGCCATGATGCTGTACCGAAACAGGTACATCCGCTTCCCCAGGGCTCGTGAATTGGCGGCAGTGAAGGGTGCATTCTATGCCCTTGGCAGAATCCCACACGTCGTTGGAGCCATTGACTGCACACATGTTGGCCTTGTTCCACCACAGGCCACTGAGCACCTGTACCGCAACAGGAAGCACACGCACTCCCTGAATGTGCAAGTGGTGTGCCTTGCGGACATGGTGATCACCCACGTGTGTGCAAAGTTCCCAGGCTCGGCCCATGACGCACACATAATGCGCAACAGCATCTTGCCACGACTGATGTCCAATCTGCAACAGGATCGTGGCTGTATTGTCGGTGAGTATGTGGAGTGGTGTAGCGTGCTGGTTGTGCGATGCTGTCCCCTGTCCAGTTGGAATAGCAACGGTTCTCTGTGTCCCTCACACCCAGGTGACTCTGCGTACCCGAATGGGGCATGGCTGCTCAGTCCATTGAGGAATCCTCGCACCCCAGCAGACGATCGCTACAATGAGGCACATGGGAGGACCAGACGTGTGGTCGAGCGTACCTTTGGCCTCCTCAAGTCCAGGTTCAGGTGCCTGGACCGCACCGAGGGTGCGCTGGCGTACTCCCCACAGAAGGTGTGCCGGATAGTGGTGGCGTGCTGCATGCTGCACAATCTGGCCATTCGGAAGCAGATCCCCCTCATCGTGGATGACGGAGATCAACCAGGGCCCCAGCCCACAGACCAGGACAGCTCGAGTGAGGAGGACAGCGGAGAGGAGGAAGCTGGTAATGTGCGGCAGCAGCTCATCGCCCGCTACTTCACTTGACGGTGAGTGTCCATGTACGACGGCTGATGTGGCTGTATCTGTGCAGGTGTGTGTGTGCTGTGTCAGGGTGGCCGTTTGTTCACTGCGTGCTGTGTGTCAACGCTCCATGGCCAGGGTAGTATGCCACTGTTGGTGGCTGTGGCATTGTGCCCTATTGCTCTGTGCGATGTGTGTACATTGCTTGTAGTTGTTGACATGTACTGTGTGATGGGTGTGTGACACACTCATTGAATGTGCTCCTGTTCTGTCTCCCACCCCTAGGTCCCTACAGGCCCTCCGGATTCAATTGCCATGCCACGCATCAGGTGCCTTTCCGCCCAAGGTGGCCGTTGTATTCCGTACAAATAAAACACAGGGCACAAACAGCAGTTAGTGTAAAAGGTGCATTTATTACAAACTGTGACATGTGATTGTGTGTAAGGTGATGACAAAAGTGGTGCGTGCAGTGACAATGAGCTGTCGGTCATGGCTGCGTGATGCTCAGGGTGTACCCACTGGTTCTATGTCCATAGTCCAACACACACATGCCATCCAGATGGCTGTGTGGAGTGGGATCGTAGTCCAAGTCAATGCAGTGGCTGGTCAAGGAAGGCTGGCGGAAGGCTGGCTGGCTGCCTCACTTGCGTTTGGAGCGTGCGAAGTCCTCCCGGGAGATCTGTTTCCACTTCGGACGGCCCCTTCCACGTTTGCGAGGGGGTGCCTGCTTGCGACATGCTGGTGGTTGAGGTGTGCTCACTGGCTGTGGACGCAGGGGAACTGGACACTGCTGCTCCACCCTGCGCCCCGGCAGGTGGTGGCGGAGGGGAGCTGCTGTCCCTGGCAGTGACCTCACCGCCACCACCAGCTGGCCCATGAGGTCCACGAGTTGGCCCATACGGGCGTCCATGGACCTCAGCACCCCCAGCACCTCACGCGTGTCTGAAGCAGACCGGACCCATTGTCCTTGGGCCTCTTCATAGGCCCCAAGGACTCTGGCCATTTGAGGCAGGGCATGGCTCCCAGGGGAGGCTGGCGTTTCCCTGACCCTGCTCCTCCTACCAGTCCTGCTGCCACCGGCCTGCCCACTAGCCACATTGCTCACCACGGTCCTCGCTGTGGCTCCCAGGGTGGATCCAGTCGGCCGGGCCACCACCTGCGCTGGGGCTGGTGCCAGCGAAGACGTGGTGGTGGTGGCGGCGGTGGTGGTCGGTGCGGCGATGGTGGCGGTTGCGGCAGTGGTAGTGGCCACAATGACCGTGGGTGTGGCCGCAACGACAGTGGCAGCAGGGGGCTGGGAATGTTCAGCAGCCCTGGATGATGGGTTGGTGGGTAGGAGGGGTCCTGGGGAGCGGCTGGGCCCTGCCACACCAGATGGGCCTGCTTGGTGGTCCGTGTCCGAAGAGGAGGACAGATCCTCCACATCCGTGTGTCCTCGTTGGGGGCTTGTAGGCTGGCTGTGCTGGCTGCTGTCTCCATCCCCAGCATCCAGCAGTTCGTCACCTGTGGAGAGAATGAGATTTGTTATTGTGTTGCACCTGGCGAAGTATGTATTTGTCGTCTGACATTAACAGTTCGTGCAATCTCGTACATGGGTTTCCCGGAGGCGTGTGTGTGGCTGTAGCATTTGTAGTTGTGTGTGCTTGGCAATGGGACTGTGTGCTGTGCACATGTGGCATGGGACGGATTGGCCATGCCGATGGGTGTGTTGCTGTGCCCCTACTTATTGTGACTCTGGTGTATGCGGGCTCCTGGCCCATCCTGGGTCTGGTTTGTACTTTGCTTTTGGTGTTCAGATGGGACGCTTAGGAACGCATATGGCAACATGGGGGCCATGCCCCAGATTCGCATTTGGGAGGGGATATGCTTTTGGGGTTCAAATGGAACGCTTAGGAACGCATATGGCAACATGGGGGCCATGCCCCAGATTCGCATTTGGGAGGGGATATGCTTTTGGGGTTCAAATGGAACGCTTAGGAACGCATATGGCAACATGGGGGCCATGCCCCAGAATCGCATTTGGGAGGGGATATGCTTTTGGGGTTCAAATGGAACGCTTAGGAACGCATATGGCAACATGGGGGCCATGCCCCAGATTCGCATTTGGGAGGGGATATGCTTTTGGGGTACATGCTGTGAGCCATGGGTGCCGAACGTGACATGTGTTGTGGCAGCATGACAGTGCATGGTTTGAGGTGTGTGCATGCTTGACATGGCCTGCATATTTGCTGTCTGTTGTGATTACTGGACATGGCATTGGACGCATCGTTATGAGTGAGTGATGGTTGTGTGCCAGCCAACGTATTGCAGTTGTCCCATCTCCTTGGTGTGCGTGCTGCCCTGTGCCATGTGCATCACTGCAGTGCTCGGGGGTGTGGCCCATGTTGTGTGTTGTTGCTCACAGTGTGTCGTGCGCTTCATTGACTTCTGGCACATGGTTGGTCATGGGCATGTATCTTAGCGTGACTGCTGTATGTGTGGCAGCTGTGCGGATGACATGCCTTTCATGAGACTGGGGCTGACGGATGGATGGTATGTTGTATGTGCATGGTGTGTCTGTGTGTTTGATGGGTTCAGTGGTGTTCGTGTGCATTTATGTTGTTCCGCTCTGTTGCGTCTAGTGTTGTTTGTCTTACATAGGCGTAGTTGTGGGGTGTGTGGTTGACAGGCAGTAGGGGCTACATGGACAGGACTTCAATGGTGTTTCGGTTGTGTGTGATGAGTTGCACAGTGGCTGCCGTGTGGTACTATATTCAGTGTGGCTTGTGCATGCAGACATGGCTCCTTGGGTGTTGCTATGTATGTGATGGGTCATGTGGGGTGTGAGTCTGTTGTTCATGTCCGTGTGCACATTGTTCACTTGTTCGTGACGGTGGGCGGTGCTGCGTGTTCGTCTGCTACGTGACATGTCCCATGTGTTGGTCGTGTTATGGTCCTCATGCCTCCAGTAATCCAGCCCTGTCCAGTTTCCCACCTGCAAGTTGTTCGTGCGTGCACTGTACTGGATGCCACATGGCTCTAAGCGGGGGTGCTCCATGTTGCAGGTCTGTGGGGGTGGGGGTGGGGGGTGTTGTGGGTCGTGGGGGTGGCTGGACACCCACTGACACCGATTGCTGTGGACCGTGATGTCTGCCTTTCGGCTGTCGTTGTGCACTGCGGTGGCTGACACGTGGCTGTGGGGTGTGGGGGATGCTCCTCCTTGCTGTGCTGTGGGACTGGGGCCTGGTGTGTGTTGTACTTGGGCTGTCCACCCTCCCACCCACTGCACTTTGTGTTCCTGCCACTTACCTGTTACTTGTCGGTTAGTGCAGCTGTGGCGGACACATGGGTGTGGTGGGTGCTCGTTGTGGCGCTTCTGGCATATTTGGGGACCTGTTGGTGGTACGTGGCTGGCTGAGTGTACACATGTCCCCACGTATGTTACAGTTGTTCGGTTTGGGCTGTGTGTGGTGGTGTCTGTTGCATGTGTGTGTGATGTGTTGTGTATTGTGTGCTGGACATGGGGGTGTTTGTCCCTGGGAGCTGTGGCATGGTGGTAGTGCATGTGAGTACATAGCGGTGTGCTGGTATACATTAGTTTGTACTTACCAGCCTCCACTCCCCTGCTAATCCGGCGAGGATCTCCGGATGTATTATGACTCGCACCTTCTCCTCCCACGCTTTGAAGGTCTTAAAGAGCGCGGGATTCCCTCCGCCAGTGACGGCAGCCAGCTCTCTGTTTTTGCCCTCCTTCTTCTTGACCAGGCTCTTTACGTCATTCCAACGTTTGTTTATTTCACCTCTGTTCCTGGGCAGGATCCCGACTGCATTGACCTGGTCTACGATCCGGTTCCACATTCTGTTTCTGGTGGCTAGTGGTGTGTGCTGGACCATGTTCCCATAGATTTGTGGGTACACCTTGATGATCTCGTCGACCATGACCGTCAGCTCAATGGGCGTGTACTTGGGCATTCTTTGTGGTGCCATGGTGTTTGTGGTGCTGGTGCGGTGTGTGTTGTGTAATGTGCAGGGGGTTTGTGGTGCCGGTGTTTGGTGGTGGTGGTGGTGGTGGTTGTGATGTGTGCGTTTCTGTGGTGTGCTGCTGTCCTTGCTGTGTCACTGTGTCCTCTCCTCTCCTCTCTGGTTTGCAATGTAGCAAGGGGTTGTGGTCTGTGGGAGTGCTGCTTTTGTACTCACCTATGTGGGTGTGTCCTCATGGTCTGTTGTTTTCAGGTGTGTTGTGTCTAGGGTTCTGGCCTTTGTATTTTTTGTTTGTCCGGGGGGGTGTTTTCGAGATGTGTACTGTGCTTGTGTATTTGTGCGTGCCTTGCTGTGTGGACTTGTTGGCCATGTTGTGTGCTATTGGTTTTGTGAGCGGATGGTTTCTGTGCAGGTACGTGGGCGCCATGGCTTCTGCCGTGTCGATTCTCATCGGCGTTGTTTGCGCTGGCGGGCGGTATATTTGTGGTTTTTCCGCGCTCATGGCGGTGCGATCGTAATTTCACGTGCGGTGTGTCGGCCGTGAGGGCGGGCGGTTTTGTGTTGTCGTGCGTGTTTCCGTCCGTGGCGGGCGGTTTGACTCCGACTCGGACGTTGGTGGGCGGTATTTTGTGTGATTTTTCCGCCGATGGCGGTTTTCGGTTTGTGTAATCGTAATGGCGTGGTCGGTGTTCAGGCGGTGTGTGCGGGCGGATTTTTGCCGCTTCCATGCCTGGCGGATTTTTTTACGCCGGGTATCGTAATGGGCCCCCAAGTTCACAGCAAACTATTTAGAGAAACATCACACAGTGAATGACCTATCCTGGACCGTGCTGGATAAACCCAAAATCAATTATTCCACAGGAGATACAAAAATGTTACTCCTACAGAGGGAGCAGAAGTGGGTTTACAGATTACGAAGCCATGTGGTGGGACTTAATGATGACATCCCATGAAAATTCCCTGACTAGATGACCGGGTTGATAATGGGATTGTTTCTACCAAACAGAAGATGGATTATTATGGCTATTTCTGATTTATGCACCGATCACAGGTCTCTTTAACCACATGAATCTTAGCCCCTGTGGGGGCAAAAGATAACAAAAATGTGTGAATAGCTAGCCAGGTTTTTTGTCTTTGCCTGCGGATAGGTCATAGCCAGCACTTAAGGTTTAAAGCTAATACAGTTGATAGCTTCCATCATTTCACTCTTAAGACAGGCTGGGCAGCACTTATATATGTTTGTCCCCCAGAGGGAGCTGTACACACACGACCAGGGTATCACACAGAATGGGGATCCTCATAGGAACACTTCTCACGCTCCGGGTCATCTCGATCAATAGACTTTATCTTAAAACAAGGTATTTTCCTTTGACTTATAAATAACCATGACAACCTGTGGCAATCAGTCGATAGTAACAGGTTTGTGTCCTACAGAGCGCTGTATTCATGTGTGCGCGATCAATGTGTAATAATAATTTAAGACCACCTTGCGAGCGTATTTTACGCCCCATGTCATCATAATTATGAGGCATGATCTCAACAAAATTATCAATTTTTAATTGATTTATAAGACAATCAAAACGATCAGTGGTAACCAAATGAAAGCATTACAGAACCGAGTTTAGTGACGTCAATACGTCATGGTCACGTGGGATCATGTCCCCCACGTGACCGGAACTAAATCCCGATATAGGGAATGATGGGAACAATAGCCTGCCACCTTCACGGCGAGAGTTGGAGGATTTCCAGTCAGTGCAGCTACCTTAAGGAAGTAAGGAGTCAGGTGGGGTCCCGCGGTACGGAACACCGATACAGTGATGACCTAGATGAATACACTAGGCCTTTAGGCACTCCCATACAAATTTGTATACACGGTCCCTGAACAATTTTGACTCTGTGTTGGAGGTGGAAACATGTATACCGGGATACACTAGTGGATCCAGTCATTGTCCTAGCCTTATACCACGCGGGGGCATATAAATAAAATAACATTAAGATCAGAATGAGATTGCCACAGATGAGGGGCATTGTACTTTTCGGAGGTCACTACACGAGTGACTGAGGGTAGTGACATTATTAATCACTACTGATTTTGATTGACCCATGAATAGATCTTGAGTGGTCTTGCTCATTAATAACATCATGTAAACGTTTTGTCTCCTTGTAGAGTTTGACTATAGGGGTCGCTCGCTACACCTCGCTAGTTCTAGAAATTTGCTTAGTGGAACTCGGTTGGTGGGATTTTGTGTGCTGCATAAGTGTACGCTCTCTAATGATATGGATTTGGACTGTGGTTGGAACAGACTCCTGCGTGTTACAGCGAGTGGACATTGTTCCACAAGGAATGGTCAGACTTGGAAAAGGAGCTTACAATTTAACGTAATGGGTGCATGAGGCAATATGGTGGTTTATGGATGCTGAGTGTTGAGAGAAGGCACATGCTTTGGGGGAATGGACCTACTACTCACAGACAACGTTTGAGCAGAGAATGGCGACCTAGCAATAAAACCCCTCCTCCATTTTTTCCACAGATTATGAAGAGAGTGTGGAGTAGGTAAACCCTATGTTGGATAGAACATATCCCATAGATACCTAAGTCAGGATCGGAGGGTATTGGTCCCACGTTTTGGGATCCTAAGGGTCCTGATGACTTCCGGAGTGACCCGACACTGTGGGCATGAGTACAGCCACAGAAACATGTCGACACTTTTGCAGTAAGGAATGATGAAGGAATCCTAATCTTCTCCCTTCACCACCATCCTTCATGTTTTTAAACCTAGTTGGATGGCCAGGAATAAAATTGTTAATGGGGACACATCCGAGCTAGTTTTAACTTTCACTGACTGCACTTTCCTTTGGTGATCCCAAAACTTTCTGTTTGTATTGTTTCCCCTTCCCTTTTGCTCCACCCCAGGCGTTGGTCTGCGCAGGGGTGTCAGTTAGCAAGCCCAATGATGAAGCATGTCGCAATTTTGTGAGTGAGGGCAGTTTTTACTCACTGAGCACGTGCCACCTTCTATATACACTTTCCTACTCCTTTTTCTGTGTTATACTTCTTCAATTTCTGCCCAATCTTCTTCTTCCAATGTGATTTGCAGTTGTGTCTGCTAGGTTGTACGCAGATTACGTGGGAGGGGCAACGAATATAAGTAACTCACCAGGGTACCACAGATTCCTGACATCACCCCCTTGTGACGGCCCCATGTCGTTATGTAGTCTACAACTGGTGAGGGATACAACGTCCAGGGTCGAGAACCTAAGCAGTGCCGTAGACAGTGTTGCAGTTGTATATGCTGCCAGGCCTGTTGCGGAGGTAGCCCAAATTCTTCTCTGAGTTGGGTGAAGGGTTTTATGTTTCCGTGTTGCAGCACCTGATCCAGGGTTCGTACTCCTGCTGCTTTCCATTTGGGCCACTGAAGTGTTTGGCCATTGATACGGATGCTGTTGTTGCCCCATAGCAGAGCTTTTGTGTGTAGGCGGTGGTTGATGCCTAAAAGGCAGTGCGCACGCTGCCATGCCTTCTGCGTGGCCTGTATCACCGGGCATGGGAGGGGTAAAGGGGGATGTGAGTACCGTAAAGGGGGCTAAGATCGTCCCCACACATGAGGAGTGATTGTTCTACTGCGGCCCATTGCGTGGGATCAGGTGTATCGGGAAACAGATAAGCGAGCTGTGAGAGGTGGAGGGCCAAGGAGTAGAGTTCTAGAGACGGGAGCCCTAATCCGCCAGAAGTTCGGTGAGCCATAAGCTTGGATGCGGATAGACAAGGGTGGGTAGAGCCCCAGACGAAGGCCCGTATCCGAGTGTCTATTTTTCGTTGTGTGTCTAGGGGCACTATGATGGGCAGCATTCCCAGGATGTATGTAAAGCAAGGGAAGGTGACCATTCACACTGCTTGAACTCTGCCCCACATGGAGAAGCCCAGATGGGACCATTTGTCGAAGTCGGTTTTCATTTGCGTAATTAGGGGTGTCAGGTTGTCCGTGACTATGATCTCCAGGCCTTTGTTCACTAGTACACCAAGGTTTTTAAGAGTTAAGATGGCATGGCTTCCAGCAGAAGGGATAGCCATGGATCAATGCTTTCGTGGTGCCAGGGGAGAGTGGGAGGGCCTCGCTTTTATCTCAGTTCACTTTATAGCCAGATAGGGCAGCAAAGCCGTTTATGACCTCTAGGAGTGCCGGCAGGGAATGTGGGAGGTCTCTAAGGGTGAGGAGAACATCGTCGGCATAGAGTTATATTTTAGATAGGCCACCCTCAATGGGGACACCCATTATATGTGGTGAGTGATGGATGAGAGTAGCTAAGGGTTCCATAGCAAGCAGGAACAGGAGAGGGGAGAGTGGGCATCCCTGACGGGTACCTCTATGGATCGGAAAGGTGCCTGATAGGAATCCACCACAATTGACCTGGGCCACGGGATAATTATAAAGCAGACAGAATTTGGAAGTAAATTAGTCACTTAGGCCAAAGTGCCTTGTGGCAGCGAAGAGGTAACCCCAGTCAATACGGTCAAACGCCTTCTCAGCGTCCAAAGAGAGGGTCACTGCATCGTCCAGTAGGTCTTTTGCAGCCCATAGTGTGTGTGCCGGCGTGAGGAGGTGCTTTCTGGAAGAGAGGCCCGGGACGATACCAACCTGTGTGTTATGGATGAAGGATGGGATGACCTTGCTCAGCCGGGCTGCTAGTATACTGGTCAGGATTTTAATGTCCCCGTTTATAAGGTAGATGGGGGGATAGCTGCCGCAGGAGAGCGGGTCTCTCCTCAGTTTGGGTATAACCGCAATCACCACTCTGTTGGAGATAGGGCCTAGGAATGCAGTTCTGTCTGCCTCTTGCAGGGCAGCATGTAGAGTGTCAGTAGCCTCCCCTCCCGACCACTTATAGTATTCTGCTGGGAACCCGTCTTCTCCTGGGGTTTTATGTTTTTTATGTTAGGGTAATTTGGCAATGGCTGCTGCGACTTCCTCCTTACTGATGTCCCCTTCTAGCAGTTCTCTGCCTTTGTCCGAGCGGCATGGTAGGTTGATACTCCTGAGGTATGCAGTCAACTGCTCCTCGTTGGCGGGTGTTTCCGGGGTGTACAGTTTCTTATAAAATGAGGCAAATTAGTTGGCTATGTCTTGTGGTCGAGTGAGGATTGCACTGGCCGTAGTTTGGGCCGCGGGGATAGCCATTGCAGCCTCTTGTTGCATCAACTGTGCCGCCAGTAAACTACCAGCTTTTCCCCCTTGTTCATAGTGCCTACCTTTGAGGCGTTGGAGGGCGTAATCAGCTTTGGAGGTGTAAAGGCCGTTGAGGGCCATACGAGCTAGTTCTAGGCGGTGGCGAGTCGGTACTGAGGGGAGGGAGGAGTAGAGGCAGGTGAGGGAGATGATCTGATCTTCCAGTTCAATACGATGGAGGCCCGCCTTCTTTTTAGCCGCTGCTGCATCTTGCATCAGTCGTCCTCTGATTTCACGGCTGCCCATAGTATTCTACAGGAGGACAGTGATGACTTATTATCTGTCAAGTAAGTGGACAGATGTGCCTTCAATTGGGCCTTACCTTGGGGTGAGCGGTACCTCTGAATGTGGAGATGCCAGGGTTTGCAGCCTGGGGAAGTAAGGCCTAAGTCTATGGCTAGAAGTAGGTCAGAAAGAGCTGCCTCTAGTATGCGTCACTCATCAACAAGAGTAACCGTGGATTGGGAGATGAGAAAGTAGTCTAGGCGCGACTGGGTTCTATGGGCTGACGATAGGAACGTGTACTCCTTCTCCGCTGGGTGACAGAGGCGCCAGGGGTCCACGAGGCCGTGGTCCGAGGCTATGTCACCCAGTAGAGCTCTGTCTCTGTCCTTTCCCTTGCCCGGGGGTCCTGTCCTGTCTAACACCGCATCACATCAAAGGTTCCAGTCCCCACCAATGACATATCGGGTCGTCCCTATTTCCATGAGTAGTCGGTTCAGTTGGAGGAAGAAGGAGCATTTATTCCCTGTCGGCCGTCGGGGTCAGACCAAGATTTAACAATGGTGACAGGTATGGATTTGCAAATAAGAACAGTGACTCCACATTTCCGCGGAGGGGCCCCCTCGGCGAGGGTTTGTGTTGACACGCTGCTATGGTATACCCTCCCCACCCAGTCCCAGCGCAGTTTGTCGGACTCTATGTCGTCCAGGTGTGTCTTCTGTAGGAGAGTGATAACGCTTTTTTATCTGAAGGTAGGAGAGTACTTTCTTGTGCTTGATGTAGTGGGTGAGGCCGTTGACATTCCACAAGAGGATGCGCAGTGGGCGGGAAGGGCAGGGTCTGGTCGCTGTCATCTGCGTTCTAAGGAGTGAATGCAGATGTCTGGTTGTTAGTGGAGAACATGATGTGGGTGGCACGCTAGCATTGGTTGGGTGGCCTGGTTGAGGATTCGGCCTGTGTGCTTGGTGTGGCGTGGGTGGGAGGGTGGAGTCAACAGATATGGGGGGAGTGAGAGTGGGGTCAGCACAGGATATGTTAGGGGGTAATGGACAAAGTGGGACAAGGGTGGGGGGATAGGCAAGGCTAGGGGGGAAAGGAGGGGGTTTGGCAAAAGGCCGGGTAAGAGGAGCGGCATGCGGGGTAGGGTGCTATCGGGGTCCACCGAGGGTATGCAGTGGCAGGTGTCTGGGAGTCACTTAAGTGGTTATGACACAGTTAGGTTGAGCTGGAGTAGGAGGAAGGGTTGTAGGGGGTGATATGGGGGTATCACGCGCAATAAGCGCGCCTCTGGGAGTGAGGGACTGTTCGCTGTGGGTCTAAGCTTGCGAGCTCACGTGTGTCAGGGGCCCCATTGGGCAGCGGGGCCCTCCAGGGAGTACTTCAGTGTACTGTTTTGAATCAGCTGCTGTTCAAACATGCGGGGGAGGGGAAGGGGGATAAAGGTTCAGTGTCTCGTGCAGAAGAAGGAGCATCACTGGTACAGGGGGGAGTAGTAGTTAATTCATAGGCAACCAGTGGTCCCCGATGGCATCTGAGGGGCCGGTATTACCACGTTCCCTGGTGTATGTGGTCGCGTATGACTCTGGTATAGCCAGTGCGTTCAATGGGGGCCTACAGATGTACGGTGGGATGTAGAGCCAAAAGTGTGCCTGGGGTGGGGGCGCAGGGTCCACGGTGTCACCACAGGGGGATGTAGCGGACAACAGCGGGTGCGGATACGGTCATGCATGTCAAGCCTGGGTAAGTACAGGTCAAAGGGCAAGTGGGGGGAGCAGTACAGTCTCATTAGTGGTTATCAGGTACAAGGGTGGGCTATGTAGGTAGGGAGTATGTAACCCCTGGGACCGCCGGGCCCGTATGGGTCAGGGATATATAGAGTCATAGATTCAGTCCTAAACCATATGTGGGAGAGAGTGGTGGGGGTAAGTCCTGGCGGGCATTTAGACATGTAAACCGTTCGATACAGGGTAGGTATTGGATCCCTAGTGTTGTGTCCTCTCTGAGGTAAGGTGTGTGTGTCTGGGTCAAGGCGGTGATGTTGGAGGAGCGACCTATGTGGGGGGACATTGTAAAACATAACATAGGATCTGGTACCCAGCCGTCCATCCATTGTGGTCCCTGGGTAGCCGGGTGGCGAGCCTCTTCTCCTTAGCCGGTCAGGGGAGTCGGTGCAGTTCAGGATGTGCTCACCTCCGCAGGGGCTGGTTTCAGGGGGTGCGTGATTTGTCCCTGTCATGGTCTTGCATGAGTGCAACCAACACTTGGAGAGCCTGTGTCCTGTCTACTAAGGAGCGAGCACCCCTGTGCAGATCTCTACCCCTGGAGCGGTAGCCTCCGGAGTTTCACCGGGGTCCAGTGGAGACTGATGAGGAGGCCGCCGGTGGGTGGGTCAGATGCAGCTTGGTCCATGTCCTGAGGTGGGAGGCTTTCCAGGAAGAGGCGGAGGTCCTCCGGATCATAGAACTCCTTGGAAACTCCATCTCTGGTATTCTGGAAGCGTGCGGGTTTAAAGAGTCCATATTTGACGTCAAGTTGCCTTAGGAGAGGTCTGAGGGAAAGGAAAGCTTTGCGGCGCTCATTGGTCTCCTTGGAAAAGTCTGCTGCTATCTGGATCTCATGACCCTCAAACGTATAGTGTCCGTGAGTGCGTGGCGCCATGATCAGCTGATGGGCCTGGTCCTGGTGCAGGAAGCAAGCGATGAGTGGTCGTGGGTGTAGAGGGTTTCCCCTGTGAGGCGGACCAATACGAAGGGCCCTTTGCATCTCCAGTGGTGGGTCAAAGATTAGGCCTGTGAGTTTCGGGAGGGTTGCACCAAGGAAAGCCCTGCCATCAGATCCCTCCAGTCTCTCCGGAAATCCAACAAAGCGGGCATTATCTCGACAGCTTCTATCTTCCAGGTCTGTGACCTTACTGCGTAGGTAGAGGAGTTCCTGGTCTCGTTCCGGGATAGTATTGAGACGGGCCTCCATCGTAGAAACACGTTGAGTCAGGCCGTCCATTCGGTTCTGGAAGCCTGCGATGTCTATGCGTATGAACTTCGTCTCCACAGTGAGAGTGGAAATTAACGTCTCCATGCCCTCAAGTCGTCGGCCCATGGCTGAGATTTCATGGAGTATCCGGTATCTGGGGAGGCAGCCATGGTGAGGTGGAGTGGACTCGATACCAGAGGGGTGGTGTTCTGGGTGCCATAAGTGGGGCGACCCTGTTTCAACACTTCTGTGAAGAGGAGCTGTCTTCCAGGCTTCCCAGTGGTCTTGCCAGGGGTCATCCCTGTGTCGCCCATCAGGGCCTCAGCATGGGTGGGCTAGTGTCTCTGCTGGCAGTCCTGAGCTAGTGCGCGCAGGACACAGTTGCGTGTGTTTCGCCCTTAGGTGGAGCGGGTACGATCAACAGCCGGGTCCTGTGGGCGAGCACAACCTTGGTTGTTCCGGCTAGGAGAAGGGTCCCGCCGTAGGGTGGTGTGGGAGGCTCCGGCGTCCCCAGTGCTAGAGACATCACAGTTGTGTGGAGTTAGCCCACTAAAGTAGCGGGGGTTCTTCAATCGTGGGCTGTGTGCTCAGCAGTCTAGGCACCAAAAGGTTTCGAATACGCAGGCAGCGTCCCTGCCGGGGGTGCGCTCTATGGGTAGCTGAGTCACGGGGGTAAAGGCAGGGGTGATCATAGCAAGTAGGCGCCCTATCTAGAAGGCGTCGAAGAGGGTAGTAGTAGTGGTCCTGTAGGTGCGTAGTTCACCTGGAGGGTAATGTAGGTGATCCTGCGGAGTCAGGCTCAGGCTCCTCTGTTCGCCAGCCTCAGTCCTCCCATAGGGGTGCACAGTGTCTCGCTATGGGTATCATTCACTGTCTACCGAGGTGGGGGGGGTGTTCCCCCCTGCAGTGGCATCACCGAGGCAACCAGGATCATTCTCCCCGGAGAGGGTGCCGTCTCTGGGCAAACTGTTGCATCGAGGATCAAAGGCTCGGGCGCCCCTCCTCCGGTCATCCCCTGTTGGCATATCTGGTGTTGGGTAGACAGTAGGAGGCAGAGTTCAAGAGGTCGTGCAGGTCAGGGACAAGGGGAGGTCCAGTTCAAGCGGGGGGTCCCCCTCTCAAAGCTGCATGCAGCCGATGTTCTGTATTATGAGGAGCTTGGTCCTCCGAGGCCCATTCTGCAAGCCAGTGGTCAGGACAACCCTCACTGGGTCTTTCTGTCTCATCGCCTCAGTCGAGCAAGAGGGAGGGGGGCCTGCTTGCTCCGATTTGCACAGGGAGTCCCTGAGCACTCCTTAGATGCATTGAGCGCTCCACTGGTGAGAGGAGTCCGGCATGGGGGGCCATGCCAGGTCGCCACTCGGACAGGTGTCACCTTCCGCAGAGGTCCGCAGTCACTGGGCTTTGGCAGCACCGTCGGGTCCTCTGTTGTACGGCTCCAGTCAGGCGGGAGGGTGGTCCGCTTATCCTGTACCCCTCAAGGATACCTCATACGCTCCTCAGGATTTGCAGGTGGGAGGAGTCAGTAGCGAGGGGCCGTGCCAGGCCATCTCGCGGTTGGGCGGTGCCTCTCACTGTAGTCCACTGCTCCCGATCACGGTGCAGGCCCAGGCTGGGGTCCAGCGTTCAAGGCTGCAGCAGCATCGTTCTCCGGTGTTGGGGCATCTGCTTTGGCTCCTCGGTTCGTCCCGCTAACCCGGTCACTTATGCACGGTTCTCATGTGGTTCTTACGAGACCCACGCCACCATCTGAGACCCCCCTTAACACGGAGCACAAAGTCAAGTGGCCATCATCGATTGGGCCGGACCACACCCTTCTCTCCACCGCATTTTATGTAAATATGATTTTAGCATGCATATCTTCAAGAAGCATACAGTGTAGGGCCAATGGAATTATGCGAAAGGGAGGGCCAAATTATGCAACAGGGTTGACTTAATTATGCGCAAGAATAGAAAAATTATGTGGCATAATGCAGCACATTTTGAAATAGTATATAAACTGTCTGGGCATAGGTTGTGCCCTCACCATGCACAGGTAATTAACTCCCATATTACGTCTGTAGCGAAATGGGTTCTGCCCATTTATTCCGCCCGGATGCTTTGTTTTTGGCTCACCGCGACTTGGGCTTTTTACTTAGATGAGCCTCACAGCAGGTGCCTCACCCATAGTAATCACATGGTTAACGGACTTCGAGTTTTTACCGCCAGTGTCTGCCTATTAAGATAAGGCTGGTGCAATGTAGAAAGGATAAGGGGCAATTGGCTAGCTACACAAGAGCTTGTGTGGGCCAGTGTGAGGGCTGCGTATGTGAGACAATCGTCGTGCACAACCTGGTAACTGTGCACAGGTAGCCTGGCACAGAGGGGACTCTGCAGAGTGAGATATCAACCTCAGGTAGGCCTTATTATATTAGTGGGCTCTTACAGGTAAAGTCAATATGGTTTATGGTTTTGTCTGCAGTGACACTTGATTATACACATAGGGTATATTCTGCCTTGGAGTGAAGTTTTGCTTCCCTTTGGCCAACAAAGTACAGCAAAGTATCAAATGGGGGTGAAACGTGTGCCAGGATCAGAGCACAGTCCTTTTGTTCCCCTACTGCGCCAAGTTAATTACCCTGCTTCCCAGCAGAAGGAACAGAGGTCACACACATAAAGGGAGCAATGTTTCACTTAACGCCTGAGGAATGAGGGGTGGGGAAGAAAATCTGCACCCGGTAATTAGCTGTCAAACGGTACCAGGGGTGGGACAGCCCAGTCCCAATGAACGAAGGATGAGGCCTAGACTTCTGCAGTCAACACAGGAGGAGGCTCCTCTTTGAAATTTTGGTGAAAAAGGTCCTGGCTGTGATGTCAGCTAGGGGCAGAGCTGAGGCTCCCAGAGTAAATGTGTGTAGTGATTTCTTGAAGGCGCCATCTCGAATTGTCCTAACATGCTGTAGAGGAGGCCTGCGACAGCGGTGGAGTGGTTTTGTGACACCCTAGGATTGACCAAAGGGGCCTGGCTTCAAGAACTTTCCACCCCCACTTAAAACTCTTGCACAAGGAAGAGAGAGTTGTTGTTGGAATTGGACATTGGGATGGACAGTGGAAGCATCATGAACAACTGGAAAGACAAGACCTTGATGTCCAACCGGACTAAGGACTCTACCTACAGTTGTCCCAGGACCAGTGGGTCTCTCCAGAACCAGGGAAGTGGGAAGGGGGAAGAACTAGACTTCTGCACTCAAACAGGAGAAGATAAGCACCAGTGGACAAACAAAAGGAGAAAGGCTGGTGCAGGGAGCCAGTGGAACCATATCCCTGCAAAGCGTGCCTCCTTAGAGGCCAGGAGGTCTGTGGAAAAGTCTCTAGGTGGCCAGGGCTCGCCACCAGGAGCAAAATAAGACCATCATTGCTCAAAATGGCCCAACGGGGCTCAAGATATGCAGGGGAAAAGTATTTGTCCTTTGACCCTCAGCTGAGAAAACAGTGTGTGTGGAGCTCCGCTGTAAGACTGGCAAAATTACCCCGGGTGAGCCAGTGCCTGGGGGTCGACAAAGGGCTACATTAATAATTAATGAGCTTGGGACGGTGTTGCATGGGCCTCCTCTCCAGAGCTCGGGAACCCAACCCTCAGCCAGTTCATGAAAAGGGGTGCTCAGGACCCCATCTGTGGCCCCCCATCAAGCAAGGAGAGGGAGGAGCACCATCACGCCACCGAGAAGGAAGAAAGGGACCCCATCTCTGGGCGTCCAACTTTGGAAAAGACGGGGAGCGGCGTCGCTCTACCCCCACCTGCGGTGTTCTTGCTCCCGCTCGCCATGCCAGTGTCGGGGGGAGCAGGTGGCCCCCACCAGTGTAACACCCTGCCCACATGGAGCAGGAAGCGGAGACGTCCCAAGCCAACACAAAAGGACTGATGGGGTAGCCGGTGGTGGGTTCACCTTGCTTTACCCAACATAAGCACCAGTCGGGGTGCCCGGGTGGGATCAGGCAACCTCGATAAAAAACAGAAAAAGCCAACAAAAAGAAAACATGGGGAAGCCCGCACAATGAAAACAAAGACGCAGATGGAGATGCTCGTTATGCATGCAAGCTTTCAGGAGGGAGCTCCCCTTAATGCCCTACAGGATTTGCAATGGACCAAGGAACTTTTCTGCTGCTTGTGGTGGCACCTGGACAGCAGGGGCGCAACCAACTTTCAAAAGAGAGTGTGTCTGGGGGACACAGAAGTGTAGCAGCTCCCCCCAAGGCGTTTTCCAAAGTGACGCTAAGTTTGCTGGGTCACAGAAATGTTTACACTAATAGTCAGGTTTCCTTACAACATCACTCATGGCATGTTCTAAGAGATCACTGATAATATCACTGCAACATCTGACATTACATCATTGATCACAACGCTGTGCATGGTGGGGGAACGAGCTATAGTTACTTTAGGGCATGAGTTGTAGTTACTTGAGATAACTACAACAGGTGAATTTCAGTGGTTTTGTTTGTTTAAAAACAGTATGTTGTAAGTGTCATTTTCACATTAATATGTTTTAAACTCTAAAACCTCTGAAATTCACCAGTTATAGTTATAGTTATCTCAAGTAACTATAACTTGTGCCCTAAGGTAACAATAACCTGCGCCCCGCTATGCACAGTGATATTATCAATGATGTCATAGAAGATGTCATGAGTGATGTAATATGTGGGGTAATTAGCACTGCATGGCGAGGGTGCGAGTTACCTTAGGGCACAAGTTGTAGTTACTTTAGATTACTATAACTGTAGCTGAGTGAATTTCAGTGTTTTTTAGCGTTTAAAACGTAACATTGTTACTGAACATTTCACCTACCTTTAACATTACTTTAAAATGTGTGTTTGGCCAGGCCCCATGGGATGGGGTCGCCAGGGCTGAATCAGCCAAGGAGGGAGCCACTGGACTCCTCCCCCCTTAAAAATATATACATTTTAAGGCCGGGCCCAGGGGGATGGGATCCCTAGAGCCAAAATCGGCCTTGGGACAGGGGTCGCGTAGCCCCCCTCCCCATTTGTTTATGGCCGGGGATGGGGTCCTCGGGCTGAAATCAGCCCAGGTAGGGGTCCGTGCATCCTCCCTCCCCCATTTGTTTATGGCCGGACCCTGGGGGATGGGGTCTCTGGGGCCAAAATCGGCCAGGGGAAGGGAGCCGTGCATCCCCCCTCCCCCATTTAAATATGTAAATTTTAAGCCCAGGCCCCAGGGAATGGGGTCCCCGGGGTCGAAATGGCAGATCCACTGATAGACTTATGCAAACACAAATATACCCACTCAGACTAATGCACCCATGCACAGTCTCTCTTAGACACTTACGCACCCACTCACAGACCCACTCAGAGACTCACACACCCAATCACAGACCCACTCAGAAACTCATGCACTTACTCACAGACCCACTGAGACACTCATGCACCCACTGACAGACCTACTCAGAGATTCATGCACCCACTAACAGACACACTCAGAGACTCATGCCCCCACTCACAGTCCCACACAGACACTCACGCACCCACTCACAAACCCACTCAGAGTTTTACTCACAATCACATACACACTCAGACATTCGCGCATCCACTCAGAGACTAATGCACCCACTCACAGACCCACTCAGACACTCACTGACAGACTGACTCACACACTCATGGAGGCACTCGCAAACCCACTCAGACACTTTCACCCCTACTCACAGACCCACTGAGACTCTCACTAAGACACTCATGCACTCTCTCAGACACACTCATACCTACTCACAGACCCAGTTAGACACTTATGCAGCCACTCCCAGATCCATATAGACACTCACACACCCACTCACACACTCATTGAGATATTTACGCACTCCCTCACACACCCACTGAGACACTCATGCACTCACTCACACACTCACTCTCAAACATTACAGGTTACAGTTAGGAAATACAATTTCAAAAACCTTAGAAATTCACTTACAATACCAAAGGTTACAGAGACATTATAGTTAGGAAACAATATTTTAAAAAAACTTAGAAATCCACTGAAAAATCTAAAGGTTACAGGGACATTATAATTAGGAAACAGAATTGAAAAAAACCTTAGAAATTCACTGAAAAAAGCAAAGGTTACAGGGTTGTTATAGTGAGGCTCAGATTTCACTCATACAAAACCAGTGAAATTCAGCACTTTTAGTTAGCTGAGCTAACTATAAGTTGTGCCCCCGCAATGCACTGCTTATGACCTCGCATATTACATCACTGAAGACATGCTCAGTGAAATCACTGATGACATCACCCATGACACCTCAAATGACATCACATATATGCACCTATATCAAATGAGCACACATCAGAATATCGAACCCAAAAATAAAGTGCTACAAAAATGTCCTAGCCAAAATATCACAATATCGTGACCCTAAGTATATATAGGTAAGTATACATTACTAATATCTGTGTATATATATATATATATATATATTTATATATGCAAATATATATATATTCCCTGAAGATTTCAGTGACAATTCAATATTATGAACTACAAAAACCACAGAAATTCACCAGTTGTTGTTAGCAGAGACATTATCCTGTACCACATTGTTTGCAGATAGCCAAACTCTCATGAGGAATACATCACAGATTATTAAAAACTATCCTCTAAAAACAGCGTTCACTCTATGCAAAACCTCCCCAAAGAGAGACTACTCATTGTAAATACCAAAAGTCTGAAGGTGCTAAAGGTCATACTTCCCATAGCCTTCATACTCTGATTAAATACATTTTTATAGATGCATCACCTTCAGTGGCTAATCAAGCACATGTTATATGGGTAGGCTTTCCTGTTTTCAGTTTCTATTTTTGGTAAATTCTGGTGGGGGTTTTTCAGTGTTTTCAAGTGATTTCAATACCTTAAAAAAACAGTGGTTATCATTGGTTACACATTTTCACGCCATTAAAAACTACAGAAACAGTGTTTTTACCGTGTTTATGGAACATTTTGCTTCTATTATTGCTTGCTTTCTGCACTGATAGCGCATGGTATATAGACAGTGTAAGTATAGTGTATATGAGGTCCAAATAGATTGTTTTTGCAAATTAAACGTATTGTAGTACACCATACAATACTTCTTCAGTGAGTCTTTGGTCATGTGCGCTCGCTCTTTCCTTCCCATGTAAACTTCTGTGAAAAGGCCCTCTCAACATTGGCACTTGAGATGTGCAACGCCAAAACAGCCAGTGCACAATTTGTTAACTCTGGCCACTGACATAGCTTTCCATGCCAATACTGGTTCACTTGAAGATTGCGATTCTCATGGCAGGTTCTGCAACATTTGCGCTTATCTGGGCGCTTATGCCCTCAGAGTTATTGAAGCCGTCAAAAATGAAGCAGCACTTTTGAAACTACGGAGGAAATTTCCCTTTACGGAAGGGATCTAAAACAGAGTACCACAGTGAGGTTTCATTGACTTCAAATGCCATTGGTGGTGAAGGGACATTTGCGTCATTGCAAGCCATTTCACATACATTGTAAAATAAAAGTTCCTGAATTGCTCTTCATCATTGCTTTGCCTACCAAGTGGCAAGCACTCTAACATGGAACATGTTGCAGTGCCAAAGTCACTAAAGGTGTCGCCCAGCCTACTCTCAAGGAGATGTTTCACATCTACACCAATTATGCTGAACACTTGGCAGACAAGGGTGTTTTCAGACTTTATTATGTCCACTACAGCCGTTATGTTTTCCTGTAAAATCTAAGAATGCAGTAGAGTATACTTTTTTTCACATCACTATCAATATGTGACCAAAGATCCTCACATTTCTTGCCTTTGGCATCATCACTCAGCAAAAATTCTGTAAATGGTTGCCACATGGATAATATAGCATTCATAGCCCCTTGGACTGAGAACCATCGGCTAAGGGACGCAATTGGGATGACTCTTTCTTTGATGCCACACAAAGCACGAAACAATAAATATTTGCATTTTAGTTCCTGTGCATAAGAAAACAGTGCACCAGTATGGACTAAAAAGTCAATAACATTCCTCATTAACTCTGAAGATTGTAAAGATGCTTTCAGCATACCATCTAACAAGTGGCAAGGATCTCTTACAGCGAAGCACTTCAGCTCAGGTATCAATTTTGACAGGTCATCACACAACCTTTTCATATACGTAGCTGAATCACTGCAAATACAAACAATATAACTCCAATCTTTGTTGAACTTGGAAAGAACTTTTTTTGCATAGCAAGTAACACTGCGTTCCATGTTTTCCAACCGTCTGGTGTCATGTTTTAACCACTATCCCAGATGCTTGGTGATAGCGCTCTTTTCACATATACTTGTCACTATACCTTGCATTGAATGTTTAAAGCCTGAGGTGTTGGCAATTCGCCTACTATCAGTACTGACTCACTGGGGGTTGATGTATTAAGGGGTTTTACCCATTCTCTGTGGGTAAATGTGATGACACATATTAGGAAAGATTCTTATGAAAACAGCCATTTTACCTATCAGTGAAAGAATCAAACGCAGCCAAAACATCAAATATGATTTTGATATTTCCTGATTCTCTACAGTTTATAAAATAATTAAACAAGACCTAAAACATGCTTCTAAACCCTACATCTTTAGACCAAAGACCACAAAACTGAAAAAAACAAACGGAAGAAGAAACAATATTTTAGTGGCATCCCTAAACAACAAAACTCAAGCAGAATAATGTTAGCCCAGACGTTCTTACTGCTAGCTTGTATAACAAAGTTACATTGCATTGCCCCCTTCAGGAAGAAAAAAAATGACACTTTCACTCTCTTTTTCCTTTCTTTGAATGGCATTTAGTTTGTGGTTGTGCAGGTGTTTTTTCGGTGTTTATATGTTTTCACTGGTGAGGGCTATTTCTCTTTCAGTGGGGTTTTATCAGTTATTATAGGTTTAAACCTAAAACCGGACAGCCTATATATGGGTAAGTACCTGGTGTACACAGTTGTCTATCCTATGTAGAAATTGTCGAGCTGAGACTATTCCCTCAAAATACTCAAGGCGACTTATAATATTTAGGGGGATATTTACAAGTAAATGCCGGAGCGCAGTGTTACGCCAAATTTGGCAATGCCGCACACAGACATTTTCAAAACGCAGGCATGCACCGTATTAACAAAAATATGGCGCACTCCTGCCTCTCCCCTAGCGATAACGCTAAAAAAGCTGCCTAGCTCCAGTACAGGCACCCTGCCGTCATGTTGCAAGGGTGCCTGCGCTGCAGGGGCGATTGTTTATGTGCAGGAAGAGACACCTTCGGGCACATAAACAATCGATAATGGCAATTTGTGCGCTGCAGACAGCAGCACACATAGAAAGAGCAAAAAAACTAGGAGAAATTAATAATTTCTCCTTGTATTGCCATCCTAAGTCTAAGTATTACCTGGCCTTAGTTTTTGCTGCTGCCCCAGCCTTGTAAATCTGGGGCAGCGTCAAAAAGCAATGGGTGTTGCGGTGGAACGCCCACAGCAACACCCATTGCCCACCGCTTATCTGCAGCGGACTGCGGGGAAAGGCGCATATTTACAAGGAATGGCTCAATGCCACCGGAGCGTCAGAAAAAGTGATGCTCCGGTGGCGTTAGGGGCGTGTAAATATGCCCCTTAGTATCTACTACATACAATCTTTGGCCTGTTAGAAACTTTTTTAGCAAAACCAAAAAACGTGTGTCCAACATATTGGACACAAGTCATCAACTGTCACCTGCATACATCGTTAGTTCTGTACACAGGCCTTCATAATATGCTCCATACCGCTACACACTTATGACCCATCAGGAGCACAAAGGGAACAGCTGGAACAACATAGGCAGAGCCATGAGTGCCGGAACACTGCAAGCATACCCACGCTTGCCTGAACAACGCATGTGCCTTAACCACGTATAGGTAAGAGGGGCTGGGGCCAGGTTTGGGGGGTAGTTTTTAGGGAAGGGTGGGGGGTTGGGTTGTTTTTTTAAATTGGGGCAGGGTTTTAGGCCTCAGGGCAGTGGAAGGGGTTGGGGTAGTTTTGGAAAGGGGGAGGGTTTTAGGGCTCAGGATGGGGCAAGGGGGTTATGGTATTTTTAAGGTCTGGGTTGGAGGGTGTATTTCAGAGTTGGTGGTGGTTTTAGGACTCAGGGCGGGGGGATCTGGGTAGGTATTTCAACTGGGGGCAGGGTTTTAGGCCTCAGGGCAGTGGAAACGGTTGGGGTACATTTAGGGACAACTCGGGCGGGGTGGGATATTATATGGTAAGGTGCATGGTTTAAGGCCTCAGGTCAGGGGAAGGGGTAGTTTTAAGGGCAGGGCAGGTTTTAGGGCAAGGGGGCGAGGGGGCGGGGTATGGGGGTATAAATGTTAGGGCGTAGGGTCAGAGTAGTGGTGACCTTAGCCACACATACCCCCTTACCATTCATGCCTTTACAACAAAAATGCATAGTAAAGGCATACGTGGTAAAAGAATGCATGGTGAAGACGCATTTGTGGTTGAGGCTGCATGTTAGAGGCACGCATGGTTTAGCCATGCGTGCCTCTGTCATGCAACCGGAGCACAAGCATACTGTAAACACTTACACTTATTATCAGGAAAAAGGCTGTACAAAATTAGGTAGAGAAGTAGGATGATACTTACCTGTCACTATGTAAAGTGTAAAACAAATTAACACACTCATTGGATGATGTCATCAGCGATGTCATAAATAATGTCATAGAACATGTCATGAGTGACATAAAATGTGAGGTCATAAGCAGTGCATGGGCAGGGTGCAAGTTATAGTTAGCACTGCTAAATTATTAACAATTCATATTCAAATATATTTAATATTTTATATTGCATATTTCCAACCTGCCAACCTCAAAATTATTTTCACCTTGTGAGAGAGGTGGTGGGTCCGAAACAGGGCAAGGCTTTGAGACAATCTCTGTCTGATGGGTCAAATATGGAGAAGGGGCAATGTTGAGGGGTCAGGGCTTAGTTTAGTCTCTGGATGAAAAGCCATGGAGGGTCAATTGAGTGGGTGGAGATTGGGGACAATTGTGGCTTGAACACCCTTTACTCTCTCCTCCCTCCCCAAAATAAAATAATAAAGGCTTATGAATAGAGATCCTGTGTCCTGGGGAAGATGCAAAACCAGATTTCAAAAAGGTGCCAAGCCTTAGTTAATGAACTGGAAACCTACTTTATTTGGAGTTTTAGGCTTGCTTTCTTTTTGACATATGATATTGGGCTTTAACAAGGTGAGCAGGTCAGAACATTGGAAGTGAGAGAAGGTAAGTGTCACTCTCTCTATCTGAATGCATAACATTTTTGCAACAAAGTGGACCAATAATTGGGGTGGACGGTTGCCCAGCTCAAGAAATAATAACACTAACTTGTCAGGCTGAACCTCAAAAGTCACTAAATTAACCAAAGCTTAATTCCTTGTTTGCTATGGCACAGAACAGGCAGGCGAGCCTGGAACTGTATGTTAGGAAGTTGCACTAAAATCGGACACCTTTGCTGCGTGGTCCCGCTGACTCTCTGGAGGTCATGGAAGTTTTTACAAGTCCCAACATTTCAGCATTTCTGGAGCAGCTCCTTTGGTTCACTTCTAAGGTTCCCAGGACCTCAGTAACAGCACACACTCCAGCAGATGCCACCAGCAGGGTCTAATCCAGGTCAAGTTGGTACTGGTCAGCTGGTGATTTCAGGAAAAAGGCGTTTTGCAGCTTATTGTTTCACTGTAACCACACAGGAGGCCAGCAAACTGACCCTTAGAGTCCACTTCTTTGTCTGAGTACAAGAGAGCGCAGTTCCAAGTCCTTCAGGGCTCCCCTCAGCTTAAAGCAGGCAGAGTCCAGTTCTCCTTTGATCTTTTGAAGGGCCAGTAAGTGTTCAGAGAAGGGCTGTTTGAGGTGTGACATTCATGGTTTGTACTAGCGAATGGGTTAGGGCGACTCTTGGCCCCTCCATAACCAATGGGGTAAATGTTCCCAGGGGTAACCCTACCCACTTTTCAACAGTTTCTATTTGCCCAACCACAAACAACTCAATGGTGCACCTTACATCTAACATTCCAAATGGTGGAACCCTTCCTCCTATGTGCAGAGCCCTTATGTCCACGCAGATGTGTTTGGAGACAGCCTGAGTAGTGTGAGACAGGGGAACAAAGGCTTTCCTTTCCTCAAGGCTACCTTTACACTAAACCATGAAGGGAAAAAGCCATTACAACACGGCTGCTAACAAGCATTACTTTTACAACACGGCCGTTACAAACCGAGTGCCATTACCACGCATTACCGTTACCACACAGTATCCTACAATGCATATGCCTTTACCACACATACCTTTACAACGAATTTCATTGAAAAGGCATGAATGGTAAAGGCATATGGGTTTTAATGTAAGTATTAGGTAAGTATTACGCGTTTATATAGATATATTAGGGAAAGGTTTATTTTTTTTTAAAAGAGTTTGAGGTGGGCATGTTTAGGGTTTAGGGTGGGTATGGGTTTTTGGGTGGTATGGGTAATTTTAGGGTTTAGGGTGGGTATGGGTTTTTGGCTGGCAAGGGAACTTTTAGGGTTTAGGGTGGGTATGGGTTTTTGGGTGGCAAGAGTAATTTTAGGGTTTAGGGTTGGTATGGGTTTTTGGGTGCAAGGGTAATATTAGAGTTTAGGGTTGGTATGGGTTTTTGGGTAGCAAGGGTAATTTTAGGGTTTAGGGTGGGTATGGGATGTTAGTGGCAAGATAATTTTTAGGGATTAGGGTGGGTATTGGTTATTGAATGGTAAGCGATTTTTTTAGGGTTAAGTGGGGGTATGGGTTTTGGGGTGTTAAGGGATTTTTTAGGGTTTAGGGTGGGTATTGGTTTTTGGGTGGCAGGGAATTTTTAGGGCTTAGGGTGGATAATGGTTTTTGGGTGGCATGGAATTTTTAGGGTTTAGGGTAGGTAAGGGCTTTTGGGTGGCACGGGGAATTTGGGGTTTAGGGTGGGTATGGGATTTTGGGAAGCAAGGGTTTTTTTACAGGGTTTAACGTGGGTATTGATTTTTGGGTGGCAAGGGAATTTTTAGGGCTTAGGGTGGGTAAGGGATTTCGGGTGGCATGGAATTTTTAGGGTTTCGGGTGGGTATGGGTTTTTTGGTGGCAAGGGTAATTTTAGGGTTTAGGGAGGGTATGGATTTTTGGGGGCAAGGGTAATTTTAGAGTTTAGGGTGGATATGGGTTTTTGGGTGGCAACCCAAGGGTAATTTTAGGGCTGAGGGTGGGTATTGGTTTTTGGGTAGCAAGGGAATTTTTATGGATTAGGGAGGATATGTGTTTTTGAGTGGTATGGGATTTTTTAGGGATTAGGGTGGGTATGGGTTTTTGGGTGGCAAGGGTAATTTTAGAGTTTAGGGCTTGTATGGGTTTTTGGGTGACAAGGGTAATTTTAGGGTTTAGGGTGGGTATGGGTTTTTAGTGGCAAGATCATTTTTAGGGATTAGGGTGAGTATTGGTTATTGAATAGTAAGGGATATTTTTAGGGTTAAGTGGGGTTATGGGTTTTGGGGTGTTAAGGGATTTTTTAGGGTTTAGGGTGGGTATTGGATTTTGGGTGGCAAGGGAATTTTTAGGGCTTAGGGTGGGTAATGGTTTTTGGGTGGCATGGAATTTTTAGGGTTTAGGGTAGGTAAGGGCTTTTAGGTGGCACTGGGAATTTGGGGTTTAGGGTTGGTATGGGATTTTGGGAAGCAAGGGATTTTTTTCAGGGTTTAACGTGGGTATTGGTTTTTGGGTGGCAAGGTAATTTTTAGGGCTTAGGGTGGGTAAGGGATTTAGGGTGGCATGGAATTTTTAGGGTTTAGGGTAGGTATGGGTTTTTCGGTGGCAAGGGTAATTTTAGGGTTTAGGGAGGGTATGGGTTTTTGGGGACAAGGGTAATTTTAGAGTTTAGGGTGGATATGGGTTTTTCGGTGGCAACCCAAGGGTAATTTTAGGGCTGAGGGTGGGTATTGGTTTTTGGGTAGGAAGGGAATTTTTATGGATTAGGGTGGGTATGTGTTTTTGAGTGGTATGGGATTTTTTAGGGATTAGGGTGGGTATGGGTTTTTGGGTGGCAAGGGTAATTTTAGAGTTTAGGGCTTGTATGGGTTTTTGGGTGGCAAGGGTAATTTTAGGGTTTAGGGTGGGTATGGGTTTTTAGTGGCAAGATCATTTTTAGGGATTAGGGTGAGTATTGGTTATTGAATAGTAAGGGATATTTTTAGGGTTAAGTGGGGGTATGGGTTTTGGGGTGTTAAGGGATTTTTTAGGGTTTAGGGTGGGTATTGGATTTTGGGTGGCAAGGGAATTTTTAGGGCTTAGGGTGAGTAAGGGTTTTTTGGGTGGCATGGAATTTTTAGGATTTAGGGTGGGTAAGGGCTTTTGGGTGGCACAGGGAATTTTAGAGTTTAAGGTGGGTATGGGCTTTTGGGAGGCAAGGTTTTTTTTTCAGGGTTTAACGTGGATATTGGTTTTTGGGTGGCAAGGGAATTTTTAGGGTTTAGGGTGGGTAAGGGTCTTCGGGTGGCATGGAATTTTTAGTGTTTAGGGTGGGTATGGGTTTTTGGGTGGCAAGGGTAATTTTAGGGTTTAGGGTGGGTATGTTTTTTTGGGGGGCAAGGGTATTTTTAAGGTTTAGGGTGGCCATGGGTTTTCTGGTGGTAAGGGATTTTTTTTAGGGTGGGTATTGTTTTTTGGGTGGCAAAGGAATTTTAAGGGTTTGGGTGGGTAAGGGTTTTTGGGTGGTAATGGAATTTTTAGGGTGGGCAAGGGTTTTGAGTGGCATGGGTAATTTTAGGGTTTAGGGTGGGTATGGGTTCTTGGGTGGCAAAGGCATTTTTAGGGTTTAGGGTGGGTATTGGTTTTGGTGGCAAGGGAATTTTTAGGGCTTAGGGTGAGTAAGGGTTTTTTGGGTTGCATGGAATTTTTAGGGTTTAGGGTGGGTAAGGGCTTTTGGGTGGCACGGGGAATTTTAGGGTTTAGGGTGGGTATGGGCGTTTGGGAGGCATGGGATTTTTTCAGGGTTTAACGTGGGTATTGTTTTTTGGGTGGCAAGGGAATTTTTAGGGTTTAGGGTGGATAAGGGATTTCGGGTGGCATGGAATTGTTAGGGTTTAGGGTGGGTATGGGTTTTTGGGTGGCAAGTGTAATTTTAGGGTTTAGGGTGGGTATGGGTTTTTGGGGGGCAAGGGTAATTTTAGAGTTTAGGGTGGATATGGGTTTTTGGATGGCAACTCAAGGGTAATTTTAGGGTTTAGGGTGGGTATTGGTTTTTGGGTGGCAAGGGTAATTTTTATGGATTAGGGTGGGTATGTGTTTTTGAGTGGTATGGGATTTTTTTAGGGATTAGGGTGGGTATGGGTTTTTGGGTGGCAAGGGGATTTTTAAGGTTTAGGGTGGCCATGGGTTTTTGGGTGGTAAGGGATTTTTTTAGGCTGGGTATTTGTTTTTGGGAGGCAAAGGACTTTTAAGGGTTTGGGTGGGTAAGGGTTTTTGGGTGGTAATGGAATTTTTAGGGTTTAGTGTGGGCAAGGGTTTTGACTGGCATGGGTAATTTTAAGGTTTAGGGTGGGTATGGGTTTTTGGGCGGCAAAGGAATTTTTAGGGTTTAGGGTAGGTATGGGTTTTTGGGTGACAACTCAAGGGTAAATTTAGGGTTTAAGGTGGGTATTGGCTTTTGGGTGACAAGGGTAATTTTAAGGTTTAGGGAGGTAAGGGTTTTTGGGTGGCGAGGGTAATTTTAGGATTAAGGGTGGGTAAGCATTTTTGGGAGGCAAGGGAATTTTTAGGGTTTAGGGTGGGTATGGTTTTTGAGTGGCAAGGTAATTGTTAGGGTCTAGGGATGGTATGTATTTTTGTGTGGCAAGGGAATTTTTAGGGTTTAGGTTGGGTATGGGTTTTTGGGTGCAAGGGTCATTTTAGGGTTTAGGGATGGTAAGAGTTTTTGGGCAGCAAGGGTATTTTTAGGGTTTAGGGTTGGTATGGGCTTTTGGGTGGCAAGGGTAATTTTAGGGTTTAAGGTGGGTATGGGTTTTTGTGGGGTAACAACTGTAATTTTAGGGTTTAGGGTGGCTATTGGTTTTTGGGTGGAAAGGGAATTTTCATAGATTAGGGTGGGTATGTGTTTTTGAGTTGTATAGGATTTTTTAGGGATTAGGGTGGGTATGGGTTTTTGGGTGGCAAGGGGATTTTTAAGGTTTAGGGTGGCCATGGGTTTTTGGGTGGTAAGGGATTTTTTTAGGCTGGGTATTTGTTTTTGGGTGGCAAAGGAATTTTAAGGGTTTGGGTGGGTAAGCATTTTTGGGTGGCAAGGGAATTTTTAGGGTTTGGTTTTTGAGTGGCAAGGTAATTGTTAGGGTCTAGGGATGGTATGGATTTTTGTGTGGTAAGGGAGTTTTTAGGGTTTAGGTTGGGTATGGGTTTTGGGTGCAAGGGACATTTTAGGGTTTAGGGATGGTAAGGGTTTTTGGGTGGCAAGGGTATTTTTAGGGTTTAGGGTCGGTATGGGTTTTTGGGTGGCAAGGGTAATTTTAGGGTTTAAGATGGGTGTGGGTTTTTGTGGGGTAACTCAACTGTAATTTTAGGGTTTAGGATGGGTATTGGTTTTTGGGTGGAAAGGGAATTTTCATGGATTAGGGTGGGTATGTGTTTTTGAGTTGTATATGATTTTTTAGGGATTAGGGTGGGTATGGGTTTTTGGGTGGCAAGGAAATTTTTAAGGTTTAGGGTGGCCATAGGTTTTTGGATGGTAAGGGATGTTTTTTAGGGTGGGTATTGGTTTTTGGGTGGCAAGGGTATTTTTAGGGTTTGGGTGGGTAAGGGTTTTTGGGAGGTAATGGAATTTTTAGGGTTTAGGGTGGGCAAGGGTTTTTAGTGACATGGGTACTTTTATGGCTTTGGGTGGGTATGGGTTTTTGGGTGACAACTCACGGGTAATTTTTAGGGATTAGGGTGGGTATTGGTTATTGAATGGTAAGGGATTTTTTATGGTTAAGTGGGGGTATGGGTTTTGGGGTGGTAAGGGATTTTCAGGGTTTCACATGGGAGTTGATTTTTGGGTGGCAAGGGAATTTTTAGGCCTTAGGGTGAGTAAGGGTTTTTGGGTTGCATTGAATTTTTAGGGTTTAGGGTGGGTAGGGGTTTTTGGGTGGCAAGGGTAATTTTAGGGTTTAGGGTGGGTATGGGTTTTTGGGGGGCAAGGGTAATTTTAGAGTTTAGGGTGGTTATGGGTTTTTGGGTGGCAACTCAAGGGTAATTTTAGGGTTTAGGGTGAGTATTGGTTTTTGGGTGGCAAGGGCATTTTTATGGATTAGGGTGGGTATGTGTTTTTGAGTGGTATGGGATTTTTTAGAGATTAGGGTGGGTATGCGTTTTTGGGTGGCAAGGGGATTTTTAAGGTTTAGGGTGGCCATGGGTTTTCGGGTGGTAAGGGATTTTTTTAGGGTGGGTATTTGTTTTTGGGTGGCAAAGGACTTTTTAGGGTTTGGGTGGGTAAGGGTTTTTGGGTGGTAATGGAATTTGTAGGGTTTAGGGTGGGCAAGGGTGTTTCAGTGGCATGGGTATTTTAGGGTTTAGGGTGGGTATGGGTTTTTGGGTGGCAAAGGAATTTTTAGGGTTAAGGGTAGGTATGGGTTTTTGGGTGGCAAGGGGATTTTTTTAGGGTAGGTATTGGTTTTTGGGTGGCAAAGGATTTTTTAGGGTTTGGGTGGGTAAGGGTTTTTGGGTGGTAATGGAATTTGTAGGGTTTAGGGTGGGCAAGGGTTTTGAGTGACATGGGTACTTTTATGGTTTATGGTGGGTATGGGTTTTTGGGTGACAACTCAAGGGTAATGTTAGGGTTTAAGGTGGGTATTGGTTTCTGGGTGGCAAGGGTATTTTTAGGGTTTGGGTGGGTAAAGGTTTTTGAGAGGTAATGGAATATTTAGGGTTTAGGGTGGACAAGGGTTTTGAGTGACATGGGTACTTTTATGGTTTAGTGTGGGTACGGGTTTTTGGGTGGCAACTCAAGGGTAATTTTTAGGGATTAGGGTGGGTATTGGGTATTGAATGGTCTGGGATTTTTTTTAGGGTTAAGTGGGGGTATGGGTTTTGGGGTGTTAAGGGATTTTTTAGGGTTTAGGGTGGGTATTGATTTTTAGGAGGTAAGGAAATTTTTAGGGCTTAGCGTGAGTAAGGGTTTTTGGGTGGCATGGAATTTTTAGGGTTTAGGGTGGGTAAAGGCTTTTGGGTGTCATGGGGAATTTTAGGGTTTAGGGTGGGTATGGGTTTTTGGGAGGCAAGTGATTTTTTTCAGGGATTAACGTGGGTATTGGTTTTTGGGTGGCAAGGGAATTTTTAGGGCTTATGGTGAGTAAGGGTTTTTGGGTGGCATGGAATTTTTAGGGTTTACAGTAGGTATGGTTTTTTGGGTGGCAAGGGTAATTTTAGGGTGGGTATGGGTTTTTGGGGGCAAGGGTTATTTTAGAGTTTAGGGTGGATATGGGTTTTTGGGTGGCAACTCAAGGGTAATTTTAGGGTTTAGGGTGGGTATTGGTTTTTGGGTGGCAAGGGAATTTTTATGGATTAGGGTGGGTATGTGTTTTTGAGTGGTATGGGATTTTTTTAGGGATTAGGGTGGGTATGGGTTTTTGGGTGGCAAGGGGATTTTTAAGGTGTAGGGTGGCCATTGGTTTTCGGGTGGTAAGGGATTTTTTAGGGTGGGTATTGGTTTTTGGGTGGCAAAGGAATTTTTAGGGTCTTGTGACGGGTAAGGATTTTTGGGTGGTAATGGAATTTGTAGGGTTTATGGTGGGCAAGGGTGTTTGAGTGGCATGGGTATTTTAGAGTTTAGGGTGGGTATGGGTTTTTGGGTGGCAAAGGAATTTTTAGGGTTTAGGGTAGGTATGGGTTTTTGGGTGACAACTCAAGGTTAATTTTAGGGTTTAAGGTGGGTATTGGCTTTTTGGTGACAAGGGTAATTTTAAGGTTTAGGGTAGGTATGGGTTTTTGGGTGGCGAGGGTAATTTGAAGGTTAAGGGTGGGTAAGCATTTTTGGGTGGCAAGGGAATTTTTAGGGTTTAGGTTGGGTATGGGTTTTGAGTGGCAAGGTAATTGTTAGGGTTTAGGGATGGTATGGATTTTTGTGTGGCAAGGGAAATTTTAGGGTTTAAGTTGGGTATGGGTTTTTGGGTGGCAATGGTATTTTTAGAGTTCAGGGTTTGTATAGGTTTTTGGGTGGCAAGGGTAATTTTAGGGTTTAAGGTGGGTATGGGTTTTTGCGGGGTAACTCAATGGTAATTTTAGGGTTTAGGGTGGGTATTGGTTTTTGGGTGGCAAGGGAAATTTTAGGGTTTAGGGTGGGTATGGGTTTTGAGCAGCAAGGGAATTGTTAGGGTTTAGGGATGGTATGGATTTTTGTGTGGCAAGGGAAATTTTAGGGTTTAGGTTGGGTATGGGTTTTTGGGTGCAAGGGTCATTTTAGGGTTTATGGTAGGTAAGGGTTTTTGGGTGGCAATAGTATTTTTAGGGTTCAGGGTTGGTATTGGTTTTTGGGTGGCAAGGGAATTTTTATGGATTATGTTGGGTATGTGTTTTTGAGTTGTATAGGATTTTTTAGGTATTAGAGTGGGTATGGGTTTTTGGGTGGCAAGGGAATTTTTAAGGTTTAGGGTGGCCATAGGTTTTTGGGTGGTAAGGGATTTGTTAGGGTTTAGGTTGGGCATGGGTTTTTGAGTGGCATGGGTAATTTTATGGTTTAGGGTGGGTATTGGTTTTTGGGTGACAACTCAAGGATAATTTTAGGGTTTAAGGTGGGTATTGGCTTGTGGGTGACAAGGGTAATTTTAAAGTTTAGGGTAGGTAAGGGTTTTGGGTGGCGAGGGTAATTTTAGGGTTTAGGGTGGGTAAGCATTTTTGGGTGGCAAGGGAATTTTTAGGGTTTAGGGTGGGTATGGGTTTTCAGTGGCAAGGGAATTGTTAGGGTTTATGGATGGTATGGATGTTTGTGTGGTAAGGGAAATTTTAGGGTTTAGGTTGGGTATGGGTTTTGGGTGCAAGGGTAATTATAGGGTTTAGGGTAGGTAAGGGTTTTTGGGTGGCAAGGGTATTTTTAGGGTTTAGGGTGGGTATGGGTTTTCCGGGAGGCAAGGGAATTTTTAGGGTTTAGGGTTGGTATGGATTCTTTGGGTGGCAAGGGAAATTTTAGGGTTTAGGGTAGGTATGGGTTTTTGGGTGGCAAGGGAAATCTTTGGGTTTAGGGTGGGTATGGGTTTTTGGGTGGCAGGGATAATTTTAGGGTTCAGGGTTTAGGGTGGGTATGGGTTCTTGGGTGGCAAGGGTAAATTTAGTGTGTAGGGTGGGTATGGGTTGACGGGTTTTAAGGCGATATATATATATATATATATATACATATATATAACCTCTCCACGTTTCTCAGAACAACCGGGACACTGCAGCTGAGGTGCGCGTCAGGGTCCGAGAAACCCAGTATCCATATCCACTTCACCACGCAACAGCAGTTGCAATGCGCACTCCTTCCACAAAATTAAATCTCACTCTCGCTGTGCTTGAATCGGTTTATTTGATGGTAGCAAAGCCGAAAAAACCCAACGCGTTTCGGCGTCACCGCTTTGCTCACGGGTTACATTGTTTCATTCAATTCAAACTAATATACTCGAACAGTGCATGCAACGTGATGCGTGACAAACATAGAAAATGGACAAAGTTAACAGCCATAGCATCTAACAGTAAAAAGGGTTCGGCCATTTTGTAGCGACCATTCAGTTAATGTTCACGCATTTTAAGGGACCATATTGATCATAACCAATTGACATACATGATCATAATCTAAATATATAGTACTTTGAGATATTGTTTTCACATAATTCTCCCACTCAGATTCTTTCACTTAGATATTTAAAAGCGTGAAGTTCACATCTTGTATTTGTCCAACCCGGGCTAATCTTATGGACTGTTCTAACCGCATGCTGTCTATCCTCATCAAGTTTGCCTGGAAAGAGCGCACAGCTCTTTTGAAGATGATTGAAGAATTAAAAGAGGAAATTAAGAAAGAGGAAAATCTGGAGGTATTTGCCACTAAAACTGAGGAAATTGTGAAAAGGATAAACAAACATGAAGAGGAGATTATACCGAAGAAGGAGAGGAAATTTGTAAGAGATAAAATTGATTATCAGGTGGGGAGAGTATTTACATTCGGTCAGAGATTCGACCATGTAACAAGCAAAGGAGTACGTAAATTGCCTGACGAAACCACGGAAACAAAAGGATCTGGAAGCGATGTCAGTGAGAGTGACATTTCAGAGGATGGAACTGCAGCTGGTGATCAAGTGGTTTCCTTTCGGACAAATTTTGGGGAGGAATTTTGCCTTCTGAACCAGACAAAGAATCAACAGAATTGGCAGAAGGACAGAGGTCGGGGCAGAGGAAGGGCTCAAAGAGGACGAGGAGGAGGAAGAGGAAAAGCAAATGGAGAAAGAGCCTTGTTAGTAAACAAACAAGGAGAAGCCGATGGAATAAAAGCAACATCAACCCCGGTGGGAATGGAAACAAGGGGTCAGAAAAGACGGGGAAAATGAAGGACAACTACAAAAATGTGGTAAATCTTTCTAACCGTCCTTTGAGTAAAATTGAACATAATATGTTACATTACGGCTTATCCTTTTGTCCAACCACCCCCTTCTCGTATACACAAGAAAGAATTGATCTCTTTCATTTCACAAGGAAACTTAGATTGCGTAAGTGGCATGAACTTAAAGTTAAAGTTTCCTCAACCCAATCTATACGATCAATCCCTGACAGTATGACTATTGATGAGGTTGATACTCTTATTGCTTTGGAGGAACTGGACTCGGAGAGTTTAGCTCTTTCACCCATTAATGCACAGTCATTAGGTTTTAAAGTGAATCTGAGCTGCCCCAATGACTTTAAACCTAAGTCTACTTTTAATCCTGCACTTCCCCCTGTGGGATTGATAGCTTCGAAACTTTGGTAATCAATGACATCAAGAAATTTGCCAAAAAAGGAATTGGAGATTTGATAACTTAAACAAAAGTGAGAGATTGGCTGTTAGGTCTTTGCAATCTGACCACAGTATAGTTATCCGTCAATCTGACAAGGGGGGTAATGTTGTGGTTTTAAATGTGGAAGATTATTTGCAGGAAGGAATGCGACAACTAGCCAATTCAGACTGTTATGAGATGATTCTCAAGGAGAACATAGAAAGTTCTAACCAAATGTACCAGGGTATGTTGAAAACGTGGCATACACAGGGAATTTTAGAATGGAATGAATATGCATATTTGCTTAATCGTTCACCCAAAATACCCGTTCTATATCTGTTGCCCAAGCTACATAAGGATCCACTGAGACCACCAGGGAGACCCATTGTATCATCTATGGGCTCACTATTGGAGAAAACTTCTAAATATATAGACTATTTTTTGCGTCCGTATGTAGAGAAGTTACCTTCCCACATACGTGACAGCTCAGATTTTTTTAACAAAATCAAGGATATAGAGCGGCAAGAGAGTTTTTTACTCATAACGCTTGATGTGTGCAGTTTGTACACCTCTATTAGGCATGCTGATGGCGTCGAAGCCTGCAGACATTTTCTCAAATCACGCTCCATTTCCTTCTTGCAGCACAATGAAATGTTATTGATGATGATCATGTTTTGTCTGGAGAATAATTTTTTTATTTTCAATAACAGTTTTTACAGACAGAGACAAGGGACAGCTATGGGCACCTGCTTTGCTCCCAGTTATGCTAACCTCTTCATGGGGTGGTGGGAGCAGCAGGTGCCCATGGCCTACAAACAATATAATGACCACATTAAGTTGTGGGTACGTTATATTGATGATCTTTTTGTTGTGTGGGATGGGAGTCAGGAACAAGCAATCAGTTTTTTAGAACTCCTCAACAAGAACGATGTTAACCTCAGATTTGAAGGGAACATAAGTAAGGCATATATTGAGTTTTTAGATCTGGAGATTGGTGTAGATGGAAATCAGTTAACATCAAAGCTATTTCGTAAGAAATCAGCGGGAAATACTCTTCTCCATGCTGATAGTGGTCATGCCAAGAAGCTGATTGAGAGCATCCCATATGGAGAGTTCCTCCGGGCTCGGAGGAACTGAAGCTCTGACAGTGGCTTCATGAAGGAATGTGAGGTTATGACAACCAGATTTAAAGAATGAGGCTATTCAGGCCTGACTATTCAAAAGGCTCGGGATAAGACAATTGAGTTAGATCGAGATGTCTTGTTGGTGCCTAAAGTCACTGATTCCGGGGTGAATGATAACATCATTAGATACATCACTAACTACAATACAGCCTCACAAGATCTGCAAAAATGTTTGAGGAAGCATTGGAAGGTCCTGAAAACTGAACCGACTCTGGACAAGGTACGGAATAAGTTCCCCAATGTTACATTCAGGAAAGGGAACTCTTTAAAAGACAGACTATGTGCCAATGAGGTTTCTCTTTCTAAACCTATTGGCTCAGACATCCAAGGCTTTTTTACCTGTATGTCCTGTAAAGCTTGTAAATTTAGTACTAATGCTAAGAAGATCTATTATCCAGTCACTGATACTGAAAAATTGATTGAGAAACATCTCACCTGTCTCTCAGACTTTTGTGTCTATGTGTTAACTTGTCCATGCTCTAAGCAGTATGTGGGTAGCACCATGTTTCCCGCAAAGAAACGTATTTTGGAGCACATGCGGGCAATCCAAAATAAAGATAAGTTGTATCCAGTTGCTCGCCACTTTGAGGAACTACATAAAAGTAATCGTAACTTGTTGAGATTTTGTGTAATTGACCGTGTCCCACAGACCATCAGAGGTGGTGACAGGATTCGTAAGCTGCGTCAATTGGAATCACAATATATTTTGGACTTAGATACTCGAGCCCCGCAGGGATTGAATTCTGAAGAATAGTTATCTTGGTTTTTGGGAGAACAACATCTCTGAGGCAGAAGGGGTTCTATTTCCATCGATTCGTCTTATGGGGTATTTTTATAACGATAATGGCATATAAGGATCTGTGTGGCTCTTAAGGAGCACAACTGTTTGACAAAACCATGTTTATATAAATATGGGAGGGTCATCGTGCTCAGTAGACCTTTGTTTTTAAAATGTAACTATTTTAACTTGCACAGTTCACTTGTGGGAGTTTTTTTCACTGTTTTTTGTAATATCTGACAAAGTAGCATATTTCGTCTATATAAGAATTGGGGTGTGACATTTATAATTATGTTTTTCCTTTCAGATGGAGTACCTGGGAGCGCTTTATTACTTCTACGTTGACTTAGCGGTCACTATTGCATGGTTGAATTTTGCATATTTTTGTACAATAGATGACTAATATCGGTTTTTGATAGAACTGTGATCCATTGAAATTGCCCACTGGGGCTGAATTGTGCAAAATGGAGATATATCGTATATTTTGTATAACAGAAGATGAATATCGGTGATTGACAGAAATGTGACCCATTGAAATTGCCCACTGGGGCAGAATTGTGCATAATCATGATATTTGGAATCAGTATTATGCAAGAGGTGGAGATTGCCACATTGCGCATATTGTCTGTCTTTAGCCATACATTTTATCAATAGGGCTGTGGTCCAACATTTATTGTATTCGCTGTATTTATGAATGAAGGAGACTCCCAGATCTGTAGAGTTTTAGTTGTCCATTTATGATGAATTAGCGCATCTCACGATAGCCCGGGTTGGACAAATACAAGATGTGAACTTCACGCTTTTAAATATCTAAGGGAAAGAATCTGAGTGGGAGAATTATGTGAAAACAATATCTCAAAGTACTATATATTTAGATTATGATCATGTATGTCAATTGGTTATGATCAATATGGTCCCTTAAAATGCGTGAACATTAACTGAATGTTCGCTACAAAATGGCCAAACCCTTTTTACTGTTAGATGCTATGGCTGTTAACTTTGTCCATTTTCTATGTTTGTCACGAATCACGTTGCATGCACTGTTCGAGTATATTAGTTTGAATTGAATGAAACTATGTAACCCGTGAGCAAGGCGGTGACGCTGAAACGCGTTGGGTTTTTGTCGACTTTGGTACCATCAAATAAACCGATTCAAGCACAGCGAGAGTGAGCCTTAATTTTGTGGAAGGAGTGCGCGTTGCAACTGCTGTTGCGTGGTGAAGTGGATATATATATATATATATATATATATATATATATATCTCGACAACCTATTTATATTGTGGGAAGGAAGTGAAGAAGAATTGAGTGCTTTCATGGAGAGTCTCAATCAAAATACCTGTAACTTACAGTTTACACACACAGAGCCGTCGACTTTGTCATTTTTTGGACGTGGAATTGGAGGTTATTCGGAGCACATTAACAACTAGGATCCACAGAAAACCAGCAGCAACACGTTTCCTATTACATGCGAATAGTGGCCATCCGGATGCTCTGAAATGGAGCATACCATATAGTCAAATGCTAAGAGCAAAGAGAATTTTCTCCACCGAGGAACTATATGACCAAGTATGCAGCATGTTTAGACACTTTCGAGAATGAGGATATCCGATCAAAGTATTGGAGGATGCTAAAAAGAGAACCAATGAGAAAATGAGGGAACAGTTACTGTACACACAGTATAATAGTCAAAATGAAAAAGATCAGGGAGTGAAAAGGCTGTTTTTGGAATACAATATGGCTCAATCCAGCATCAAGAAGATCTTACAAAAAAACTGGCATGTCCTGAAGAAAGATGACCATCTGAGGGAGATTGCGGAGAGAGGGCCACAAATAACTTGTAAAAAATTAAAATCCTTGGTAGACATTTTAACATTTAGCCATTATGATAAAAAAAAGTGAGCAGAGGAATTGGCTAACAAGGAATAAGGAAGAGTTTGTGAGATGAAACTCCTGTAAGGCATGTAAATTTGGATTCAACTGTAAAAGTTATCAAACTTTTGAGGCCCATGAGGTGTTCATTAAGGACAGAATCAGGTGTAATACGGATCATGTTAGCTATGTCCTCAAGTGTCGTTGTGAGCAGCTGTATGTGGGCAGCACAGTCAACAAACTGAAACTAAGAATCTTGCAGCACATAAGAGCCATAAATAACAGTGACAGAAGTTACGCCATGGCTTGCCATTTTGAACAGTTCCACAATCAATCTCTAGCAACATTCAGCTATTGTGGCATTAGACACATCAAGGCTCACCCTAGGGAAGGGGATCGGGAAAAGGAACCGAGACTAATACTATCCATAGAAATGGAGATACCTTGGGGTCACAATATGGATGCGCAGCTTCATGTCCATTTATGACTGAAACTGATTATGATTGAACTTTGGAGCACTTTACACAAGACTGTGATACATGTAAGCTCTGACCTTCTTCTTAAACTTGTCTTGACTGATAACCTCTTTGCTCTTCTACTCTTTACTCTTTCTCCCTCATTCCGTATTTGGATCTTATTTTTCACTTTTTTCCACTCTCTTCTAGGATAGAGCAAGAAAAAGGAGTTAATGGATAATTTTGAAATAATATTGTTTTAGCTGGGCACAGGACACTTTATACACATGGCACTATAAGGCATGTTGCACTTTATGTATGACTAAAATACATGATGTGGTTGGTATTTCATAGGGATATTGCGGTTTGTGTTCAAGTGGAACAGCACTATGGACTTTATGGGGATCTGCCAGGGAGGTAGCCCCCTATACAATTAGGAATCACCATATGCCCTAGAGGATCCACTAAGCACCATGTACTTTAGAAACTAGGAGTTGCTATATGTTATAGGGTATCCTGTGAAATTACCTACTATGGAATCTCTGACAACCTTGCACTATGCACTTTAATAAGAGACAGGCTGGTCATCACAATTCCTCCCTTCCATAGAACTAAGAACTACCGCATGCCTCAGAATATCCAGGGAATTTTAGAATTGCAAGATCTTTTAAATCTAAGCACTTTGCATTTTAGGAATTAATAGCTACTATTCCTCTTTGGGAATGAGATATTCAACATAGACACATCAAGAATGAAACGATTTTTGTAGTAACTAATTAACCGAATGCATTATGCACTTCAATTTGAGTAGAAGTCAGAGAAATTCGTACTTAGGGTGGGGAGTGTGGAATGGTATATATGGCCCCTTCATGATTCTGAGTAGAGGAGGATTTTTGAGGGTGGTTTAAACAGTTTCCAGTGCCTCACATGTATGTACAGAAAAAGAGTACAATGTGAAAATAAGGGCGTACTCTTGAATGTTGACCATCACAAGCTATATACTCACAATAGGAATGCTTGGTAACTGTAAGTGGTTATGGTTTACTATTGTTTAAATGGATGGCACTTACAAAAAGAAAATAAACAATTATTTTATATTTGTATTTAAGTAACTGAACAATTGTGAAATGTAGTAACACCATCTGTAAAATGTATAGTTACATATAAAGAACTATATAGTAGTGAGATGCTTGTAAAGGAAATAGGCGGTATGGTGATCAGAATAATCATGGATGGGAATGTGGTGGAAAGAATGTGCCAAAGGAAATGTGGGAAGTTGTCACTCCAATTTTACATGGGTCACTAAAGTAGAGAAAGGACTGGCAATAAATGGTTACACACCGTGGAGTCCGTTAGACCCAGTAGAAGGCGACAGCTGAAATGCATCAGTCAGAAATCTTTTGATTATTTATATGCCCTTGTGAGATAAATTGGAGTTTGCACATAAAAAGGAAACAAAATAAAGAAAAATTGGGACAATATCTTTCGGATGATGATTTTTCCATGCAGTGTCGCTGCATCACGTGTTTTCGAATGTGAACGCTGTGAAGAAGCATATATATATATATATATATATATATATATGGGTGGGAGAGGTGTGGCGCAGCGGCCAGGGCGGCTGACTCCGGAGCATAGAGCTCACGGTTCCATTCCTGGTGGCAGCTCACTTAATTTCCCAGATGGCCCCCAGCACCTTGATTAGATTAGATTAGTTTGCGCTTTACAAATACCGAGTTATATTATTATATATATACACAAGCGCATTCATATGTATTTATGCATGTTTAAATATATAAAATATATATATGAGCAAGGCTAGGCTTGGGCGAGATGCATCATGGCGTATTTGTTGCAATAAATTAAGAGATATGCAATTGAAGTCTGTGCCCTGCCTTTTCGGAGGTCGGAGTGACGGGAGTGTTGATATATATATATATATATGTATATATATATATATATATATATATATCTCTAGGTTTGTGGTTTAGTGATGTGAATCCAGACAGTCGGTGGTGCAAGCCTTAGGGCGATACCACCACGCCCTTTATTAAACATCACTTCAATTTTCTCCTCAATACAGAGGCTCCGAGAATTTTTCATTTATTTTGAAGACAGCCCTTGCCAAAGAAATGCATTTCAGCTGTTCACTCAGCCTTTGTCAACCTTGGAGAGCCTCTATCTTCACAGATTAAATACTTTCCACATGTGTGCAGGTAAGTAAACATAGACAAAATACTTTCCGTTTTTTAAAGCAGCTAAATGCTGTATTTACTTCATTTGTGTCCATTTTTGCCTTCACATGTTAAAAGAAAATTAAAATCCATAAAAAAAGAGCTCAACAACAGTTCTGGCAGCTTTTAAAAGCAAAAATCGAGAATATATTCAATAACTTTCTTTTTGTTTTCCTGTGAATGTACCTTCTGAGACAGTCACTTTCATTAAGATTTATTTCTCCTTTTTAGGCTCCTTTAAATATTCTGGGGGTCATTAGGATGGCGGGCGGAAGCACACCCTGCGGTGCTGGCTGGGCTCAAAAATGCCCTTTTCCGCACTCCAGCAGCGGTCCTCCCACCCGCCATGTTACGATGGGCAAACATAGCCCATTTTCCGTCCGCTGCTTAGCCAGGAGAACCGCCAGATTTTTGCGCCCGCCACCGCGGTGGAGTGAGCCAATAGGGACTCACCGCCGTGCGGAATGACGTTCCGTCCGCCGTACAAATCACGATGCCGCAAACAGCCCATCACACCGCAGCGGAGAATCCACCAACCCAGAGACGGCGGAAACACAACAGCGGAGCGCGAAACCAGACTCACGGTCCCCTCTACCCGGGCCGGACCGCAATGGATCCAGCTCTACAAGCCATTCCGGTGCTGTACCTCCTCCACTACCAGCAAATAATGGACCGTCGCGGACAACGCCGCAGGTACGCAATGACACAACTCCGCACACAACCACAACACACAGCTCCTGTGCTGATATAAGGTTCCTGTCCACATCAGACACTCTGGTGGGGACAGGAACACCTCCCCAAGTGTACCCATACATGTCTCACCTGTCAGGAAATCACCCCTCCGCATCCGGGTCACCAATCAACTGTGAAATCACTGCAATGTCCCGGTCACATCACCGCAGCGGTGAAGACGTGGGAAAACATGCGCAAAATGTAGTAGGCAGGGTCGGCGCCAGGCATGGACAGTCCACAAAGATTCACAGGGCTCCACCTCCACCCTTCCCACACTACGCTTCCCACACCCATTTGGGGCACATGCTGTGTGCTCCCCCTGTGCCCCCCCTGCACAATTCATCTCCCAGGTGTAGCCAGACCTTGCACCTCACACACCAAAGGACCAGGGTGCCTGTCTTGGAAGGTGGGGGTGAAGAGGAACACCCTGCACAGAAGCTCAGGGGCTGGACAACCCTCCTCCTCACACCTATCTCCCTCTCATGTGAAGCAAACTGAGTCTAACTATAAAATGAAGACTCACGCTGCATAAGAACATCCACTGAACTGTCCACACTGCCTGTCAAGTCACTCACAAACACCCCACACTGACACACAGCCACATACACACACCATAGGTCAGCAGCAATGTAGGACAATCAATGGGCCAGCCAAAAGTGAAGTGGACAGTGCTGGAAAACCATGGAGCAAAACACATAGCATCTGTACATCACATGCAAGAGAAGGAACATATCACAACACCCTTAGGTCATCAAATCAGACATGGGTGGCACAGTGAGTGAAATTAAACCAAACTGACCCCTGTGCAACAACTCAGGGACACATCAAGGCAAGCCATGCATAGTCACAGGAATGATAGGAAGTGTCTGAAGTCATACAGTGATCAGCCACACATCTGTCTCAACTGACTTGACATGTGCACATCATCAGTACAACACACATGGCCCATTGTCACACTCCTTGACTGTCAAACACAACTAGGACCTTCACACATACCCATTCTCTACCCACCTCATACCTGCAGCACTCAACACCTGTGAGAAGCACACATAAAGGCCAAAATGGTGTCCTGTGAGTTCAATGACAACCAAACACACTCCCTGTGGTGCACCCACAAACATCACACTAACACACAGGGATGCCTGAACCAATGCAGACACCAAAACAACAGCCAAACACAAAGCTCACAAACAACATACACAGAGGTACAACAAGCCCACACATGCGCAGGAAAACAGTGAAAAGGCAATGTGACCCTAGACAGAACAGGAATACACAACATTGTCAATCAGGACCAATGGACAGACACCATACCTCAACACAAACAAGAGGTGTATCATCAAAAATCTACAAAGAACACCAACTGGGATCAATGGGACAATCAGCTAACACAGACACAGACACCTCACCACCCTTGAAGTGGACAAGGTGCCATATTGTACCAGAGGCATGCACATGCACAACCCTGAAAACTGACAGATCAAAAATAGGAGGACTAACCACCAATGTGCACTGAAAACAAGCCCAGCAACAAGAATCCCCTTGCTGCATGTGACATACACACAAGTAATGCACACCACACCTGCAACACACATATGAATGTATCACACAGCTAAAACAACCACTCACACACAACGTCATGCAAATAGAACATCACACACACATAGCATCAGTCAGTACAAAGAGCCAACACAGGCCAAACACTGCATACATCCACAACAAAAATACAACGGATGCACAGACCAATCCATCACAATGCAAAGTCAGCTGCACATCAGGGGGATGCACAACAAGCAGGTACAAGGCAACATACACTGACAACACTGCATGCACACCAAGCAGTGTGTGCACAACAGCCAAATCAGTAGCACACACATCTGAGTGCCACACCATGAACTCCCACAGCACAAACATAACATCACACTCAGGAAGTGTAGCACTACCTCAGCAAACACACATACAGCTTAGCCATCACCCACAGATGCACAACTGAGGGACATCCAGGTGCAAACAACATGACCAGAGGACTGTGCTGCCCAAACATCTGCACTGCACATGAGCAACCATGACAGCAAACAAGTACAAGGAAATAACACATAACTAATTTGCAAACTGTCCTGAGTAGCACATTGGTCCTGGGCACAGATCAGCCTCACACAGCATAGTGTCACACTGTGAAGTGGCGGGGAGGCCCACACACTGGCAAGCCATGGGGTGGAAGACATGTGACTGAAGTGGTGTGTACTTCAGTAGTGGACAGATGAGCAGTGTACAGTACACAAACACATAGAGGAGTCACTCACAATGTGTAGGCATCAGAAGCACATATGGGGGATGGCATGACTCCACATACCACATACCCTACTGGAGCCAAAAATGGGTCAAGTGACAGCAATGCATGAGAAAACTCACAAATATTGTCAGTGTGGCTGAGCAGTTCTGTACAGTGTGCACAAACAGTAACAAGACACATGGCTGATCAACAAAACACAACACAGACTTGCCTGTCACACACTCTGCATACTCACAACTGGCAGCAACAACAAGTAGGTGTCCCCCAGGAGTGCAAGTACACAACAACACACTGCACACTGCCCAACCTACAGCTCCCACATGTGCCCACAATCTGAAACACATGGCAGACAATTGAAACAAACAGGCACTCAGCTTCTGTGTCATACATGTGTGCAGTTGGCATTGCAGGGGCACACACACAAAAAACACTGACAACCAAACCACCCCTACACACTTCATGACCACACAAGTGCACACATCCAAATGTACCCATGTGACTAGGAAGACAGGCCATCACAAGATGACCATACATCAACATTGCTGCTCACACATCAAGAAAGAGCACACAGATATGAAGGACCCTGGCCAGCCCGCAAGTAATCCTGTGGATAGAATACAGCTCTGTTCTGGAATTGCATCATAACATGACATGTGGACAATTTAGCAAACCTGACCATATGATGAGAATGATAATCATAGATCATCACAAACACCCATCATTGCACCCTCAAACCTCAGAGAAAGAAGAACTAAAGTGCCCCTCACCACTGCCAAACCCAGGAAAAGTAAAAGAAGCAATTGGCAATGTGAAGGTGGCATACAGAGCATTTGTCACATGCAACCATACACATACCGAAAACACTTACATTTAGCAAGGACACTGACAAAGCAGACAACAGGAGTAACTATCTTTATTACATATCACCAAGATAGGCAACAAAAGTAGACAACAGCAAGGCCAGTCCATACTTCAAAGTAGGTACATGTGTGCATGAGAACCTGCACAGGGAATGGGCATCCAAAGTTACAAACAGCAAGGCCAGTGGCCAGTCCATAGTTCAAAGGAGGGACATGTGAACATGAGAACCTGCACAGGGAATGGGCATCCAAAGTTACAAACAGCAAGGCCAGTGGCCAGTCCATAGTTCAAAGTAGGTACATGTGTGCATGAGAACCTGCACAGGGAATGGGCATCCAACGTTACAAACAGCAAGGCCAGTGCCCAGTCCATAGTTCAAAGGAGGGACATGTGAACATGAGAACCTGCACAGGGAATGGGCATCCAAAGTTACAAACACCAAGGCCAGTGGCTAGTCCATAGTTCAAAGGAGGGACATGTGAACATGAGAACCTGCACAGGGAATAGGCATCTAAAGTTACAAACAGCAAGGCCAGTGGCCAGTCCATAGTTCAAAGGAGGGACATGTGAACATGAGAACCTGCACAGGGAATGGGCATCCAAAGTTACAAACAGCAAGGCCAGTGGCCAGTCCATAGTTCAAAGTAGGTACATGTGTGCATGAGAAGCTGCACAGGGAATGTGTGACACCGTACACTGGCATGGGAATCACCACAGCTCTGAGGATACAGATGGGCAGTCCAGGCACCGCTGTGGGGGAGATGGCTTTGGGAGGGGGACTTTGCCTCAGACTTTGCTGTCAGTAGAACTGGGAGGTGGCTGATTGTCGGGGACCGTTGGTGGACCAGACCTGGGAGAGGGAGGAGAAGCTGAGGTAGAGGCATCAGTGGCTTTGTGAGCCGGAGGGCTGCTTGGACCCGGGTGGCATGGTGGCACGGGGAGGCGGAGAAATGCTGCTGTGAGACACAGTGTGTGAGGGAGAATGTGGAGGGCTGCCTTTCCACTTCTTAGGGATTCGATACTGAATAATTGTCTTGGTAGGAGTGTGAAGTGGGGCGGGCACAACAGCCTCACTCCCCACCAAAGGTGCTTCAGGGGCAGGTGGTGGCCCTCCCTCTGGTGAACTTCTGGGTCTGGTGGTACGCTTGGCCTGGCCTTGCCTTTTCCCCTCCATCCCCTGTTGACCAGGTGAACCCCCCACAGTGCCCTCCTGTCCCAGCTTCACAGGGGTGTGGGTGGGAGTTGAGGTTGTGGGTGAACCTGCCTTAGAGATCCGTTTCTGCGGACTCTTTGCAGGCACCAGCTTCACAACAGCCACTGCAACTTTTTGCCTGTCTGTGGGAGCAGGTTTTGGGACGGAAGTGTCCTTGGATTGGACTGATTTGGATGAATGTGAGCCTGAGGCCTGCTTCTTGGCTTGATGCCCCTGAGTGTCACACGAAGGGCTTTTGGCTTTGCGTTCCTGTGTGACTTCTTTTGTTTTTGGGGATGGTGTCTGCACTCTGGCCCGCTTGGAGTGCTGCTGTGTTGTGCTTCGTGTGGAGTACTTTGAGCCTGAGGGCTGTGGTGTGTGGTCACTCTCGTCAGATGTGGCCACTGGCAGGGTGGTTGCCGAAGGGACTGGAGCTGGACCTGAGCCTATGCCAGCTGAATGGCTGCTGTCACTGTGGAGGACAAAGACTGGACAGTCCTGTGTAGCCCACCCACGTCAGAATGAATGCCCTCCATCAAGGCAACTACCTGTGCCAACTTCTTGTCATGATCAAGGAAGGCATTCAGTAAAGTAGTCTGACCCACACACAGCTGGCGCAAAAGCTCCACCGCCTCAATACTGTCTGGCCATTTTTTTCTTGTATAAGATTTGAGTGGTCCAGGCCAGGTAGTGACAGGACCCAAGCCTTTCTTGTTTTTACTGTCAATACTGAGGGCAGCAGGGGAGACAGGGGCAGGGGCAGCGGTGCCTGGGGGGAAGGACACTATACCCTTCTGACTGCTGCGGGCACGGGCAGCACTAATGGAACTAGCCGGGAGGGTGGGCACTGGACGATGTGTGGTGGATGAAGAGGCAGATTTCCCACTTCCTGTGTCCGCCAACATCGAGGAGTCACCGCTAGCGTCAGATGACGTTGATGTTTCCGGGCGTGATTCTTCAAGGGCACTCCGGTCCCCCTCAGAGGCGCTGGTCACATCAGTGTCCATGAGCTCATGTGTTGCCGTCGAGCAAGATGCCTCATCCCCGGTGTCCGTACCCTGTCCTTCTGTGCCCTCTGTAAATGCTGCAAGAGACAGAGACGTAGGTTCAGTTTAGTGCCATACTCACAAACATCATATGCAACCAAAGCAAACAACTCGAACATGATACCCCCATGTAGCACACCACCCTGTGCGGTCTGCATGTGCAAGCCTCATGCAAAAGTCAGATGATGCATGGAAACATGCATAGTTGGCATCAATGACCCATGTGACGTTCACACTGCCAAATAGCTGGCCCGTGCCTCCCAGTTACCTGACATCCTGATTCCAGTAAGCATACTTACGTGCCTGTAGGTGAGATAGATGTACATCTCAACATGTTGTCACAGTCACATATGGAGTCACTTTAAGGGGACAACACAGATACAGACTCCAGGATGTCCTCATACCATGGCCATGAGCTACTGATGTCCACCATGTTGTGCTTTGAAGCGCAACGACCCTTGCTTTCGGCAGATGTGTAGTTCTCACAATTCCAAAGTCAGACACTGCACACATCGACGTAAGCACACTCAGATGAGGAACACAGCTGTTCACTCCCCCGGTGATGTCTATGACACCCATAATGCAGCAGATGGCATGAAGCCACATCTTATCTTCCAAAGTCACGGGCCATTATTTCAAACACATGACAAAGTACATGTAGCAAAAATGCATGTCAGCTGCACTCAACACAGAGGCCACTTACAAGCCATTGCATCACTCTGGAAATATCACAGAGCTCAACACTGGCGCAGGATTGGGAAAATGCAGTCACTCACACCCAAAGTCACCCTTCACAGAATACTCACCCCCAACTTGCTGCTGATGGGCCCTCAAACGTCCATCCAGCTCTGGCTGTGTCACAGCCAAGATGCGGGCCATTAGTGGTGTCATGCTCCTGCGCGACAACCTTCCAGTCCGTGGGAGTAGCCCCAGCGTCATCTCTGCCACGTTTTTGCTCATCCGGCAGATGTCATCCCACCTCTTGTGACAGTGTGTGTGCCGTCGGTTGCAGACACCCAGAGCCCGCACCTTGCGTGCAATGGCCCTCCATAAGGCCTTACGCTGGTGGACTTTGAGCTGCAGGCATGGGAGACAAGAAGAGGCAGTTTCAGGGACACTGGGCCATGGACAGGTGCATGCAAACACTTAGCACAGCTGTACAGAAAGCTTGATCAGAGGCCATACAACATGACACGTAGTACATTTGCATCAGATAATCGGATTGAAATGAATTTAGGTATGAGGGTGGACACAGGACCTGGCCATCTCACACAAATGCAGAATGGCAGCACACAAAGCAATGTGAAGAAGGCCCTCATCTGTGATGCAGCATGTGAGGGAGCAAGACATACATCATGTTGCAAATGATGTTTTGGGGAAGACTCACTGTGTCCAACACTACACACCCCTCAATGTCCTTGGCCTGTGAGTGGCTCACTGTGTCATGGATGTCACATCTAGGGACATGATCTTACATTCTCACACCCTTCTCACAAGGTCTGTCTTGTGCAATCATCAGGCCTAAGATAGCTCATTGAGAAGCAGGGTGGCAGACAACACATATGACTCACTCTGTCCATTTACTGATGGGTTCGTGTCAAATTGGGCAGTATCTGTGCAGGCCAGGGGGACTCACACTGAGGTTAAACCTGGTCCATCTTAACAATCACATGCATGTACAATATGAGAGGTCAAACAGTGCCTACACATGCAAGTCAGTACACATTATGAAATCAATGGAAGGAGGATGTTTCAGAAGTACATCACTCTGATGTGTCATAGGCGATTTTCCACCAAGAGTGTCACCCTCAGGCATTTCAATCTTGTGCATAATGCTCACATATCCATGGTGACGATATGAAAAGTGTACACACATCCTTCAGTACCCTCTGGACGAAACACATTTGTAATGTCCCAAATGAGCATGTGAAGAGCGAATGGACTCTGACATCCATTAGCACAGGCAATGTTTGTTCTGACTTCCACTTTCCAAACCAGCAGTGTCACTGTATGGCTGCAAAGACACTGCATGTCCCTCCCATCCTTCAATGCAGCCATGGATCTGTGGTAATAAGGCTACATACCCCATTGCCATGAAGTCAGCATGCCAGGCAGTGTATCACACAAACTTGCACTCACAGGCACATACTACAGCAGAGCAACATCATGTGAGCACTCTTTGCACTCTCCAAATTTCACTCTGAAACACTTACCATTACATCAGGAGCACCATATAGCCTCCCGTAGTGTGTAAGCACCTCGTCCACCAGGACCTCCAGCTCCTCTGGGATGAAGGGACGGGCCCTTATGTTCTCAGTTCTCGCCATCACTGGGTCCAGGAGACAGGAACAGCAGCAGTTGGGGATGAAGAATGGCAGGCAGCAGTGTCTGGATGCAGTGGAAATGTGTGGCTCTCTCACAGACATATATAGCCCCCTGGGGTTGTTTCAATGGTACTCAGCTGCTGCAATTGGTGTTCCAGGTCAGCTATTTTTCAAATGCAACCAATAACCGGCCCGCGGTAGCGGAGCACGCCTACCGCGATTTTCAAAAGTGCATTTCACTAGCGCGATTGCGGTTCCCATTGGCTGAATGGGCATGGGCAATGGCGGTGTCACACCGCGGGGCCCAGGCGGTCGCTACCGCAATCATGCATCTTACAATTGTCCAATGACCGGCCCTGCGGTAGCGGAGCACGCCTACCGCGATTTTCAAAAGTGCATTCCACTAGCACGATTGCGGTTCCCATTGGTCATAAATAACATAATATATCATATATTAACAATCAATGGTAGAGTTTTAATATCAATACAATAAAATACATTTCTAACGACCTTCATTGGGCACACATAGTTCTACGTGACCGTACGGCCGACTTCAGGAATGATCCGACACGGAAAATTAATTCATCATCCGCCAATTTAAGCACTTCCGTGTAGGCTAACCTGAAGTCGGAAATAGCACGTGATTTAAAAAAAGGTATCAAAAATCCTTTTGCAAATTTAAAATAAAAACCGCAAAAGAATAAAAAATGCAACATTGTTTGATTACTGTGTGCATTACATGGACAAGGCAATGCATCAAGATCGGTATTGTAGCCCAAAGGGAAGCATAATAAATATTTCATAGTGCCTGCTCATAGACGAAATAACAACCCTCTTTCCCAATATCCTAAGGGTTTTAAAAGATATCTAGCAGGCAAATAAGAACAATTCTCTATGGACATATACCTTACAACTGAGGTTTTCTTGGTCTCTCTCCAGTGCCTTTCGTCGCTATATTTTTTGTACAATGCTTCTTGTATTGCTTTTTTATTAATTAGCTCGGATTGAATTGGATTTAAAAAGATGCGTAAATAATTTACGCCTTTTAGGCTCTCTTTTACAGCAGCAAGCCATGGTATATCCCCGCCCCTCTCACATCTAAGGCAATCCGTTATTATATCTCTAGTGAGGGTTGCTGCAGTGTTTTTCCAAATTGCAACCCAGAACAGTGCCGGACGAGCCCTAATGTAATCTTCAATGTAGGGCAAGTTCAGTTCTTTGTGGCACACATATACCTATGAAGAAATCGGTGCACCCAAGAGTTTTCTACATAGTCTATTTTCTTCAGATTGGATACTACTACATTTGGTAAAGCCCCAGATTTCTGCTCCATAGGTTGCAATGGGAGCACACTGCAGTTTAAAAATGTTCTTAAAAGCTAGGGCGGTTTCAGACCTTTTGGGTTGGGGTAATCCCAGAAGTGTATTAATGCTTCTTGACAGTTTACTTCTGCTGTATGCCACATGTTCAGACCATAAGCCATTTGTAGCGTAAAGTAACCCAAGATAAGAAAAAGTGCAAGTGCTTTGTAAACTTTCTGAGTCAACAATCATTTTATTAATGGGGCGCTTTTTAGGACCGCATGCCATTAAAAATGATTTTTTAAAATTAGTCCTCAAATCTAAAACAGCCATAAAATCTACAAAACCTCGTACTAAAATGCGTAAAGCATTCGGGGTGCGTGCCATTAAAACCGCATCATCGGCATACAATAGAGCAGGCAGTGTATTGCCATTTATACTCGGTACGTCGTGGGTAAGTCTTACTAGTGAGTCATGCAAATCATTAATGTATAAAATAAAAAGAAGGGGTGCCAGAACGCACCCCTGTCTGACACCTCTATCAATTTTAATATCACTTGATACGTCCCCATCCTGACTAATCCTCACACGCGCATGCAAATCTCTGTGCAAATATGCTACAAAATGAACTAAAACTTCATCCAAGCCTTGTTTTAAAAGAATAGACCATAAGCGTGACCTATTAACGAGGTCAAATGCAGAGGTGAGGTCCATGAAGGCGAGATATATGGGAGATTTTTTTGCGACAGTATACTTGCCAATAATCAAATTTAAGTTCAGACACTGTTCTACTGTGCCTACTTTACTTCTAAACCCCAGTTGACACTGCCTTAAAATATTGTCGCCCTCAGCCCATGACCTTATCTTATTATAGAGAATCCTTCCCAGGATTTTCAAGGTATTGTCGATGAGGGAGATAGGTCTGTAACAACTGGGGTTAGAACGATCGCCCTTTTTAAAAATCGGTACAATAATACTCATGGACCACGTGCTCGGGATTGTATCATAGGTTAAATTATTAAAAACGTTCAATAAAAGGGGTGCCCAAAAATCTGGGTTATTTTTACCCAGACTTTGTTGTATTGCATCCTCCACTTCCAACAGAGTTATATCTATTGGGGTAGGCGCATAATATTCATATAAGTCCTCTGTACCAATTGGGGCCGAGTAGATTTTAGAGAAATGGGCCACCCATAAGTCGCTGGTTATATTACAACTAATAGCAGTTAGGGGAAGTCCTAATGTCCTAATGTTTTTAACTGCCGCCCAAAAACCATTTCCCTTTTTTAAGGATGCACTGCATGCTAAGCTCTCCCAGTGATTTTTTAGGATTTCATCTTTCCTTTGTGTAGTTACTGTCTTATAATGGAGCCTCAAGGTTTTAACGAGTACCCGATCTCTAGGGGTCATTGACAGTGCCTTGCGAAGCTTTCTATTTGCTAAGGAGCAGTCTTTATTAAACCATCTCGGTCCCGTTCTAACTTTCGTAATAGGCCTTGACAACAACCATTTTGTGCCCGCACACAATTGAGTGAATGCACCAATCACATCGGGATTATGATCCTTAAATGACAGGCAGGTGTCGACAAGTGGCGAGAAGGCAGTTAACATATTATCAAATAACTTGTTGATATCAATTCCTCGCCAAACTAGTCTCAAATTATCTGTAGAGGGTAACAGATTCCTAGCACCACACTCCTTATTGTTTACAGATTTGGGGGCAATTTCCAATAATATTTTAATGGGGTTGTGGTCTCCATGATGGGTCGGTATAACCTCTGCACTTAACAAACTATCTTCTAAGATTGAGGAGATAAAAACATAATCAATAGTGGATGCACAACCCCTGCCTCTATATGTTGGTTCAATACGATTATCTTTACCGGGGATAGCAGCAATATCCATAGTATTAATTAGATTATAATTGCATAAATAATCTGATAGTTCTATACCCCTCGTACACCGAGACAAACAAGTGGTCGGAAATATTGGTATATTATTACTCATTGGAATCCTTGCATTAAAATCTCCCCCCACACAAATGCCGACAACATTAGTAAAAACCTTAAGGTTTTGTAGAGTTAAAATAAAATTAAACAAATTATTAAACATGATATTTGGCACCGAGTGAAAATCATTGTTGTAAAAGTTAATTAAACATATGGAAATACCCCTCGTAAAAATCAAAGCCTGTATGTTATCAATTCTTGTATCTAAAACATTCACATTGCCACCCGTTAAAATATTCACCCAAATCGAGAGCCCACCAGATGGTCGCCCTACCTTGGGGACTGGGACAACATTATTAAAACACTGGAACCCTTCTAAGTAGAAATCCCGAGTGGCCCAGGTTTCTTGCATCATTATGATGTCCTGATTTTCAACTATTTCAATCCAGTCTGGTAAATTCATTTTGGATGCCAGACCGGCGACATTCCAACTAAGTATACTCAGTTTAGAGTTGATGCCAGACCTAGTTGGATTTAAATGTCCTACCAAAGGGCATTCATCAATTGAACTATTAGTTTCAATAGGTAGCTGGGCGGGTACAAGTCAATCTTGAGTGTCTAAAGAGGACAGAGGCAAAAACCTATTATGCCTCGATAGAAAGGCACCAGCATTCATTTGTGAGCTAAAAATTGGTTTATAGAAATATCCCAATGGGAGCAAAAAGATATTGCTGGGCCCCATACCTGTATCTTCCTGAACCTTTAATAGGGATTTCACCAATGCAGGGTTACGAAAATTAACAACGATACAGTCCCCCTCGATATTTTTAACAGAGGGCCCAACCCAGCTTATCCTTCGTACCATGATAATATTATTTGCATCAGCCACCTTATACCCCTTATGTTTGGCTAACCAATCAACGCACTTATTGCGAAGTTGGTACCATGTCTCGATTTGATTTTTCTTCAGTGGAGGTACACCTGCAAGTACGCAGACAAATGGACAGGATGCAGGTGGAAGGTTCAATATATCTTTACTGGCTTGAGTATCTATATTGTTTACTTGAGATAAAGTCCCCCCATGTATATTAAGATCCCTTGTGTTTGAACTCTCTGTCGTGGCACACATAGTGCTACTAAAATCAGGTTGTGTGTGTAAAGTTGTAACTGGCAAAATATTTAATCCTACAGTGTCAGGTATATTCCCTGGTGTAACAATATCCTTTGCTATGGGGCACCCTGTTACCTTCTCACAAGTGGGACATGTCCCGGATGGTAGTAACAGTGAGGCTAGTGGAGCAGGGACATGTAACTGAGGGACAGTATCAGCCAATATCAGCCTTGATTCCACCCCCTCTACTAGAGCAGGTTTAACATTCTTGAGTTGGGAGCATAATTTATTTGACAGAGTATCCAGCCTATCAAGCCGTTTCCACAAAGCACAGAAATTGGAATCAATCAGATCTTTAATTTGCCCAAAAATGCTATTAATAACAGTATCAATAAAAGTCTCTCCCAAGCCGTTATATGGAGAAGAGGGCAATATAATACTCGTCTGAGTGCCAACAGAGTTCCTTAGTTCTTCATAGTAAGGGGAGATAACGGATTCAGGATTCAAAGACTGAGTCTGTGAAGGTTTATGTAGCCAAGTGCTCATAGCAGAACGAGTGGAACCGGTGCGAGGTGGTTGTTTTCTCTTCAAAAGGGCGGGCTTTACTATTTTCCTCTTCCTCTTTGCACCCGCACACTCTATAGCACTGGTCAAGGGAGAATCCTGATCAGTAATAGTACTGATAGCCTTTGGGCTCTGTGTCAAAATTGCTTCATGTCCAGACATAGAACCGGTGGCAGAAGTTGGTAAGCTCTTCGGATGAGCATTCCGAGCACTACTGGGCAGGAGAGAGCCAACTGTATCAGCCAATTCAGGCCCTAACATAGGACCATCATGCAAAGCCTCAATGCCAAGGGATAGTCTCCTCTCTGTTAAATCAATCTCGTTAGAGACTATATTCACCGCCCTTTCCAGCATACTGTCTATACTTGTAATAACTGGGCGGGAGGGTATTGTATCAGTTCTCTTCCCCATATTTAAAATTTAAGCAGCCGGGATACAGGTGATCAAGAGGCAGTGCTCACCTGGTTCAATGCCAACAACGAAAGAGAAATGGCCCAGCCCGGCCTCAGTCGGACACTGACGGGCAAGGACGGGCCCGCCCTTGGCCCGGGCGCTGCCCGCGCGCGTCCCGCGCGCGTCTTGCGCTGCAGAGGGCCGGGCCTCAACTTATTGCGCCTCCTGGCGCCGCGGTGACGGTGACAGCGGGCGTCCTTCCCTGCGCCTGCTGGGATATGTAGTCCTCTAGCGCCGTTCCCCTCACGGCTGGCAAGAGGAGAGAGAAGACTGAAGGAAAGCCGTTCCCCTCACGGCTGGCAAAAGGAGAAGAAAGGCTGGGGCAGAGCCGTTCCCCTCACAGCAGTGACTGCTGGTAAGTGAGCGCGTCCCGCGCTGCAGAGGGCCGGGCCTCAACTTATTGCGCCTCCTGGCGCCGCGGTGACGGTGACAGCGGGCGTCCTTCCCTGCGCCTGCTGGGATATGTAGTCCTCTAGCGCCGTTCCCCTCACGGCTGGCAAGAGGAGAGAGAAGACTGAAGGAAAGCCGTTCCCCTCACGGCTGGCAAAAGGAGAAGAAAGGCTGGGGCAGAGCCGTTCCCCTCACAGCAGTGACTGCTGGTAAGTGAGCGCGTCCCGCGCTGCAGAGGGCCGGGCCTCAACTTATTGCGCCTCCTGGCGCCGCGGTGACGGTGACAGCGGGCGTCCTTCCCTGCGCCTGCTGGGATATGTAGTCCTCTAGCGCCGTTCCCCTCACGGCTGGCAAGAGGAGAGAGAAGACTGAAGGAAAGCCGTTCCCCTCACGGCTGGCAAAAGGAGAAGAAAGGCTGGGGCAGAGCCGTTCCCCTCACGGCAGTGACTGCTGGTAAGTGAGCGCGTCCCGCGCTGCAGAGGGCCGGGCCTCAACTTATTGCGCCTCCTGGCGCCGCGGTGACGGTGACAGCGGGCGTCCTTCCCTGCGCCTGCTGGGATATGTAGTCCCTCTAGCGCCGTTCCCCTCACGGCTGGCAAGAGGAGAGAGAAGACTGAAGGAAAGCCGTTCCCCTCACGGCTGGCAAAAGGAGAAGAAAGGCTGGGGCAGAGCCGTTCCCCTCACGGCAGTGACTGCTGGTAAGTGAGCACTCATGTTGGACTGGTTCCGCTACAGGCACGGGAGCACATCTACAGGAATAGGAAGCATTCCCATTCCATTAATGTGCAGGTTGTATGCCAGGCAGATATGATCATCTCACATGTCTGTGCCAGATTCCCTGGCTCAGCCCATGACTCCTACATCTTGCGTAACAGCATCGTACCACAGATGATGGCAAATCTGCATCCTGACCGTGCGTGGCTTGTAGGTGAGTTAGCTGAGTCAAGTATTGTGCTGTATGTGTGACATGCTGTCCGCAGCTACAGTCATTTTACTAAATTGTTCTGTGTATCTGGCACCTAGGTGACTCTGCATATCCCAACTGGCCCTGGTTGCTGAGCCCACTGCAGAATCCCAGGTCCCCGGGTGAAGTCCGCTACAATGAGGCCCATGGGAGGACACGTTGTGTGGTGGAGCGTACTTTTGGGCTTCTCAAGTCTTGATTTCGGTGCCTGGACAGGACCGGAGGTGCACTGATGTACTCTCCCCTAAAGGTGTGTCAGATCGTGGTAGCATGCTGCATGCTCCACAACCTTGCCCTGCGCAAAGAGATCCCCCTGATCCTGGATGATGATTAGCAGCAGATGCCCACGCCTGCAAACCCACACATGTCCAGTGATGAGGATAGTGGAGAGGAGGAAGGTGTCGACCTGAGTCAACAGCTCATCAACCGTTACTTCCGTTGAAGGTGAGTGACATTGTACAATGGTGCCATTGTATGCTGTTTTTTGTAGTTGTAGGAAATGCCATGGGGAGCTATGTGACAGCTGCCTGTTGTTGGCTCTGTGCTGAGGGCTGATGTTTCTGGGACAGGGTAGTTATGCACATCTACATGATGTCTATGTCGATATCGTTGCTCATTGTAATGTGTGCAGGTTTGGTACCTTGCTGACAAGTGTTGTGTAATGGGTGTGATGCCATCAACTGACAAGTGAATGTTGTTCTCTTGTGTTTTCCTAGGTCCCTTCAGCCTCTCAATGCCTCGCAACAATTAGTTCCCCTTGTACATTGTAATCTGGGTCAAGATTGTACATCCTGTGATAAACATGGAGCTGACACGAAAACATAGGTGTGCAAAGCGTGTTTATTTACAATAAGTACATGTGACAGGGAAGTGATTATTTGCAAATAGGTGGTAAGTGAATCAATGAGTTGTCAGTGATGGTAGACGAGACAATAGAGTAGTCACCACATTGATGTGGTGACACAGTCCAACAGACGCCTGCCATCAACATGGCAGTGTGGGTAAGGGTAGTCAACATAGTCAATGGGAAGGTGAAGAGAGGTGCCATCATGGCTGGCTCTTTGACTGGCGTTTGGCTGGTGCTTTGCCATGTGAGCCTCCCTTGTTTTTCCTCAGATGGCCCCTTGAGTGTTTGGCAGGGGGGGCCTCAGCTGCGGGATCAGAGGTGTCTGAGGACACATCCTGTTCCAGCTCACACGTCTCTGTGGCCGCAGGTGAGGAGGTGGGACTGTCATCCTGCGGGCCACTGGAGGGAGGTTGAGCTGTCCTTTGGGCCGCAGGCCTGTCCCTCAGGACACCCACAAGCTGGCCCAAGAGCTCCACGATTTGGCCCATGAGCGTGTCTATGGACCTCAGCAGCAGGCGGAGCTCACGCGATTCTTCCAGAGCCTGGCCCGTGTGTCCCTGGGCTTGTTCATATGCCTCAAGGACTCTGGCGATGTTGGCCAGGGCTTCGGTCCGGGTGTCCTGTTGATTTTGTCACCCAGTTGCCCTCCCATCTGCCCTGCTGTCCCAGACCTGTGGCATCACCACTCGACGCACCCGCTGACTCTCCCTGCCCTCCTCAGATTGTGGAGTGGTGTGGGTATCCTCTGAGGCAGGGACAGTGTTGCAGGCAGCACTGGTGGTGGTGGTGGTGGAGGCCGCACAGGCCATTACAGCAGTGGTCAGCGCAGTTGTTGTTGCTGAGGTGGTGGTGGTGAGGACAGTGGGGGCCTGGGACCTGCTGCGCCCTGGCAGGCCAGACGGGCCAGCTTCTGTGCCCGCATCCGAGGAATTTAGGGAGTCTGCATCCGGGTGTCCATGTTCCGGGGGGGAGACTGGCTCTGCAGGTTGGTGTTGTCATCTGCAGCAGTCAATTCTTGGTCACCTGTAGAACAGAGAAGAAATGGTCATTGAAGTGCACCACACAAGCTTGGTGTTAGATGTTTGGATGTTACATGTTATACACCACACAGTTTACATCGAGATCACTTTGTATGGCTGCACGATACTGAGCATCATGACATGATGTGTAGGTACCTACATTACTTGTCCATGGTGTGACATGTCAATAGATACCATGCTCCACGTACAGATTGTGTGATTGCAAGGACATGTCGTCATCTAACGACTAGCAGCACAGCAACGTTTTGTGAAGCATCTTTGTTGTTTGCTCTGAATGGAAGACCTTCATTCAGGGCATGTACTAGCCATGGTTGTCTCATGCATCCCTCTGTCATATCATGTTCTTTGCTTTATTTTTGAAAATGACCAGGCTTGTTTTGTTTTCATATGGGCCTTGATGCTCTGCCACCATGGCACTTACACATAGCATTCACTGCTGTGCATGATTGTGCCCTGAATTACTTCAACATGTGATTTGGTGAGTCAAACTGTAATTTCTGTGACAGTTACATACGCTAAGCTGTCTGCACACTGGAAGTGGCTACTGGATCTATGCCAAGTTGGGTGGGATGTGAGGGCTGGTGTGGTCATATGGCTCCATGCTTTTTGTGAGGAATGGCAGGGTGCATGCACTGTCTACCTACCTGTTCTGTGACACAGTTGAGGGGAATTGCTGACACATGTTTCTGGGTGTGGATGCAGTGCTCCATATTGCTGAGCTGTGGGACAAGGGGGCCTGGTGGGAGTTGTAGTGCTGGCTTTCCACCCACAAACACCCCTCCCTGTTAAAATGGCTGCCTACCTGTTAGGTGGAGGTCATCAATGCAATGGCTGCCACATGATTCTGGGTGTGGGGGAGTGCTCCATCTTGCTGAGCTGTGGGACAAGGGGGCCTGGTGGGAGTTGTAGTGCTGGCTTTCCACCCACAAACACCCCTCCCTGTTAAGATGGCTACCTACCTGTTAGGTGGAGGTGATCAATGCAATGGCTGCCACATGCTTCTGGGTGTGGGGCAGCGCTCCATCTTGCTGAGCTGTGGGACAAGGGGGCCTGGTGGGAGTTGTAGTGCTGGCTGCCTCTACACATGCAACCCTGGGAATGTTGCTAGCTACCTTTGGGGTGATTCAGAGGGAGTGAATGTTGGATCTGTGAGACGTGTTGGGGAGTGTGTGGTTCACATGGATGCATTTGGGCCTAGGAGGTGTAGCTTTGTGGTTGTGCAAGACAGTACATAGCAGTGTGATGGTGGACATTTGTTGTTACTTACCAGCCTCCACTCCCCCAGGTATTCCTGTGAGACTCTCTGGATGCAGTATGGCAAGCACTTTCTCCTCCCATGCGGTGAATGTTCTTGGTGGAATGGGAGGGCCACCGCCAGTCCTCTGAGCCAGCTCACGGTTCTTGTTGTTCCTCTCTTTCACCTTTTTCTTGAGGTCATGCCACCGCTTCACGATCTCATTCTTGGTGCATGGGACAGTCCCTACTGCATTGGCCTTAGGGACTATCCTTTCCCATATTAGTGTTTTGGTGGCTAACGGTGTCTGTTGGACCATGCTTCCAAACAATTGTGGTTCTACTCTGATTACCTCATCTACCATGACTGACAACTCATTGTCAGTGAATTTGGGCATTTTCTACTGTGCCATGGTGTGTGGTGTGCAAAGGGTTTGGAAGTGCAGGTGTGAGAGTGGTGGTGGTGATGTAAGTGGTGTGTGTGTGTGTTGTTGTGCTGGTGAGTTGTGTGGTGGTTTGCCTCTCCTTTGTGCTGTAGGCTTGGTTCCTTCAGTGGTGGAGTATTGCAAAGGATTGTGGTCAGGGAAGGGGCTGGTTTTATACTCATCTATGTGGGTGTATCAAAATGGTGTATTGATGTCAGGTGTGTTGTATGGGTTGACCTGGGATTTGTGGTTTTTTAACTTACCATGGGGATGTGTCATTGGGGTGTATTAGGTTTTTTTTGGGGCTGAGCCAAGTTGCTGGGTACACTTGGTGGGCATGTTGTGTGTTTTTTTTGATCGGCCGCCATGATTTTACCGGAGCGGCTGCGGCAGTGGGTATACGACCGCCCTTCCGCCGGCTCTCCCATTCATCACTGGTTGTGATCGCGGCGGTCGGAAACAGCGGATCGTTCCACTGTCACCTCAATGGTATCCTAATTCCACGTGCGGTCAATCCGCTGGCCGTGCGGCGGTTTGGGCTTTTTCAACCGCGAATCAGACCGCCGCGGATGGATTTTCACCTGCTTCGCACGCTACCGGTGGTCTTTCTTGGCATTGTTCCGCCGCGGTCTGATTTTTCTGGCAGTTGATCCTAATCGGACCGCCGGTTTTCCCGCGGTACATGCGGACGGTTGATTCCCGCTACCATGGCGCTCCGGGTGCTTTTCCGCCCGCCATCGTAATCAGCCCCTTAGTTCCGATTCAGGAGCATTATGTAGTCTGTGTACAGTCACAAAATGAACTTCTTTTGCATTCCCAGAAAACCTCCTTCATATTTTCTTTCAACAACCATCTGTTACAAGCTGCTGGAACGCTGCAACTCGCAAACAAGCACTGTCGACCAATAATCAAGTCTCTTCCTCTCACTGCTCAGCTTCATGCCTTCAGCAGTGCCCGACTTCGAGCAACCTCAATTTCCATGAATGTATGGGCTTACCGCAGAGCATTAGCCCCCGCCAAGGGTAGCCCTTGTGACTCCCAGCGCAGAACATACGCTGCTGCATCCTTTCCATTCAGGGCACAAGTCGGGGGTACACGCGGGTACATGGCGTCCACCCACTTTTTTCACAGGGTGGACGCTGTCCACCCTGCCAAGAAGTTAGGCCCCACAGAAATATGTTGAACTTGTCCCAGTGTAATTTTCAGACACCGGGACATGTTCAGCAGCTCCTGCACGCTGTCTGCTTTCCATTCCCAGCAGCAACGTGAAGGCAGCGAGAGGGCTTTTTTTTCACCTCCAGCCGTGTCAAAGATAAATGCAGAGGTTAAGTGGCCAACAGGCCTCCATTTGATCTACTATCACACCGGCGGCAGCCTGGAACCTCACACTTAAATGCAAATGCACAGGAAGGGAAACAACAGCACAGTGCTTGTTATCTCTTCCCAGGTATTTAAGAAATGCATGATTTTTACTTTGTTCAGTCCCTGTATATAAGTGCATGCACTGTAAAAATGCCGTATGGGTTGGTCTGTCCCATTATTTACAAAAATATCAATTTAAATAGCAGTATTTTATTTCTTTAATAGCGCTACTCATCCCAATGCAGAGTGTTAGAGCGCTTTACATAACATACACATTAGCCATTCAAAATAAATCATGTAAATGTGCAAATCTATGTACAAGATGTGTTACACGAGACAGTCAGCTTTACAAGGTTTAGGAGTCAAATGCCCTTCATAGCTCACTGTGGTCTACTAGAAGGATTAAAATTTATTAACTTCAAATAACAAATGGATCTCTGTGTTCAAAGTAGTAATCCACTTACCTATCTACATAAAATAAAAATCTGTGATCTGCATGTTACATGATGTGCTTTGCAGGAGACACCTTTTTTTTAAACATATTTTATTGCATTTTCAGTTGGCATATGTTATAACACACACATAGCAGAGAACTATTGCATAATTAAGAGGTGCATTTATACTAACAACATTGTATAAGATGCACACCATGTGTGTTGCAATATCATGAATAACAAACCAGAAGAAGGTAGCAACAAAATAGAGGTTCAACAATCCCCAAACGCCCCTCCCCCCAAGAACAGTGGGTGATTATGTTTTGCATGAGACAACTTAATCTTCTATAATACTTTGTTTCAAATTTGGGACTACACAAAACGCAGATCTATCCAACAAATGCTTTAACCTTCAAAGTTATCTCACCATTATTATTATTCCCTGAGATTTACTGGGCACCTCTGCTGCAGATGCCTTAACCACATAAAATATTTTAAAATGCAGACTTTGCAACCAATTAAGCAGAACAGATCTACTACCATGCTTTTCCTTGTTGCCAACTTCTTTGTGGCAGAGTTTAAAAAAAAATTATTAGTTGAGGCCCAGATCTTGCGTCAGGATTGCGCCACTTTTTTGGCACAACCCGACTCCAAATCTCATTTGTTAAATATCAAAATGCACTTAAATGTACTCATGATACACCTGATAAAAGTGTGTGAGATCTTAGTATCTGATGTCACTTCTTGTGATGCCACTTCTTGTGATGTCACTTCCAGTGAGGTCACTTCCTGTGATGCCACGTGCAATGTCAACGCGTCATGATTTCATGTGCTATGATGGCACGCGTCATGACGTCACTTGCATGCTGCCTAACTTGGTCAGTCCTCCCACTTCCTTTTATAGGACTTGTGCCCTGTTCCCATTCCTCCTTCGTTTATCCGATTCGGTGCTCGGGGGCTCACCACCTCGTTACATACACATCTAGGTTTGTGGTTTGGTGGTGTGCATCCAGACGTCAGATGTGCAAGCTTAAGGGCGATACCACCACGCCCTTTATTAAACATCACTCCAATTTTCTCCTCAGTACAGAGAAAGGCTGCACTCCTAGACTTTTTCATTTATTTTGAAGACAGCGCTTGTAAAAGGAACACGTTTCGGCTGCTCACTCAGCCTTTGTCAACCTTAAAGAAAGCCTCATTATCTTCCCAGATTAAATACTTTCCACATGTGTGCAGGTAGTAAACATCGACAAAATTCTTTCCGTTTTTAAAGCAAATAAAGCAACTAAATGCAGTATTTACTTCATTTGTGTCCAATTGTGCCTACACACGTTAAAAGAAAATTAAAATCCGGAAAAGAGCTCAACAACAGTTCTGGCAGCTTTTAAAAGCAAAAATCGAAAATATATTCAATAACTTTCTTTTTGTTTTCCGGTGATTGTACCTTCTGAGACAGTCACTTTCATTAAGATTTATTTCTCCTTGTTAGGCTCCTTTAAATATTCTGATGTCATCAGTGATGTCATTTGAGATGTCATCAGTGATGTCGTCAGTGATGTCACTGACCATGTCATGAGTGATGTCATATGTGACGTCATCAGCAGTGCATTGCGGGGCGCGAGTTATAGTTAGCTGAACTAACTATAACGGGGAATTTCTCTGGTTTTGTACGAGTGAAATGTCCAACTAACTATAACTTTCCCTAAAACCTATGGTTTTTTCAGTGAATTTCTAAGGTTTTTTAAATGCTAATTTCTAACTATAACGTACCTGAAACCTATGGTTTTTTCAGTGAATTTCAAAGGTTTTTTAAATGCTAATTTCTAACTATAACATGCCTAAAACCTATGGTTTTTTAAGTGAATTTCAAAGGTTTTTAAATGCTAGTTTCTAACTATGCCTACAGAGGTAGGACATGTGAAGAAAGAAGAAGAAAAGCGCAGAAAGAAGGAAGACAAATGCAGAAAGAGGCAACAGAAGTCCAGAAAGATGAAGAAAAGTGCAAGAAGAAGGAAGAGAAGTGCAGAAAGAACCATCAGAGGAGTAGAAAGTACTCCTGTGCCCCCAACTTTTTGCTGATGGGTACTGGTGGTAACTGACTCTGTCTCTGGTGGTAAAAGACACTTAGAATACAGTGAAAACACCTACATACACTAGGGAACACCATGCGTTGGGGTACCCCTGTGATTAGCATGACCTCCTCTGTATTTGCCATGAGTTAGTGCCTGGGTCATTGGATGAGTACATGGGTACTGACTTGATGATTAGAGTACTGCAAGGAGAGTGGATGGTGAATTTATAAGTGCTTGTGTTTTGGCAGAGTGATTGGATAAGTACATGGTGCTCGCTGGTTGATTGGAGGAGTGCATGGGTAGTGACAGGGCGATGGTTGGACTGCATCAGTAGTGCTCAGGGTAAGTTGGAGGATTAATTCCCCTTGAATCCTGAGGGACCCTATTTGATAAAAGCCCTGGCGGTTTTGGTCCCCAGGGCTTGGGGGGGCCTTGGAGGCCCCCCCCAAACATTAAAAAAACAAGCCCCGGGAGGTGGTGGTCCCCGGGGCTGCGGGGGCCCCTGCGGGCCCTGCATATATTTGTTGGCAATGCCCCCGGGACCTGGCCCACCCGGGGGTCTCAATTAAATGAAGCGCGGTATCCCGCGCTTCATTTTTTTTTACATTTCGGTGGGATTCGCGACCCCAGCGCGACTTTCGCCAATGTTTTTTTAAAAAAATGCTTTTTTTGTCCCTGGGGGTCCTTGTGGGACCCCCTGAGCAGGCCTAGGGGGTCAGGGTGTTTCTACCCTGCCCCCTTTTCTTCTTTTTCACCTTTGTTTCCCTGTTTTCTTGTGACTCGGTTCTACCGAGTCACAAGATGGCTGGCAACACTTCCTGGTTTGGAGTGTTGGCAGCCAATTAAAATGAAGCTCGTGGTCGGGAGGGTTCGCGGATCCACCGCGCCTCTAGATATCGATATTTGTTTTTTTACAATTTCTCAGCAACTACCGAACGGATTTACACCATTTTTAAAAAGGTCGCTTTCTGAGCCAAGCAGTTCTCAAATAGCGACAAAGCACTTTTGAATTATTTGTTATCTCTATGTTTTTTTATCCAGTTGACCACTTGATTAAATGTTACGCTTAGGGGAGAAAATGTGGTGTTACCAAGTTGGAGTTTCTGCTTCAGCTCGTCATTCTGTGATTCTGGTCAAATCACTTAATCTCCCCATGCCTACAACCAAAATGAGTTTGTCCTTGTATGATGTAACCAATGCTCATGTAAAGCACTCCAATATCTGACCAGCCTGCACTATATAAAACTGCAAAAAAACAAAGGATAAAAAGTGTTTTCCACACTTCTGTCATTGGGCTATACATGGGCTACATCTGAGTGATATTTGTGCTACATTTGGGCTCATTTTTCTCTGGTGGCCATCTTGGGAGACTTCAATTACATTCATTAAACTTTATTCGATCTGATTTAGAAACATAGATCATAAAAGTGTACATAAAAACAGTAAATCCTCTTTCTTAATACAATACAGTGAGAATGAATTAAAACCAGTAGGTAAAAATGGGTGTTACAAAGCCCGGTTCAGAGCAACTTCAGGTTAACAGAATAGTAAAGTTCAATGTTTCGCAAGATCAATCTCATGTACTTCGTGCAAAATACGCAATAAGGGGTCCAAGTAAGATGCAACGCTCCAATACCTGACCAGTCTGCACTATATAAAACTGCAAAAAAACTAAAAATAAAAAGTGTTTTCCACACTTCTGTCATTGGGCTATATGTGGGCTACATGTGGGTGATATTTGTGCTACATTTGGGCTCTTTTTTCTCTGGTGGCCATCTTGGGATACTTATTTGTTATGAAGTTTCCTAATTTCCTCATTTACTGCAGTCTCCTCAGTAGGAAATGCTTTCAGTTTTTTACTTTGATTCCATCAAGAAGGCATTCAGATGTGTCCACACATTTGCCATAAATTCAGAATGTTAGCACTCTAGTTGCTCATTAGATCACTGTAGTAAAGCTACTGCTCACCAGGGAGTTAACTGGAAGTCTACTGCTGGTATTGAAAGTGATTGTTTCATTCTGCATGTCAGAATTTTCTAATGAAATAGAAGAGGATTTGAGATCTCACTTAAAACATGCCCTAATTTTTCTTTCTACAGAACTAACCATAATTTCTATGGCAAAATGAACCCCTAATTTTTTTCCTTTTTAAATTAAATGTTTTAAGTGTTACCGATTTATTCCAATCAAGATGGCTTCAGGTGTGCCATAATTTTGTCATAAGTAAGACTGTTAGCGCTCTAGTTGTTCTTTAGAACACTCTGGGAAGCTGCAGTAGAACACAAAGGAATCAACTGGCAGCCTGCTCCTGTTGAAATATAACAGGAAGATATTTGAGATCTCACTTAAAACATGTGCTAATTTTTCTTTCTACAGCACTAACCATAATTTCTATGACAAAATGAACCCCATCATTTTGTTCCTTTTTAAATTAAATGTTTTAAGTGTTACCAGTTTATTCCAATCAAGATGGCTTCAAGTGTGCCATACTTTTGTCATAGGTAAGGCTGTTAGCGCTCTAGTTGTTCTTAAGAACACTCTGGGAAGCTGCAGTAGAACACAAAGGAATCAACTGACAGTCTCTGCCCTTGTTGGATTTACATGTTTTACTGAGAATGTCAGACTTCATTCTCACATGACTGAGAAAGATAATGTGAATTTACAGAAAATATGCACTCATTTTAGCTTCTGGAGCACCTTCCAAACCTCTGTGGGACAAGCATGAGAACATTGTTTTCTCTAAAACATGATTCATGAAATCCCAGCAGAAGGTTTTTCACAGGGTAAAATCACCCTAGAACACACCACAATTCCTAAAATTAGTATGGTACCATCAACAAATGAATTATAATGTAACTAAAGTCTGTTATCACCCTTTATAGTTCTCCTTTTGGTGACCCTCAAAATCTTCTATTCACTACAATGCATTTCATTGGGGTGCTATCATGTATATTGGTCCCAAGATGGCTGCCAACACTTCTTGGATGAAGTGCTGACAGCCAATCAGATCTCACGATGACATGTGTGGTTAGGCTCCGCCCAGATATATATAGTTATTTTTCCTTTAATATTTACAAAACTACTGAACAGATTTACACCATTTTTGAAAAGGTCGCTTTCTGAGCCAAGCAGTACCTTTATGCCAAATTTGGGGTAAATCCGTTCAGTAGTTTCCGCTGTAGCCTTGCACAAAGTTCCCTATGGGAAATTGATTTTTTGACTCTTATTTTTTGAATTTCTCAGCAACTACTGAACGGATTTACACCATTTAAAAAAAGGTCGCTTTCTGAACCAAGCGCTACCTTTTTGCCAAATTTGGTGTAATTCCGTTCAGCAGTTCGGGCTGTAGCCGTGTCTAAAATTTCCTTGGGAATTAACATGGAGAAAACACGTTTTGGGACACCCCTTTTTTCTCAGCCCCTGCTTGCCGAATCACCCCGAAACTTTCCGGATACGAGCGGACCGGAGCGCCCCACGAGTTTTGAAAATTTCACGAAGATTCATCAACTGGCGCCAAAGTTATTGGAAATAGAATGTTGTGAATTTCCTATGGAAAATAGGTCCTAACTATAACTATCTATTGGCGACCGCCAGTAGATATATATATATATATATATATATATATATATATATATAGAGAGAGAGAGAAAGAGAGAGAGAGAGAGAGAGAGAGAGAGACAAAGTGTTTATACTTACCTGTAAAATGCTTAACTTTACTTGTAAAACCTTTACCACGCATATACCTTTACCGTTCATGCTTTTACAACAAAGTGAGTGGTAAAGGTTATGCGTGGTAATGGAATTCACGTTGTAATGGCCATGTTGTAATGACATGCATTACAATGGAATGCGTGGTTCCGTCATACTTCCAACCATGAATGGGCAGGCTTAAACTTTGTCCTGTCGTGTAGTTTCTATAAATCTATATAGGTTCTGAGCATTTAGACAACATAAACTAAGGGATTGGTGTCCAGACTGATTCTATATACCCCCAAAGGATAGGTTAGTCTGTAGACCAGCTAGCTCACAGTGCCACTATAAGCCCCACAACCTTACCAAGGAGCGAATGGTTTCTGGCAACTATCAAACATGACAACCCTGACCCCTCAGGGATTGTGGAAACAGTGTTTCTTAACACAAGCACTGAATCATTTCACCTTAAACAGTTATATGTCAGTCTCTCCATCTTAGTCTGCCCTTATGGAGAGGCAATATGTAGTGTGAGATCCCAGTCGAGGCATCGGCGTGAAATGGCAGCTTGTCAAGTATAGTCTGTCACTTCTTCGGATTTCAGTCGGCGTTGGCGTTGGGTGTCCCACTGATTTTTCTATTCTTGTTCATTGGAGGTCCCCGGGTGCAATTCATGGTCGTCTGCCGTGTCTGGGTGTGGCAACCCCAGGAGGTCTAGCGCATCCTCCAGGTCTGTTACATGTTATTCTTTCTTGTTATGAGCAAAGGATAGTCCAAAGGGGTACGTCCAGTGGTATCTGATGTGCTCGTTGTGCAGTTTTTCTGTTACCTGTCTGAATTGTTGACAACGTTAAAGGGTTGCTTACGTCAAGTCCTGATACAAGGTGCAGTTGAATCTTGATAGGTGATCACATCTTTTTTCGGACTGCCTGCAGTATCGCTTCCTTCACTTTAAATGAATGTAGTTTGACTAGGACATCCCGTGTACGGCGTCGCTCTCCTGGGGACGATCTCCCCACCTGGTGGCATCGCTCTACCTTGATGTTCATGTGATCTGTGCCTAATATTTCTCCAAACAGGCCCATTACAAAAGCTTCTAGATCTGGTCCCTCTGCCCCCTCCTCCAGGTCCAGATTCTTATATTATCCCATCTGGACCTATTTTCAAGGTCTTTATTTTTCAGTAGAGCTGCGTGGAGTTGAGTTTGGATCAGTGCTTAATTTGAAAACCAATAAGTGCCGGAGCTCTCGTCAGGAGGCCACTGCAGCTTGCACCACACATTGCCCCTGCCAGTTGGAAATGACAGTACAAACACAGCTCTAACCATCACACACAGCTGTTGTTGTGCTAATACCTAAATTAGCCAGACAACGCCACCATGTGGCAGACTGTTAAGCCCCGGTGCTGGCAATTAGGTGCTGGTGAGGAGCACCGGAAAACACCGGCTCAAATTAAACACTGGTTTGGATGTCTTTTACTGCTTCAAAGTTTCCGTTGCTTTTTGTTCTAGATCAAGAGTTTTGGCCTCCAGATCTAGTGTCCTGGTGCCTATGGAGTCCACGTCCTGTTGCAGTGTGGCCATGCGACCGGTTAGTTCTGCCTTTAGTTGGTCGATGTATGCTTCCATATCCTTTATGAGATCTGCACATAGTTCGTCTTTAAAGTCTCTAAGAGAGGCCACAGGTTCCTCTGGTGAGGGCCATATCTCTTCTTGTGTCTTCCTGCTTGCGAGCGTGGGTGAAATAGTTGGACACCCTGTTTGAGGATTTCTTAGGTGGCATATGCGCTGACCCTTGGCCTTCTGCTGATTTCTGCTGGGGGAATTTCTCCTGATGAGTATTTATGCTTGAGCTGGAGCTGTATCGGTTGTCTCCTAGGACTGTTTCTCCTAAACATTCACCATTGCTGGGTCAGGCGTGGGTTTGCCTGGTTGCTTTAGAGCTGCTCTGTGCGACCCCCTTTCTTAGGTTGTCAGGCTTAGCCTTTTTGTTTTGATTTGCCTCGCTGGCCTCACGGAGTACAGGTGGGGTAGCTTCCCCCAGGTGTACCTTTATTGAAGCGCCTTGCAACCTTGGGCCACGACCACCATTTTAAGGTCAAGTGGAGTCTTCTCCACATCTTTCCCCACTGTCGCTACAGTTTTCAAAGCCCGCTGTGTTCTCCCTCCCGCTGGGGCCTGTCTCGCTGCACCCTGGAGGATTCCTCACCACTTTTGTTGAAGCATCACCTCTGATGGGTTTCCTCCAATGCTGGCTCCTCCACATCGCTCACACCTCCATTGTTCAGTCGTTGAAGTTTCCTCTGGTGCATTTCAAAGTCCTGGGTGTTGAGTCGATTTTTCAGACTTTACACTATGATTATTTTCTCCCAGGGGGGAAGTGGTCAGGAGGGGGCCGCCGCACGGCAACTCCTTCTTGCACCGGCCCGCTCAGCCATTTTGACTGCTCTTGGTTTGCTCATCTTCAGGTACGGATCAGCGCTATACAGCTTTTATCCAGGCTTTTGCCGGTCCTTTGTCAGCCCCTGGGCATTCCCGTGGGCAATCCGTACCTTGCACTATGGATTCGCCCCAGTTTTCTCATTAGTTAGTCACCACGGCAGCGGGGCCAGTGTGGATTACTTTCAGCTGGCCATCTTGCCTGGCCAAGCCCCCGACAAATAGACTTTGAATGAGTATTATAGCTGTTTCATGTTAAAAGTTACAGATTAAAGTTTATAATCGTACTTTGACATTTTCTAGGATCCAGCTATAGCCTGGTGAATTCAAATTATTTTTTGAGGGCTAGTCCCTGGAGGAACATATCAAACTTTAATTCTGGACATGTTCTACTTTTAAATATCAGGGACACTACTATGTGAACAACAGAGTGTACCTCGGGGTGGCATATTAATATTTAAAAGCAGGTTTTTCCACAAGTCAAAAAGGGTTATTTTGACAGGTTTGACAGCAGATTTTAGCTGCTGTAGTCAGTCTACACATGGTAGGCCTGAAGCCATGTTTTACAGGCCAAACTTATCGATAGCACAATAGGTGCTGCAGTCCACAGGTGGCTTTTAATTTCCAGGTCCTGAGCACATTTCTACACCATATACTAGGGACCTGTCGGCAAGTTAAATATGTCAATAAGGGATAAGATAATTTAACCATGTTTAAAGAGAGAGCACCAGCACTTTACTCCTGTTTAGCAAGTGTACAGTATTCAATAACCAGCAAAAATAAGATCCATAAAAAGGCAAAAAGGCTGGGGTGACCATGCAGAAAAAGGCAGATTTGCTACATTTTCAAGTCCCCTACACTGCATTGTGAATGGTCTCTGTCATGTTTTATGTAAGCTATGTTTCTAAGGACCAAATGTACAATGTTTTTTTAGGTCGCAAACAGCCCGTTTGCAGCCGGAAAAAAGCATTTTTCTATGTACAAAGCCCTATTTTGCTATTCGGTAACCTATTACCGAATTGCAAAATGGGTTCGTGATTCGGTATTAGGAAGGGGCGTGTTAAGGGAGTTCCTTCCTAATAGTGACTCGCAGTGGTATGTGTGAATGTTTTGCAACCGAAATGCAGTTGCAAAACATTCTCATTTTACCACCTACTTCAAGTAGGTGGTAACCCATTCGCAAACTGGAAGGGGTCTTGAATGTTTATAAAAACGTTTTTTAGGAGCAGGCAATGCTACAGCAAAATGTTTGTTTTGCTGTTAGCAAATGGTATTGCAGCCTCTATCAAAGGGTATTGACCATTCCTGTTTTGATGCCTGTGCCTGTGGCTCTGGATATTTGACTGGGAAGAATGTCAATGATCAAACAACAATGCCAACAATAATCTTTACTACTTTACCATCTTCAATGCAGGGGTCCGTGCATCCCACCAGATGGCAGCAACTGACTTCCAAAACATGAAGAAATACAAATCAGAGATTTTGGCAGTTGGCAGCAATTTGTGCATGGATCCGGCTGTGATTGCTGGAACCATTTCTCGTAAATCCCGTGCCAGTGCTGTCCTGAAGAATGGATGGGGTGATGGAGGAAATGCCTTTGGTTTGATGCAGGTAAGCACCATCACCAATAAAGCAGTGGCATGATGTTCCATATATAATCCTCATCGAGTATTGTGTCTCAAATGTGTGACTGAACTGGTCATATGGAAATGAAGTACCAATGTTGCTTTGTATTTTAGATTGGCAAAAGCGAGAACCAGATCAGAAGTGCTTGGAACAGTAGCGAACATATTTCTCAGGGTACAGAGATTCTAATCAGCATGATCAACTCAATCAAGAAAAAGTTTCCAAGTTGGTCTCAGAATCAGCACTTGAAAGGTCTGTATCAGCACACCTGGAGTTATTTCCTACTGCTCGCCTTCAGTCGCACTCCCAATCCTCAAACCCCCTCAGGACTCTAGGGGTGACGACGTTTTCGAGAATTGTGTTTCCTAAGCAGTGAGGTCTGCAATTACCTCTGAAAATGAACCTAAGTGGGTTGTGAGACCACTGGTTTATGTGCTTTGCACTAGAAGGGTACTTTTGCATGGTTGATGGGATTTTAAGTGGTGCAGATTGTTGGTGCAAACTCAAGTACAAGCTGCACTCCAGGGGATAAACCTTTAGTCCCAGACTAAGGCATGACTCAACAAATCAACAATACATCAATGATAGTGTAGCAATTAGGCCCCAAGATGATAACAGGGAGTGGTAGATTTTCAAATCATGATGGTTTAGTAGCAGATTAGCAAAGATGCAAACTCACATCATTTAATGTTGTCAAAAATCGGTAGTGAATAAATGAATATATAAATTAGTATGATTCAAATCAATTCAAAATAGCAAATACAAAGACAAAGTGCTTAAGGTTTTTGTGAGAAACTGGATTGTTGGTTGACTCAGATGTTGGCCTAGTGTTATATAGGGTTATATGGCCCTAAGACACATTGTCGACATTGCTAAGTTAGCATGAGTTTTGCTTGCCCTATGCTGCTGCTTTTGCGTACGCCTCTGCTAAGCGTTTGTTTTCGCGACACTTTGCCTCTGCCCTGTACATGATAACAGATTATTTTTCACGTTCTCAGCCTTCCCTTCAATTCTGTCTGAACATAATGTGCAAGGTTGGTCAACAATGTCTCTTGTTATTCTGTTCTGGTCAGTCCTTATTACCTAGACAAAACATGTTACCAACAGCTGCAATGCGGAAGAATCGTGCTTTGATATAACGTTGTTGCATGTTTTTGAAACACACTCGAAGAATGCCGTTCCATGGAGCTGAGCGCTGCTATTCCTATGATGTAAACCTTTGGGTTTAAGCTTTCAGGTAGGGGTCTGCTAAAAACGCCTAGAGATCTTCTATTATATAAAATAACTTCTTACTGCCATGGGGAGGGTGATTAGGCCCAGTTATTTAGCCTTTTTCACAGTCTTTATAAAATAACGACTCCTTTTATATTCTATGGTATTGTAACAATGCTAACAATTCTTGCCTTATGCATTTTGCTGCTAGTTGTGGTTTGCATACTGTTTCATGAATCACTATAGTCAAAATAAACATTTTGAACTTATTTAGTGACTCTGATTATTTTTATTGTGGACAAGTACATGAGAGCGAAAGAGTGTCTTGTTACGGCGACTCTGAGGTGAGTCGGGAGTGCTCGTGTTCTGGGTTGTCTAAACATTTGTAGCTTCTTGATATTTGTAGGAGACCTTATTACCTAGACAAAACATGTTACCAACAGCTGCAATGCGGAAGAATCGTGCTTTGATATAACATTGTTGCATGTTTTTGAGACCGAATGAGACACTATTGCTAGTCGGTTGGGATTTTGGGTACTATGGTGATAGGAGGTACACCCCTATTTACTGAGGTCCTGTTTTCTTGTGCATAGTTCTGTGTATGAGCAGAATCCCCGCAACATGGCACCGCCAACATTTGGTCTGGTTCTTATCTGCGAGACGCTTGAGTAGTGCTTGCGCTGGTCCACAATACCCTCACTTCTGTTGAGTAACTTCCTATATTGACATTTTTATAGGTTTATTCAAGCTTGAAGTTTTAAAAGGTATTTCTTTTCTTATAACCTGAGTTTGCGCTGCCACTCTTTATGTTGTTCTACTGTCTTCTCTATAATGGCTGTAGTTGATATTCCGGCTCATAGCTGAGCCGCTCTGAGGGCGCACTTGACTCATTATGTGGTTCCTGATGCTGGGGCCGCACTTATTTTTGTGGTGGAAGCCGATCCGGCTCACCAGTTTGAAGTTTTTTACTCTTGGGTCACATTTCCGGCGGTGGATGGCACTGATGATTTGTTTCACACGTATGCTGCCACCGCCGTTCCTCAACAGTATCAGCCTTATAGAGCGCTTGAGATTCCGCTTACAGCTTGGCAACACCGTATTTGGTTTAATGGCACCCTTCCTCACCCATTCACGGTAGTCCGTTTGGGCCCTTTATCTATAGATGGGGCCACATGGCCCGTTTTGGCTGGGTTTACCCCACACCCATGTGCTTTTACAACTGCTACTTTGGCAGAGCTCCGCGTCTTACATACATCGTTGGTATGCATTTATAGAGCTGTGATACAGTACGTGACACGAACCGTCCAGGTGGGACCACCTGGTGCTGCGGTACAACCTGCGGGTCCTGGTTGCGTAACCATCAGTCCCGTTATTGTTAATTCTGTCATGGGCAAGCGCCCACAGAATAAGGATGAGTTTCCTTATTGGCTTGCCGAGAAATTTGGACAGATAGAAGCTGTCTTTCCTAATACCACTCCTGTGGATAAACACAGGATCTTAACTATTAGTTTACCTAAAGACTTAATTCCCGAATTGGCTGATTGTAACACCTGGGGCACGGTGTTTGCAGCGGTATATTCTATGTGTTTCGGCAGCCCCTCCATGACCGTACTCCCCTCTGTGATTAAACGCGTTCAAGATGAACACGGTGCAGAGGCGGCTGTTGAGCTGGGGATGAGACTGGCGGGAGTGTTCGATGTGGTTGCTGATATGATCCTTGCGAATGTCAAGGGCGATTCCGTTAGCTTTCAAGTAGCAAACCGCTTAGAGGCGGTCGCAGAGCCTGACAGACCACGAGAATTACCAAAGATTATTGCAAAGGCTTACAAAACCATAGGCCACAATAGTCTGGAAAATAAGCCTACGACTCAAATACAAACGCAGTCTCAAGTACAACAGAAAACCCACCTTGACAAGGATGGGCGCCCTTTCTTTCCTAAAAAGAATTGGCAAAGAAATAAGAAACAGGGTTCCCAACAACAGAAGCAGGGTTTGCGTGCCAGTTCACCGACCCCTGATGCTTCTGAACGTACTTATGACTTGCGCGATCGCGCTAAAATTAAGTCTCCTGAAAGATTTCAGGTTCCTGATCAACGTTCTCCTCGTTCTTTACAGGAAACATCAGGCTCACAGGCCGGTGGAGGGGATCGCCAGGATCGGGGTAGAAGTCAACCTGCGTCACACCTTCGTGAACTGCCTCGACAGTTTGAAGTCAAGGACAAGCAGAGTGATTCCGCACGAACCCGTCCTCCTTTTTAAAAGAAAAAGGTTGCTGCTTTAACAGCAAGATATGCCACAGACGGTGAGGATGCAACTCCTGGATCAGACTTGGGCAGTGACTCTGCTCGACAGCGCGGTGGAAGTTACCATATTCAGGGAGGCTCTACGTCCCCGTCTGGATGTGAAAGCAACTGACACATTTGTTACCATTGAGACTGCAGATACCCGGGTTGCCAATCCGGGTAGACTACACGAAGTCCTTTTCCTAATTGAAGGTGATATACTGCGTACCATTAAGGTTGTGTTCTGGGAGAATCTAACCGCTACATATGACATTTTATTGGCAGAGAAACATTGGCCGCCACCCTTTGTGTTAGCCTCTTCTAGAGGGGAAGATGTGATGCTTCCGAGTTTTTCACGTTGTGTCCCTGAGGAACAAGCGCAGGCTTTCGCGGAGGAATGGGCTTTGGCCTTGGCCCCAGCGATGTATCGCAATCAGGTGGGTTGGGACGTTGATTCGCCAGCTCATGAGATACCATTGTGCTCTATGCCACAACCTCAACCTCAATATCCCATCAAACGAGAAGCGAAGGCTTCTGTTTGTGACATTCTCAGACAATTGGAGTATCAGGGGGTCATTGAGTCATGTGTATCATCTATGAATAATCCTCTCTTTACTGTCCCTAAACCTGATGGTTCTTTTCGGATTGTATTGGATTATAGAAATTTGAACAGCCATTGCCGCACCTCTGCGGTACAAAACACACACAGTTCGGCGCTGGTGAATAATATTGTTTGTAAAAAATACAAAACGACACTTCACATTTCGAATGGTTTCTACAGTCACAATCTCGACTGTGCGAGTGGTGACCTGACAGCATTCAGTGCCATCGGAAATCAGAAAAAATTTACCCGGTTGCCTATGGGGTACAAGAACAGCCCCGGGGCATTTGCGGCACGCATTGTGTCTTTGTTGCATGACATTAACCCTGAGGCCTTGTCGTATGTTGATGAACTCTATTTGACTGACGACAACCTCGCGCCGCATCTTGACCGAGTCGACCATATAATATTGTCTTTTGCCGACTACGGTTACAAATTTAATTTTGCAAAGTCACACATTGCCCATATGGCAGTGCTCTTTTTGGGCTACGAGCTCAATAATGAGGGAAAGGGTCTAGCACCTTATTTCCTAGAGAAGTGTGCACATTTGCAACCACCTTCTTCTTTGAAAAAGTTACAATCCCTGCTGGGTTTTTTAAACTTCGGGAGGACTTACATTCCCGATTATGCCCAGTGAATCAAACCGCTTTATGCGTTGATACAACCTAAGTTCTCTTCTGCCAGCTGGCTTCCGGAACATATTTCTGTTCTGCAGTCTTTGCAGGTGGATTTGCTTGTGGCTAACTTCTTATTGACTCATGATAACACCACCAACCTGGTAATGCGTATCGTTTGTGGGGCAGTGGGTTTCACGTACTTAACATTCAATGAAGGAGACACAATACCTATTGCATACAAATCACACTTGTACACTGCGGCTGAAATGCATTTTTCCTCTGCAGAAAAAATCTTAACGGTTTTGCAGATGGCGGTTCTAAAGGAATGCTCACTGGTGCAGGGCAAACGCATTCTTATGGTCACTCCCTTCCCTGCTTTGGAAGCGGTGACTAAAGCTAGTGTGCCTAACTCTAAGGCACTGCACCTACGTTGGATTCAGTGGGCTACTTCTTTGACGTCTTCGGATGTCACGTTTGTCTTTGATCCATCTCTTCAGACTCAGGAGTTTTTGCAGTATGAATTTGGTCATCCTCCTCCTTTGTCCCTTCTTCCTTTGTGTGAATACAAATGCATCATTTATACCGATGGCTCGGCGCAACCGGCCACGGGTTCCAAACATGCTTATTCAGCGGCTTGTGCTATTGTGGCTGGCTCCATTGAAGATGGAGAGTTTAAGTCATCCGTTGTGCACACACAGGCACTAGGAGACTGCACGGCGCAATTGGCCGAGCTGCGTGCTCTTGTTCTAGCTCTAAGGATTGCTGATCCTCTAGTGAATACTCTTATTGTGTGCGATTCTTACTACTGTGTCCAGTCGTTCAATGACAACTTATTCTTTTGGTCTCAAAATGATTACCGCAATTCTAAAGGCAGTGCAATTAAGCATAAAACACTTTGGGTTCGAGTGGCAGATCTTAAACAACGTCTGCCTCTCACACATGTTATTCACACTCTTGGCCACCAGCGTGTCGGAACACACGCTCTTGGTAATTCTATGGCTGATGAAGCGGCCAAGTCTGCAGTAGCTACGTGTTCCGTAGCAGCAGTTACAAGATCTATGACTAAAGTTGATAATGAGATTCTGGCAGCGGTCGCTGCAACTAGGGAGGGAGGTAATTATCCTGCGGGTTTCCCTTCTAAGTACTCTTATCATGTATCTCCTGAACAGGTTCCTTATGCTACCATTCCTTCAGTTGGGGATCGGCTGATTCCCAACTCTGACCGCAGACAAGCTTTGATCAAGGCCGCACACGACGGCATTGCTTCGGCACATGCTGGTGTGTCGGCAACAGTCTCTATTCTTCAGCAACGTTATGGTGGCATGGTTTATATAAACAGACTCGTAACTATGTTCTTTGCTGTGATGTTTGTCAACAAATCAAGCCTTCTACAGTCCCACGTCCGCCACAAACACAGCTATGTATTTCTAATAGACCTTTTGGCTGTGTCTATCTTGATCACTGCGGTCCTCTTTCTTCTGATACTGCATACAAGTAAATCTTGGTTGTGGTTGATTCGTGCACTCGATTCCTGTAGGTATGGCCACAATGTAGTGCTGATGCTCGAAATGTCATCAGGGATTTGCGTGTCTTTATTGGGATGTTTGCCTGTGGTACCTTCCATTCTGACAAAGGTCCAGCGTTTGCCTCTAAGGCTTACAAGGATGCGATGAAGTCGTTGGGGGTACAGGTGCAGTTTTCGTCTCCATACAGGCCTGAGGGCAATTCAGTTGTGGAGCAAATGAACCGTGACTTAAAGCAATCCTTGACAGCTAGAGTCTTAGGTACTGGCAGGTACTGGCTGTCCCACTTGTATGGGGTCCAACGTGCATTAAATATTCTCCCTAGAAGATCTCTGGGTGGGCGGACCCCTTACGAAATGCTCTTTGGCTTTCACATGTTTGTTCCTGACCTTGATGGTCTGGACATTGTGGCGGCTGCCTCTAAGTTTGACGTAGATAATCATTCTGCTATGTTACAGGATCTACAAAAGTCTCGTGATACTCTGGCAACTGAGCATTTACCATCTTCGCCTGCTGATCCACAACTGATTCCTGTTACCGGTTGGCTTCCAAAAGTTGGAGATCTAGTGCTGGAGAAGATTGAAAACAAAAAAGAATTTGGTCCCTCTTATCGTGCTCCGGTTTCTGTACTTGGACTGAAGGGTACTCGTACTGTCATTCTACCACCATTGCCAGGTCGCAAAGACAACAGATACATCTCAGTGGACAATGTCAAGTTACTCTGTGTGGCCGATTCTGAATAATGTGACACCTGCAGTTTCGTGCAACTCAATATCCTTAGCACCATTAACTTTGTCGTCTCCTGCTGCCACAAGAATGTCTGCTCATATGATGGACACTGTAATTGATCTTCAGCCTATGCGACAATCATCTTCTGCAATGGATATTGTGTGCCCTTTTCCGGTTATTGATTCCATGAGTGAGATGCCATCTAGCCCAGGAGTACGAATGGAGGATTCAACGCTTTCACCTTTGCTTCCAAGTCCAGTGAGAGCCTGTGAAGGGGAACCGGCACACCTTTCTTCTGCCTCGTCCTCCTAATCATCCAGTTTGCCTGATGCACCTAAGTCTAAGTTGCGTATCTTTTACTCCTGGTTCAAAAAGACATAATTCGTTCCCCCATGGACCTACATTTGGTTGGTGCTTATCCTGATATTTCTCTTCATGTGACAGTGTTCTTTTTACTTATAAATGGCCATTATTTCCCTGACCGCTCTGCAGTAAAAATGGTCGATGGAACTTTGGCTCCTCACACATCGTCCCATATCATGAAACGTGACAAGACTTTTGTGAATATTTCAGCTTTTCCTGTTCATGATGGCATAGTTTGGGACAAAGTAGCTTACGAAATTCATGGCCCGACAGAGGTCCTTAGTTCTATAAGTATTTCGTGTTTCATTAGGAGATGTGGTGACACTGGACATACATTCGGATGATTGGGATGTGCAGGCCGTTCATGCATTGTTTTCAGACTTAAAATATTATGCTGCCTTTGATGCTGAAGATTTGTATTTAAATTCTGCCAATTATGGTGACCTTTTTTGCTATCAACATTATGGGCATCATTTTTTACACAAAACAAACACCATGAGACCTGTTTTTAATTTTACCCAATGGGAACATTGTCCCACTCCCTTAAAAGGGAGTTCTAAAACTCTTAGAAATAAGTTCGCCGATTTTTCTGATTATGATTTGACTACTCCTGAATCCTATTTTTTTCGGCTTCAAAAATCCCCTACATCAAAGTACCTGTTATCCCACACTAAACTAATTTACGCCAACTCGTTTAGAACGCAGTTGGCCACACACGTTTATGACCATTGGAAACAGACTATAGATTTAAAATCCATCTGGGGAACAAAGCCATGGCAGGTTCAGGGCACTGAGGGATTACATCGTGCCTGCCTGATCCCGACTCAATTGCTGTTTTTAAATGAAACCATTTACCAAACATCCTGTTATGGTCTTGCAACTGTCAAAAACCTAAATACCCCCTCAATTCCATCATTAGCTGAATATAATAATTGGCGGTTACATAATAACTACACCATGGAGGCTTTGCAGGCTCTACTTCAGAATGCCTCCTTTAATGTTTCTGAAATCGATCCATTGGGATGGTTGTTGTGGCAATCTAATGCTAATGCATGCCATTTGCGTTTCTATAATGTTACACCTGGTTTCTTTCAGACTAAGCCTGACCCTCGTTATCCACCTCATCATTCTGTGACTACATACTCGGTAGGTAAATTGTGCCAGCAGTGGCTAGAACACTCTAACCTTGCATCTGTCAAACAGCACCTTTCCATCCATCGGATGATATTGATTTGGCTGATTTTCTTATAGGCCCACGTAATCCAAGGGCCAAGAGATTTCTTTATGCCTCTTATAATGAAATTTGGAAACTTTCACAGATGGAAGCCGCCTTCCGTCTGCGTCAAATTGACCAGGCAAACTTGGAAAAAGTCCTTGCTGTAGTAGACAACAGCATTAACACACTTTCTTCACGCATTTACACCTTAGACAATATTGTTTCTTCTGTAATAGATATTGTGCAAAGTGATGTTTCTGTGTTATATCATGGTCAGAATCAGTTATGGTCGGTCATGCAATTTGCTTGGACATTGCAGACACTGAAAATGGGTAAAGTGCCTTGGGATTATTTAAATGCCACCGCTTTATTTTTGCCTTTTAACCTAACTGATAAACAGAAGTTTATGTCCATGAAAGATGCTGTATACACGCTGTTACATATTGAACAATTGGAGCCTTTGCCGTTCTCCGTAGCGGAAACGGACTCTGATGTTTGGTTAATTCATGGCGTTATCACTTTGCCCTTTTCACTTTTTCAGTTTAAATCATGTATGCAACACTTTTCTGTTGGCCGCTTTGAACCGCTTGGCACTGCTTTTCAGCATGAATTATGGGTCCTGCCCTTTGCTTATCGGTGTTTGAGGGAGGATAAAGAAGTTTTCCTCACAGGGGAGGAGTGTGATTCAGTACTGGGTCACTCTCTTGTGTGCAAACACGTTAAGTTGCACGGCGAGTGTAACGTGTCAGCGCCCAATCTAGCTTGCTTTTTGAAAGGGACCCCAGTACCATCCATCACGCCTGTCTTTACATTGCTTACTAACGGCAGCTATCTCATTTTAAACAATCAAGACTGCTGTGGTTTGCGGGCGGGTGTCCCATACTTGGTAACTGTTTCCCAGCGCGTAACTAGCTGTAGCAATGTCCTTTTCCCGCCCCCGCAAGGGAGTTTAGATTCTTCCCTTTGGCCTTCCATTCCGACTTTGAAAACAGAGTTCAACAAGTTGAGCAGGCTCAAAGCCCTTTTATTCCAACAGGAGGTGGCCCTCACTTCCGCCCGTGAAACATTCAGATTGCAGGTGGCTCGGACCTCGAGTGAGATACAGTCGCTTCTTAACACTAACCTCCCACTTCATTTTGGGGAACTAATTCACCAAATATTTAATGCATCTGGTACGACAGGCCTTGCCCATTTTTTTAAAATGTGTGGGATCTGGCCTGGTCTCTTCCTTTCAAACTATATTCGGGGTAATTGTTGTAATGAAGATAAGCAGTCCAGGTAGATTTCCATGTAGATTTATTGTAAGCAAGATGTTACAAGGTTGAGCCCCACCAGGAGCAGCCTCCCTGCTGCTCAGCCCTTACTCCAACTGACACTCTTTCTCATCCAACATTCCATAACCAGCTCTCACACCAACATTCCACTCCACAGACACACAGGCTGAGCAGCAGGTATACCACATCTCCCTTTCTTAATACCAATAAAATCAACAGCAAAAGAATTACAATAAAATAGATGCATGTACAAGATGGCAATAATAAATACATGCAAGAGAGGGGCAACATGCAATACATGTAGATGGAGAAATACATGTAAACCAAAATAGCAAAAAGATAATCGTTTGGAAGAAGTAAAAGATTACGCAATCCAGCAACTCTATCGCTCACCACTTCTCCCTTTCTCATACAAAAAAAAACCAAAATCCACGCTCTCTTAAAACCAAGCCAAAGCAACACACGCACTACCACGCCAGCAAAGCACAAACTGCACCCAAACAACCAAACAAGAAGGCTGGCCAGGCCAACAAGAGGTAGAAGGGGTCCCAACTAAAAGGCGCGACAGGAAACATCACCCAGATAACAGAGAATTAAGTTCCAAATGAAAAGCAAGCATACACTCCACCCAAACAGACAAATTGGGCTGTGATGTGTGGCAAGGGCACTCCACACGGAACATGAACATACCAAGCAGAAACTCCACCCAAACAAAAATTTGGGTTGTGATGTGTGGAAAATACGCTCCACACAGACCACGTGTACAATGCACTCTTAAACCAGAAAAAGAAAACGTAATACGGGTCCGAACCGCAATGGGTGGTAAATAAGGATCACCAACCCAAAACCACGTAAAAGTGGGAATCATCAACACAGAAGCTGGTGGTGTAGTCCTGCGTTGTATGTCCTGAGGATCTCTTTACTTGGGTTTTCACCTTGGGTGTTATGCCCCACCAGCTCCTGCTGCAAAATGCTGGGAGTGATGCTTTGGGCCTGAATTTCGCTTGGCATCCTGTTAAACAGTATATGAAATAAAGCCATTATGACTTTCCATTGCTGACAGTCACCACACCATATCTGCCTAAAAAGAAGCAAATCAAGCTGGTCAGAACATTGTCCTCTCCAAGCTCGACCACAACGGTGTATATAAGGATAAAGCTCAGTAAAATATCAAGCATGAAACAGGAACATGAAGAAAGTACCAGCACAAAGCAGCGTAAAACATCCTACCACAACCCTGACGTGCGAAGGAAATAAAAGGATAAAGCACAGCACAGAACCCCCTGCACAACATCAAGAAATGTAAGGTAAACCTCTTTGGGATAAAAAAAAACAGCACAAATGCAACGTATAAAAAAAACAAAGTGTAGAACTTCAAATTTCAAGCATGAAAGAGGAACATGAAGAAAATACCACCACAAAGCATGGTAATTCAGTATAGGATCAGCACAAACGAAGCACACCCAAACACTAGAGCGTTGAACCTTAGGGAAAGGTAAATCAAGCATAAAGCATTAAAGCATTTGAATATAAGAAAAAAAAAAAACACTGGGAATGATGCAAAGCTAAGCAAGGGAAAACTCCGGTGAGCGACCTCTCACCCGAAGACTCTGAAGACAATAATACAGTGCTTTGAGAAGAACAGTTCTTATGGCAAACACACACCAACAACGCCGGAATAAGAAATTAATTCGGAGCCCTTCTGCGTCATATCAAGGGTGAATATAAATACAGTTGAAAGAGTCACGAAGTGCCAAACACTTGCTAGGCACAGGACAGTCATCATGGGCAAGAGCAAAAATAATAATAATGCTGTCATAGTAGTAGGCACGCAAATGTCCAGACGTGAGCTGAAGGAAGCTAGGTAAAGCAGGCCATACCTAAAGGTTCTTTTCTCAAAGTGTAGAATGAAGTAAAAGGATCCCACGACGTCACAAATTGCAGCTGACTAGAACATTTCGACGTTGACAAAAGTGGTTGGCAAATCAATGTAGAAGCAACTTGAGAAAACGGTGTTGGGACAATCCCAAAATGGCGGCACGCACGGTGACGCTGAGCCGGATGGCTCACAGCGCGTGCGTGCATGCAGGCAGAGTGGCTCCCGGCACGTTCGCGCTGTAAAGCATACAAGAACAGGTTGCCAAGCAATGAAGACAAGGAAAGAATGACGAAGGCTTCCTCCGCGCGACACCATAGACAAGGTGAGGTGCGCAAGCTAAATTTTAAATGAAAACAGAGCGTAACTGTTTTTACTTGCCTGCAGGTAGACGAGACTTTTAGTTTAAACAAAAAAAAAATGCCACCTTAAGTAACGGCTTGTAGCAGTACAGTAGCCCATGTATATGCCGCTTAACATGTCAGCAACAGACGGTGCAATTAAAACAGATGGGCTCAGTGTTGGTCCAAGGACCAAGTAGATGGGTTCAGATTGTAGCACCTCACGTTGCTCATTGACATGGAGACTGGGAACTCAGGAGTACTGACACACCTCCATGGCCCTTGACCGTTGGTCTTCTTCGTGTGAGAGTTTCTTGCGTGGAGAAAGGAAGCTCCTCAGCCCACCAACAGGAACAGCAGGTCTTCTCCGTTACGGGGTATAGTAGATCACTGGGCAGTAGAAAAACAGAAGGAGGCAGGAACTGGTCACTGCTGTGGGAATCTGCCCTTACTGGAAACACTCTCACAAGGCAGCAAAACAGTGACAGTGACACCTTTTTCAAAGCAGCAGGAGAAGGAGGCAACAAGACAGGCAGGCTGCAGGACACAGACAGCTCTTACAGGTTACAGCAGGCAGGATGAAGGAAACTGCACTAGAAACTGGCACCTTTGGGTTGTGGGCGACCGATGGGGTGGTCACTGGTGGGGCTCAGGGGTGTCAGCTTTCTTTAAATTTGTCGTTTTAAGTTCCTTTACCTTGAGGTTTTCCAAAGTTCATAGTATCAGTTCGCAGAAGTTGCACACGTAGGTTCTTTTCCTTCTAAGTCATCGCCAAAATGTGTTGTAATGAAGATAAGCAGTCCAGGTAGATTTCCATGTAGATTTATTGTAAGCAAGATGTTACAAGGTTGAGCCCCACCAGGAGCAGCCTCCCTTCTGCTCAGCCCTTACTCCAACTGACACTCTCTCTCATCCAACATTCCATAACCAGCTCTCACACCAACATTCCACTCCACAGACACACAGGCTGAGCAGCAGGTATAACAGTAATACCGGCTTTTATTCATTCTATATTTTCCAGCGTCTTCGGAGGGTTCCCCTTAATATGGCGCTGGCAGCTGGAGTTCTGCTCCTTCTCCTTGTGCTTCGCAATGGCTGCTCACTTTGTGGCTCTGCACAGCCCGGCCCAGCTACAACTGTGCCGTGATCGCCTATATGTGGCTTTTGGATGCTTGCCTTTAGCCACACTTGGTGTAAGTTATGACTTGACATTCCGCTTTGCCTATTTTAGTTGCGTGCAACCAGTGCTTCATTGCAAACGATGTCATTTCTCCTGGGCGATGGAACTTTGCTTATCGAACACCTGGTGTCCAATCCCTGATTTCAGCCGGTTGATGGGTCCCTTAGAGGCTCATGACGTGGCTTGTTCTGTCGTGTAGCTCCTCTAGTACCCCTGCAGGACCTGCGCGTTTGGATAACATATACTGCGGGCTTGGTGGCAGACTGACTCCGTGCACCCCCACCGTATATGTTAGCCTAGTTTTGCATTAGCTAGCTCGCAGTGCCACTAGTGTCTCCTGTTATCGGGGAGAGATTAGTTTCTGGCAACCTTAGACCATGACAACCCTGATTCCCTCAGAATTGTGGAAACAATGTACTACTTTTCGCTCAGTCACTCGTGCTCACTTATTCGGTTTGTCTCAGAGAGTTACACAGAATAAACAGTCGGGCGTTTCAATAAGTATTTATTGAACAGTTGTTATTCTAGTGTAAAATATATGTGCTGCGGTAACCAGCAGACAATAGCAGAGATATATTATCAGCAGTATGATAAAAGCAAAGGGATAGAACAGTTCTACCATATTGCGATAATCATGAGTACATACATGAATATAAAATCATTATGCAAGTGCGCGTACTCCTACGATGCCTAACTAGATGTACCTGAGTGTACCTAGCATATGTGTGTAGGACTAAAAGCCTAAGAGCCAAGAATCCTTCTAGGATTTAGTCGAGCCCCCATACCTGAATAGAGAGAGTGTGGGACCCCGTCCTGGTCTCGAGTTGGACACCCCATCAGGGCTGTGTCAGACCACTGTCAGCTAGAGCGACTGCATGTAGGAGCCTCAGCATCTCCGGTCAGTGTGTCAGCATGGAAGTCTCGGTTCCCTCTGTCTTACCGGGGCAAGATGTGGTGTATTTATACCCTAAAGAGTCTCGGTCCTCAGTATGGTTTGTATTGGACATGAGGAAGACGTCAGGGGTGAACTTTGTACATACATATTATGCCAGTGGTGTATTCTTAGAGAGCCATGCATAATTAATGAGTACAGTGTGGGCCTGTGTTTGGAAAAAACCCTGCTGTATTCAAAACCACAGGATAGATAACGTTCAGCCCTCAGATCTCATTGTGTACTAGCTGGGACCAATGTAGGTGAAAGATCATGCCTATATAAGGAATCATGACTATAATAGGACATGTACAGTTGTGACCATAATTGGGCATATGCGGCCATGACCATAATAGGGCAAGTACGAATATGACCACATTAGGGTAAATATGAATGCGTCTATTTTAGGGCATGTACGGACGGGTCTATATTAGGGCCTCTATGCGGGATATAACACCCACTCCTTTTCCGAACTGGATAAAAATGACCATACTTAAAATCTGGACAATTTAAAAACATTTTTGAAAGCAAGTAAAAACATGGGTCTAAAAAATCATTAAAAATTAGGTGCTAAGAAAAAAAAAAGATGTTTAAATTCATCTTTTTCTAGTTGCCACTTAAAAAGTCAATATCGTCTCTCTATAGAAGTTGTATTACCATAAGCAGCAGAAGGCCATGCTTTTCTCAAGCGAAAGTGTCAATGTAAGAAAATGTTCCAAATTTAGATCGTTTATTTTGAAACGAGTGAAGTAGCCGAATTCTTTCCCAGGACACGATGAGCCAATTCAAGATTACGCGTCCTGGCTGGGAAGCACAATATTATCGGTGTCAGCTGCTGTAGATGACAAATCCAACGCCTCCCAGAGAACGTCAATCGCACATAGATGGAATGTAGTACTGCCAACAGTCGGTGCTGCGGCAGCTTGTGCGGCAGTTGTAACCTGGGTGCCTGTGGAGAGTCCGGAGGCGCATCTGATGGAAATGTTAGACAAAGATCCAACGTGCATTCTTCTCCGCAGAACAGGCATCGAAGAACAGGTAAGATGCAGTCTACCCAGACTGGTCTAAACGATAGAAACCAGGAGGCATTGAGTTCTCGCAGGCAAGAAATGCCCAGAAGTTGTACCATGCGTTCACGGTATTTCCGCTCCAGGAGCGTGTTCACCATTCACTCGGGAAGTGGGCCGTCCATTGCGTAGCAGCAATATTACAATCAGGATTCCTGCAATTAGGAACAGGATGAGTGGGAATCCTCTAAATACGCTTCCCAATACGGAGTGTATAAAATTTGGGATTACTCTGAGGACTGTCTGAAAAGTGCTTAACAGTCCGGACCCTATGGTCTTAAATAGGTGTACAATTCCGCTCGTATCAGAAATATCGAAGATACGTCCCACCATTTCTGCGAAATGAATGGGGCAGTTTGTACGTATGAGTGCCTGTATCTCGGTCGAGGTCCTTGCAACTTGAAGTTCATAGGTTACTCGAGCGGAGGTTAAGGGCACGTGTTGCTGTAAAAGCATGGCTTTCAATCTGCTCAGAGTATCAAACTGTATAAAAGAAACATTCAGCGAAGGCCATAGCGGCGCCTCCCTGACTGTGTTCAGTGGCGGAAACAATACTTGCATACAGCAAGTAACCCTGGAGTTAACAGTGACCAGATAGGCGACCCCCGGAAGCATCCCACAACAACCTTGATCATTTAGCATTAAGTAACTCCCATTCGAGAGCAGCTGAAAAACCGGCGTGATCATGGCCGCTGGCGTCCCTGACATGTGACAAGATAAGTTCCCCACTGAACCACTACAGGCTCCGTGTAGAGAAATATCCTGACACATGAGAGAACCGCTTAAAGCGTTCTTGCAGTTTGTACCACTCAGATACACTTCTCGATCCCCATTCCGGCATCGGTATCTATATGGTAACTCCCAAGTTTCCTTGATGTATCCCTTACCCATTTTCACATATTTGCCTGCCTGCCTTTGCTCAAGGCAATATTGAAACTGAAACGTAGTGACCGGCAGAGTGATTTGGCCATGAATTAGCCATTCTGTTGACGGTGACTCGTCTACAGTGAAAGGTAGCCTTTCCAGTTTCTCAATGCACAACATTTTATATTTGGCTCCCCTTTGTGCCATTTCTGTCTGTTTATCAGTTAGATTGTATTCTGAAAACAGAGACGTGGTGTTTATAAAACGCCAGGGCACATAGCCTGCACGCAAAGATTGCAGTGTCCAGCTTAACATCATAATAGAACGTAGCTGAGATTGCCCGAGTTGTAACAAGGCCAGATCTTGTTCTAATATGTTGATTGCTGAAGACACAATGTTGCCCAAGGAGTAAATCCTGGAGGTCAAAGTTGTTAACCCATTATCCACCACAGCTAATGCCTTTTCTAAGTTAATACGGTCTATTTCCCGTATCCTTTCTGTGGCCTCTTGTTGGGATATTTTCCAGTTTTCATTATAGTAGGCATAAAGGCCTGCAAATATGAAACGTTTCTCACGTTGTTTCCTGGGTCCTAGTAGAAAATCTCTAAGATCCATGTGTAGGAGAGTAGGATCTGCCTCTTATGTTGCCCCCACTTTTTTTCTGATGTTTACACTGGTTTCTGGCTATAGTCTGGCTGGGACCCTGCCAATCAGGGCCCCAGCCTCTCTGTTCTCTCTAAACGACTTGGAGTGCACTCTAGGTGCACTAGTGATTGGATACTGTGGTACCTTATGAGTCCCTAGTATATGGTACCTTAGGTACCAAGGGCATAGGTACTTCACAGGCCTACCAGGGGCTGAAGCATGTATTATGCCACCCCTGGGAAGCAGACTAAATCTGACACTACAGGCCTGCTACTGCAGGCTGGGTGAGGAGGTGCTAGCACCCCTCACTGAGATATAGGTTCCCTATATCTCCCCTGCACACACATTTAAACCTATCAGTCACCCCTAAGGCAGGCCCTATCAATCCTGAGGGCAGGGTGCTTAGTTTCTATGTGAGAGGGTGCCTCTGCCTGAGCAGGGCTCCTCTGCAGCTCTCAGAGTCTATTCTCTGGGGCTGTTTGTGAGTGCGGTCAAACAATATACTCTTAAGTGCATTATAACCTCGCGGTTAATGCTAACTTTGGAATGGCTGCATCAAAACATGTCGTGTTTGGTGTCAAACACCTTGGAATCATACCCCCACACCAGTAACTGGTGTGGGAGTATGATCCCACCCTTCTAGAGGGATAGACATGTACCTACTGTGGAAACGCGGTAGAATCCTGAAGAGCCCTGGCATCACAAAATGGATGCCACCAGTCACAGACACTGGGCTGCCCTCCTGCTGATGACCGAAACTCGCAGTGGAGGAGGCCCAACAATAGGTATCCTGTCACAGGGAGGTGTGACCACCTCCCAGACAGGGTTTAGTGTATTGGGGCTGGGTGGGTGCCCTCCTAGAGTGCTTTGAAGTCCTGCACTGGGGGAGCAGAAGGCTCCTCTGTGCATACACCAGTTCAAACCGGCTCAGGGGCTACCTGCCCCTGCTCTGGCGCAAAACTGGACAAAGGGAAGTGGGTGTAGCCACCCACTCCCCTGACCCTCCCATAGGTGGGGTCCTAGAGCTAGTCACTCCCTTCCTTTTTGTATAAGATAGGGAACCCTTGCCATTGCAAACTAGATATCCCTGGATGACGCTCTAAAGAAGAATCCCGGACCTTCGACGTTCCACTACCTCTGGAAGACTGAATAATCTCCCTTTGAGTCAAGGAGTGACTCCCCTGCTTGGCAGGCACCAAAAACTGCAAAAACGGTCGCAAACTATGCCTCTCCTGCCAAAGCCTGAAGTCCCTGCAGCCCAGGAAGAGGATTTCCTGACTTCTCCAAGGCCATCGTAAGTTCCCAGCGAAGCTGAGGCAAGTGGACCCCACGAGTGATGAGGAACCGCAGTCCCTGTGTACCGTGCACTATTTTCAAGTGCAACCCCTTCACGACGTTCTACGAACCTGTGCTTTGGACCACGTGTGGTCCCAGCCTCTAGCAAAGACCCCTCCCAAGATCAGAGGCCTACCCTATCCCGAGTGACCGTGGGCCCCTGTTGAAGGAATCCTCCTGAGGCGTCTTTGCAATCCCTTGCCAGCTGGCTTGTGGGTCCCCTGAAGACTTTTCTACAAATCCAAAGGGCTCCCCTGGTTGCTCCAAGCCTCCCCTGACTTACCCTCACTGGGTGAGTCCCCCAAACCTTGCTGGTCTGCACCATTGACTTTTTGTTCTTTCCACAAGACTTGCTGCTACCAAGGCTTGTTGGTTCCAATCGGGTCGTCAACACAGCAGTCAGCTGCAAACTTTGTGGGAGACATTGAATCCAGCTCCTGGTTGTCCGCAACACCTCCTGGACCTCGTGGCCGAAGAGTCAAGACACCCGTGAATGACCTGAATCTGTCGATGACGGTGGGCATTCATCTTCCTTGCCCCGGGTCACTGCCAAGTGACTTTGAACACTGTCCCCTCTGCTTTCAGGTCTTCCTTCTTCCAAATCCAGGCTTGGATTCCACCGGACACTTCTTCTGGCTTCACAAGCAGCAAGTCTTCATTGGCTCCCATTGAAAACGACGCCGCGACCCGACACCAAAGGACACCTATGCACCCGGCTTCCCTGGGTGGCCCTAGAACTACTTACCCTGTAAGTGACTTGCTTGTAGCTACTCCCGAAGTGCCCTTAAACTCTTAATTTCCAACCGCGACTTGCCCCATTGAAGTCTACGGCGATCCGCACCTGTGTTCACTCACTGCACGCGTCCCCCGTGGGTCCTTTACTTACCTGCCTTGGGTGATTTCGTGAGGCCCCAGCACTTCTGAAGGCCCTAGCCCTTGTCCCTTTGCAAGTCGTTGTTCTTAAGTCTCTTTTTTAGTATATGGTCTGGTACGCCCCTAGGGCCCCAGCCATATTTGTGCTCAATTTGTTTTGAAACGTTGATTTGTGCATATGTTCCTGACTTCTAATCTCACAAGAGATTAGTAGAGTGTTGTTTAGTAATAAATACATATATATTTGATATATATACCTGTGTGGTGTCTTTTCATTTGGTGATTCAAGAGATTGTGTGGTAAAACAAGCTGCTTTACATTCCTCCAAGACTTAGCCTGAAGGCTGCTCTCCACAGCTACCACTAGGATAGCTTTCTGTAAAGGTTGTCTTAAACCTACCTACCATAAGAGTCGAATTGTACTGGTGCAAGGTGTCCACTTTAACTAGTGAACAGCATATACCAGGCCAACTTCTCACATTGGTGGCAGCGTGTGGGATTCCAGCTTGCTATTGTTTTACCAGAAAACCTCTATTTGAATTATAACTGAAAACCACTATAGGTACTCAAGGTACATATAAAGTCAAGCTTAGTATCAATAAGTTCTACTGAACTTAGAGCTGTGTGCCAAGGGATAGCACACCCTTTCTACAGCTCAAGCTAGTAATAGTAGGCCACAAACTAGTGTAGGTAGTACAACACTGCACAACACTAGAATGTCCTTAAGGGGTGGACCCAGTGGATCCACTCAGCCTCAGTATAAGGACATGACTTTCTTTGACTTGAAAGCCATGTGTGCTGCAAGGCACCTGAAGCTAGGACAGAGTCCCTCCACACTACACCTGATAGATCTGCTGACAGCAGATGATCTTAGATTAGCTCTAGGAGCTAATGGGTCTGAATCAGTGAGTGGGTCAATTACAGTGTCTGGGTCAGATGATGGACATCAGGATGACCAAGACTCTGTGGTTGTAGGAGCCAGGTCCCAAGGGGTCTGAACAGGACAGAGGAATTCTCCCTAAGAGAACTGACATAGTGGAGGAGAGGCCTAGGTCCCTTTCTAGGGAATCTGACCACTCCTATCACTCTGGCAGGGAATCTGTCTACCAGAGGAACTCCTACTTCCCAAGAAGAGAGACCTCCTCTGTCAGAATGTACAAACTGCTGCAGTATGAGGAAGCAAGATTTGCCCTCAAAACCAAGCAGTTGGCATTAGATAAAGAAGCCCTGGAGCTCCAGAGAGCTTCTAGAAAAGAGGGGTTAGAACCCCCTGGTGGCAGCAACAGTGTCCCTAGAGGCAGAGAATATATTCCAGACCATAGGAACCTGAGCAAGGTTGTTCCTCCCTACCAAAGTGGGGATGATATCCATAAGTGGGTAACTGCTATGGAAAGGGCCTGTAGAGTACAACAGGTCCCCCAAAAGCAGTGGGCAGCAATCTTGTGGCTCTCCTTTTCAGATAAAGGTAGAGACAAGCTCCTCACTGTTAGAGAAGAGGATGCTGATGACTATGAAGTCCTGAAGAGTGCACTGATAGATGGGTTTGGCTTAACCACTGAGCAGTACAGGTTGAAGTTCAGAGACACCCAGAAGGCACAGACTCAGGACTGGACTGACTTTGTAGATTGTGCAACCAAGGCTCTGGAGGGTTGGCTGGTTGGCAGTAGGGTTACTGATTTCAAGGGATTGTATAATCTAATGATGAGAGAACAGATCCTTAATAATTGCCAGAACCAGTTGTTGCATCAATACCTGGTGGACTCAGATCTGACCTCTCCCCAAGAATTGGGAAAGAATGCAGACAAGAAGGTCAGAACCAGGGTGAGGCAGAAAACCCAGAACCAAGGGGGTGACACAAATAAGCAGGATTCTAAGGGCTCTGAGAAAAGTGGGGATAAGTCAAAAAAACAGAAGTCTTCACAAGGGCCCCAAAAATCTGCATCTGGTGGGGAGTCACAATCCAACAAGGGAAAAGGCCAAAAGAAGCCCTGGTGCAAATTCTGTAAACAGAAAGGGCACTGGACTTCTGATTGTAATAAGTCCAAAGACCAAACCACCACCACTCCTGCCCCTAAGGCAACTGTTCCCCCTAGTTCAGCTACTGGTGGAGGTGGTACTCAGAATAAGGGTGTAGTAGGGTTGACCCTGGGTTCTGAAGTGGACTCTGGCCTAGTCAGAGTACCCACTCAGGCAATGCTGATTTGTGATGGAGACATTGACATGTCCTTCCTGGTGAGCCCCAGTAATCTGGGCAAATACAAACAGCAGCCTGTAATAAATGGCAAACAGGCTTTGGCATTTAGGGACACAGGTGCTAGTTTCACCATGGTGGCAGAGGATCTTGTGGACCCTGGACAGATCATCCTGGGCGAAATGTACCAGGTGAAAAATGCAAGCAATGTCAGGACCAACCATAGTCTGGCAGTTGTGAATTTCTCCTGGGGAGGGGTAACTGGCCTAAAGAAGGTTGTAGTCAGTGCAGACCTCCCTGTAGAATGTCTATTGGGCAATGATCTAGAAACTTCAGCCTGGTCTGAAGAAGAGTTATGGACTCATGCTGAGATGTTGGGAATCCCTGCAGAGGTATTTGCTGTGACCAGGTCACAGGCCAAAATGCATGACACTGAACCAGCTCTGGATCCTGAAACCATGGACCAGATGCTTCCCAAGAAGAGGAGCAGTAGGGGTAAGGCAGTGCCTTCCCCTCTGTCTCAGATCACTGATTCCCCTATTGAGGGAGGAGGAGCAGATCCTGAAGAAGGAACTGCCCCAGAGTGACTTGAGCCTGATCAGGTTGAGTTCTTGGGGGCAGGGGGCCCTTCTAGGGAAGATCTGAGTAAGGAGCAACAGTGCTGCCCCTCTCTTGAACCCCTCAGACAGCAGGCTGCTGCTGAGGCTGCTGGGAGTGCTAGTGGGTCCCATAAAGTTTATTGGGATGAGGGACTCCTATATTCTGAGGGTAGAGATCCAGCCCCTGGAGCCACCAGGCGGTTGGTAATACCTCAGAAGTTTAGGGGGTTCCTATTGACCCTAGCACATGATATCCCTTTAGCAGATCAATTGGGCCAAAACAAGACCTGGGACAGGCTTGTTCCACATTTTCATTGGCCACATATGTCAGAGGACACAAAGGAGTTTTGTCGCTCCTGTGTCACATGCCAAGCCAGTGGCAAGGCAGGTGGCACCACAAAGGCCCCCTGATACCACTACCTGTGGTGGGGGTACCCTTTGAAAGGGTAGGGATTGACATTGTTGGTCCCCTTGACCCTCAAACTGCAACTGGGCACAGATTTATCCTGGTGGTAGTGGATCATGCCACCAGGTACCCAGATGCAATTCCCCTGAGGACCACCACAGCCCCTTTGGTGGCAAGAGCCCTCATTGGAGTTTTCTCCAGAGTGGGTTTCCCAAAGGAGGTCATCTCTGACAGAGGTACAAACTTCATGTCAGGATATTTGAAAGCAATGTGGAAGGAGTGTGGTGTAACTTATAAGTTCACCACCCCCTATCACCCACAATGCAATGGGTTGGTTGAACGTTTCAACAAAACCCTGAAGGGAATGATTAAAGGACTCCCAGAGAAGCTTAGGCGGAAATGGGACCTTCTTCTTCCCTGCCTGTTGTTTGCATACAGAGAGGTTCCACAGAAGAGGGTTGGTTACAGCCCATTTGAGCTTCTGTTTGGGCATCCTGTAAGAGGTCCATTATGTTTGGTAGAAGAGGGCTGGGAGTTACCTCTCAAACCCCCCAAACAGGATGTGATGGACTATGTACTTGGTCTCCGCTCCAGGATGGCCGAATACATGAAGAAGGCAACCAAAAACCTGGAGGCCAGCCAAGAATTACATAAAGCTTGGCATGACCAAAAGGCTGTGCTGACTGTGTACCAGCCAGGACAGAAAGTGTGGGTGTTGGAGCCTGTGGCCCCAGCAGCCCTCCAAGACAAATGTAGTGGCCCCCATACAATAGTTGAGCAAAAGGGAGAAGTGACCTATCTGGTGAATCTTGGAACTCCCAGGAGCCCCCTGAGGGTGCTCCATGTCAACAGATTGAAACCATATGTTGACAGGGCTGACATGGGCTTGCTCATGGCAACTGATGAGGAACAGGAGGAGGAGAGTGACCCTCTCCCTCACCTGCTCTCACAGAACCCTGATGATGGGTCAGTCGATGGTGTTGCTTTGGCAAGCAGCCTCACTGACCATCAGCAAACTGAGTGCAGACATGTTCTGCAGCAGTACAGACATATGTTTAGCCTGACCCCTAGTCAGACTACCTGGTGCACCCATGAGGTGGACACTGGGGACAGTCTGCCTGTCAAGAGTAAAATCTACAGGCAACCTGACCATGTCAGGGACTGTATCAGGACTGAAGTCCAGAAAATGTTGGAGTTAGGTGTGATTGAGCCTTCAGATAGCCCTTGGGCTAGCCCAGTAGTCCTAGTACCCAAGCCTCATACCCAGGGTGGTAAGAAAGAAATTAGGTTTTGTGTAGACTACAGAGGCCTCAATGCAGTCACCAGGACTGATGCCTATCCCATACCAAGGGCAGATGAGCTGATTGATACTTTGGCCTCAGCCAAATATCTGAGTACATTTGACCTAACAGCTGGCTACTGGCAGATCAGGTTAGCTGATGATGCAAAAGCCAAAACAGCATTTTCGACCCCTGGTGGGCACTACCACTTTGTGGTGATGCCCTTTGGATTGAAAAATGCACCTGCCACTTTTCAGAGGTTGGTGAACAAAGTTCTGGCAGGGATGGAAACTTATTGCTCAGCTTATCTAGATAATATTGCTGTCTTTAGTTCCTCCTGGCAGGATCACCTGGTCCACCTCAGAAATGTTTTGGAGGCTCTGCAGAAAGCAGGCCTCACTATCAAGGCCACTAAGTGCCAGATAGGGCAGAGTCAGGTTGTGTACCTGGGCCACCTTGTGGGGGGAGGCCAGGTTCAGCCTTTACAGAGCAAAATCCAAACCATAATGGAATGGGTTGCTCCAACCACCCAGACACAGGTGAGAGCCTTCTTAGGCCTGACTGGGTACTATAGGAGGTTTGTGAAGGGATATGGATCTATAGTGACCCCCTTGAATGAGCTGACCTCAAAGAAAATGCCAAAAAAGGTTCAGTGGACAGCTAGCTGTCAGAAGGAATTTGAAGACCTAAAGCAGGCCATGTGCACTGCCCCCATCTTACAGAGTCCAGACTACACCAAAAAGTTCATTGTCCAAACAGATGCTTCTGAGCTGGGTGTGGGAGCTGTACTGTCTCAACTGAATGATGAAGGTCAAGACCAGCCAGTAGCTTTTATTAGCAGGAGGCTGACCCCTAGAGAGAAACGTTGGTCAGCTATAGAGAGGGAGGCCTTTGCTGTGGTGTGGGCCCTGAAGAAGCTGAGGCCATACTTGTTTGGCACTCACTTCATAGTTCAGACTGACCACAAGCCCCTCCTATGGCTTAAATAGATGAAAGGTGAAAACCCAAAACTTTTAAGGTGGTCCATTTCCCTACAGGGGATGGACTATACAGTGGAACACAGGCCTGGGACCCAACATGCCAATGCAGATGGACTCTCAAGGTATTTCCACTTAGAGCACGAAGACTCAACTGGTCAAGGTTAGTTTAGTGACCCTGTGTTTGGGGGGTTGTGTAGGAGAGTAGGATCTGCCTCTTATGTTGCCCCCACTTTTTTCTCATGTTTACACTGGTTTCTGGCTATAGTCTGGCTGGGACCCTGCCAATCAGGGCCCCAGCCTCTCTGTTCTCTCTAAACGACTTGGAGTGCACTCTAGGTGCACTAGTGATTGGATACTGTGGTACCTTATGAGTCCCTAGTATATGGTACCTTAGGTACCAAGGGCATAGGTACTTCACAGGCCTACCAGGGGCTGAAGCATGTATTATGCCACCCCTGGGAAGCAGACTAAATCTGACACCACAGGCCTGCTACTGCAGCCTGGGTGAGGAGGTGCTAGCACCCCTCACTGAGATATAGGTTCCCTATATCTCCCCTGCACACACATTTAAACCTATCAGTCACCCCTAAGGCAGGCCCTATCAATCCTGAGGGTAGGGTGCTTAGCTTCTTTGTGAGAGGGTGCCTCTGCCTGAGCAGGGCTCCTCTGCAGCTCTCAGAGTCCATTCTCTGGGGCTGTTTGTGAATGCGGTCAAACCATATACTCTTAAGTGCATTATAACCTCGCGGCTAATGCTAACTTTGGAATGGCTGCATCAAAACATGTCGTGTTTGGTGTCAAACACCTTGGAATCATACCCCCACACCAGTAACTGGTGTGGGAGTATGATCCCACCCTTCTAGAGGGATAGACATGTACCTACTGTGGAAACGCAGTAGAATCCTGAAGAGCCCTGGCAACACAAAATGGATGCCACCAGTCACAGACACTGGGCTGCCCTCCTGCTGATGACCGAAACTCACAGTGGAGGAGGCCCAACAATAGGTATCCTGTCACAGGGAGGTGTGACCACCTCCCAGACAGGGTTTAGTGTATTGGGGCTGGGTGGGTGCACTCCTAGAGTGCTTTGAAGTCCTGCACTGGGGGAGCAGAAGGCTCCTCTGTGCATACACCAGTTCAAACCGGCTCAGGGGCTACCTGCCCCTGCTCTGGCGCGAAACTGGACAATGGGAAGTGGGTGTAGCCACCCACTCCCCTGACCCTCCCATAGGTGGGGTCATAGAGCTAGTCCCTCCCTTCCTTTTTGTAGAAGATAGGGAACCCTTGCCATTGCAAACTAGATATCCCTGAACGACGCTCTAAAGAAGAAGCTCGGACCTTCGACGTTCCACTACCTCTGGAAGACTGAAGAATCTCCCTTGGAGTCAAGGAGTGACTCCCCTGCTTGGCAGGCACCAAAAACTGCAACAACGGTCGCAAACTGTGCTGCTCCCGCCGGAGCCCGAAGTCCCTGCAGCCCAGAAAGAGGATTTCCTGACTTCTCCAAGGCCATCGTGAGTTCCCAGCGAAGCTGAGGCAAGTGGACCCCACGAGTGATGAGGAACCGCAGTCCCCGGGTACCGTGCACTATTTTCAAGTGCAACCCCTTCACGATGTTCTATGAACCTGTGCTTTGGATCACGTGTGGTCCCAGCCTCTAGCAGAGATCCCTCCCAAGATCAGAGGCCTACCCCATCCCGAGTGACCGTGGGCCCCTGTTGAAGGAATCCTCCTGAGGTGTCTTTGCGATCCCTTTCCAGCCGGCTTGTGGGTCCCCTGAAGACTTTTCTACAAATCCAAAGGGCTCCTCTGGTTGCTCCAGGCCTGCCCTGACTTACCTTCGCTGGGTGAGTCCCCCAGACCTTGCTGGTCTGCACCATTGACTTTTTGTTTTTTTCCACAAGACTTGCTGCTACCAAGGCTTGTTGGCTCCAATCGGGTCGCTGACACTGCAGTCAGCTGCAGACTTTGTGGGACACGCTGAATCCAGCTCCTGGTTGTCCTCGACGCCTCCTGGACCTCGTGGCTGAAGAGTCAAGACACCTGTGAATGACCTGAATCTGTCAACGACGGTGGGCATTCATCTTCCTTGCCCCGGGTCACTGCCAAGTGACTTTGAACACTGTCCCCTCTGCTTTCAGGTCTTCCTTCTTCCAAATCCAGGCTTGGATTCCACCGGACACTTCTTCTGGCTTCACAAGCAGCAAGTCTTCATTGGCTCCCATTGAAAACGATGCCGTGACCCGACACCAAAGGACACCTATGCACCCGGCTTCCCTGGGTGAGGTAACTCCAGCACTACGGTGCTCCTGTGGGTGTTGGCCCTAGAACTACTTACCCTGTAAGTGACTTGCTTGTAGCTACTCCCGAAGTGCCCTTAAACTCTTAATTTCCAACCGCGACTTGCCCCATTGAAGTCTCCGGCGATCCGCGCCTGTGTTCACTCACTGCACGCGTCCCCCGTGGGTCCTTTACTTACCTGCCTTGGGTGGTTTCGTGAGGCCCCAGCACTTCTGAAGGCCCTAGGCCTTGTCCCTTTGCAAGTCGTTGTTCTTAAGTCTCTTTTTTAGTATATGGTCTGGTACGTCCCTAGGGCCCCAGCCATATTTGTGCTCAATTTGTTGTGAAACGTTGATTTGTGCATATGTTCCTGACTTCTAATCTCACAAGAGATTAGTAGAGAGTTGTTTAGTAATAAATACATATATATTTTATATATATACCTGTGTGGTGTCTTTTCATTTGGTGATTCAAGAGATTGTGTGGTAAAACAAGCTGCTTTACATTCCTCCAAGACTTAGCCTGAAGGCTGCTCTCCACAGCTACCACTAGGATAGCTTTCTGTAAAGGTTGTCTTAAACCTACCTACCATAAGAGTCGAATTGTACTGGTGCAAGGTGTCCACTTTAACTAGTGAACAGCATATACCAGGCCAACTTCTCACATTCCAGGTGTGAGTAAGGTCAAGTGGTGCTTTACTTCTGTGAGTGTTGAGGTCTCTAGCCAGTCAAGGCACAACTTCCCAACACTATACGATGTCACTACACCTGGGTGTTGTCTTTGTACATAGCGTGGATCTGGCCTATGGACACTAAACCCTTCGGTTGTATTCATAAATCTCTGCTGACATTTGTTTGTGTCAATGGGCCAAACCAGCCATTGTGTCCAATCAGGATCTGATCTGTTGTACTGGAAAATGTCACATAATCCTACCCCTTGTGTAGTTGAGTTCTGCCCCCCACCCATCTGTGATGGTGTTGGAAACCCCGGTGTGTTCATTTCCTTGCCTTTGGCTAAACCAAGACAGGTTGTTTGTTGCACAGTTTCATTCAGAAATAACATCTGCTGCGGACTGATGCATGCTCTAAAAAGTGCTTCTATTCCCTGGACTTGCCAGTCCCTAGAACCCCAGATCGATTTTGAATCTATTGTGTCTTTCCATAGATCGAAACCCTGTTTAGACAACTGGTTCAGAAAGGATGCAGAGTAAAAATGTTTGGTGTTTGTTAACATAATTTTCTGAGCTGAAATTTTCGCCACTTTATAATAAAATGACTTCGGGTCGGATGTGTTAAACCCTGAGAAGTATGTGAATTTCTGTGCAAATGCTTGCGAACTACCTTTTGGAGGTGTTGGGCAGTGTTCCCACTGGTGGTACTCAAATACATTTCTAGGTGTTATAGATTTGTGTAAGAAATGATGACCATATTGCTGGTAACAGTACAATGTATCATAGTCTGAAGTACCTTCTAACATTTAATTATTCGGAAATGCAGCTTCAGTGTCCCAATCATCAGAAAATGTACTGGAGGTAATGATATCACTTAAAGAAATTTTAAATACATGTTTTAGCTTTAAAAATGTAGTCGGACCGAATACATCATAATCAATCTTGTTCCATACTATACCGTCCGTTATAGGAACTGCTGTAATGTTCACTGAAGTCAAGTCACTTGGTTCACGATGTGAAGATTGGTGTGGTTTTAAAATAAAATTGACTCTTTGGGCTGTAGAGCTTTGCTGGAGGTATCGTCCATTAATAAGCATACTAAAAGTTATTATTAAACCTAGCCAGAAAATGAAAAATAAAATCCCAGTGATATACCATAGTTCTATCCAAGGTGACACCAGGTAAGTCTTTGTAAAAAAGTTCAAAAAGTCATTGAGTTTCTGTTGGAGTGATTTTTTTGCTGGCGTCGTTTCTGGTTCGCTTGGATCCAGTGAAAACGTTTCAAAGTTCATGAAATAGCCAGAAGCAGCTCGATCAATTGTTGGAATTGCATCGGGATTTGTTGAAATCGTATTTTGCTCTTGACGAAGCATGTTGACGTAGATGTCTGTATTAGGTCTTATTGCAACTTGGTTGTTAAGTTGATTTTCATTTTGGAGATGAATTTCTTGTTGAAGTGGAACGAGTTCCATAGCATTGTTGCTTAGTCCTTCATTCCGTACAGGTGGCTCTTCAAACGTGATGAGTCTTTCTGTTTGGACTTCTTGGATTGTAGCGAGAGGAGGGCGTCTGCTACTGTGGAGTTTACGAGGCCTACTGTTTAGTATCGGCCACATAGTGTGGTTTGATTAAGTCAATTGAGACGAATCTTGTCTCCTTTTTTCCGGCAAGAGGTGGCAGAAGTACAATTCTTGTGCCGTGGATTGCAAGGACCGGTACAGGCTTTCTGTAGGATGGCCCAAATTCTTTTTTATCAGCAATCTTCTCTCTGACCAGATCCCCGATTTTCGGGATCCAGATAGGTCTTGCCGTTACTGCCTTGACTTCCTCAGTGGCGGCCTGTTTCTGGAGCACATTACTTTGTTGTGTCCTGGATTCATTTAGATCCTGTAAAACAGCCAAACGATCATGGATATCAAATGGTTTTTGATCCGCCACTGCTCCTCCACAATCAAGATCAGGTACCCACATTCTTGTCCCAAATAGGACCTCGTAAGGAGTGACACCCCCTAGAGAGCTTCTTGGCTGGTTATTGAGCGCGCGCTGTACCCCATAAAGGTGATCGACCCATCTACCGCCCTTGCCTAATACCCTAGCTGTTAAAGATTGCTTTAGGTCTTGGTTTTTCCTCTCCACAACAGAATTTCCCTCGGGATGGTACATAGAGGAGTACCGCAATGCTACGCCCATTCCTTCCATGGCCTCTTTGTAAGCCCGAGAGCTAAACGCCGGACCACGGTCAGAATGTAACGTGCCAACTGCGTATGTGCCGATAAAGACTCGCAAATCTTTTATAAAAGTTCGAGCATCAGCCGCGCGCTGAGGCCAGACCTTGAGGAAACTTGAGCTGGAACACACGAACGGACAACCTAATGCTGTCTAACAATGGTATCTGTACTGGAAGTCTTTTGATGGACCCCTTCATCTGCTTGCAGATGTCGCAGTTCCAGACATAGTCTCTAATCAGCCTTCTCATCACGGGCCACCAGTAGCATTCTTTCAACAAAGCAACAGTCTCCCTAAGTCCGTTATGTACAGAACCTGTCCCTTCGTGTGCTGCCACAATTAAACTTTGCCTACGATCCATATTTGGTATTACTCTATCCTCCACTCCAGGAATCTGAGCATATGGAATGTTTTGTGCATCTAACTTGTAGGAGTACTTGAGTGGACATTTTTTAGGTACTGCTGTGCTGCCTTTGCGTGAAGTATTGACAGCTACCATTATCTCGCCGTCTACCCTCGTCTTTGAATGAGTAACTGCACCTACGACGGTTGTGCGAACAGCACCCTTTGAGGCTTCATCAGCCAATGAATTCCCTTCAACGTGAACGCCATCACGCTGATGACTCAGTGTATGTATCACGTGAGCCCTTGGTAGTTCGTTTCTCAACTCCACTACCTGTTGCCATAGCATTTTATGCTTAATTGTGCCACCTTTTGCATCTTTGAACCCGTTTTGTTCCCAATGATGTAGATATTCATTGTACGACTGTACACAGTAAAAGGAATCACACACAATAAGTGTGGAAATTTGTGATCCGTATTTATAAGTGCCAGTATAAGTGCTTTGAGTTCTGCCAACTGAGCCGTGCAGTCTCCTAGAGATTGCGTTTTAGTGCAACTCGGATGGAACTTTCCATCGTGCATGCGACCTTTAACAATCGCACACGCTGCGCTGTCAGCTTGCTTGCTTCCTGTGGCTGGTTGAGCAGAACCGTCAGTGTAAATAATGTATTCATACTGATCTAGAAGCAAAATCTCATTAGGTAGAGGATATTCTTGTTCGTATTGCAGAAATGCTTGTGTTTTTAAACTTGGATCAAATCTGTATTCAACATCTGTTGCAGCAAGACAATTAGCCCATTGTATCCATCTTGGAAGTAAGGCTTTAGCATTTGGAATGCTAGCTTTTGTAACAGCTTCTAAAGCTGGTACTGGGGTCACGACAATTATGGTTTTCCCTGAGCCAGAGCTCTTTCTCTTGCTACAGCGGTCTGCACTGCTGTCAGAATTTTTTCTGTTGAAGTGAAACGCATCTCAGCATTTGTGTACAGGTGTGATTTGTATGCGATTGGTACCGTTTCGCCTTCATTAAAAGTTAAATAAGTGTACCCGCGTTGACCAGCTATGACTTGGGTCACTAAGTTCTGTGTGTTTACGCGTGTCTATAAATATTTAGAAGCTATCATGTCTTCCTGTAGGGAACGCAGGATATTTGTGTGTTCCTGTGTCCATTGTCTAACTGAAAAGTCAGGTTTTATTAAGTCGTAGAAAGGTTTTACTCTTTCTGCGTAATCCAAAATGTATGTTCGACCAAGATTTAGGAATCCCAGAATCAATTGTAAATTCTTTAATGATTTTGGAGGTTGGAGCAGCGCACACTTTTCTAAAGAGTTAGCTGCCAGGCTTTTTCCCTCACTTGACAGCTCGCATCCTAAGAATAGGACACTGAGGTGGGCAATTTTTGATTTTTTGAAATTAAATTTATAGCCCTCAGAGGCGAATCCCATAATAATGGTGCTCACCCTGGTCAAGTGCCTCGGTAAGTCATCGTCCGTCAGATAAATATCATCTACATAGGACAATGCTTCTTCATCCAAATTTTGGAGTAACTCCGTTACTCTTGCTGAAAATACCCCCGGGCTATTTTTATACCCTTGGGCTAGGTGACAAAATTGTCGCTGGGACCCTAACGCACTGAAGGCGGTCAGATACCTGCTTTCAGGCGCTATATTTTGGCAGAAAAATCCATTTGAGATATCAAGTGTTGTTTTGTATTTTTTGCGCACAATGTTATTCATTAATGCGGCACTGTGTGCATTTTGAACTGCAAATGTCTTTGTGCAAGTGTTTAAATGTCTGTAATCTAAAACTAGACGATATGTGTTGTCAGGTTTGGCTACGGGGAACAAAGGATTGTTCATAGGTGAAGGGCAATTTTCTATCACCCCTGGTATTCTAGTTGGTCTAGAATCTCCCTGACTTGTTTTTTAGCTTCCTGCTTTATAGGGTATTGCCTTTGGGCATTTGGGGAAACTTTTAACGGGATCACGTGGTGGGTTGATTCCTCATCCCAACCAACATAATTTTTGTACAATACTGGAGCTAGGGCAACCGCCCACTCCTGCGCATATGCATGTTTTAGGTGAATGGGAACGAGGTCGGAAAAGGCTGGAAAAATTACAGTTTCTCCCCTAGGGCACTCCATGACGAATGCTGGCGGCCAGTCTTGTTCTGCTAATAGAATGTCATAACCAGATGACAGATTTTTCCAAAAGAGACCTTTAACTTTTCTGGGTTTGTCCCCCTCCATCCGGAGTGTTCTCATGTAACTTATGTGGGACACTTACCAGAGTATCAGGTGTTTCCACCGTGATATACTCACTCAACTCCGCTGTCACCAGAAATTCCTTCAGGTTCTGGCGAGCTATCATTACTTCTGCCGCGCTATTTAGCATCATCAGAGCTCATTCCCTGTTCAGAAGCTGTGTCCTCAGAATTCTGGGCATGTCTGATCTTGAGACCTGCTACCTTCTTCTTTTTAAACTGAGATTTAGATTTTTGTTTATCTTCTTTTTTAGGTGCGTAGTTCGCAGTGCGTTGCGTGTCTCTGGACTTTGTACGCTCCTCTGACCGTCCTTCCCTCTCTGAGTTTTTTGATGAACCCTGAAAGGAACGAGAGGAACGAGTATCAGTATCTTGATACCTGTCAGGTTTCTTAATATTATCCCTATTCCTGAGGTTATACCTCCTTTCAGAGGGCTCCTGTTGAGGAGACCTACCTCTGGATTGAGATCTGCTGTCTTTAGACTTTTGGTGTTTTTTATTTTGCCACTTCTTTTTAGAAGAAGTAGGCGTCTGCTTTGTAGTGTCCTTTTCAGGACTGCCCACCAGTTGTGGTTTTAATGCTTTCCCACCTAGACTGTCTCTGCCCAATTCTGCATATGCAGTTTCAATTATTTTGGGTAGTTCGTGTTGTTGATCTACTGGACTGAACTCCCTTAGGTATTGGCGGATCGCCACTGAAGCTGCTTCCCCTTTAATATTAGCGAGTATTATGGCTGATACCTGGTCAAAGTTATTTAGTAACTTCATCCCTAAGTTAAGGGCAGGCTCTGCTCCATCCTCATTTTGTATCTGTTTTAATACTTCAGGTACTACTGCTATTGACGGGATACCATGTGTTCTGGTATATATGGCAGCAAAGACTGCACCCCAAGAGGTGCAGTCCTCTACTTGTGGTGTGAGACCCATGGGCAAGCAGATTGTTCGAATTCTGTGTTTATCACTGGTGGTAGTATTCGGGAATACTGCTTCAAGCTGAGTTATTTTCTGCGCTATCCAGAATGGGATTTGTTCGCGTTTTGCTGGCATTTTGCCCATTATCGCGTGTAATGTTTGTGGAGTTATTTTATTAACTGTACCTTGGACTGGAGTGTCTTGTGCTGCAGCTGGTGCAGGCTGAACTGTTAAAGTCCTCATCACAAATTGTGTGAGGTTTCTGTAGATTTTAATTAAATCTCTGTGTTGTACGAGTAAGTCTGGCTGTGGCATTGTGCCAATATCAGGATGCGGTGTGTATGCCGCTAATATGGGCCATGTGGCTCCTGCTCCTCCAAGCGGGCCTAATCTTGCTCTTCCATGTACGTGGGGTAGGGTGCCTTTAAACCAGTAATTATGCTCCTGGTAAGTGAGCGGAACCTCTAATTCCTCAAAAGAAGTATAGTCCGCTGGTGTTTCACCTTCTAGGTAGTAGTGAAATACATTTGTAACTGCATTCTCTGCTGGGAATGTAACCCATGAGTAGAACACCTCTGTTTTATTGGATTTGTGTGCCTCAATCACGGAAATTACATTACAACCACTGGCTCTTAAGCCATGCTCTAGAAGTTTTATGGTGACTGCCCTTCTGAAATTTGGTGCAATTTGTATTGCATCTTCAGGCTCTTCTTCTCCTAAACCGAAGAGGTCTGTTGTCACTCTCCTTGTTTCGTCTGTTTCTTCCACCATTTTTAATTGGAAGAAGGGAGGTTTAAAGAATTTTTAAGATAAGGTGTAAATGCACAATTGTAGGAACTATATGTCCTTCAAGCTTGAATAGCACACAGCCAATAAATAGTATTCTAATACTACTCAGCTGCGGTGGAGTTTGTGCCCACCCACTCCAGACGTCTCTGGGGTTTTGTGAGTAGGTTCTCTGAAAATAGCACGACTGAACTATTCAGATTCTACTGTTAAATAAGTACCAAACCAACATTGGGCGCCATGTCGTGTAGCTCCTATAGTACACCTGCAGGACCTGCGCGTTTGGATAACATACACTGCGGGCTTGGTGGTAGACTAACTCCATGCACCCCCACCGTATATTTTAGCCTAGTTTTGCATTAGCTAGCTCGCAGTGCCACTAGTGTCTCCTCTTATCGGGGAGAGATTAGTTTCTGGCAACCTTAGACCATGACAACCCTGATTCCCTCAGAATCGTGAAAACAATGTACTACTTTTCGCTCAGTCACTCGTGCTCACTTATTCGGTTTGTCTCAGAGAGTTACACAGAATAAACAGTCGGGCGTTTCAATAAGTATTTATTGAACAGTTGTTATTCTAGTGTAAAATATATGTGCTGCGGTAACCAGCAGACAATAGCAGAGATATATTATCAGCAGTACGATAAAAGCAAAGGGATAGAACAGTTCTACCATATTGCGATAATCATGAGTACATAAATGAATATAAAATCATTATGCAAGTGCGCGTACTCCTACGATGCCTAACTAGATGTACCTGAGTGTACCTAGCATATGTGTGTAGGACTAAAAGCCTAAGAGCCAAGAATCCTTCTAGGATTTAGTCGAACCCCCATACCTGAATAGAGAGAGTGTGGGACCCCATCCTGGTCTCGAGTTGGACACCCCGTCAGGGCTGTGTCAGACCACTGTCAGCTGGAGCGACTGCATGCAGGAGCCTCAGCGTCTCCGGTCAGTGTGTCAGCATGGAAGTCTCGGTTCCCTCTGTCTTACCGGGGCAAGATGTGGTGTATTTATACCCTAAAGAGTCTCGGTCATCAGTATGGTTTGTATTGGACATGAGGAAGACGTCAGGGGTGAACTTTGTACATACATATTATGCCAGTGGTGTATTCTTAGAGAGACATGCATAATTAATGAGTACAGTGCGGGCCTGTGTTTGGAAAAAACCCTGCTGCATTCAAAACCACAGGATAGATAACGTTCAGCCCTCAGAGCTTGTTGTGTACTAGCTGGGACCAATGTAGGTGAAAGATCATGCCTATATAAGGAATCATGACTATAACAGGACATGTACAGTTGTGACCATAATTGGGCATATGCGGCTATGACCATAATAGGGCAAGTACGAATATGACCACATTAGGGTAAATATGAATGCGTCTATTTTAGGGCATGTACGAACAGGTCTACATTAGGGCCTCTATGCGGGATATAACAGTTCTGTGGATGGTCCAATGACACGTGCAGCTTTACTTGGAATCTTGGATCAATGTGATATCTGTGCGGCTGCGCAGACTTTCCTACAACGAAGTTTCATTGAATATCACGCAAGTTTGCCTTTTCTACTTTTGGATGCTCCTGCTTGTGAGGAACATGATTGTTCCTTCGACTTACTAAATTGGATGTCATTGTTTTTTTCTACCAATGACAATGATGAACTATTAGAAGGAATTGCATTCCTTTGCATCCAAACCTTCATGGATTGACTACTTGGTTCATCCCTACTCCACTGCCTGTCATACAGACTCTTTTTTCAAGCTCAAAGTGCCTTTAGCTTTTTTTCGAACATTCCCTTTTTTCTTTCTCTCCGATTTGTTTTTTTTAGAAAGTCCCTGACCAATATTTTAAACAATGCCTGACTTTTGAACTCTGTTTTTGTTCTTCTGTCTATGTCCTACTGACTTACCAGGGGAGGGTGTTATATGGGGTTATATGGCCCTAAGACACATTATCGACATTGCTAAGTTAGCATGAGTTTTGCTTGCCCTATGCTGCTGCTTTTGCGCACGCCTCTGCTAAGCGATTGTTTTCGCGACACTTTGCCTCTGCCCTGTACATGATAACAGATTGTTTTTCACGTTCTCAGCCTTCCCTTCAATTCTGTCTGAACATAATGTGCAAGGTCGGCCAACAATGTCTCTTGTTATTCTGTTCTGGTCAGTCCTTATTACCTAGACAAAACATGTTACCAAGAGCTGCAATGCGGAAGAATCGTGCTTTGATATAACGTTGTTGCATGTTTTTGAAACACACTCGAAGAAAGCCGTTCCATGGAGCTGAGCGCTGCTATTCCTATGATGTAAACCTTTGGGTTTAGGCTTTTAGGTAGGGGTCCGCTAACAACGCCTAGAGATCTTCTGTTATATAAAATAACTTCTTACTGCCGTGGGGAGGGTGATTAGGCCCAGTTATTTAGCCTTTTTTACAGTCTTTATAAAATGACGACTCCTTTTATATGCTATGGTATTGTAACAATGCTAATGATTCTTGTCTTATGCATTTTGCTGCTAGTTGTGGTTCGCATACTGTTTCATGAATCACTTTGGTCAAAATAAACATTTTGAACTTATTTAGTGACTCTGATTATTTTTATTGTGGACAAGTACGTGAGAGCGAAAGAGTGTCTTGTTCCCGCGACTCTGAGGTGAGTCGGGAGTGCTCGTGTTCTGGGTTGTCTAAACATTTGTAGCTTCTTGATATTTGTAGAGACCAAATGAGACACTATTGCTAGTCAGTTGGGATTTTGGGTACTAAGGTGATAGGAGGTACACCCCAATTTACTGAGGTCCTGTCTTCTTGTGCATAGTTCTGTGTATGAGCAGAATCTCCGCAACACTAGGTCAAGCAACAGCTGCAATCCCTGGCAGGGTGAACCACAAGAAGTCACTAGATTAACTTGTGCTTAACCCTGGGTAGCTTGGCACAAAAAGCAGTCAGTTTTAACTAAGAGGCAATGTTTAAGGTTTTTATGCAGCACACCAACAGTAATAAAGTAAAAACTCAACACAAGAAAAATACCACACCAATTTAGAAAAAGAGAGTAAGTACATTTTAATAAACTATTTTTAATTTTTTTTTGCAGAGTTTTATATAACGCGAACTTGACCCGAATCGGATATCAGAGTGCTTTACATAGCACCAGTTATGTTACATTAGGACACACATTCATTTTTGTTAGGCACGGGGAGATTAAGTGTTTTGCCCAGAATCACAGGATGTTCAGCGTCATTGCTGAGACTCAAACCCAGTTCCCCAGGTTCGAGGTCGGACGCCCTAGCCGTTAGGCCAACTCCTCTCCCCTCCTCTTGACACAAAAACAACAAAGCTCCATTCAGTAGAACCGGAGTTATGAATTTTTAAGATTTTTAGTAAAGACTAGCACCTTCAAGATCAAAGCTCTAACCTCGGACATCTAGACATGGAAGAACGGGTCTCAGGTGAAAAATATGGTCAACCGCGATGAAACGTGGTTCGGATACAAAAAGTAGATTGGGCCCGGTCAGCACTTACCTTCGGATTTGATGTTTTGAGAAGGTAAAGTTCAGCAGGGCAAGGCTGCAGGTGATGTCCGAGCAAGGACTGCTGTCAATGGGGAGCCACTAGTTGAAGTAGCTGTGAAGATTTCTACGTTTGGACTTAGTCACTTTTATGGAAGTCAAAAATCTCCAGCAGGATGAGGGAGGAGTCTGTAGTAGAAGATAGTTCCAGGAGACCGGTGTCCCCTTTGGCGAAGGACCGCTGAACAGGATTTGATGCTGTGGAGAAGAACGTAGGGAGCTGCCACGAAGTCAGGCCGACCCGCGATGCACCTAAGGTGGATCAACAAGCAGGGCTGTCCCAGTCAAAAATGTCCAAAGGTTTGTGTGTTGGCTATCAGGGCACATTTAGCACCACCACCAGGGTCCAGGACTGAAGGGGAACCATTTGGGGGATTAGGACTCACTCAGGCTGAGTCCAGGTGCGGATTCAAGATCGTGGGAGCCTGTTATATCCCTGTAGCTGTGAAGAGGAGGCCAGAGAACTAGCCCTTGGAGTCACTCTGGTATTCCTGGTTTAAGGTGATAAAGCACAGATGAAGCAGCAGGGCAGGCCTCTGAGGGTTCAAGGCAGGCTCCAGGCAGAAAAGCAGTCCTTCCAAGTGCAGCAAAGCTGTAATGTGGAGTACACAGCAGGCCACAGCGGCAGGCAGTCCTCTGAGAGTCCTTCCACAGGTCCAGAAAGTGAACTGAAGTGTGGGTCTGAGGGCCCTATTTTTATACCTGGTGCCTTCTTTGATGCGGGAGAAGTTTCTAGAGGTTTCTCTTTGAAGTGCTTAGAATCTCTTGACTCTCCTGCCCTAGCTCCAAGGTGGATGCAGAGACAATGTGGGGGTGACAAACCCTTTGTGTGAAGGCAGAACACAGCCTATTCAGTTGCAAGTGGGGCAGTGCCCAGCTCCACCCCCCATCCTGGAAGCACATGGCCCATTCAGGCACACCCAGTTCCTCTACTGTGTGACTGTCTAGGAGGAATTCATAAAGCCTAACTGCCAACTACACCCAGTCATGTGACATGGGGAAGGTTCCAGGCACCAATGGCCTAAGGGCAGGAAAATTCCTACTTTCCAAAGTGGCATTTTCATAATTGTAATTTAAAATCCAACTTTACCATTAAAGAGGATTTTTAATAACAATTTCATAGATACCAAACATGAAATGCTTATCTGTCCCCAATCAAAAGAAAGCACTTACTAAATGCAATAAGGCAACCCAATGTTATCCTATGGGATGGGTAGGTCTCACAGTAGTGAAAAATGAATGTAGTTCTTTTGCACTACCAAGACAAGTAAAACTTAAAAGTACATCTCCAACCTTTTAATTGCAATACACCCTGCCCTCTGGGCCTCCTATGGGCCCCCTATGGCGTACCTTAGGGGTGACTTATATGCAATAAAGGGGAGTTTAAGGCTTGGCAAGGGGGTTATATTGCCAGGTCAAATTGGTAGTTTAAAACTACATCAGGCTGCAATGGCAGGCCTGAGACACGTTTTAAGGGGCTACAGAAGTGGGTGGCACAATAAGTGGTGCAGATCCGTTAATAGCCTTTAATTTACAGGTCCAGTGTATATGGTATACCACTCCACAAGGGACTTATAAGTAAATTAAATGTGCCAGTCAAGTGTAAGTCAATATCACCATGTTTAGTGGAGTGAGCACAAGCACTTTAGCACTGGTTAGCTGTGGTAAAGAACACAGAGTCATAAGGCTAACAAAAATGAATTTCAGCAAAAGAAATGGTGGGAAAGAGACAAAATGTTTGGGGTAAGGACCCCCTGAGGCTGACAGGTCTCACAGTTTTCATAAAGCAAATCAAGCAGGCACAGCTTTCTATGAAGGGAAGTTCCCTAATATGCTTAGCTAAGAAATCAGGTAAGTTGGGGAGACGTCAAGCTGAAGGTGTCAGGAAGTAAAGCCTCTAAAAGGCAGAAACAAATAAAGATTCAGTCAAGTAAGTGAGAACGGATTTGCCCAGAAGTCTAAATCTTTTGAGCAGGAGCAAAGGAGTATATCTTCTGAGGAGAGTGGAAAGGGCACCTACATCTAACTAACTCATCAATGCACAATCCCATGAAGAGAACCAAACAGGATCAAACATTCCATGATATCTCTGTGTCGGCGCTTTTCCCAGCCATCGCACAACTGAAGTTTCTGCTGCATGACCTTTAAGAGATATCTCTTAGAGCATGGTACATCATGGTCAGCATGTTCTATGTACAGGAGCAGTGTTTCATTATTTAGCTCACCATGGAACACATACTGATAAACATTCACACATACACTGAAACAATAAGAATACAGTTCTAATTAGATCATACTCTTGAAATTTGGCTCCTGAAATGAGTGAAAGGGAAACAAATGTACAGCAGCCAAAAGAACATTTAATTTTAGAGTGAATCATTTAAACTGAGGCCTACATTAACTATGGTCAACTTTAACTTAAAAATCACACTCTATATATATAAATGCATGCGGTTCGGATTAATGCAAAGTTGTGCAAATATAAAATAGTGACAAGGCATCACCAGTAACGTTGATAACTGGTTTATCAGGGCCTTGGGTATTAAGGGCATTATCAGTACGAGGTCTAAGATTTCTAGTGCAGTATCCATGTGGCATTTTGATCCTCATTTTCTGAACCCCACAAATTCTATGTGTTTTCCTCTGCAGGAGACTCATTTCACAACACCCTTGACAGAGCTCTATATTGTTTTGTCTGTTGCCCATGAACATAGTGCTACACTCTGCTTGGTGATAAAGGCAAAGAAAAAATCAAACTTCTATTCACATGGGGAACTACTATTACGACGACCAGATCATAAGGCCCCTAGTGGGTGGTGCCAGATGATTAAAAGTGCTGGGTACAGGCCTTTGAATCTCTACACCAGTGAGGAGAATGCTGAATGGCTCTCCCTGTGCAAATCAGTGTAGGTTCGCCTGATTGAGACCTCTGATTGCAGTTGGTGTACATCCCCCCCACATCCTGTGCCCTTAATTCTTCCAAGATGCCAAAACTCAGCAAAAGTATCTGATTGTGCTGATTGCAACGCAACTATGGCACATCTGAAGGAAAAGTACTTTCAATCAATTGACTCCCTCTAAATGTTTGGGGGCAATTGTGAATGTGAATGGCCAGTGTGCTGGAGCCCAATTACTACTAGATTGGATACATAAGCTGGCCTATTTGCAAAACAAGTTCACATTTACTTGCAAAGGCTATGTACACCTGCACTAAAAGGAAATGTGGGACCAGAGGCAGAACTTTTGTCTAGCTCCCCTGGAGATCAGAGCCGAAGATGAGTAACCCAGTGTGCAGCCATAAGTAGTTTGGAAGGATCTAAACTACCAAGCCTGGAGACATGACCTGCGATCCTCTTTGGGCAGTATGTCTCCAGTGTGAAGGCTCATGTTTCTCAGTACTTGTTGTTACATCTTTGATCCCCCTGCAAATGATATGGGCCTCAGCTTGAAGGCCTGGGTGCCTCCACAGATGTCCTTGCAACTGTAATTACCTGAAAACAAGACAACCCCAGAATGAAGGTCAGTGGACCTTCGGTATCAGGGCTTTATCTGTTGCAGCTCATGAAGCCTCTGGACCAAACCACTGCCCAATCCACGTTTCTGATCTCGTGGCCTTTGCATTGATCCTTGCAGTGGTTTTTCATTCCCACCAGGATCTATCATTATACTAATTGTTGAGGTCATCCTGAGATACCAAACTATACACAGAAGCTGTACCACAAACAAATCGATCCTATCTGCCAGCCCTGTGGGAAATAAACTACACAGCAAATTACATTGCTGACAAAATATTGTGAACTAACATCTGTTGTTGTCTGAGTTCTTTTGTATGTCTTCTGTGTGTGCCTTAGGACCTCCTGGCAGCAGCAACACCCTGAACCGACACAACAGTTCTGGTTGCATTAGCCTGTATCTGGTACCAAGGTTCGTGAATGCCAAAACTCTCGAACCTCAATGCTCCCAGTCATATCAGCATTGAACCTATCTTAAATGAGTCTAAGCTCCTCACACATCAGAAAACCTAAGATTTTACAAAACTGAACCCTGACAGCCTCTGCATACACATCTATCATGCAAGGTTCAGATTCTCTGTACTATAATGTCGGCAGACAGAATAAAGAGAGATGAGTACCCAAAAGATGACTTTATTTGCCATAACGTTAGTGAACGATGCATTTTAGGACACTTTCATAGGGTTAGCAAGATCTACACCGGATGGACCGGGAGCGGTGTTAATCCCCTAAGGTTGTTAGTGCTCCATACCTGAGCCTGGTCAATAAAAAAATACATTCAACATTATATAAAGCACATTAGGCTCCACAAAAAAGCTGATAATATTTTATCATGAAGGTTTATTAAAAGTCAATGGTTTAGACGGCGAAAATCAGTTTAGCAGCAATTTATAATATGGTTCAATTAATAAGCAATCAAATTTGACAAAGCAGAGGACAAGCCACCATTCGATTGTCTCATAAGGGAGGACCAAGGAAAAGTCAGTCATCTCTCTGAAAGAGCACACTAAAAGCTCTTACTCTGCTCTGCTCTCACCTGTGCTAAAACCACATAAACGGTAACATCTTACACACCTACACGCAGTTCTCAAGAAGACTATCCAATCAGGTTAAAGTAAAATGAAATGATTACATTCTCAATAGGTTCTCAAGTTTTCTCACAATACAAGCTGCTTTCTGCGCCCTTCAAACTTACACTATCTGTAACTGGATAAGATACTTGGACTAGTCTGCACACTGCAGGTGTCTCTTGAATGTGATATTCATTAATACAACATTCCACGATACTCACAAAGAAAAGATAACATTTCTCCACATAGGAAAGAAGAAAAAAAGAATATTCGATACTTAGAACTCCAACTTGCCTAGAAATAAAGTGCTCACATGTGACAAAGCAAAGATGGCAACTAACAATAACTAATCTTCCAAATCCTGGCACTGCTTTTTCAACCCCTGTCCTGAGAGGTTGCAAAATCAGCGCAAGAATACAGGGGCAGCTTGTTCTTTTGGTTGTTGGCGCTCTGCGTTTGTCTACCGCCTTTTTTTAGTTACACTAAAAGTGAATAATAAGTTATTATTCACTATTAGTGTAATAAAAGATGGAGCACCAGACGCTGGAACTAGACTTTTGCTGGCAGAGTATGTAAGAAGAGCAATGTTTGTTGTGTGCATGTTTGGGGGTGAGAGTTTGTGTGAGACAGCGTATATGTGTGAAAGTGCATATCTGTATGTGTGAGCATGTGTGTGTAGGTGAAAGTGAGCTGGTCAGAGTCAGTAACAGATAGTGAGTGATAATGAGCGAGACTGAGTCTCAGTAAAGGAGTATGACAGAGTCAGAGTGAGTTAGAGTAAGAGTGACAGTAAATGAATGTGAGTGTATGAATGAGAATGAATGATTAAGAATGAGTGTGAGGGAGTATTAGAGTGAGTCAGAATGAGTGTAATTCCGAGTGAAAATAAGTCAGAGTGCAAGTAGTTGTGAGTAGGTGGCAAAGTGTGAGTGAGCGACACTATGAGTAAATGTGAGTGAGCTAGTTTGAATGAATTACAGAGAATGAGTGTGTCAAACTGAGAATAAATTAGAGTGTGTGGGATTAACGGAGTGAGAGTTTGGGAGAGAATGAGTGAATAAGAAAGTATGAGTGCGTCTGAGTAAGAATGAGTGAGTAAGAGCAAGAAAGAGTGAGTGCAAGCAAGTGAGAACGAATGAGGGTAAGTGAGTGCAAATTAATGAGAATGAAATAGAATGAGTATAAGTCAGTGAATGTAAATGAGCATTAGTAAAAATGTAATATTATGCTTGCAATTTATATGTTTGACCATAGCATACGGAAAGTCATTTCTGCCTTACAGAGTCACTCATGGCAAAATACTAGCACTGGTATGAAGCAGGTGATTCTTAGCATGACAGGCACCTGTCACAAAATACTGGTAATGGAATATTGGAGGTCGTTCTTGGCATACTGGGCACCTCCTTGATGGAATGGATCCTGCCCCCCCTACCCCCAGCGCCTTGAGACCCTTACGAGTGAGTAGTCGCGCTTAACAAACCCCCTGATAGATTGATATGGTAAAATACTAGTAGTGGCATAGAAGAGGTATGCCTTAGCATATGGGGTACAAGTGGCAAAGTTCTGGAACTGGCAAAGCGTATGTGATATTTGACATTAGGGCATCCATGGGATATAAGGGGAGTCCATTACAGAACACTGACCTGGCATAGTGGAGATAATTTTTGTCATATAGTGGTAGTCAGAGCACATTTTGAACAAAAAAATGGAGTCAACTCCTGAGGAGCGTCAGGTTTCATTGGCTTTGCAAACCATGAAAGGACTTGAATAGTTAATGAGAGCCCCTTCAGAACTGGGGGCATTTTAGCAAATGTGTGTGAAAATTGTGCTTTACATGCACCATATGACACAGTATCTTTTTATAATGTGCTTGGGAAAGAACCCCCTTGAGCCCTTCTATAGGAGGTCTGGCACACTCACTTCACTTGTTTGTCATAAATCAGGACAAGTATTACGCCCCACCACTTTCAAAGATTACAGTGGCATTCTAATATATGTGGTGTCTAGCACAGAAATGTGTCTGTGTTGTTATAATCAAGCAGTTACTATGGAACTTCAGCAATGCCAGTTATTTTGGTAGCATCAGGGTTAAGGTCACGTGACATCACTTTTTTGGGAACAGTCAAAGGATCGCAGGTCATATGATGTCACTCCCTGTTCCTGTGATGTCATTAAGTAGAAAGGATGTGTGATGTCACTTCGACTACACCAGGCATTTTAGTAAAGTATTTTTTTAAGTAGTAAGGACCCTGGTCCTATAATAATGAAGGCTATATAGGTAAAGGGACTTGGGTTTAAGGTGTCGTCTTGAGGTGTCTGATGATTAATTGTCTTTTCCTTTTCCTTCTCTTTCCTTTTTCTCTTTTATTAATATATTTGTGATGTTAATTGTATATTTTAATAATGTGTATGGGTTCTAATGACTAATAAGCGAATTTCAACCCCTAGTGATAGTAATGGAACACATTTGATATAAAAAACTTCACCAATAACTTGATGTAAAAAAAAATCCTATTCTTTTTCTAAAAGATTTTGCTTAAATTGTACCTTCTATTTACTTCACATTTTTTAACTGTATTTTGGTTACTTAATCTGCAAAACCCTGCAAGAGTAAGACTTAAATCCTTGTCCTCACTACTCCCCGAAAGTTGAAGCTCAAAAAGAAGATTCTTGCATTCCAGTAATCTGCACAGTCCCTGCAGTTAACAGGCAATAATTTACCCTTACACCTGAAACCACTGCAACCTGGAGAACTAATCTGAAAATTAAAGAAAGAGCTGCAGCCACCTATGATTGCTCTTACATCTTACTTTACCTCAGTAGAGGGTGAAATCTGAAGATGTGTATTGCCACTCATTGTCTGAGATTTCGTGTGTACCGGCATGTGATGTCCATGTGTCTGGTGATATTATTTGGCACTGAATAAACAAATAAGTTGCTGGCTTGAAAAGAAAGCATTGAATGCAACGCTTCTCAATCACATCTTCTTCTAAAATGGCAAATATGCTATAAAATGAATCTTTGGTTCAAGAAGGGTCAGGACCTCATCAGTCTGCTGAAAGAACCCAGATTCGGTTGTCCATGGGTGATGACTGCGGTATACTTCTGTGATACAGATATAGCGTCAAGTCACAAACTATCACAACCCTGCCTGCTCTTGAATAAAATGCACTGTTCTGTATTTACCTGACGTTTTTTTGGATGTGTTCAGAGCTTGAGGTATTGAAGCACTCTGTGCTTAGCTATCAACTGTATGTGCTCAATATTAATCTTTGAAGAACTCTCTCACAATAAGCCAAATACCTGCAGCCTTCCTTTTCCTGCCCCTTTTTCTCCCTTTAAGGACCTGCATCAAAATACTCTGCTGCTTGGGTGTAACTCCTAACACACTCATTCCAGGCCTAAACTCATAATTAAGGCTTGCTTAAGACTGATTGACTGAACCATAATATTTTCATTTTTGGAGAGAAGCAAAGGATATTATACACAAAACTTTAATAACAACAGACAGCTAAATATCCTCTCCCTCTGCATAGGAACCTGGCTTTGATTCCAGGAAATATCCACATTAAAGGATAAAACGTTTAGGTTCTCTCACCTAGATAAATGTATTTTAATCACTGCGGGGAACTCGTTTTTTTAACAACTTTAAACAATTTTCAACTGCCATTACAGTATAGCACTTATGTTGCATCTGGCTTCCACTTATATGCACAGGAGGGCATATAGAACAGCAAACGGTGGGAGGTCAATATCACAATTGAACACATTCCGTTCTTTAGTCTGAGTCTTGTAGAGTAATAGTTTCTAATGCCTCAACCCAGCTGATCGCACCAGTTCCGGTGGTTGTGGTACTGTCCTGTCGCTTGTGATGTAGGTGTGAAACGGGGTCCATATCTTGTCAAATTTGGGCACTGTATCCATCAGGGTGACTGTGAGGCACTCTGTTGCATGTATCGTCCACACCTTCACCACTAGTTTATCTTTGGTAAAGAAGAGTTCCGCCATTTCTGGGCTATCACTAAGGGCTGCTAGTAAGAGTGGGGCTATTCAATTTTCCTCAGATCAAGATAGGGGGTGAAGTTCGTCCACCTCCATATGGCCTAAAAGAGTTATTTGTGGCAATCAGGGTAGCTCAATGTTTGTGCTTCCCTTCATGAGTTCCAAAATTTGGCCCCAAAATGGCTGGATTTTTCAGCATTCCCACCACATGTGGATAGAAGTCCCCCGTGAATCACAACCCCTACAGCAACTGTCAGAAGCATCACATGTCGCTTTCAGATGAACTAGGGTCATGTACCAGTACCGTAACATTAATTTGAAAGCATTTGCCCTGTGTTGGAGACGTGGGGAGGATCTCTTCTCTCTACCACATATTTGGATCCTGTCAGCCTCGGTCAATGTGAGGGCAAGGTCCGTTGACCATTGTCCTGTGTACGCTAATTGTGTTAGGTCGGTAGGTCTGTCTAGGGAGCGATGAAGATGCGAGAGTGTTTTGCTAGTGTCCCTATTTGTGATCATGTCCTCCACTCCCATCGTCTCCCTTCATCGAATTCTCTCACTCTAGGGTGTCTAGTCCAGTGTAGGAGTTGTGTGAAATGGTAGAGGCCTTTGGGTCTCAACTTAAAATCGTTGGCATATTGGTCTCTAGTCTTCAGAGTGCCATTAGAATACAGGTGGTCAAGACAGAGCGAGTCACTACACTGCAGGAAACTTGTAACACACTGTCTCCCCACTATCTCACACGTTTTGAACAGGCAAGCCTGATGAATAAAAGATCCTTTTGTTATAAAAGGTCACTGAAACTAGTACTATCTTTGACCATCAGAGAGAGGGATGTGGACCTGAGATCATGTGGAATTTCAATGTGAATGTCCATCCAGTCCAGTGTTCCACTGAAGGCCTGAGTGACATCATATTCAATCAACATACAGCTCAAGTTAAAGTGTTAAAGACAGTCTTAGTTTTGAGTAGAAACCCATGTGTAATCGTATACATGCATGTCTCACTTAAACACATTCGCACAAACAGTGGAGAGCCACCTGTTGGCACATTGAGGGTATTGCAATGAGTGAGGAGAAATGGCATAGAGGACCGAGCAAGCCATTGAATTACTCTCATTCTTTCTGAATGCCATACCCTCTTTCCTCCTATGTTATGTTATGTTACTAGTATTTGTTGAGCGTATGTACACCGGGATGGTTTATTGGCGCTTGGGTAACAGAAGTACTGCGCACTACTCACAGTGTTTAGTCATATGCTAGCTTATAAAGCCATGTTTTTAGTAATTGCCTGAATCTCAGATAGCTAGGGGTGGCTCTTATCACAGGGAGTTAGGGAGTTCCAGATGTGAGGGGCCAGAACTGAAAATCTGGAACCTCCCATATTCTTCTTTTTAAATTTCAGAATTGTCAGAAGGTTCCTGTGGATGGTTCTTAAGTTATGGTTGGGAATGTATTTTTGAATTCGGGCTGATATGAAAGCAGGGGTCCTTACACGAACAGATTTAAAAATTCTGTAGCCTGTCTTGCAGACAGTCCTTTGTTCTATAGTAAGTTTTTTTATCAGAAGGATAGTGTTACAGTGTCTGTGTTAATGGAAAATTAACCTGGCTGCCTGGTTCTGGGCCGATTGGAATCTGCGATTGAGGCCTTTTGGGAGGCCCGGGTAGAGACTGTTTGCGTAGTCTATCCTAGAGATGACCAGGGCAATGACTACTTGGACAAGGGTCTCAAAGTTAAGGAATTTCCTGATTCTTCGGATTTTTTAAGAAACAGGAAGAAGTGATAGCTCCTAGCTGGGGCTTAATAGAGAGATCCTCATCAATGAGGACCCAAGACTTTTTACTGATTTCTTGGGCTGTGGGGGGACGCTCACCGCTGGGGGCCAAAACGAGGGACTCCAAAAATCATACTTGTTTCTGGTTATGACAATTTCTTTTTTTTTTAGAATTTAACTTTAGATGATTGCTGTTCATCCAATCACAAATGAATAGCATTGTGTTTTGAAAGGCTTCCTGTGATTCAGATGAGTTGTTAATCGTAAAGAGTAGCCGCATGACATCTGTGTAGTTGTAGATTCTGAAGAAGGGACCTATCATCAATTTGCTGAAGGGTGCAATCAGCAACAAAAAAAGCTTATACATTCCACTGCACATTCTCTCACCCCAATCTCCGGAGATGATTGAGGAGAATGGAGAGATCGTCTGAATGCACCAGAAAAATGAAGAAAAAGACCAGAATGACCTTAACCCCTTGGGCAGACCTGCTTGGGCAGCACCTGGTAGGCCACGCTCTTCAATAAACGTGTAAAGTTGCAAATGTACAGTGATTTGGTGAGTTTAGAAATGAAAGGCAAAATGGATATGGGGAGGAAGATGACCAGCGGTGTGGGATCAGCCTTGGGTTTTTAATAGAGGTATGACAATGGCATACACACTCGCACTCTGGAAGCCACCTTGGACAAGCAGTACATGTTTCATGCCCCTTTCTTCTGAGGAAAACAATTAGATCAGGAGAAGGTACAAGACTTTTCTCCATAAACTGTGGCTAGTCAATACTGTCTCAGCAGCATTGGAGGAAAGGTCGCTCTCCACGTTTGTGACCTAGATAAGAAATAGAGCGGCCTGCACTCTGTAACAGGTGCATTATTTAATTAATTAAAAACATTATTTTGTGTTTGTTAAATAAACTTGCGGAAAATGTATTAAGTTTACTTCTGTGTGTTTTATTTACTTTTAATTGTAGGTGGAATTGCTGCATATAATGCTGGCCCTGGAAACATCAAAAACTACCTACAAGTGGACTTTCACACAACCAGCCATGACTATTCCAATGATGTAGTGGCTCGCGCCCAATATTATACACAACATGGATATTAAATAATTACGTGGAACACCTGCCTTTCCAAATTTATACAGTATGGCTTTTTTACATGAAATTGTTTTGAAAAGCATTTTTTTTCAGAATTCAATCTAATAGTCATACTTATGATGAATAAACTACTAGACAATGTAATCTTTAATTATTAACTCTGTCCACTAATAAACATTCTATCTGCATTATTGATGTTGTCAGTGAGAATCAGTGCTATCCCAGTATGTTTCAGGAGTGTCGGAAAGTTATTTTAAAATAATGGCTACAGAAAATGTTAACATCCTGCGACATGCGTAGGATTATCACTCTGCAATCTAACCTCAATATTTCTTTTTAGCAAACACATTTGGAACACCAATATTTGCAGTGATGCAGACGATTTACTGAAATACATAATTTTTCAATCATGCCTGGAACTGGTTACCCACAAAGGAACAATAAGAAAAAGATTATCAGCAGATAAAATGCACATTTAGAAAGACTTTTCCACAATGATATGCCCCTATGGTTGCCACCACTGGCACGATTTCTTTGAAAATTTGGAAAGTGGCATTTGTTCAGCTGTTTTGACTTTCCACAAAACACTCTTCCATATCATATTCATGCATATTTTTTTAATTGAAAAATGCATGGCTCACAACACTTCCAATCGTTGTACTGGGGCAAATTGGGGTCACTTAAATACATCTAATGCATCAGGTTTACTTAAAAAGTCAATACCAAAAAAGTAAATAATTTCACATTAATCATACAGCCACTCTATACTCTCTATGAAAGCCATTCATAAATCCTTCATATACAATGCCCTCACAGAACACACAAGGGTTTTGCTAGCATTTGCCGGGTATAGGGCGAATTATATGAAATGTTGTTGGGCACGTGGGTGATCAGGGCACCTTGAGACCATAATCAGGGGTTGGATCAATTGTAGTGACAAATTCGCACACTCCAAAATAGCTCATCAAGAGTCATTACCACATTGACTACATTGAATTATCCCTGATCTGTTTGGAGCGTGAAGTTGAGAAAACGAGAAAGAGAGTGTGTGACTGACTGACAGAGAGAGAAAGAGAAACAAAATAAGCGACAGAGAAAAGGAACAAGAAAGTGAAAATCCCATTTCAGTTCAATGTATATTTTAAATTGCCAACATTTCTTAGAGGGCTGGTATTCTATACTATTAATGGACAGTATCAGCACTTTTTATTAAATGTTGAGTGACTAGGTAATTGCAAATGTCTCCTATGCAAATACCAAACTCAACCAGTGACAGAGGAAACCATGCACAATTTGCTTGTCAGCTTAATTCTGAGGTCCAAAGCGCGAATGAAGTGCAAATTATGCACTCGATAAATACCATAACCCTGAAGATCGATATTTACCAGGTCTGCAATTTGGGGCATGGATAGTGCTCCCTTTGTAATGAGGGCTTAGGAATACCAAAGTTCCTATGACTGTGTTCATCTTTTCTTTTGCCCTTCTCACTGCTATGCTGCCTCACTCAGGTTCTGACGATTCCCATTCTAGGCAAACGGTGGACATCAGTGCCAATGACAAGAGGCATCCTAATTCTCTTAATAATACAAAAGCCTTCTCTCCAATACATAAGGATTCACAAAAGTGTTTGATATGAAGATATTGTGCGGTACTAAATGGGTTGCTCTGGACTATGATCTCTCATCTTCCCCCTCCAAATCCTCAATGCATGGGAGATGCCTGTATGAATTCAATGGCTACACTTTGACATCCTCTCCTCTAACCAAAGAAGCATTGGCACAGTCAATAGGTCTAGGTAAGTCTAGGCAACGCGAGAGCTATTGGCTTTGTCAATGTGTTTTTTAGCCATGCTGTGCAGCATGGCTGAAAGTAAAAAAGAAAAAGCACTATAACACAGTCAGCACTGGCAACGTCATGTGTAGTAATTCTCTGTTCTCCCTACTGCTTCATTGCCCTGCTTTCTCTACAACTCAGGAGACCGTGAGTTCCAGAGAGCTGCGGTTGCGGGGGTTTCTAAAGCCTGAAGCGGTCGGGGGTACGGTTGTACGGATAAATGATTAACCTCTCCCTACGCCGTTGTTTGCCACTTATTTCATGTGGCGACGAGTGCAAAGCTGTGGGCACTCACCTCGATGCAGGAGTCAATCGGAGCTGATGACGAGTCGGAGTTCCTGTGAGGTACGCCAGAGTTTAAGCCCAAGTACTTGGTGCCGCGTAAGTGTGCGGTGAGGAGCACATTGTGGCAAACAAGGTCAGCCAGGGCCGTCGAGAGTCTTGACGTTATGCCATCGTGATTGTGAGCAATCTGCAGCCGAACGAAGGAGGCAGAGCTTTACTACAGGCCCAGAGGAGTGAGTCACACATGCGTGAATTGAGCAGAGAAAGCGGAAAAAGAAACGTGACGGCCATCTTAGATGTAAAATACTGTAAATGTGCCTATCGGCTGCAGAAACCTTGGAGTAAACCGGCGGCCATCTTAAAGTGAGTCAGTTATTATTCTTATGTTTGCACAAGACTGCAGTCTTTTTTGTGCACGCTTCAGGCATATTTTTTTTAGTTTGTTGCATATTCTACAAGATTTTTCAACAAGCTGATGCACAACTCATAAACAGTGAATACAATTTATGCTGAAAACCAACAAGAAGTAAAAGCTCTCTGTTTTATTTTTATTTATTTATTTTTTTTACTTTTCACTTTCTATACATTTGTGTGCCACGCTAAACTTAACCATGCAATCAGTTAATCCACCACCAGCTTTTTTGGAAACACCAGGTGATCCACCTATTAAATGGAGGCAGTGGTATGATGCATTTGAACAGTACTTGGGAGCAATTGGTGCATCAAGCTTCAGAGCTGAAAGAAAAAAATGCTTACTTTTACACTCTTTGGGATTTGAGGGTAGATCTATATTTAAGCATCTACCTGATGTTCAAACCGAAGGGAGGTTGAACTAGATGTTTATGAGGAAGCCGTAAATAAACTTGTTAGCAGGTTTGATGTAGCTCCCAGTTTGGTGGTATCAAGGCACAAGTTTTTTAAAAGAGAGCAAACACAAAGTGAAGATGTTGACAGTTACATCTCTGTGCTGCGCAAGTTGGCTGCGGAGTGCCAGTTCGAAAACTTTGCTGAGCAGCTGATTCGTGATCAGTTCATCTGCCACTGTACTGACAAGTCTATCAAGCAGAAATTGCTTTTTTTAGGAAATCCTTCGTTGACAGAAACAATCAGGATTGCTAAGAGCATAGAGACTTCCATCAATTCGGCTAAGTAGCTAGAGAAGAAAACTGATGAACGGGTTAATGCTGTATATAACAGGAACGACAAGGAAAAAGGGTCTAGAATGTCGTCTTCATCATCCTCTTCTTCACGCGCTTTTGTGGTTAATCCCTTGCAGCAAAACTCGTTGGCTAAACAAAGTAAATGGTGTTCCAAGTGTGGTTATTCTCAGCATCTAAAGGGGAATTGGATGTGCCCGGCTAGGAATGCACAATGTAGGCTGTGTGGGAAATCGGGGCATTTTGCAAAGGTTTGTCAAAGTATGAGGCGGAAAAGTACCAGGGTATCGGCAGTCAGTGAGGATTGCGAGGGTGGCGTTGAGATCTTATTGAGCGAAGTGCATGACATGGTTTTGGTGGTGGGTGAAGATAAGATAAGCTGCATGCAGAATGAAGTGTGTGTTGACCCCTATGTATATGTGCAAGTAGGAGATAAACAACTTTACCTTTTGGTAGATTCTGGTGCCAGGATCACCATGATAACTCAGGAGTTTTTTCAACAAAATTGGCCCGGGCGGACACTACTCCACCTGATAGGTCTCCCTTTTCCTATGAGGGCAGAAAGATTGATCTTCAAGGTTTCTTTGAGGATTCCATGATGTTTAAAGGAAGACGTATCTGTGGCAAGATCTATGTAGCGGTTAAGGGGTTAAATATTTTAGGATGGTTTCACCAAGGGCTCTTTGGTATGATCCTGCGTCCTGGCACAAAGGAACAAGTCTCGGTCATTAGAGACTCTGATAATATTGTACTTCTGTTGAATGACTTCCCACAGGTATTTTCAGGGGAGCTGGGAAAAATTGTTGGCTTTCAAAACAAACTCAAGATTAAAGGCTAATGCTGTACCAGTTAAACACAAATTGAGAGGAGTCCCCTTTAATGTGCGAAGTGATTTAGAGAAGGAATTTGAGTGTTTGCAGGCTAAAGGTATAATTGAGCCCGTGGAGTCCTCCTTGTGGCTTTCACCCTTAGTTGTGGCCAAGAAGAAAAATGGTTAGCTGAAGGTGTGTGTTGATCTCAGGGCCCCCAACAAAGAGATATGGATTGACACTCACCCCCTTCCCAAGATTGGGGAGAAGTTGTTGACTATCTCTGGTGCAAAATGTTTCACCAAGTTAGATTTAGCGTCTGCCTACCATCAGGTTGTGTTGGCAGAGGAGTCACGTCATCTCACGGCTTTCATATCACCCTCAGGAACCTTCCAGTACTGCCGCATGCCATTTGGTTTGGCGTCAGCAGCTTCAGTTTTTCAGAGACTTATGTCTGAGCTGCTGAAGGGAATTTCCAAGGTATCTGTTTTTCAAGATGATGTCTTGATTCAAGCAAGTTCTCGAGTAGAGCACAATTTCATTTTGAAGAAAGTACTTACCGTGTTTGACCAAGCTGGTGTCGTCCTAAAAAGGGAAAAGTGCCAGTTTGTTAGATCTTCCGTTGAATATCTAGGTCATCTGGTTTCTGAGGAGGGAGTGCGTCCAAAGCCTGGGTTAGTTGAGGCCATTCTTGATGCCCCTCCCCCGGTTGATAAAGCTGGGGTGAAATCGTTTCTAGGTCTGTGTGAGTTCTACTCACGTCTCATTCCCGATTTTGCAGCAAGAGTCAGAGCCATTTCCATGTTGTTGAAAGACAAATCAGAATTTGTGTGGAGTGATGAGTGTTCTACTGCGTTTTCCGACATAAAAAAACAACTGACCAGTGTGAATGCTCTAAAACCTTTTGATCACAATCTTAAATGTGTCTTGACCATAGACACTAGTAAATGTGGTGTGGGGGCTGTGTTGACAGAGAAAGATATGCGATCTGAACACACCATTGGCTTTGCTTCAAGGGTGTTAAGAGATGCCGAGGTCCACTATTCGGTCATTAAAAAAGAACTGTTTGCGTGTTAGTGGGCAATAGAAAAATTCAAATGCTATCTGTGGGGAAGAAGTTTTGTTTTACAAACGGATCACACACCATTAGTTTCAATCCTCAATGGTACCAATTTCAAGAGCAGCACCCCCAGAATAGCACGGTTTGCTGCCAGACTTCTCCAGTTCAATTTTGAAGTTGTCCATATTTCAGGAGGAAAGAACGTGAGGGCAGATTATTTGCCAAGAAATCCCATTGTAGAGAAGGGTGTGATGGTTGGCGTGGGTGATGATGAGTGCTGTTTTATTGCAGCCTTAGAGGTCAAGAAGTGCTGTCAGTTCACCGAGGAGGTTTGGAGAGCAAAATTAGGCCATGATGAGGTTTTGAAAAAAGTTATGGATAAGGTTGTCTCAGGGTGGCCTAGAGAAAAATCTTTAGATCTTAACAATCAGCCATTTTTCAAAGTGTCCGAGGAATTGACCATTGAAGATGGTTTACTTTTGAGAAGTGACAAACTTGTTCCCCTAGTTGAGTTAAGGCGCAGTATTTTATCTAAAGCACATGAGGGTCATTTGGGGTCCACTTTGACCAAACGAAGAGTACGTGAATCATTCTGATGGCCACAAATGGATACATAAATAGATGATTTGGTCAAGAGTTGTTGTGTGTGTTCCTCTTCTGACAAATCTTTCAGAACTATAACTCCACCGTTGAAACCCATTGATTGTCCTTCTGGACCATGGAAAAAGCTAGGTATTGATTTGGTTGGGCCATTTAATGTTCTTCCGCACAATTCTTGCTTTGTATTAGTACTTATGGACTACTACTCAAAATGGCCGTGTGAGAAATTTATAGGTGAGCCGGACTCCAAGGCTGTGATTCTTTTCCTCAAAGAAATTTTTTTGAATGAAGGCCTACCCGAGGAAATCATCTCAGATAATGGGGTGCAATTTGTCTCTGGTGAGGTAGAGAGATTTTTGAGTGATAGTTATATTCGTCATCTCAAAAGTTCGCTTTACAATCCACAAACAAATGGCCTGGTGGAACGCTTCAATAGAGTGTTGGGTGAGTGTGTGAGGTGGGCATTAGCCAACAAATGTGATGTACATAATGCGGTCTAATCCATGTTGTGGTTCTATAGAGCCACTCCGCATTCCACAACAGGTTTCTCTCCTTTTGAGGCTCTCAAAGGAAGGAAAGCTGCATTGCATTTTAGGCCAGCCTGGATGAGTAGGTTTTTAAAAGAGAATTTATTGAATCATGTTGGAAATGATCTGATTCAACAAAATGTCAAAATGGCCCAACAGAAACAGAAATTCTATTATGATGCAAGGAATAATGTCAAAATCTGTCCTTACAGGGTAGGTGATGTTGTTCGGATTAAAAGTACAAGTTTTGTGAAGAAAGGTGAGCCCAAGTTTTCAGACCCTTTAGTCATTGACAAAGTGTGTGGTAACGCCGTAAGGGTCCTTGGTCGCAATTGGTGGAACACCGCTAGGATTGTTAAAGTTCATAAACATGATGAGGTGAATTTGCAGCCTGCGCGGTCTTGGAAAATTGGTCAATTCTGGTGCCAATCCTCGACAAACCCTTATGCTTTCAAACAGTTACTGTAGGGGTTCTCCCTTACATCTTGAAGGTGTCATGACCCCCACTCAACCTCTGCGCAGGAGCCTCAGAGCCCGAAAGATCCCTAGCAGGTACCGTTAGGATCCTTAGTTCAGTTTGGGTTCTGTTGCACATATTATGTTTCATCTTTGTTTTCTTTTCAGGTTCTGGTATAAAACAAAATGTGCAGATCTATAAAGGGTTTTGTGGGTTTCTTATGTATTTTTCTTGCATCTTTCTAGCTGTGGGTTGCTCATGCAAACTTAGTAAGTTTAAGCAAGTTTCTAATGTTTTTTTTATTGTTAAGCTTATTTCATGTTTCTTTTCTGTTTTTCTCATGTGGTCATTTCTTTTTGTTTTTTTGTTGCATTTAGACAAATGTTTATTCAGAAAGGGAAAACTCAATGTAGTAATTCTCTGTTCTCCCGACTGCGTCATTGCCCTGCTATGCTCTAGAACTCAGGAGACCGTGAGTTCCAGAGAGCGGCGGTTGCGGGGGTTTCAACAGCCTGAAGCGGTCGGGGGTATGGTTGTACGGAATAAATGATTAACCTCTCCCTACGCCGTTGTTTGCCACTTATTTCATCATGGCACTTTTTTTTTACTTTCAGCCATTCTGCACAGCAGCCACACTCGGCCCAACATGGCTACAAAAAACAGTGACAATAGCAATAGCTCTTTTGTAGACGAGACTTACTGACATTACCAGTGCTTGTTTTTTCTGGTGGGAGAGGGGCGTTAGGGGGAAGCAGCAGAGGAGGGGGGAAGGGGGACGGTGCAAACTTCAACACAGGAGGGGCAGAACAAGCAACAATTGACAGGGCACGCAACAAAAGCTGGGGCAAGCAAAAAAAGACAGAGCAAGCAACAAACAATGGGTCAAGCAACAAATATTGGGGCAAACAACAACATGGAGGTACGGCCTGCAAACATGCACTGCTGCAACTAAAAGGAAAAAAAAGTACCTGTGAATTACGACGAGCAGTGGAAGGAGCCACACTGGGCAAGGAAACAGTATTTGGGAATGCTCCAAGGGAAGGAGAACAAACACAGTAAGATGAAGTGAAGCCAGCATGCCCTGACCAAAGAGAAGCAAGGAAGTGAGAGCATCGATGAAGCCAACCAGTGGTAAGCAATGGATGCGCTCTAAGTCCCTTGTAAGTAAACAAAATGTTTTGCAAGCAACAGCGCATGCACCCTTCTCAGGCGAAATCTAAAAATTAAAAATTGCTCAACCGGAAGCACTGAACTATGTCTCAACTATAAGCAAAGTGATGGACACATGTACATATTTTCATATGCAAATTCAATTGATCGAGTTCTGCTGCAGCTCAATGAATATGAGCATTAATTGAGCCTTGTTGGACTTGACCCTCTCTGTAGGGTCATACACAGACTTTTTGGCCTTCCTCCTCCTATTTTTGCTGAATTTGTTTTTGTTGTCCTTAGGACTCTGCGCACTTTACTACTGCTTACCAGTGCTAAAGTGCTTGTGTTCTCTCCTCTAAACATGGTCACTTTGGCTTATAACTAATTAGCATATTTAATTTACTTGTAAGTGCCTAGTAAAGTGGCACTACATGTGCCAAGCGCCTGTAAATTAAATGCTACTAGTTGGTCTGCACCACTAGTTGTGCCACCCACTTAAGGAGCACTTTAAACATGTCTCAGGCCTCCCATTGCAGAGCATGTGTTTACAATTTAAACTGCGTTTTTCTCCATTGTAAGGCCTATCTCTGCTATAGGATAAAATTGGAGTTGCCTTATTATGTTAGATAAGTGTAATCTCCGAATGGGAAGAGATGACCAGTTCATGTTTGATGTTTCTGGAATCTTAATTTAAAATCATAATTTATGGTGAAGTCGGATTTCAAATTACAATTACGAAAATGCCACTTTTAGAAAGTTGTGCACAACAGTGTACCCGGCTACTCCTTAATTTAACTGCTTGCCAGTTGAAGCAATGATCACTGGAGTCAATCCAACTCGATCTGGTTATTTATTTAACCTTTTAATATCTCATTTTATAAATCTTTTTCTTTTTTTCAGATAGTCTGATACGAGACAAACACTTATTCATTCAAGGGTAAGTATACAATACGAATACAAACAACAACATGTATATACATTTAACATTCCTACATGTAAAACAAAACAAATTCCATAAACACCAATCCAAATTCACGAAAAAGGGGCAAATCCTTCAAATTACATTCCTTTCATCATAGAAGGAGGATGCCCAACATTGGAAACAAGAATGAAAAAAGCCATGGTTAAATCAACTTTATAATTCCCTCTAGCTGAGAATGGCCACCATATAGCTCATCTTCAATATAATTCCAATGTGCCAACGCGTTTTGAGACCCTTGTCAACTCCAGGGGCTCTCATCAGGGCTTCGTATTTGAATGAGATGGTGTGGTCTGATGGATGTCGTTTTATGCCATCAGTCCCTTATAAACCATGCAGGGAGAATTTAAATCAGGAGCTGTTTTGCTGTGATTTATCAAGCTGATGCTTGGCTCCTCTCTTTTGTATCCATGAAACAGGGAAATAATCACGTCTTCAGAAAATGCTGGCCTGTTCAAATACGAAGCCCTGATGAGAGCCCCTGGAGTTGAGAAGGGTCTCGAATGCATCGGCACATTGGAATTATATTGAAGATGAGCTATATGGTGGCCATTCTCAGCTAGAGGGAAATATAAAGTTGATTTAACCCTGGCTTTTTCATTCTTATTTCCAATGTTGGGCATCCTCCTTCTATGATGAAAGGAATGTAATTTGAAGGGTTTGCCTTTTTCGAGAATTTGGATTGGTGTTTATGGAATTTGTTTTGTTTTACATGTAGGAATGTTATATGTATATACATGTTGTTGTTTGTATTCGTATTGTATACTTACCCTTGAATGAATAAGTGTTTGTCTCGTATCAGACTATCTGAAAAAAAGAAAAGATTTATAAAATGAGATATTAAAGGTTAAATAAATAACCAGATCGAGTTGGATTGACTCCAGTGATCATTGCCTCAACTGGCAAGCAGTTAGAATTAAGGAGTAACCGGGTACACTGTTGTGCACCACTTAGTTCGGCCCCACCTGGCTACGGGTTTTTTGGGCCAAACTCCCCTTTTTGTTCTTTGACTTTTAGAAAGTTGGCATATTCTTGCCTTAGCCATTTGGTGCCTGCATTCTGTCTCTGGTAACATGACTGGGTGCAGTTGGCAGTTGGTCTTGGTGTATTCCTCATAGATAGGCACACACAATTGTAGCTTAGGTGTGACTGAATGTGCCATCACTGGCAGGGTGGGAGAGAGTAGCTGGGCACAGCCTCACTTATACTTGAATAGGCTGTGTCCTATCTCTACACAAAGGGCTGCATACCCTCTGTAGTTAGCCTTGGCCATGGCAGGGAAGGCAGGGCATATGTGCAGTTTAAATGCATGCTTCTAGAAGCTTCTCCCCCTTTAAAGGCAAAACTGTGTATAAAAGAAGGACATCAAACACCAACTGTTCAGTACACTTCTGGACCTGTGGATACTCTACCAGGAAGAAGGACTGCTGTGTTGCTGAAGGACTGCAACTCTGCTAGACTCCAGCTTTGCTGTGCTGACCTGCTGCCTGCTGCTCTCTTGCCTGGGTGAGAACGACTGGACCTGCATCTCTTCAACCCAGAACCCAGAGTAACTTCAAGGGATAGTTGGCTAGCCTCCTGATCTGAAGCCTCAGGGATATTACAGGCTTTATCTGCACCTGAGTCTACCCTGCCAAGCGGTGCCATTCCGGTCCTGGACCCTTGGAAGTGTGCTTAAGGTGCTTTGGCAGCCTTTGTGGACTCAGCAGAACCAATGCATCACCTCTGCCTCGCAGTGCAACCCTGAGCAGAACTGATGCACCTCTGCTGCTGCGTGGATTGAACCCATCACAACGACTCACATTGCCACTGCAGCCTGCATTGCATTCGGAACCGCTGCTGTGCAACGCAACCGCGGTGCAGGCCCTCTAATTTCACATCGATGGCAACCTCAAAAATGATGCCGAACTTCGCCTTGCATCCTCACAGCTCCTTAGAACTGGTGCATCGTCTTCACTGCGCAATGCATCCCTGACTATGGATTTCCCATCGCAAGCTCTCGACGCCAACACAAGCAGTACCTCGTACAAGAGTCTCATCACATCTCTGAATGGATGCATTTCGACACAGATCCACACAATGCTCCGCAAACCAGGATTTAAGGTGGGGGGTGTGGCCAACACCCTGACATGGCGGTGGCTTAGCTGCCGAGCTTCTGGACCCAGGACCTGTAAGCAGCTAATTTTCCCAATCTGGCTGCAGCATCAAGCGCTGAGTCTCGAGTTCCAGACAGGGGTGCCTGTGCTGGCAGCAGCGACAACCCGCAGACCGACCAAGATCAGGCAGACAACTCCATGCATCGATGAGATGTGCTGGCAGCAGCTGACAGTCGGCCCCATGGCTGAACAATTGCGGGGAGCCTGGAGGCGGCTGAGACAGGGACCTCCTGTGAGTGCAGAGGACTGGGAAGCCCTGAGACAACAGTTGGTTTCGGTCGCTCCACTGCAGGCGCACCACACTGATATGGTGCAGGAGGTCTCTCCCAATAGCTGTGTCATGCCCAGAGGCAGTGGGCTGACTGGCGGCTGGGAGGAGAGGAGGTGCTTGGCCCTGCGGTGGGCATTGCAGGAGATAATGGAGGTAAACGGGGGGTCCTAGGTGAGAGGCTTGCAGCCTTGGTGGACTCTTTCTTTCCCCCGCCGCTGCTTGAGCATTCACTGGAGGGGGGACAAATCGCCTTGGTGGGTCCCCTGTGACTCGTAGGGCTTGGTCAGCGCAACAGAGGCAATGTGGTGTTTCAGGCCTGCCAAGGGAGGAGCTGCCTGGACGAACCGTGGTGAACTGCGTTGCCTGCACGGAGTGCCCCCGTGGACCCCCAGTCTGCCTCCAGTGGTCCTGTTCTGGTGATTGATGTCGGGGCCCTGCGTCTGGGCTCTGGCCGGTTTCTTGGTTTGAACCTGAGGTCAGCGATCCAGGTCCCATTGAAGGATGTTGGGACACCTGCTTGAAGTCACCGCACGTTTGTCTTTCCCTGCATTGCTTCTGAGACCTGAACCTGGGGTGACAGCGAAGGAGCATTGATTGCTGCGGCCTAAGCGAATGGAGCCCTGCCGCGACTCCTCCACAACCGCTTAATGGTTGATGGCTGTGACACTCAGACGAGGCATGCAGTACTTACTGATCGCTTCCCCACTGGACTCAGATGGCCTTCGGGCTTCTAGTGGGACACTAGAAGTCCTCTTTTCTCCCAATCCCTGAGGAGTGAATACCTCCTCCAACTGCAGTGGGTCAATGCACTGGGGAGGTGTGGGCTTGTTGGCACTCCCCGGGACCAGTGGAGTCCACCCCCACTGAATCTGTGTTGATGGGATGTTGACACCTGGAGCTGCTGCTGGGCGCTTCCTGGCCCCCCCGGCCATAGGTGCCCATCTCGGTTGGTGATCTCCATAGGACGCACCAGGGCCAAAAGTGATAGACATGTGCCCCACTCCCAATCCAGCTCCACGCCATCGGAATGCTCCCCGGCCAAGACGCAAGTGAAGGATTGCCCTCTTACATGGCAACACCCTGATGGATAAATTAGCAGGAGATTCGGGAATCTAGAGCTGCCATTGAACAACGATTGGGGGCCATCACCACAGACATTAGCCTGTTGAAATACGAACACTGCAAGTTATCAGACAGGGTCAAAATGAAGGAGCTGATGCTCTCTGTACTGTCCTCGGTCCACAAAGATCACACCACGCAGATTGCTCAGCTGAGGTGTCAGGTGGATCTCCTCCAAGAATGGCCTGAGGACACGGAAGGAAGAGCCCAGCTGAAAAATGTGAGGATAGTTGGCCTCCCTGAAGGGACAGAGGGCCCCCGTGTTAATCAATATTTGGAATATTGACTCCGGAGGGTGGTAGCCCCCACTGGACTATCAGATTTGTATTCAGTTGAAAAGACTCACAGGGTTCCCACTAGAAAACCCATCCCAGGTGCACCCCCAAGACCCATAGTGGCCAGGATCCTCAATTTCAAAAACCGTGATATGTTGTTGCAAGCACCCAGGCAACAAATGTCCATCAACATAGACAATGTGCAGGTCTCCCTTTTCCCGTATTACACTGTTGCAGTGCAGCATAAATGGGCATCCTTTCAAGAAGCTAAGAGGCATATACATACTGTGGGCCTAACCTACACTGTACTCTTCCCGGCCAAACTTAAAGGGATGCACAAACAAGTGGTCCATTTCTTTGAGACCCTGGAAATGGCTTGGGAGTGGCTAGAGCAACACTTTCCTGATTCCCGGAGGCAAGACAACACTGAGCCGACAACCCCCAAGGCGAAACATGCCCCAAGAGGACGTGACACAGAATGGCCAACCGTGGTCTCAGGGGGTGGTACACCTTCCCCCCCAACAGGTCTAGGAGGGACTATTGGCTATGATCCGGTCGGCAACCACATTACATACCTCTAAACCGTGCATCAGCTCCAGTACAGCAGAGGACAGTGCCTCAGACTATGATACCAATGGAAGTATAGCCCTGTTCCCCACAATAACCCCGCAGACTGCAGATGACCTAGTGGGGAAACAGGCATGATTTTTTTTGTCAGCTTATGTGCCCAATTTATAGGGTGAACTACCCTTTCCATGTATTACTTTCCATCAATAAGCACTTATGTTCCTCAGCCTCTTTGCACCCCAGTAGAGTGTGTCCCCATGCTGATGTTCATACAATATCAATGATGGTAGCGAGTTATGCAGCTGTGGTAGGTCACCAACAACTGGCTGCAGCCAGAGCATGTTACTTACTTTTGTCCACCATGTTTTGGGGTGCTGGATCTGGGGGCCCTACCATGGTTCCAACGTTCACACTGTGTTGCTGTGACGCACCTGATGGTTTCGTGTACTCACACCCCCATGGCAAGTGCACATGGTTTACCATGTTTGGATGGTTATTGACTGTTTTAAGGTTTGGTTGAATGACGAAGAGTCACTGGATCGAGTACTGAGGAAATGTTTTAAATTGATGATGCCAATGTTACCTGTAATGATGCTGGTGGATTTTATACAATGTGACCAAGACTGGACAGAGTATATAATTGTAATAGATTGGAAATGTCTGTAGTAAACGCTTATAATATAATAACATGGGTATGCAGGGTGTGGGATCTGTACACAAGAGACACAGAATAGTGGCCCAATTGCATTGGTGCTCTACGCAGATTGGTTTCCTACAGGAAACTCATCATGTGGCCTCTGAGGCTCAGAAACTGCACAAACGTTGGAGGGGCAATTATTTCACATGTCCTACTCTGCCTACTCGAGCGTGCGGCAATCTGATTACAGGCAGAGGTACCATTTGGAGTGCTAGACTCCAGGATAGACTCAGGGCCGTTATGTTTTACTGAAGGGCACACTAGATGGAGAACCGATAGGTGTGGGGTGTACATATGCACCCAGTACGGTTCAGAATGCCTTTTATTCCCACTTGTCGTCGATCTTGTCAGACTGGATCCCGTATCCATGGGTACTGGGTGGGGATTTCAATTCTGTACTGGATGTAACACTAGATAGATCCCACTCTCCACTGCCGGGAGCCGCACCGGTGCATCAGACTCATATGTTACGACATTGGGTAGAGGGCTGGGGACTGCTAGATGTGTGGCACGGCCACAATGTGGGTATGAGGGAGTACTCATTTTATTCACATCCACATGCCCTACACTCATGACTTGACAGATTCTTGTGTCCGGTGCATCTCCAGGTGCATCTCATATATGCCACGTACTTGGGTAAAACCATATCAGAACACAGTCCTCTAGAGGCCACGTTAGCATGGGGTGTGTGCCCGTCCCAGTTCCAATGTGCATGCTCCAACTGCGCCTTTTGGGGGACGAAGTGTTTAGAGAAATCCTGGCAACTGCCATCAACACCTACTTTACTGAAAATGCTGGTACTTCTTCCTCTCCAATAGTGGATTGGGAGGCATTCAATGTAATGGTCTGGGGCATGGCAATTAACACAATGGTAGGGGCTATGAAGGTAGTTCTTTGAGAACTCAAGAGTCTGGAGGATTCCCTGAGTCCCCTTGAGAGGGCGATGGCCGAAAACGATGAACCCTCCCGATTGCAAGAATCTAGAATTGCCTATGCATACTTACTAGAACACCTCCGAGTGTTAGACCATAGGATGTATACACAGAAGGTGCATGTAAAAGCCGATAAATCGGGCATGCTACTGGAACATTTAAGTCAGCTGGATCCCTCCCCCACACCAATCCTGGCAATTAACACACTTGCCTTGGGTACTATGGTGACCCAATTTAGGATTCGTAAGGCAATCTGTGACTTTTACTCAGAATTATATGCAGGCCAACCTCCTCCCAATCAAACAGAGCTAGCAGCGTTCCTCCAACAGGCGCAAGCAACAGACCAGGAGGAGGCTCTAGCTGCTCTTATTACGACAAATGAAATTTGCAGTGCCCTAAAGGGACTGGCCCGTAATGAAACACCGGGATCTGATGGACTCCCGGTAGACTTCTATTCTACGTATGCCACAAAAATGGCCCTGCATTTAGAAATACTCTAAAATAATTCCCTAGATATGGGACTCCTACCCGATTCCACTGGAGAAGCACTTGTGACATCCTTGTTGAAGCCAGGCAAGCCCCGAGTGGAGCTATCCTCGTATCAACTACTGTCAATTCTAAATACAGAATACAAAATACTTAGCAAGATCCTGGCCCGACGGCTGCTTCTGTTGCTCCCACAACTGATCCATACGTAACAGTGTGGGTTCGTTCTCTGCCGTAATGCCTCTCTTAATATTCAGTGGATGTTTAAGATAATGGATGCAGTTCCAGACCATTACCAACATGCCAGATGCCTCTCCCTCGATGTGCAACAAACCTTTGATTCCTTGGATTGGGAATTCATGCTAACTACCCTGGCATGATTTGGGATGGCTCCAGCCTATGCCCAATGGGTAAAGTTGCTTTATACGGCTCCCACAGCTAGAGCGAGAACAGGTCCATACATATCGGATGCGTGCCCAGTGTGGCGGCTTACGTGACAGGGTTTCCCCCTCTCCCCGCTACATTTCATATTGGCAATCGAACCCAAAGCACAAAGAATCCGCCAAAAAGCTTTAACACACCCGGATTCCCATAGGCAATACATTGCACACAATATATCGCTCTATGCAGACAATATCATTTTGTATTTCAAAGATATTAGGGGCAGGTAGATGTGGCTCAGTTGCTGTCAACTTATGGAAATCTTCCTGGACTCTGAATTAATGCTGATAAATCGTGTCCTTACTCCCTTCCTGGCACCCATGTGGAGCTCACGCTCCAGTTCGGGGATTCACAGATACAAGTGGCACGAGAACCTTTTGGTATCTTGGTGTTCAAGTTTATAGGGAAGGCCCTGGCCTTTTGGAAGGTAACCTAATTCGTGCTCAACTCTGAGTGCACAGCTAGTTTGAGAATTTCTATGGCTTTATGGTGTTGTTCATCTTGCTGTGAATAAGCAGTTAGTGAGCGCTCATTTAACACTGTTGTATCCTCTTCCAGGTCACACTTATGTTCATGTGGTCTCACCTTTTCAAAATGAGACAGTGATTAAATGACTAACTATAAATCTCAGCATGAATGTGCTATTCATGGTTCTTATTTGGGTCTAATACTCATACATTTCCAAGTAAAGAAGAATTTTATTAATTTTGTACATTATTGTCTGTGACTACAGCTGACTACGGGGCTTATTTACAAGGCCCTTGCGTCACTTTTGCGTCATTTTTAACATGGGAAAAGTGACGCAAAAGTGGCACAAAGGGCTTGTAAATCTGCCCCCACATGCCTTAGAGAAACAATTCCATGTGGGGCTATTCCTTACCTTACACTATGCAAGTGCTCGCATAAGCTGAAATTATTGCTGTCGTTGCTATGAACGTGTGCTACATTATTGTGCACAACTGCAGGGTCTTGAGAATACAATAAGTATTGTTCTCTTCAATTGAATTATGGAGTGGTAAATCCCCTGTTGTTGCACACCTAACTACAACCAGGATATGCAATAAATGCCATTGATGAGAGCGAAATCCAACAGAATCAGGAATGTTGTAATTTCACCCTTGCAGATGCCATTGCAAATTCCATTTAAAATGCCATGTGATAAGACAGAAATTTTACTTGTATGATGGGATTTCTTTGCAAGCAAATTTCGTAATACACTGGTCCCTGGCATTCCTTGTTGGGTTCATAGGAACAGTGTTGAACACTCACAAATTCAAAATATTTGTATATTCACCAACAATTGCAGGTAGTTTCCCACACTGTATTAACCTACAGATTTAATTTAGTCAAGGGTGGGAGTGAATGCGTTTGTTGAATAGGAACTGGAAGAGAACACCCTGAAAATTGATGGCGATAAATGGCATGAGTTTCTCCATAGTGAAACATTTAAAACACTTTTTCAGGCTTAGTAGGACTTGGGTCATAGCTAAGGCATTTCGGTTGCCGAAATATATATGCATGTGAGTACTCAAGTCCTGGGCATCTGCAACAATCTCAGGCTCCCAGACGTAGTACTGAATTATTTGTGAATTCTTGATAAGAGAGAAATTTGCTTCAAAGGAGGGGTAACTCTCAGGGTCCCTTCACAAGTACATCAGTAATTCCAATGTGGTCATTTCACACCCGAAATTATTGACACCATGGGTATCATTAATTCCAAGATGCAATATCAGCCTTTTTTGTAAATAACTCCCTATAGATTCCCAATGGAATGAGGAATAACTCTAGACTTCATTGCTACCACACCAATTTTGGTATATTTTTCTCAATTTCCGGGCCTATTTCCAGGGACTAATTCCATCTGGTCTGATTTATCAAATCCTACCCCAGAAACACAATAATGTTGCTGTAAATTCACATGAAATTACTGCACTATTTGAAATACCGATATAGGCAGAATCTCCTATTTCTTCCCAAATCAGTAAAAACAACTGAAAAGAATGAGGATCTTTGGGGCATATGTATGAAGCCATTTTCCCGTTCGCAAACGGGCCGATTCTCAGAATCGGCCCGTTTGCGAATGGGAAAAAGCCTTTTGGGATGTATCATCCCAAAAGGCCCTCGCAATATAGGGAATCGCAAAATTTGCGATTCCCTATTTTGCGAATGCATTTAAGGAATCGCAAATTGTGATTCCTTAAATGCAATGCAGGAAGCACCCAAGTTGTGTGATTTTGCAATAAGGAATCGCAAATTACCACCAACTTCAACTTGGTGGTAATTTGCGATTTCTTTGAAAAATGCACTTTTTGGCATTTTTCAAAGTGCCATGTGGCGCCACATGTGCACACATACATATTTCAGGGTTGCAACAGGGTGTCCTTTTGACACACTTGCACCCTTGAAATTGCATTCGCAATTTGCGAGTACCTAATGGGTACTCTCAAATTGCGAATAAGGAATGAATGGGAAGGTACTCCTTAATTGCGAATCGCAATTTGTGAGTCGCAATTAAGGAATACTAAGGAATCGCAATTATTATTGCGATTCCTACATACATTCCATTTTGCGAGTCCTTAATAGCGATTCGCTAAAAATCGCTATTAAGGACTCGCAAAACGGTTTGTTCATACATATGCCCTTTAGTGAGCAAATTTATAATTTCTTTTTTTCCATTAAATAAATGTTTGTGAAGCAGCTCCTGCTTTTATTATAGCCATAAACGGCCCTGCCAAGTGTATCCCCAAAAAGTATAACACACTACGTACTAAGCTATAATTTACATTTCATGCAAGATTGAATACTTTGGCCCTGATTACGATGTCAGTCGGAGGACCGTTTCGGTAAGGGGACTGCCTGACCATAGGTCGGCAGTTCCCCACACCTGATTACGATGCGACCACACATGGTGGGATCGTAAACTCCCATTTCTCTATGGGAGCTTGTGTGGTGGGCGGAACCGTGCACAGTGCAAACTCCCATTGAGAAATGGGAGTTTGTGAAAATCCCTTCACAGTGTGGCAGGCACATGGAAAGGCTGTCAGAAACCAACATCATAATACTCACGGCGGAAACGCCGTCCTTAAGGGATTAAGAGGGGCTTCTGACTGACGGGCTCCATGATCCCGTGGGAAGGCGTTGGTCGGTCCCTTCGACTGCTGCCTCCGACCGCACACATCCTAATGTGTGGGTAAGACTGCAGCAGTAGATGCGGTTCGAACCAAAACCTATCATAATGAGGCCCATTGTTTTTGTCCTTAAATAGCCCACAGAGAGTAAATGCCTAATCAGCCAATGAAGCCCTCACAATGGTCAAACAGTGAGTTTGCTACTTCCACGCACCTGCGTTCCATAAAGTTGTGCTTTCAAGATATAAAAGTTGGAAATGAAATCGTCATCTTATCCGCCTTGCCCTGGTATAGGTTCAACAAAACAGAATACATTTAGCCAAGGTAATGAAGGTGGAAAGAGCAAGAGCATTGTCTTGGGACCTGTAAAGAGCAGATGGAGGAGCGCAGGGGACCACACTGCATGATTTGGTCACGCACATTTGCAAGCTGCTAAGACAACGTTTTAGTTGTTCACTGACAGAATATCGATGTAGAAAATATAGAAGTAAAAAATATAGATGAAAAAATATTGAATGCAAAAATATTGACTCCCTATACTTAAACAGGTAAGTACAAAAATATCGGGAAAATAATATCGATGTAAAAAATATAGTTGTACAAAATATCGATTTTTATATATATATAAAATAGAATAATAAATATTAAATATGTTAAATAAAATTAATATAAAAAGAAAGTAGATTTAATATAAATTTTAACAAATATAACAAATAAACTTAATAAAAAAGGTTAAACACATACATAATAATAATATATATATTTACTTTAAAACAATTAATAAACTATTAAATGTAATTTATTTTATAATTTTTAAATTATAGAAAAATTTACAAATATATATATATATATATATATATATGTAAAATAACATAAAATCTATTAAAAAAAACATTCTATATAAATTAAAACATTAAACTATTTAAAAATCTTCAAACTTAAATTTTCCACTCCAATCAGTGCAACAGTAGGGAAAGTGTTGGATAGCGGAGGGGTAAAAATTACTATTCCCACTCCAGTGAGTGAAACAGGAGGGAAAGTGTTGGATAGCGGCGGGGTGAAAATTACTATTCCCACTCCAGTGAGTGTAACAGTAGGGAAAGTGTTGGATAGCGGGGGGGTAAAAATTACTATTCCCACTCCAGTGAGTGCAACAGTAGGGATAGTGTTGGATAGCGGAGGGGTGAAAAATTACTATTCCCACTCCAGGGTGTGCAACAGTAGGGAAAGTGTTGGATAGTGGCGGGATAAAATTTACTATTCCCACTCCAATCAGTGCAACAGTAGGGAAAGTGTTGGATAACGGAGGGGTAAAAATTACTATTCCCACTCCAATAATTGTAACAGTAGGGAAAGTGTTGGATAGCGGAGGGGTACAAATTACTATTCCCACTCCAGTGAGGGTAACAGTAAGGAAAGTGTTGGATAGCGGAGGGGTAAAAATTACTATTCTCACTCCAGTGAGTGCAACAGTAGGGAAAGTGTTGGATAGCGGAGGGGTAAAAATTACTATTCCCACTCCAGTGAGTGTAATAGTAGGGAAAGTGTTGGATAGCGGAGGGGTAAAAATTACTATTCCCACTCCAGTGAGTGCAACAGTAGGGAAAGTGTTGGATAGCGGAGGGGTAAAAATTACTATTCCCACACCAGTCAGTGCAACAGTAGGGAAAGTGTTGGATAGCGGAGGGGTAAAAATTACTATTCCCACTCCAGTGAGTGCAACAGTAGGGAAAGTGTTGGATAGCGGAGGGGTAAAAATTACTATTCCCACACCAGTCAGTGCAACAGTAGGGAAAGTGTTGGATAGCTGAGTGGTAAAAATTACTATTCCCACTCCAGTGAGTGCAACAGTAGGGAAAGTGTTGGATTGCCGAGGGGTAACAATTAATATTCTCACTCCAGGCAGTTCAAAATTAAAAACAAACAAAATATTAACAACAAACATAATTAAAAAACTAAATAAATTAAAAAAATATATAAATATGTTAAACAATAAAATACAAATATATTTAATATGTAAAAATAATTACAAAACATATTATAATGTTAAATACATATGACAAATACCTAAAAATATTATATTAAATAATAAAAATAATTTTCAAACACATAAATATTTTTAATTAGAAATTATTTAGAAACAAAAAACATTAATTATAAAATAAATTTCGTTTTTTTATTTCCTACCCTATAACAGCACACAATGCACAATCCACATCTAATTTTTTTTTAAATGTACTTCCTTAATTAACAATTATTTACCAATTAAAGACATATTAGTAATTAAAAAACAAATTAAAACTCATACATATTAATTAACTTCCCACACTTTTCCCCTATAATCCCCACAACCCACAGCTAAAATTAAACTGTAAAAAAATGTATTACACAATTAAAACTTATTTTTGATTAAAAAACTAATCGTATTTAATGACTAATTATAAAGAAAGTAAAATTAATTTACTCCCCACACTGTACCCCTATAAAAGTAAAACCCACACACAAAAAATATAAACAAATACCCTAATTAAATATCAATTATTTAATTAATATTAATGATCAACTAATTATTAATTAATTAAACATAACTTACTTCCACCCTTTACCCTATAACACTACAACCCACACCTAAAATTAATTACACAATTTCCATATTTAATTTTCAAATAATTAATTAATATTAATGATCAACTAATTATTAATTAATTAAACATAAATTACTTCCCACCCTTTACCCCTATAAACCCCACAACCAGCACCTAAAATGAATTGCACAATTTCCATCATCAATTTTTAATCAATTAACTAATATAAATTAACAACAAATTATTAATTAATCAAAAATTACATCCCACCCTTTACCACTATAAACCCCACAAACCGCACCTAAATAAATTTCACAATTACCATAATTAACTACCAATTAATTATTTAACATTAATTAACAACTAATTAATAATTAATTACAAATAAATTACTTCCCACCCTTTACCCCTATAAACCCCACAACCTGCACCTAAAAAACATTACACAATTACCATAATTAATTACGAATTAAGTAATATTAATTAACAAAAAATTAATAATTAATTACAAATAAATTACTTTCCACAATTAACACTATAAAAACTCATTTAAATAAATATTAATAAATAAAAAATAATCATTAATTTATTATAACTAATTTACTTTTCAACCTATTTCCCTATATACCCACAACCCGCTACGGAACTAAAAAACAAAAAATGTACTTAAAATGAAATTGATATTTACTAAAAATGTTAAACATATATTAAAAAACATAAACAATACTTATACAAAAAACAGATATCACATACATTTAAAATATAAACTAAAATACATAACACTAAATAAAAAATTGATATTTTAAACAACTATATTTTTGCAAACGATATTGATGACTTCTATATTTTTGAAAACGATATTTCTTACCTTAAATTCGATATTCTTGACCACAATATTCTTGTTGTCAATTTTTCTGTGTGACTATATTTCCATCTCAATATTTGTGTAAGTCGACATTTCCAACTCGATATTCTGTCTGAATACCACTCACCCCAACTGGTGCTTGGTTCCCAGAAGATTTGATATTAATAGCATTAAATGGGTGCAGTATAATTTAAATGTGTCACAAGGAGCTAGCTATGCCAGCTCATGAGCATTCACACATTCAGAATTTTGTAAACAGCGCAAGTAAGACAATATATGTTCTGTTCACCCCCTCTCGGTGTCACCACAGGATCGGGATGCCAGGAAATATCATGGAGGTTCCGACAACTGGGGCTAACTGCGCAACCGCAAAGCAAGACAAGCTAGCATATTGTGGTAGGTTCCCTTTCATTCCTGAAGAGCATGAACCAAAAAACTCGTTCTCCCCCTCATTTTTTTTTGTCGTAATTTTTTATTGAAATTGAAATTGAGGGAGAAACACAGTAGTACAAATAATGGAGAGCATTATGCAGTATACATCATATATCCATATAGGATGCGATATCACATGTACAATTATACTGCCATGGGAACCGGGACAAGGGGGGGGGAGAAGGGGAGTGTTAGGGCATAACAAGTATCCTATATATTGTCCTCATCATCATCATTGGTGTTGTGCTGGTACAGTCCAGTAGTGTTACAGGTAACATGCAGTACATTGATGCAGGGTATCATACATCCCCTTTTATGGTGTGGCCAGACCCCCTACATGATGGGAGCTGGTGGCGTGGTGCCCAAACTGGGGGGGGGGCTGTATGTTGGGCACGAGTCTGTGCAAGTCTCGTATCTGGTTGTCCAGTCTGGGAAGATGTCATGTGTCATAGAGGCACTCTATACAAATATCCCCCAGAGAGAAACATTGAGGGTTCTGGACGACCTCTTATATGCAGAGGAATGGCTATGTAAAACTCGACGGGCATTCATCTTGAACTTGGCGGAAATTGCTCTCACTAAGAATTTCTTTGAATTTGAGGGTACTAGATATCTACAGACCCATGGTACTTCCATGGGGAGTACCTTCGCCCCAAGTTTGGCAGGCCTTTACGTCAGAGCATTTGAAAAGGAACACATTTACAATGAGGAAAACCCTTGGTTTCAACACATCAAACTAAGGCCTAGATTTATTAATGACGTCCTAGTGATATGGAGGAGCGATGAGTCAACAGTGTGTGAATTTCTCGAATGGTTGAATGGCCGCAATCCGTTATTGCATTTCACATCAACCATCACTGAAACAGAGTTGCCGTTCCTAGACTTGGTCATTGAACCTAGAGGTGGTGGACTTTCCACCCGTGTCTACCATAAACCTACAGACAAAAACTCCCTGCTCTCTTTCGAGAGCTTCCATCCTAAATCTCTAAGAGAGAATTTACCGGTGGGACAATTTTTCGGTCTCCGGCGGTATTGCACGGATAGGACGCCTTTTGTTGATGAAGCAGCGCTTCTAACCAAGAAACTCCACAGTAGAGGTTATCCGGAAAGGGTGGTAAAACGAGCCAGAAAGAGAGCCATGAATGCTAACAGGGAAAACCTGTTGGAGAAGGTGGAAAAACCAACTGTTTCCAAAACAGTATGTGTTACAACCTTCAACACAGCTTCACACCACATTAAACGCCTGATACAAAAAATTTGGTGGATATTGAACTCTAATGGCTTCAATTTGGAAAAACCTTTATTCTCCAACAAGAGAAGCGCCAACTTGAAAAATCTACTGGTTCACACCCGACCCCGCATTACTAGACCAAATAGAACTCAAGGTCGATTAGATTTCACTCTAGTTACAGGACACATGAGATGTGGTTCATGTGATGTCTGTCATCTGACGGAGGATTCTAAAAGTGTTGATGTGGGCCTCCCCTATCCATGGGAGTAGAGGGTCCACACTAATTGTAACTCCGAAAATGTAATCTATCTAATAGTGTGCCCATTAAAGAAAAAATACATAGGCATGACGACAAGGAAGGTTAATGTACGCATCATCGAACATAGGAGCACTATTAGATGCCAGAAATCTAACACCAAGTTCACGACACTATTTAGAGAAACATCACACAGTGAATGACCTATCCTGGACGGAGCTGGATAAACCCAAAATCAATTATTCCACACGAGATACAAAAAGGTTACTCCTACTGAGGGAGCAGGAGTGGGTTTACAGATTACGAAGCCATGTGGTGGGACTTAATGATGACATCCCATGGAATTCCCTGACTAGATGACCGGGTTGATAATGGTGTTGTTTCTACCAAACAGAAGATGGATTATTATGCCTATTTCTGATTTACGCACCGATCACAGGTCTCTTAAACACCATGAATCTTAGCCCCTGTGGGAGCAAAAGATAACAAAAATGTGTGAATAGCTAACCAGGTTTTTTGGCTTTGCCTGCGGATAGGTCACAGCCAGCACTTAAGATTTAGAGCTAATACAGTTAATAGCTTCCATCATTTCACTCTTCAGACAGGCTGGGCAGCACTTATATATGTTTGTCCCCCAGAGGGAGCTGTACACACGTACACACACGACCAGTGTATCACACAGAATGGAGGATCCTCATAGGAACCCTTCTCACGCTCCGGGTCATCTCGATCAATAGACTTTATCTTAAAACAAGGTATTTTCCTTTGACTTATAAATAACCATGACGACCTGTGGCAACCAGTCGATAGGACAGGTTTGTATCCTACAGAGCGCTGTATTCATGTGTGCGTGATTAATGTGTAATCATAATTTAAGACGAACTTGCGAGCGTATTTTACGCCCCATGTCATCATAATTATGAGGCATGATCTCAACAAAATTATCAATTTTTCATTGATTTATAAGACAATCATAACAATCAGTGGTAAGCAAATGAAAGCATTACAGAACCGGGCTTAGTGACGTCAATACGTAATTGTCACATGGGATCACGTCCCCCCATGTGACCGGAACTAAATCCAGATATAGGGAATGATGGGAACAGTAGCCTGCCACCTTCATGGCGAGAGTTGGAGGATTTCCAGTCAGCGCACCTACCTTGACGAAGTAAGGAGTCAAGGTGGGGTTCTGTGGTACGGAACACCGATACAGTGATGACCTAGATGAATACATTGGGGCTTTAGGCACCCCCATACAAATTTGTATACACGACGCTGAAATTTGTTGACTCTGTGTTGGTTAACGGAGGTAGCCCAAATTCTTTTCTGAGTTGGGTGAAGGGTTTTAGGTCCCCATGTTGCAGGACCTGATCTAGTGTTCGTACTCCTGCTGCTTTGTATTTGGGCCACTGAAGTGTTTGGCCATTGATACGGATGCTGTTGTTGCCCCATAGCAGAGCTTTTGCGTGTAGGCGGTGGTTGATGCCTAAAAGGCAGTGCGCATGCTGCCATACTTTGTGTGTGGCCTGTATCACCAGGTATGGGAGGGGTAAAGGGGGATGTGAGTTCCGTAAAGGGGGCTAAGATTGTCCCCACACATGAGGAGTGATTGTTCTACTGCGGCCCATTGCGGGGGATCAGGTGTATCGAGCAACAGAAAAGCGAGCTGTGAGAGGTGGAGGGCCAAGGAGTAGAGTTCTAGTGACGGGAGCCCTAATCTGCAGGTAGATCGGCGAGCCATAAACTTGGATGCAAATAGACAAGGGCGGGTAGAGCCCCAGACGAAGGCCCGTATCTGAGTGTCTATTTTTCGTAGTGTGTCTAGGGGCACTACGATGGGCAGCATTCTCAGGATGTATGTAAAACGAGGGAAGGTGACCATTCACACTGCTTGAACTCTGCCTCACATGGAGAAGCCCAGATGGGACCATTTGTCAAAGTCGGTTTTCATTTCATTAATTAGGGGTGTCAGGTTGTCCGTGACTATGTTCTCCAGGCCTCTGTTCACTAGTACACCAAGGTGTTTAGGATGGCGTTGCTTCCAGCAGAAGGGATAGCCATGGATCGATGCTTTCGTGGTGCAGGGGGAGAGTGGGAGGCCTCGCTTTTATCCCAGTTCACTTTATAGCCAGATAGGGCAGCAAAGCCGTTGATGACCTCTAGGAGTGCTGGCAGGGAATTTGGGAGGTCTCTAAGGGTGAGAAGAACATCATCGGCATAGACGTATATTTTAGATAGGCCACCCTCAATGGGGACACCCATTATATGTGGTGAGTGATGGATGAGAGCAGCTAAGAGTTCCATAGCAAGCAGGAACAGGAGGGGGGAGAGTGGGCATTCCTGACGGGTACCTGTATGGATCAGAAAGTGCCTGATAGGAATCCACCACAAATGACCTGGGCCACAGGACAATTATAAAGCAGACGGATTTTAGAAATAAATTAGTCACCTAGGCCAAAGCGCCTTATGGCAGCGAAGAGGTAACCCCAGTCAACACGATCAAACGCCTTCTCAGCGTCCAAAGAGAGGGTCACTGCATCCTCCAGTAGGTCTTTTGCAGCCCATAGTGAGTGTGCCAGCGTGCGGAGGTGTTTCTGGAAGAGAGGCCCGGGACGAAACTGTCCTGTGCGTTATGGATGAAGGATGGGATGACCTTGCTCAGTATACTGGCCAGCATTTTAATGTCCCCGTTTATAAGGTAGATGGGGCGATAGCTGCCGCAGGAGAGCAAGTCTCTCCTCGGTTTGGGTATAACCGCAATCACCACTCTGTTGGAGATAAGGCCTAGGTTTGCAGTTCTGTCTGCCTCTTGCTGGGCAGCATTTAGAGTGTCAGTAGCCTCCCCTCCCGACCACTTATAGTATTCTGCCGGGAAACCGTCTTCTCCTGGGGATATATGGTAGGGTAATTTGGCAATGGCAGCTGCGACTGCCTCCTTACTGATGTCCCCTTCTAGCAGTTCTCTGCCTTTGTCTCAGAGGTGTGGTAGGTCGATACTCCCGAGGTATGCAGTCAACTGCTCCTCGTTGGCGGGTGTTTACGGGGTGTACAGTTTCTCATGAAATGAGGCAAATTAGTTGGCTATGTCTTGTGTTCGACTGAGGATTGCACCAACTGTAGTTCGGATAGCAGGGATAGCCATCGCAGCCTCTTGTTGCCTCAACTGTGCTGCCAGTAGACAACCAGCTTTTTCCCCTTGTTCATTGTGCCTACCTTTGAGGCGTTGGAGGGCATACTCAGCTTTGGAGGTGTAAAGGCCGTTGAGGGCCATACGAGCTAGTTCTAGGCGGTGGCGAGTCGGTACAGAGGGGTGGAGGAGTAGAGGCAGGTGAGGGAGATGATCTGATCTTCCAGTTTAATACGATGGAGGGCCGCCTTCTTTTTAGCCGCTGCCGCATCTTGCATCAATCGTCCTCTGATGGTTCCTTTCACGGCTGCTCATAGTATTCTACAGGAGGACACTGATGACTTATTATCCGTCAAGTAAGTGGACAGATGTGCCTTCAATTGGGCCTTACCTTGGGGTGAACGGTACCTCTCAATGTTGAGGCGCCAGGGTTTGCGTGCTGGGGAAGTAAGGTCTAAGTCTATGGCTAGAAGTAGGTCAGAAAGAGCTGCCTCGAGTATGCGTCACTCATCAAAGAGAGTAACCGCGGAGTGGGAGATGAGAAAATAGTCTAGGCGTGACTGGGTTCCGTGGGCCGACGATAGGAACGTGTACTCCTTGTCCACTGGGTGACAGAGGTGCCAGTGGTCCACGAGGCCGTGGACCGATGCTATGTCACCCAGTAGAGCTCTGTCCCTGTCCTTTCCCTTGCCCGGGGTCCTGTCCTGTCTAACACCACTTCACAGCAAAGGTTCCAGTCCCCACCAATGACATATCGGGTCGCCCCTATATCCATGAGTAGTCGGTTCAGTCAGAGGAAGAAGAAGCGTTTATTCCCCGTTGAGGTGTATCGGCCGTCGGGTCAGACCGAGATTTAACAATGTTGACAGGTATGGATTTGCAAATAAGAACAGCGACTCCACATTTCCGCAGAGGGCCCCCCTCGGCGAGGGTTTGTGTTGACACGCTGCTATGGTATATCCTCCCAACCAATTACCAGCGCAGTTTGTCAGACTCTATGGTGTCCAGGTGCGTCTTCTGTAGGAGAGCGAATCCGCTTTCTTATCTGAAGGTAGGAGAGTACTTTCTTGCGCTTGATGTAGTGGGTGAGGCCGTTGACATTCCACAAGAGGATGCGCAGTGGGCAGGAAGGGAAGGGTCTGGTCGCTGCCATCTGCGTTCTAAGTAGTGAATGCAGATGTCTGGTTGTTAGTGGAGAACACGATGTGGGTTGTACACTAGCGTTGGTGGTGGGGCTGGTTGAGTATCTGACCTGTATGCTTGGTGTGGCGTGGGTGGGAGGGTAGAGTCTACAGATATGGGGGAGTGAGAGTGGGGTCAGCACAGGATGTGTTAATAAGCGCGCCTCTGGGGGTGAGGGACTGTTCGCTGTGGGTCTAAGCTTGTGAGCTCACGTGTATCAGGGGCCCCATTGGGCAGCAGGGCCCTCCAGAGAGTACTTCAGTATACTGTTTTGAATCGGCTGCTGTTCAAACATGCGGGGGAGGGGAAGGGGGATAAAGGTTCAGTCTCTCGCGCAGAAGAAGGAGCATCGCTGTAACAGCGGTGGAATAGGGGGAGCAGTAGTTACTTCATAGGCAACCAGTGGTCCCCAATGGCATCTGAGGGGCCAGTATTACTGCATTCCCTGGTGTATGTGGTCGCTTACGACTCTGGTATAGCCAGTGCGTTCAATGGGGTCTATGGATGTACGGTGGGATGTAGAGCCAAAATTGCGCCTGGGGTGGGGGCGCAGGGTCCACGGTGTCACCACAGGGGGGTGTAGCAGACAAGAGCGGGTGCGGATACGGTCATGCATGTCAAGCCTGGGTAAGTACAGATCAAATGGCTAGTGGGGGGAGCAGTACAGTCTCATTAGTGGTTATCAGGTACAAGGGTGGGCTATGTAGGTAGAGAGTATGTAATCCCTGGGACTGCCGGGGCAGTGGGTGTCAGGGATATATAGAGTCATACATTCCGTCCTAAACCATATGTGGGAGAGAGTGGTGGGGGTAAGTCCTGTTGGGCATTTAGACATGTAAACCATTCGATATGGGGTAGGTTTTGGATCCCTAGTGTTGTGTCCTTTCTGAGATAAGGTGTGTGAGTCTGGGTCAAGGCAGTGATGTTGGAGGAGCGCCCTAAGTGGGGGGGCATTGTAAAACATAACATAGGATCTGGTACTCAGCCGTCCATCCATTGTGGTCCCTGGGTAGCTGGGTGGTGAGCCTCTTCTCCTTAGCCGGTCAGTGGCGTCGGTGCAGTTCAGGATGTGCTCACCTCCGCAGGGGCTCATGGAGAGCGTAATTTGTCCCTGTCGAGGTCTTGCTTGAGTGCAACCAACACTTGGAGAGCCTGTGTCCTGTCTACCAAGGAGCGAGCACCCCTGCCAGATCTCTACCCCTGGAGCGGTAGCCTCCGGAGTTCCACTGGGGCCTGGTGGAGGCTGATGAGGAGGCCGCCGGCGGGTGGGTCGGATTGTCTCCCGGGGCAGATACAGCTTGGTCCATGTCCTGAGGTGGGAGGCTTTCAAGGAAGAGGCGGAGGTCCTCCGGATCATAGAACTCCTTGGAAACTCCATCTCTGGTGATCCGGAAGCGTGCGGTTCAAAGCGTCCATATTTGACGTCCAGTTGCCTTAGGAGAGGTCTGAGGGAAAGGAAAGCTTTGCGGCACTCATTGGTCTCCTTGGAAATGTCTGCTGCTATCCAGATCTCATGAGCCTCAAACGTAGTGTCCTTGAGTGCGGGTCGCCATGAACAGCTGATGGGTCTGGTCCTGGTGCAGGAAGCAAATGATGAGTGGTCGTGGGCATAGAGGGTTTCCTCTGTGAGGCGTACCAATACAATGGGCCCGTTGCATCTCCAGTGGTGGGTCAAAGATTAGGCCTGGGAGTTTTGGGAGGGTTGCACCAAGGAAAGCCCTGACATCAGATCCCTCCAGTCCCTCCAGAAATCCAACAAAGAGGACATTATCTCAATGGCTTCTATCTTCCAGGTCTGTGACCTTACTGCGTAGGTAGAGGACTTCCTGGTCTCGGTCCAGGATACTATTGAGACGGGCCTCCATCATAGAAAAACATTGAGTCAGGCCTTCCATACGGTTCTGGATGCCTGCGATGTCTGTGCGTATGGACTTCATCTCCGCAGAGAGGTTGGAAATTGATGTCTCCATGCCCTCAAGTTGTCGGTCCATGGCTGAGATTTCATGGAGTATCTGCTCCATAGTGGTATCTGGGGAGGCACCTATGGTGGGGTGGAGTGGACTCGATCCCAGAGGGGGGTAATCTGGGTGCCAGAGGTGGGGAGACCCTGTTTCAACGCTTCTGTGAAGGGGAGCTGTCTCGCAGGCTTCCCAGTGGTCTTTCCAGGGGTCATCCCTGTGTTGCCCGTCAGGGCCTCAGCATGGGTGGGCTGGTGTCTCTGCTGGCAGTCCTGAGCTAGTGTGTGGAGGACGCAGTTGCGTGTAGTTCACCCTTAGGTGGAGCGGGTATGATCAACAGCCGGGTCCTGTGGGCGAGCATGACCTTGGTTGTTCCGGCTAGGAGAAGGGTCCCGTCGTAGGGTGGCATGGGAGGCTGCGGCGTCCCCAGTGCTAGAGACGTCACAGTTGTGTGGAGTTAGCCCACTAGAGTAGCGGTGGTTCTTCAATCGTGGGCCCGTGTGCTCAGGACTCTAGGCACCAAAAGGCTTAGAATACGTAGGCAGCGTCCCCGCCGGGGGTGCGCTCTATGGGTAGCTGAGTCACGGGGGTAAAGGCAAGGGTGATCGTGGCAAGTAGGCGCCCTATCTAGAAGGTGTCGGAGAGGGTAGTAGTAGTGGTCCTGTAGGTGCGTAGTTCACCTGGAGGGTAATGTAGGCGATCCTGCGGTATCGGGCAGTCAGGCTCAGGCTCCTCCGTTCGCCAGCCTCAGTCCTCCCATAGGGGTGCACAGTGTCTCGCTATGGGTTTCGTTCACTGTGTACCGAGTACTGAGAGGTGGGGGGTGTGTTCCCCCCGCAGTGGCATCGCCAAGGCAAACAGGATCATTCTCCCCGGGGAGGGTGCCATCTCTGGGCAAACTGTTACATTGAGGATCAAGGGATCCAGCGCCCCTCCTGCGGTCACCCCTGTTGGCATATCTGGTGTTGGGTAGACAGTAGGAGGCAGAGTTCATGAGGTCGTGCAGGTCAGGGACAAGGGGAGGTCCAGTTCAAGCAGGGGGTCCCCCTCTCAAAGGTGCATGCAGCCAATGTTCTGTATTATGAGAAGCTTGGTCCTCCCTGGCTCATTCTGCAAGCCAGTGGTCAGAGCAACCCTCACTGGGTCTCCGCTACGCCATTTACCCTCTGTCTCATCGCCTCAGTCGAGCGAGAGGAAGGGGGGTCTGCTTGTTCCGATTTGCACCGGGAGTCCCTGAGCACTCCTTAGATGCATCGAGCACTCCACTGGTGAGGGGAGTCTGGCATGGGGGGCCGTGCCAGGTTGCCGCTCGGACTGGTGTCGCCTTCCGCAGAGATCGGCAGTAGCCAGGCTTCAGCAGCCGTTGGGTCCTCTGTTGTATGGCTCCAGTCAAGCGGGAGGGGGTCTGCTTATCCCGCACCCCTCAAGGATACCTCATACACTCAGGATCTGCAGGCGGGAGGAGTCTGTCGCGAGGGGCCGTGCCAGGCCATCTCGTGGTTGGGCAGTGCCTCTCACTTTAGTCCGCGGCTCCCAATCACAGTGCAGGCCCAGGCTGGGGTCCGGCGTTCAAGGCTGCAGCAGCATCGTTCTCTGGTGTCGGGCATCTGCTTTGGCTCCTCGGTTCATCCTGCTAGCCCGGTCACTTATGCACAGTTCTCACGTGAATCTTACGAGACCCACGCTGCCATCTGGGACCCCCTTGACATGGAGCATGAAGTCAAGTGGCCATCATCGATCGGGGCCAGACCACACCCTTCTCTCCACCTCATTTTATGTAAATATGATTTTAGCATGCATACCTGCAAGAAGCATAGAGTGTAGGGCCAATGGAATTATGGGAAAGGGAGGGCCAAATTATGCAACAGGGTTGACTTAATTATGCACAAGAAAAGAAAAATTATGTGGCATAATGCAGCACATTTTGAAATAGTATATACACTGTCTGGGCATAAGTCGTGCCCTCACGATACACAGGTAATTAACTCCCATATTACATCTGTAGTGAAATGGGTTCTGCCCATTTATTCCGCCTGGATGCTTTGCTTTTGGCTCACCTTGACCTGGACTTTTAACTGTAGATGAGCCTCACAACAAGTGTCTCACCCATAGTAATCACATGGTTAATGGACTGTGAGTTTATACCGCCAGTGTCTGCCTATTAAGAAAAGGCTGGTGCAACTAGCTCAGGACTGCCAGCAGAGACACCAGCCCACCCATGCTGAGGCCCTGACGGGCAACACTTGGCTAGCTACACATGAGCATGTGTGCACCAGTATGAGGGCTGCTTATGTGAGACAATCGCGGTGCACAACCTGGTAACTGTGCACAGGTAGCCTGGCACAGAGGGGACTCTGCAGAGTAAGATATCAACCTCAGGTAGGCCTTATTATATTAGTGGGCACTTACAGGTTAAGTCAATATGGTTTATGGTTTTGCCTGCAGTGACACTTGATTATACACATAGGGTATATTCTGCCTTGGAGTGAAGTTTGCTTCCCTTTGGCCAACAAAGTCCAGCACAGTATCAAACTGGGGTGAAAAGTGTGCCGGGATCAGAGCCCAGTCCTTTTGTTCCCTTGCTGCGCCAAGTTAATTACCATGCTTCCCAGCAGAAGGAACAGAGGTCACCCACATAAAGGGAGCAATGTTTCACTTAACGCCTGAGGAATGAGGGGTAGGGAAGAAAATCTGCACCTGTTAATTAGCTGTGAAACGGTACCAGGGTTGGGACAGCCCAGGCCCACTGAACGAAGGATGAGGCCTAGACTTCTGGAGCCAACACAGGAGGGGGCTCCTCTTTGGAAATTTTGGTGGGAAAGGTCCTGGCTGTGATGTCGGCTAGGGGCGGAGCTGAGGCTCCCAGAGTAGATGTGTGTAGTGATTTCTTGAAGGCGCCATCTCAAATTGTCCTAACATGCTGTAGAGGAGGACTGCGACAGGGGTGGAGTGGTTTTGTGACACCCTAGGATTGGCCAAAGGGGCCTGACTTCAAGAACTTTCCACCCCCACTTAAAACTCTTGCAAAAGGAAGAGAGAGTTGTTGTTGGAATTGGACATTGGGATGGGCAGTGGCAGCATCATGAACAACTGGAAAGACAAGACCTTGATGTCCAACTGGACTAAGGACTCTACCTATAGTTGTCCCAGGACCAGTGGGTCTCTCCAGGACCAGGGAAGCGGGAAGGGGGAAGAACTAGACTTGTGCACTCAAACAGGAGGAGAGAAGCACCAGAGGACAAACAAAAGGAGACAGGCTGGTGCAGGGAGCTAGTGAAACCATATCCCTGCAAAGTGTGCCTCCTTAGAGGCCAGGAGGTCTGTGGAAAAGTCTCCAGGTGGCCAGGGCTCGCCACCAGGAGCAAATTAAGACCATCATTGCTCAAAATGGCTCAGCGGGGCTCAAGATATGCAGGGGAAAAGTATTTGACCTTTGACCCAGAGCTGAGAAAACAGTGTGTGTGGAGCCCTGCTGTAAGACTGGCAAAATTCCCCCGGTGAGCCAGTGCCTGGGGGTCGACAAAGAGCTACATTAATAATTAATGAGCACGAGATGGTGTTACGTTGGGCCTCCTCTCCAGAGCTCGGGAACCCAACCCTCAGCCAGTTCATGAAAAGGGGTGCTCAGGACCCCATCTCTGGCCCCTCATCAGGCAAGGAGAGGGAGAAGCACCATCACTACACCGAGAAGGAAGAAAGGGACCCCATCTCTGGGCGCCCATCAATGGAAAAGACGGGGAGCGGTGTCGCTCTCCCCCCACCTGCGGTGTCCTTGCTCCCGCTCTCCATGCCAGTGTCGGGGAAGCAGGTGGCCCCCACCAGTGTAACACCCTGCCCACATGGAGCAGGAAGCGGAGATGTCCCAAGCCAACACAAAAGGACTGGTGGGGCAGCCGGTGGTGGGTTCCCCTTGCTTTACCCAACATAAGCACCAGTCGGGGTGCCCGGGTGGGATAAGGCAACCTCGACAAAAAACAGAAAAAGCCAACAAAAAGAAAACATGGGGAAACCCGCACAAAGAAAACAAAGCCGCAGATGGAGAGGCTCATTATGCATGCACGCTTTCAGGAGGGAGCTCCCCTTAATGCCCTGCAGGATTTGCGGTGGACCAAGGTACTTTTCTGCTGCTTGTGGTGGCCCCTGGACATTAGGGGTGCAACCAACTTTCAAAAGAGAGTGTGTCTGGGGGACACAGAAGTGTAGCATCACCCCCCTAAGGTGTTTTCCAAAGTGACGCTAAGTGTGCTGGGTCACAGAAAGTTTTACACGAATAGTCCGGTTTTCTTACAACAACACTCATGGCATATTCTAAGAGATCACTGATAATATCACTGCAACATCTGAAATTACATCATTGTTCACAACACTGTGCATGGTGAGGGAGCGAGTTATAGTTACTTTAAGGCATGAGTTGTAGTTACTTGAGATAACTACAACAGGTGAATTTCAGTGGGTTTGTTTGTTTAAAAACAGTATGTTGTAAGTGTAATTTTCACATGAATATGTTTTAAACTCTAAAAACCTCTAAAATTCACCAGTTATAGTTATCTCAAGTAACTATAACTTGTGCCCTAAGGTAACAATAACCCGCACCCCGCCATGCACAATGATATTATCAATGATGTCATAGAAGATGTCATGAGTGATGTAATATGTGGGGTAATTAGCAGTGCATGGCGAGGGTGCGAGTTACCATAGGGCACAAGATGTAGTTACTTTAGTAACATTGTTACTGAACATTTCACCTACCTTTAACATTAGTTTAAAATATGTGTTTGACCAGGCCCCATGGGATGGTGTCACCAGGGCTGAATCAGCCAGGGAAGGGAGCCACTCAACCCCTCCCCCTTAAAAATATATCAATTTTAAGGCCGGGCCCAGGGGGATTGGGTACCTGGAGCCAAAATCGGCCCTAGGACGGGTGTCGTGTGGCCCTCCTCCCCATTTGCTTATGGCCGGACCTCGGGGATGGGGTCCTCAGGCTGAAATCAGCCCAGGTAAGGGACCGTGCATCCTCCCTCCCCCATTTGTTTATGGCCGGGCCCTGGGGTATGGGGTCTCCGGGGCCAAAATCGGCCAGAGGAGGGGAACCGTGCAGCCCCCCTCCTCCATTAAAAATATGTTAATTTTAAGCCCAGTCCCCAGTGAATGGGGACCCAGGGGTCGAAATGGCAGATTCACTGATAGACTTATGCACACACAAATACACCCACTCAGGCTAACGCACCCATGCACAGTCTCTCCCAGACACTCATGCACCCACTCACAGACCCACTCAGAGACTCATGCACCCAATCACAGACCTACTCAGAGACTCACGCCCCCACTCACAGTTTCACACAGACACTCAGGCACCCACTCACAGACCCACTCAGAGTTTCACGCACAATCACATACACACTCAGACATTCACACTTCCACTCAGAGACTAATGCACCCACTCACAGACCCACTCAGACACTCACTGACAGACTGACTCACACACTCATGGAGGCACTCGCAATCCCACTCAGACACTTTCACACCTACTCAAAGACCCTCTGAGACTCTCACTCTGACACTCATGCACCCTCTCAGACACTCTCGCACCTACTCACAGACCCAGTTAGACACTTATGCAGCCACTCCCAGATCCATACAGATACTCACACACCCACTCATACACTCATTGAGATATTCACGCACTCCCTCACACACCCACTGAGACACTCATGCACTCACTCACACACTCACTCTCAAACATTACTGGTTACAGTTAGGAAATGCAATTTCAAAAACCTTAGAAATTCACTTACAATACCAAAGGTTACAGAGACATTATAGTTAGGAAACAACATTTAAAAAAACCTTAGAACCCCACTGAGAAATCTAAAGGTTACAGGGACATTATGAAATAGAATTTTTAAAAAACTTAGAAATTCACTGGAAAAAACAAAGTTTACAGGGTTGCTTTAGTGAGGCTCAGATTTCACTCATACAAAATCAGTGAAATTCAGCACTTTTAATTAGCTGAGCTAACTATAAGATGCGCCCCCGCAATGCACTGCTTATGACCTCACATATTGCATATCTGACGACATGCTCAGTGACATCACTGATAACATCACGCATGACACCTGAAAATATAGGTAAGTAAACATTACTAATATCTGTATCTAGTATCTGTATGCTCGAAACGCGTCACAAAGTAAGGAAATACATTTCTACCTGCCATCGCTATTGGGGTCTGTTTCCCTCTGTTCGCCGCTGCTGTTGCTGTTGCGCTGCTGTGGAGGTTCGGAGAGTTCTTGGCTGCATATATATACATACATATATATGTATGTATATATATATATATATTATCTACTGGCGGTCGCCAGTAGATAGTTATAGTTACAACCTATTATCCATAGGAAATCCGCGACATTCTATTTGAAATAACTCTCTTGCCGGTTGACGTATCTTCGCAAAATTTTCAAACTTTGTGGGCGCTCCGGTCCGCTCCTACCCTGAAAGTCTCGGGGGATTCGTCAAGCGGGGGCAGAGAAAAAAGGGGGGTCCCAAAACGCGTTTTCCCCATGCAATTTTCCATAGGAAACTTTAGACACGGCTACAGCCCGAACTGCTGAACGGAATTACACCAAATTTGGCAAAGAGGTAGTTCTTGGTTCAGAAAGAACCCTTTTGTTAAATGGTGTAAATCCGTTCAGTAGTTGCTGAGAAAATCAAAAGTAAAAAGATAGATATATCTAGGGCCGTGGATCCTCCCGAGCACGAGCTTTATGTTAATTGGCTGTCAACACTCCAAATCAGGAAGTGTTGGCAGCCATTTTGTCCCTCGGTAGAACCGAGGGACAGAAACAAGTGCGCAAAGCGCACAAAGGGAGCAGGGTAGAAACACCCTGACCCCTAGGTCTGCTCAGGGGGTCCCACAAGGACCCCTGGGCAAAAAATTTTTATTTTTTTTTAAATCGGCAGGATGTGCTCAGGGAGCGCGAATCCTGCCGTAAAAATCGAAGCGCGGTCTCCGCGCTTCGATGTTAACTGGCCCCGGGTGGGCCAAGTCCCGGGGGCATGCTGGGGGGTTAATTTTATGTGTGGGGGCCTCTAAGGGCTCCAAGCCCCGAGGACCACCACCCCCGGGGCTTTATGTATAATGGTGCGGGAGGGCTCTGAGCCCTCCCGCAGCCCCGGGGACCACCACCTCCCGGGGCTTCTTTTTTAAATTAAAACCTGTGTGGGGGCTCCAGCCCCCACACGCCCGGGGACCACCACCTCCCGGGGCTTTCAAAATGTAGGGAGGGGGCCGCGCGGCCCCCTCCTGGAGCCTGTGGTGGCCCTGGGGACCGCCACCCCCAGGGCCGGCTCCTGCAGTGTCCCGGGTGCCTACCCCGGGACACTGCAGTTTGCAATGACAGGACGGAGCCTCGCGGCTCCCGTCCTGTCATTGCAAACTTGCTTTGGATATTGGAAGAGAGAGCAGGAAACCTGCTCTCTCTTCCAATATCCAAAGCCGACTGCTTTCCACATGGGGAGCAGCATGTTAGCTGCTCCCCATGTGTAAAAGCAATGCCGGCTCCCGTAGGACACGGGGAGCCGGCGGGACTGTGGGGGGTCCCACAGTCCCCAATGAGAGGCCAGGCCCCGGGGGATGGGGTCCCGGGGCCATAAGTGGCCACGGAGGGGGCCACGCAGCCCCCTCCCCAAAGTAAAAAAGGAATTTTTTTTAAAAAGTGCAAGGCCGGCCCGGGGGATGGGGTCCCCGGGGCCTTAAATGGCCTGAGGAGGGGGCCACGCAGCCCCCTCCAAATAAAAAAAAGAGGCCATGCCCCGGGGATGGGGTCCCCGGGGCCAATACAGGCCCAGGGAAGGGGGCCACGCGGCCCCCGTCCCGTTTTTGTTTTTATTTTAATTAAAAAAGGAGTAAGGCCCTGGGGGATGGGGTCCCCAGGGCCTAAAAATAGGAAAAAGGAAGGGGGCTACACAGCCCCCTTCAGGGAAAAAAAAACGATCGGGCCCGTAGGCCCCGCCCCCTTCCTTCACCACTCTGCAAACGCGCGCCCTGGCGCGTTTGCAGAGGGGGAATCACCCCTTGAATACTGGGGTCCTGGGGGCCAACTAGCCCATCAGGAACCTCCAGTATGGCCAGGGTGCTGCCTTGCAGAGAGGTGTACAGAGGCCACGCCCTTTTACACCTCTCTGCAACGCAGCTCTATGGTGCTTTTTGGAGGTATATGGTGGGCTAGTTGCACCCCAGGGACCCTCAGGATTCAAGGGGAGTTAATCCCCACGACTTAAAACGCGCCACGGGGCGCGTTTGCACAGTGGTGAAGGGAGGGGCGGGGCTTCAGGTGACATGTGTCAAACAGGCCCCGTGGCGCGTTTTAAGATGGGGAATTAAATCCTCTTCAATCCTGAGGGTCCCTGGGGGCCAACTAGCCCAACAGGTACGTCCAGAAAGCGCCACAGAGCTGCGTTGCAGAGAGGTGTAAAAGGGGTATGGCCTCTGTACATGTCTCTGCAACGCAGCCCCTGGCGCATACTGGAGGTTCCTGGTGGGCTAGTTGGCCCGTAGGGACCCTCATGATTCAAGGGGACTTAATCCCCAACTTAAAACGCGCCACGGGCGCGTTTGCACAGATGTCACCTCAGGCCCCGACCCCTCCCTTCACCATTGTGCAAATATTCCTCTAAAATCAGCCGAAATACGAATTCTGATTTACTCACCTGTTATCAGGAGAGACCTCAGTGCTGCATCTTTCAGCCCAGTACTAATCCTGAAAAGTTATTTTAACCGTACTTACCAGTAACTTGAATTTCCTTCCATAGGCTAACATTGACTGGTTTCACTTGGAAATTCTTCTAAGTGTGGAGTTTTGGAACTTTAAAATATTCCTCTAAAATCAGCCGAAATACGAATTCCGATTTACTCACCTGTTATCAGGAGAGACCTCAGTGCTGTATCTTTCAGCCCAGTACTGGTCCTGAAAAGTAATTTTAACCGTACTTACCAGTAACTTGAATTTCCTTCCATAGGCTAACATTGACTGGTTTCACTTGGAAATTCTTCTAAGTGTGGAGTTTTGGAACTTTAAAATATTCCTCTAAAATCAGCCGAAATACGAATTCCGATTTACTCATCTGTTATCAGGAGAGACCTCAGTGCTGCATCTTTCAGCCCAGTACTGATCCTCAAAAGTAATTTTAACCGTACTTACCAGTAACTTGAATTTCCTTCGGAGTTTTGGAACTTTAAAATATTCCTCTAAAATCAGCCGAAATACGAATTCCGATTTACTCACCTGTTATCAGGAGAGACCTCAGTGCTGCATCTTTCAGCCCAGTACTGATCCTCAAAAGTAATTTTAACCGTACTTACCAGTAACTTGAATTTCCTTCCATATGATATCATTGCCTGCTTTTTGCTGAAAAAGTTTCTAAGTGTTGATTTTTGAAACATACAAATATTCCTCTAAAATCAGCCGAAATCCGAATTCTGATTTACTCACCTGTTATCAGGAGAGACCTCAGTGCTGCATCTTTCAGCCCAGTACTGGTCCTGAAAAGTAATTTTAACCGTACTTACCGGTAACTTGAATTTCCTTCATAGGCTAGCATTGACTGGTTTCACTTGGAAATTCTTCTAAGAGAGGAGTTTTGGAACTTTAAAATATTCCTCTAAAATCAGCCGAAATACGAATTCCGATTTACTCACCTGTTATCAGGAGAGACCTCAGTGCTGCATCTTTCAGCCCAGTACTGATCCTCAAAAGTAATTTTAACCGTACTTACCAGTAACTTGAATTTCCTTCCATAGGATATCATTGCCTGCTTTTTGCTGAAAAAGTTTCTAAGTGTTGATTTTTGAAACATACAAATATTCCTCTAAAATCAGCCGAAATCCGAATTCTGATTTACTCACCTGTTATCAGGAGAGACCTCAGTGCTGCATCTTTCAGCCCAGTACTGGTCCTGAAAAGTAATTTTAACCGTACTTACCAGTAACTTGAATTTCCTTCCATAGGCTAACATTGACTGGTTTCACTTGGAAATTCTTCTAAGTGTGGAGTTTTGGAACTTTAAAATATTCCTCTAAAATCAGCCGAAATACGAATTCCGATTTACTCACCTGTTATCAGGAGAGAACTCAGTGCTGCATCTTTCAGCCCAGTACTGATCCTCAAAAGTAATTTTAACCGTACTTACCGGTAACTTGAATTTCCTTCATAGGCTAACATTGACTGGTTTCACTTGGAAATTCTTCTAAGTGTGGAGTTTTGGAACTTTAAAATATTCATCTAAAATCAGCCGAAATACGAATTCCGATTTACTCATCTGTTATCAGGAGAGACCTCAGTGCTGCATCTTTCAGCCCAGTACTGATCCTCAAAAGTAATTTTAACCGTACTTACCAGTAACTTGAATTTCCTTCCGTAGGATATCATTGCCTGCTTTTTGCTGAAAAAGTTTCTAAGTGTTGATTTTTGAAACATACAAATATTCCTCTAAAATCAGCCGAAATACGAATTCCGATTTACTCACCTGTTATAAGGAGAGACCTCAGTGCTGTATCTTTCAGGCCAGTACTGGTCCTGAAAAGTAATTTTAACCGTACTTACCAGTAACTTATATTTTCTTCCATAGGAATCCATTGTCTGGTTTTCAGCAGAAAAGTTTCAAAGTGTCGATTTTCACAAACTACAAATATTCCTTAAAAATCGCCTGTAAGACTTAAACGCATTCTTTCAACTGTTTACAGGAGATGCACCAGTGCTGGATCCAGGATCCAACACTGAGTAAGAAAAAGTAACGATAACAGTTTTTACCTGCTAAGTGAATTTCCTTCCATAGGATAACATTGGTGATTCTATGAGAAAAAGTTTCTAAGTGTCAACTTTTAAAATACAATAATATTCCTTAAAAATCACGACTGTAACCAAAACGCTTTTACTCAACTGTTTACAGGAGATGTACCAGGACTGAATCTAGGATCCAGTCCTGTGGTTAGAAAAGTAATCCATAAAGTAACTAATTGCATTTAACTAGAAATTCACATTGAGCTGAATGTTGCATTGTGTTTGAAAATGTGTTGCCCATTGCAACAACTGTAACTACTGTACTTAAAAGTCTATTGCCTATGTGCAAAGTATTTAAACTAAAGTAATTCATTCTGATAAAGTATTTTTTGTAATGTAATGTATAATGTAATTACAATGTAATTTAAAAAATAAAATATGTAAAAGAAATTGTTTCTAAAAATGTAGTAAATCAGTATGAAAAAAATTAATATAAAAATTAATACATTTAAAAATTGTCATTTAAAAACCTTTGAAATTCACTGAAAAAACCGTAGGTTTCAGGCACGTTATAGTTACAAATTAGCATTTTAAAAACCTTTGAAATTCACTGAAAAAAACATAGGTTTCAGACACGTTATAGTTAGAAATTAGCATTTAAAAACCTTTGAAATTCACTGAAAAAACCATAGGTTTTAGGGACAGTTATAGTTAGTTGGACATTGCACTCGTACAAAACCCGTGAAATTCCCCCGTTATAGTTAGTTCAGCTAACTATAACTCGTGCCCCCGCAATGCACTGCTGATGACGTCACATATTACATCACTCATGATATGGTCAGTGACATCACTGATGACATCACTGATGACATCTCAAATGACATCACTGATGACATCATCCACGTGATAATCTGATGCAGCTCCTCACACCCTAATATAACCTTTGATACACCCAATCTAAATTACAGAGTGCCATTCGCAAAACCATAGACACTCCAACACCAATAACTACATACCCACTCACTGATTCTTAGGTCTACACACACACATCCACTCACTCACCCGTACAGTCACTCATACTTATGGTCACTCAGTACAGGACTATCATATGCACTCTTACTCCTATATAGACACTCAAACACCGCCACTCATCCATAGAGGTACTCACACACCTAGTCAGTCATGCAAATAATTAAACACACTGCCATTTACTCACCTATACAGTTATACACACACCAGCTCACTTAATCATACAAATACTAGCACATTGTTACGCTCTTATACAATCACTGATACAAGCACACACTCATCCATACAGCCACTATCACAATCACTCACTCTCGCTTATAGCTATTTATATACTCCAATACACATATATACTGCCTTTCACATATGTAGTTACTCACACATGTACCACTGGGACATACATTCACTCACTAACACACTCTTACACACACTTACCCACCCATACAGTCTATCACAGATGCACTCTTGAAACCATCCACCCAGTGAATCACCCACTCACACATCTATGCACAGTCGCACACACCCCATCCACACAAACACTCAGGCACCCATACAGATACTCATAGAACCAATCAATAACCCATATAGACACTCATGTAGCTATTCGCAAATCCATGCATCCACTTACACACCAACAGACGGATACAGACATTCACACAGTTTAGTCACTAACCCATGCATTCAGTAAGATACGTTTAATCACTCACTTGTAGAGTCAGTCACGCACGTACTAAATCATCCATTCAGACACTTATACACCCACTCATTCTTCAATACGCCTTTCCCTATATATATTAAACATATTTAAACTTTACAGAAACACACAGTCACTGGATGATGTCATCAGTGATGTCATTTGAGATGTCATCAGTGATGTCATCAGTGATGTCACTGACCATGTCATGAGTGATGTAATATGTGACGTCATCAGCAGTGCATTGCTGGGCGCGAGTTATAGTTAGCTGAACTAACTATAACGGGGAATTTCACGGGTTTTGTACGAGTGCAATGTCCAACTAACTATAACTGTCCCTAAAACCTATGGTTTTTTCAGTGAATATATATATGTATGTATATATATATATATATATATATATATGTTCCCTAAAGATAGTGACAATTCAATATTATGAACTACAAAAACCACAGAAATTCACCAGTTGTAGTTAGCAGAGACTTTACCCTGTATTACATTATTTGCAGATAGCCAAACTCTCATGAGGAATACATCACAGATTATTAAAAACTATCCTAAAAAGAGTGTTCACTCTATGCAAAACCTCTCCAAAAGAGAGACTACTCATTGTAAATACCAAAAGTCTGAAGGTGCTAAAGGTCATACTTCCCATAGCCTTCATACTCTGATTAAAATAATATAGATGCATCACCTTCAGTGACTAATCAAGCACATGTTATATTGGTAAGTACCTGGTGTAACCAGTCGTCTATCCTGTGTAGAAATTGTCGTGCTGAGACTATTCCCTCAAAATACTCAAATCGACTTATAATATTTAGGGGGATATTTACAAGTAAATGCCAGAGCGCAGTGTTACGTCAAATTTGGCAATGCCGCACACAGACATTTTCAAAACGCAGACATGCACCGTATTAACAAAAATACGGCGCACTCCTGCCTCTCCCCCAGCGCTAACGCTAAAAAAGTTGCCTAGAGCTAGTGCAGGCACCCTGCCGTCATGTTGCAAGGGTGCCTGCGCTGCAGGAGTGATTGTTTATGTGCAGGAAGGGACACCTTCCTAAACATAAACAATCGATAATGGCAATTTGCTCTTTATATGTGCGCTGCAGACAGCAGCACACATAGAAAGAGCAAAAAAACGAGGAGAAATGAATAATTTCTCCTTGTATCGCCATCCTAAGTCTAAATATTACCTGGCCTTAGTTTTTGCCGCTGCCCCAGCCTTTTAAATCTGGGGCAGCGTCAAAAAGCAATGGGTGTTGCGGTGGAACACCTACAGCAACACCCATTGCCCACCCCTTTGCTGCATCGGACTGCGGCGGAAAGGCGCATATTTACAAGGAATGGCACAACGCCACCGGAGCGTCGGAAAAAGTGACGCTCAGGTGGCGTTAGGGGCTTGCAAATATGCCCCTTAGTATCTACTACATACAATCTTTGGCCTGTTAGAAACTTTTTTAGCAAAACCAAAAAACGTGTGTCCAACAAATTGGACACAAGTCATCAACTGTCACCTGCATACAGCGTTAGTTGTGTACACAGGCCTTCATAATATGCTCCATACCGCTACACACTTATGACCCATCAGGAGCACAAGGGGAACAGCTGGAACAAAGTAGGCAGAGCCATGAGTGCCGGAACACTGCAAGCGTAACCACGCTTGCCTGAACAATGCATGTGCCTTAACCATGCACAGGTAAGTGGGGCTGGGGCCAGGTTTGGGGGGTAATTTTTAGGGAAGGGCGGGGGACCGGGTCATTTTTTTAAATTGGGGGCAGGGTTTTAGGCCTCAGGGCAGTGGAAGGGGTTGGGGTAGTTTTGGAAATGGGGAGATTTTTAGGGCAAGGGGGTTGGGGTAGTTTTAAGATGTGGGTTGGGTGGAGTTTTTCAGAGTTTGTGGCTGTTTTCGGGCTCAGGGCGGGGGGGTCTGCGTAGGTAATTCAACTGGGGGCAAGGTTTTAGGCTTCAGGGCAGTGGACGAGGTTGGGGTACATTTAGGGACAACTCTGGGGCGGGGGTGGGATAGTATATGGTAAGGAGCATGGTTGAAGGCCTCAGGTCAGGGGGAGGGGAAGGGGTAGTTTTAAGGGCAGGGCAGGTTTTAAGGTGAGGGGGCGAGGTAGGGGGGTTCAAATGTTAGGGCTTAGGATGGAGGGTCAGAGTAGTGGTGACCTTAGCCACACATACCCCCTTACCATTCATGCCTTTACAATGAAAATGCATAGTAAAGGCATACGTGGTAAAATAATGCATGGTAAAGACACATTTGTGGTTCAGGCTGCATGGTAGAGGCATGCATAGTTTAGCCATGGGTGCCTCTGTCATACAAAGGGGAGCACAAGCATACTGTAAACACTTACACTTATTAACAAGAAAAAGGCTGTACAAAATTAGGTAGAGAAGTAGGATAATACTTACCTGTCACTATGTAAAGTGTAAAACAAATTAACACACTCATTGGATGATGTCATCAGCGATGTCATAAATAATGTCATAGAACATGTCATGAGTGACATAAAATGTGAGGTCATAAGCAGTGCATGGCGAGGGTGCAAGTTATAGTTAGCACTGCTAAATTATTAATAATTCATATTCAAATGTATTTAATATTTTATGTTGCACATTTCTGACATGCCAACCTCAAAATTATTTTCACCGTGTGACAGAGGTGGTGGGTTTGGAACCGGGCTAGGCTTTGAGACAATCTCTGTCTGATGGGTCAAATATGGAGGAGGGGCTATGTTGAGGGGTCAGGGCTTAGTTTAGTCTCTGGATAAAAAGCCATGGAGGGTCAATTGAGTGGGTGGAGTCTGGGGACAATTGTGGCTTGAACAACCTTCACTCTCTCCTCCCTCCCCAAAATTAAAAAATAAAGGCTTATGAAGAGAGATCCTGTGTCCTGGGGAAGATGCAAAATCAGATTTCAAAAAGGTGCCAAGCCTCTGTTAATGAACTGGAAACCTACTTTATTTGGCGTTTTAGGCTTGCTTTCTTTTTGACATATGATATCGGGCTTTAACCAGGTGAGCAGGTCAGAAAATTTGAAGTGAGAGGAGATTAGTGTCACTCTCTCTATCTGAATGCATAACATTTTTGCAAGAAAGCGGACTAATAACTGGGGTGGAGGGTTGCCCAGCTCAAGAAATAATAACACTAACTTGTCAGGCTGAACCTCAAAAGTCACTAAATTAACCAAAGCTTAATTCCTTGTTTGCTATGGCCGGGAACAGACAGGCGAGCCTGGAACTGTATATTAGGAAGTTGCACTGAAATTGGACACCTTTGATGCGTGGTCCCGCTGACTCTCTGGAGATCATGGAAGTTTTTACAAGTTCCAACATTTCAGCATTTCTGGACCCGCTCCATTGGTTCACTTCTAAGGTTCCCAGGATCTCAGTAACAGCACACACTCCAGCAGATGCCACCAGCAGGGTCCAATCCAGGTCTAGTTGGTACTGGTCAACTTGTGATTTCAGGAAAAAGGCTTTTTGCAGCTTATTGTTTCCCTGTAACCACGCAGGAGGCCAGCCAATTGACCCTTAGAGTCCACTTCTTTGTCCGAGTACGTGAGAGCGCAGTTCCAAGTCCTTCAGCGCTCCTCTCAGGTTAAAGCAGGCAGGGTCCAGTCCTCCTCTGATCTTTTGAAGGGCCAGTAAGTGTTCAGAGAAGGGCTGATTGAGTTGTGACATTCATGGTTTGTTCTAGCGAATGGGTTAGGGTGATTCTTGGCCCCTCCACAACCAATGGGGTAAAATTTCCCAGGGGTAACCCTACCCACTTTTCAACAGTTTCTATTTGCCCTACCACAAACAACCCCATAGTGCACATTACATCTAACATTCAAAATGGTGGAACCCTTCCTCCCATGTGCAGAGCCCTTATGTCCACCCAGATGTGTGGCAGGGAAATGAGCAGTCCCCTCCCCTGTGTCCACTCCAAAATGGTTCTGTGGTTAACTTCACTCCCACTGGGTTTGGAGTCGGCCTGAGTAGTGTGAGACTGGGGAACAAAGGCCTTCCTTTCCTCAAGGCTCCCCTTACACTAATCCATGAAGGGAACAAGCCATTACAACACGGCTGCTAACAAGCATGACTTTTACAACACGGCCGTTACAAACCGAGTGCCATTACCACGCATTACCGTTACCACACAGTATTTTACAACGCATATGCCTTTACCACACATGCCTTTACAACCAATTTCATTGAAAAGGCATGCATGGTAAAAGCATATGTGTTTTAATGTAAGTATTAGGTAAGTATTACGCGTTTATATAGATATATTAGGGAAAGTTGTTATTTTTTAAAAAGAGTTTGAGGTGGGCATGTTTAGGGTTTAGGGTGGGTATGGGTTTTTGGGTGGTATGGGTAATTTTAGGGTTTACAGTGGGTAATGGGTTTTTGGGTGGCAAGGGAACTTTTAGGGTTTAGGGTGGGTATGGGTTTTTGGGTGGCAAGAGTAATTTTAGGGTTTAGGGTTGATATGGGTATTTGGGTGGCAAGGGTAATTTTAGAGTTTAGGGTTGGCATGGGTTTTTGGGTGGCAAGGGTAATTTTAGGGTTTTGGGTGGGTATGAGTTTTTAGTGACAAGATATTTTTTAGGGATTAGGGTGGGTATTGATTATTGAATGGTAAGGGGTTTTGTTAGGGTTAAATGGGGGTATGGGTTTTGGGGTGTTAAGGGATTTTTTAGGATTTAGGGCGGGTATTGATTTTTGGGTTATGTTAACTTTTATTTATTTATATAGCGCATTAATGCCCTGAGGCGTCTAAGCGCTGTTTGTTTCAGCTGCGAGTGTATTCAAGACTGCCGGTAGAGTTAGTTGGGTGGCAAGGACATTTTTAGGGCTTAGTGTGGGTAAGGGTTTTTGGGTGGCATAGAATTTTTAGGGTTTAGGGTAGGTAAGGACTTTTGGGTGGCATGGGGAATTTTAGGGTTTAGGGTGGGTATGGATATTTGGGAGGCAAAGGATTTTTTTCAGGGTTAACGTGGGTATTGGTTTTTGGGTGGCAAGGGAATATTTAGGGCTTAGGGTGGGTAAGGGACTTTGGGTGGCATGGAATTTTTAGGGTTTAGGGTGGGTAAGGGTTTTTGGGTGGCAATGGTCATTTTAGGGTTTAGGGTGGGTATCCCTAGGGTCAGGAGGAAGCGCGCTGGTGGGCGCTCCTTTCCTGTGCTGGCCTCGAAGCTCTGGAATGTCCTCCCCATCCCCATTCGCAGTTTAAAGTCCTACCTGCCTTTCCGGAAAGCTGTGAAAACATACCTCTTCCCTCCGCTATAAGCTGTCTCGTCTTGTGATTTGCTTTGTAGTTTTCTGCGCTCAGCGCCGGGACGCCCCTTTGCTGGGGCAGCCGTGCGCTCTATAAAAATTTATAACATAACATAACATATGGGTTTTTGGGTGGCAGGGGTAATTTTAGGGTTTAGGGTGGGTATGGGGTTTTGGGGCAAGGGTAATTTTAGAGTTAAGGATGGATATGGGTTTTTGGGTGGGAATTTTTATGGATTAGGGTGAGTATGTGTTTTTGAGTGGTATGGGATTTTTTAGGGATTAGGGTGGGTATTGGTTTTTGGGTGGCAAGGGAATTTTTAAGATTTAGGGTGGCCATGGGTTTTCGGGTGGTAAGGGATTTTTTTAAGGGTAGGTATTGGTTTTTGGGTGGCAAGGTAATTTTTAGGGTTTGGGTGGGTGAGGGTTTTTAGGTGGTAATGGAATTTTGAGGGTGGGCAGTGTTTTTTGAGTGGCACGGGTAATTTTAGGGTTTAGGGTGGGTATAGGTTTTTGGGTAACAACTCAAGGGTAATTTTAGGGTTTAAGGTGGGTATTGACTTTTGGGTGACAAGGGTAATTTTAAGGTTTAGGGTAGGCAAAGGTTTTTGGGTGGTGAGGGTAATTTTATCGGTTAGGGTGGGTAAGCATTTTTGGGTGGCAAGGGAATTTTAAGGGTTTAGGGTGGGTATGGGTTTTGAGTGGCAAGGGAATTGTTAGGGTTTAGGGATGGTATGGATTTTTGTGTGGCAAGGGAGATTTTAGGGTGTAGGTTGGGTATGGGTTTTTGGGTGCAAGGGTCATTTTAGGGTTTAGGGTAGGTAAGGGTTTTTGGGTGGCAAGGATATTTTTAGGGTTTAGGGTGGGTATGGGTTTTTGGGTGGCAATGGTAATTTTAGGGTTTAGAGTGGGTATGGGTTTTGGGGGGCAACTCAAGGGTAATTTTAGGGTTTAGGGTGAGTATTGGTTTTTCGGTGGCAAGGGAATTGTTTATGGATTATGGTGGGTATGTGTTTTTGAGTGGTATGGGATTTTTTAGGGATTAGGGTGGGTATGGATTTTTGGATGGCAAGGGAATTTTTAAGGTTTAGGGTGGCCATAGGTTTTTGGGCGGTAAGAGATTTTTTTAGGGTGGGTATTGGTTTTTGGGTAGCAAGGGAATTTTTAGGGTTTGGGTGGGTAAGGGTTTTTGGGTGGTAATGGAATTTTTAAGGTTTTTATGGTGGGCAAGGGTTTTGAGTGGCATGGGTAGTTTTAGGGTTTAGGGTGGGTATAGGTTATTGGGTGACAACTCAAGGGTGATTTTAGGGTTTAAGGTGAGTATTGGTTTTTGGGTGACAAGGGTAATTTTAAGGTTTAGGGTAGGTAAGGGTTTTTGCGCGGCGAGCTTAATTTTAGGGTTAAGGGTGGGTAAGCATTTTTGGGTGGCGGAATTTTTAGGGTTTAAGGTGGGTATTGGTTTTGAGTGGCAAGGGAATTGTTAGGGTTAGGGATGGTATGGATTTTTGGGTGGCAAGGGAAATTTTAGGGTTTAGGGTAGGTAAGGGTTTTTGGGTGGCAAGGGTATTTTTAAGGTTTAGGGTGGGTATGGGTTTTCGGGCAGCAAGGGGATTTTTAGGGTTTAGGGTGGGTTTTTTTTGGTGGCAAGGGAAATTTTAGGGTTTAGGGTGGGTATGGATTTTTGGGTGGCAAGGGAATTCTTTGGGTTTAGGGTGGGTATGGGTTTTTGTTTGGCAAGGATAATTTTAGGGTGCAGGGTTTAGGGTGGGTATGGGTTTTTGGGTGGCAAGGGTAAATTTAGTGTGTAGAGTGGGTATGGGTTGAGGGGTTTTAAGGAGATATATATATCAACAACCTATTTATAGGAAGTGAAGCAGAATTGAGTGCTTTCATGGAGGGTCTCAATAATAAAAACTGAAAAACTGAAACACAGTTTACACACACACAGAGCCGTCGACTTTGTAATTTTTTGGACGTGGAATTGGAGATTATTCAGAACACATTAACAACTAGGATCCACAGAAAACCAACAGCAACAATTTTTCTTTTACATGCGAATAGTGGCCATCCGGATGCTCTGAAATCGGGCATACCATATAGTCAAATGCTGATAGCAAACAGAATTTTCTCCACCGAGGAACTATATGACCAAGAAGTATGCAGCATGTTTAGACACTTTCAAGAACAAGGGTATCCGATCAAACAATGGAGGATGCTAAAAAGAGAGTCAATGAGAAAATGAGGGAACAGTTACTGTACACACAGAATAATAGTCAAAATGGAAAAGATCAGGGAGTGAAAAGGCTGTTTTTGGAATACAATATGGCTCAATCCAGCATCAAGAAGATCTTACAAAAAAACTGGCATGTCCTGAAGAAAGATGACCATCTGAGGGAGATTGCGGAGAGAGGGCCACAAATAACTTTTAAAAAATTAAAATCCTTTGGAGACATTTTAACATTTAGCCATTATGATCAAAAAAGTGAGTAGAAGAATTGGCTAACAAGGAATATGGAAGGCTTTGTGAGATGTAACTCCTGTAAGGCATGTAAATTGGACTCAACTGTAAAAGTTATCAAACTTTTGAGGGCCATGAGCTGTTCATTAAGGACAGAATCACGTGTAATATGGATCATGTTATCTATGTCCTCAAGTGTGGTTGTGAGAAGCTGTATGAGGGCAGCACAGTCAACAAACTGAAACTAAGAATCTTGCAGCACAGAAGAGCCATACAAAACAGCAACAGCTTGCCATTTTGAACAGTTCCACAAACGATATCTAGCAACATTCAGCTATTGTGGCATTAGACACATCAAGGCTCACCTAAGGGGAAGGGATCTGGAAAAGGAACTGAGAAAGCAAGAGTCTTGACTAATACTATCCATAGAAACGGAGATACCTTGGGGTCACAATATGGATGCGCAGCTTCATGTCCATTTAATGACTATGAAACTGATTATGATTGAACTTTGGAGCACTTTACACAAGACTGTGACACATGTAAGCTCTGACCTTCTTAAACTTGTCTTGACTGAAAACCTCTTTGATCTTCTACCCTTTACTCTTTCTCCCTCATTCAGTATTTGGATCGTATGTTTCATTTTTTCCACTCTCTTCTAGGATAGAGCAAGAAAAAGGAGTTAATGCATAATTTTGAAATAATATTGTTTTAGCTGGGCACAGGACACTTTATACACATGGCACTATAAGGGCAAGTTGCACTTTATGTATGACTAAAATACATGATGTGATTGGTATTTCATAGGAATATTGCGGTTTGTGTTCCAGTGGCACAGCACTATGCACTTTATGGGGATCTGCCAGGGAGGTAGCCCCCTATACAATTAGGGATCACCATATGCACCAGAGGATCCACTAAGCACCTTGTACTTTAGAAACTAGGAGTTGCTATATTCTATAGGGTATCCTGTGAAATTACCCACTATGGAATCTCTGACAACCTTGCACTATGCACTTTAATAATAGACATGCTGGTCATCACAATTCCTCCCTTCCATAGAACTAAGAACTACTGCATGCCTCAGAATATCTAGGGAATTTTAGAATTGTAAGATCTTTTAAATCTAAGCATCTTGCACTTTAGGAATTAATAGCTGCTAATCCTCTTTGAGAATGAGATATTCAACATAGACACATAAAGAATATAATGATTTTTGTAGTAACTAATTAACCAAATGCATTATGCACTTTAATTTGAGTAGAAGGCAGAGAAGTTCGTACTGAGGGTGCAGAGTGTGGAATGATATATATGGCCCCTTCATGATTCTGAGTAGAGGAGGATTTTTGAGGGTGTTTAAATGGTGTCCAGCGCCTCACATGTATGTACATAAAAAGAGTACAATGTGAAAATAAGGGCGTACTCTTGAATGTTGAAGATCACAAGCTATATACTCACAATAGGAATGCTTGGTAACTGTATGCTTGGTAACTGTACCTAAAAGAAAAAAATATTTTATATTTGTATTTAAATAACTGAACAATTGTGAACTGTAGTAACACCATCTGTAAAATGGATAGTTACATATAAAGAACTATATGGTAGTGAGATGCTTGTAAAGGAAATAGGCGGTATGGTGATCAGAATAATCATGGATGGGAATGTGGTGGAAAGAATGTGCCAAAGGAAATATGGGAAGTTGTCGCTCCAGTTTTACATGGGTCACTAAAGTAGAGAAAGGACTGGCAATAAATGGTTACACACCGTGGAGTCCGTTAGACCCAGTAGAAGGCGACAGCCAAAATAAGTCGGTCAGAAATCTTTTGATTATTTATGTGCCCTTGTGAGATAAATTGGAGTTTGCACATAAAAAGGAAAAGAAATAAAGAAAAATTGGGACAATATCTTTTCGAATGTGAATGCTGTGAAGGAGTTTATATATATATATACCTTGAGCCCTGTGCTCCGGAGTCAGCCGCCTTGGCTGCTGCGCCACACTTCTCCCACCCATCTATATATATATATATATTCACTGAAAAAACCATAGGTTTCAGGCACGTTATAGTTAGAAATTAGCATTTAAAAAACCTTAGAAATTCACTGAAAAAACCATAGGTTTCAGGGACGTTATAGTTAGTTGGACATTTCACTCGTACAAAACCACTGAAATTCCCCCGTTACAGTTAGTTTAGCTAACTATAACTCGCGCCCCCGCAATGCACTGCTGATGATGTCACATATTACATCACTCATGACATGGTCAGTGACATCACTGATGACATCACTGATGACATCTCAAATGACATCACTGATGACATCACTGATGACATCATCCATGTGATAATTTCATGCATCTTCTCACACCCTAATATAACTTTTGATACACCCACTCTAAATTACAGACTGCCATTCTCAAAACCATAGACACTCCAACACCAATAACTACATACCCACTCACTGATTCTTAGGTCTACACACACATCCACTCACTCACCCGTACAATCACTCATACTTACGGTCACTCAGTACAGGACTATCATATGCACTCATACACCTATATAGACCCTCACACACCGCCACTCATCCATAGAGGTACTCACACACCTAGTCAGTCATGCAAATAATTAATCACACTCCCATTTACTCACCTATACAGTTATACACACACCAGCTCACTTACTCATACAAATACTAGCACATTCTTACGCTCTTATACAATCACTGATACAAGCACACACTCATCCATACAGCCACTCTCACAATCACACACTCTCACGTATAGCCATTTAAATACACTAACACACATATATACTGCCTTTCACATATGTAGTTACTCACAAATGTACCACTGAGATATACATTCACTCACTAACACACCCATACACACACTCACCCACCCATACAGTCCATCACAGATGCACTCTTGAAACCATGCACCCAGTGAATCACCCACTCACACATCTATGCACAGAGTCACACACACCCCACCCACACAAACACTCAGGCACCCATACAGATACTCAGACAACCAATCAATAACTCATATAGACACTCATGTAGCTATTCACAAACCCATGCAGCCGCTTACACACCAACAGACAGACGGATACAGACATTCACACAGTTTAGTCACTAACCCATGCATTCAGTAAGATACGTTTAATAACTCACTTATAGACTCAGTCATGCACCTAGTAAATCATCCATTCAGACACTTATACACCCACTCATTCTTCAATACGCCTTTCCCTATATATATTAAACATATTTAAACTTTACAGAAACACACAGTCACTGGATGATGTCATCAGTGATGTCATCAGTGATGTCATTTGAGATGTCATCAGTGATGTCACTGACCATGTCATGAGTGATGTAATATGTGACGTCATCAGCAGTGCATTGCGGGGGCATGAGTTATAGTTAGCTGAACTAACTATAACGGGGGAATTTCAGTGGTTTTGTACGAGTGAAATGTCCATTCAACTATAACGCCCCTGAAACCTATGGTTTTTTCAGTGAATTTCAAAGGTTTTTTAAATGCTAATTTCTAACTATAACATGCCTGAAACCTATGGTTTTTTCAGTGAATTTCAAAGGTTTTTTAAATGCTAATTTCTAACTATAACGTGCCTGAAACCTATGCTTTTTTTAAGTGAATTCCTAAGGTTTTTTAAAAACTAGTTTCTAACTATGCCTACAGAGGTAGGACATGTGAAGAAAGAAAAAAAAACACACAGAAAGAAGCAAAAGAAATGCAGAAAGAAGCAACAAAAGTCCACAAAGACGAAGAAAAGTGCAGGAAGAAGCAAGACGTGCAGAAAAAACCAACAGAGGAGCAGAAAGAGGCCTTGTTGCAAAATCATCCTGTGCCCACAACTTTTTCAGACGGGTACTGGTGGTAACTGACTCTGACTAACCAGGCCTAGAGCCAGTGCTATGCTAAAAGACACTTACAATACAGTGAAAACACCTACATACACTAGGGAACACTATGCGTTGGGGTACCCCTGTGATTAGCATGACCTCCTCTGTAAGGCCCTAGTACATAATAGGGCAGGGGAATTAAAACTACCTCTAAGTCAGAGGTGCAGAAATATGCTACTTTAAGTAGTAGTCCCGTTTGCAGATTGGTGGAGAAAGGGTGCTGGGCGTCCAACCAACGCTCAGGAATTCCACTGCGTAGGACTTACAGGAGGTACCAGGAGGGATTCTTGGCCCCCAAACTCCCTCAGGACTAAATTGGACTTCATCCCCCATCTCGTAGTCTGCCATGAGGCACGTTTGCAGAGTGGTAGAGAAAGGGGGCCATGGCCTCCGAAGACGTCTTAGCAATCCCACTGTGTGGGACTTACTGGAGGTACCAAGAGGGGTAGTTTGCCCCCAAGGACATCCTTGGGGGCCAACTTCCCAAACTATTACCTCCAGTCAGTCCCACACCGCAGCACTGGTAAGTACTCGTACCAGGCCACGCCCACTTTGCCCACCACTCTACAAACGCGCTCCCTGGCACGCTCTTGGATGGGGATTGAAGTCCCCTTCACTGCTGGGGGTCCTTTAGGGGCCAACTAGCCTACCTTTTACCTCCAGTAAGCCCCACGCAGTGGGATTGGTGAGAGGTAGACAAAGGCCATGCCCCCTTTCTCCACCACTCTACAAACGCGCCCCCTGGCGCGTTGTAAGTTGAGGGATTAAGTCCCTTTGAATCCTGAGGGTCCCTGGGGTCCAACTAGCCCACCAGGTACCTCCAGTAAGTGCCACAGAGCTGTGTTGCAGAGAGGTGTAAAAGGGGCATGGCCTGGACCACCTCTCTGCAACGCAGCCCTGTGGCGCTTACTGGAGGTACCTGGTGGGCTAGTTGGCCTCCAGGGACCCTCAGGATTGAAGAGGAATTAATTCCCCAACTTAAAACGCGCCACAGGGCGTGTTTGCACACTTGTCACCTCAGGCCCCGCCCCCTCCCTTCACCACTGTGCAAACATGCCCTGTGGCGCGTTTTAAGTTGGGGGATAAAGTCCCCTTGAATCCTGAGGGTCCCTGGGGTCCAACTAGCCCACCAGGTACCTCCAGTAAGCGCCACAGAGCTGCGTTGCAGAGAGGTGTAAAAAGGGGCGTGGCCTGGACCACCTCTCTGCAACGCAGCCCTGTGGCGCTTACTGGAGGTACCTGGTGGGCTAGTTGGCCCCCAGGGACCCTCAGGATTGATGAGGAATTAATTCCCCATCTTTAAACGTGCCACAGGGTGTGTTTGCACACATGTCACCTCAGGCCCCGCCCCCTCCCTTCACCACTGTGCAAACGCGCCCCGTGACGCGTTTTAAGTTGGGGGATTAAGTCCCCTTGAATCCTGAGGGACCATGGGGTCCAACTAGCCCACTAGGTACCTCCAGTAAGCGCCACAGAGCTGCGTTGCAGAGAGGTGTAAAAAGGGGCGTGGCCTGGACCACCTCTCTGCAACGCAGCCCTGTGGCGCTTACTGGAGGGACCTGGTGGGCTAGTTGGCCCCCAGGGACCCCTAGTATTCAAGGGGAATAAATTCCCCAATTTAAAACGCGCCACAGGGCGCATTTGCAGAGTGTTGCTGGGAGGGGGCGGGGCCTCCGGCACGATAGCGGTGTTTTTAAAAAAAAAAACATTTTAGAAGGGGGCTGTGTGGCCCCCCTTCTTTTTACTTTTTTTGGGCCCTCGGGACCCCATCCCCCAGGGCCTGACCCCCATTTAAAAAAAATATATATATATCAACGGGAAGGGGGCCGCGTGGGCCCCCCTCCCATGGCCAATTCCGGCCCCGGGGACCCCATCCTCCGGGGCATGGCCACATATATATATTTTTTTATGGAGGGGGGCTGCGTAGCCCCCCTCCTGAGGCCTCTATTGGCCCCGGAAACCCCACCCCCCGGGGCCGGCCTTTATTTATTTATTTATTGGGAAGGGGGGCCGCGTGGCCCCCCTCCCGGGCCACTTCTAGCCCCAGGGACCCCATCCCCCGGGGCAGGCCCTATCCGTTGGGGACCGTGGGGGGAGCCCCAATGCCCCCACAGTCCCGCCGGCTCCCGCGTCCTGCAGGAGCCGGCATTGCTTTTCCACATGGGGAGCTGCTGACATGCAGCTCCCTTGTGGAAAGGCAATCTGCTTTGCTTCATTGAAGCGAGAGCAGGTTTCCTGCTCTCGCTTCAATGAAGCTAAGCAGTTTGCAATGACAGGGCGGGAGCCGCGCAGCTCCCGCCCTGTCATTGCAAACAGCAGTGTCCCGGGGTGGGCACCCGGGACACTGCAGGAGCCGGCCCTGGGGGGGTGGCGGTCCCCAGGGCCATCAAGGGCTTCAGGAGGGGGGCTGCGCGGCCCCCCTCCCACCTATTGCACAGCCCCGGGGAGGTGGTGGTACCCGGGGGTCTGTAACGGACCCCCGCATTTGAATATTAGTGCCCTGGGGAGGTGGTGGTCCCCGGGCATGTGGGGGGCTCGAGCCCCCCCACACAGGTGTATTTTAAAAAAAAATAAAAGCCCCGGGGGTGGCGGTCCCCGGAGCAGCGGGGGGATGTGTGCCCCCGCAAAATAATTAATAAAAGCCCCGGGCGTGGCGGTCCCCGGGGCTTGGGGGGCCTTGGAGGCCCCCCACACATTAAAAATAGGAAGCCCCGGGGGGTGGCGGTCCCCGGGGCTGTGGGGGGAACGTGTGCCCCCGCAAATATTTATGGAAAGCCCCAGGAGTGGCGGTCCCCGGGGCTGTGGGGGCCTACCTGGGCCCCCGCAATTACATTATTGCATGCCCCCGGGACTTGGCCCACCCGGGGGCTAAATAATAACGAAGCGCGGGAGCCCGCGCTTCGTTTTTTTTACATTTTCGGCCGAAATTCGCGCTGGGTGCGTGAATCTCGCCGATTTTTAAAAAAAAAAAATGCTTTTTTGGGCCCTGGGGGTCCTTGTGGGACCCCCTGAGCAGGCCTAGAGGGTCAGGGTGTTTCTACCCTGCCCCCTTGTCTTGTTTTTTGCGTTTGTTTTTCTCTTTTCTTGTGACTCGGTTCTACCGAGTCACAAGATGGCTGCCAACACTTCCTGGTTTGGAGTGTTGACAGCCAATTAGATTAAAGCTCGTGGTCGGGAGGGTCCGCGGATCCTCAGTGCCTCTAGATATCGCTATGTTTATGTTTTGATTTTCTCAGCAACTACTGAACGGATTTACACCATTAAAAAAAAAAGGGCGCTTTCTGAACCAAGCACTACCTTTTTGCCAAATTTGGTGTAATTCCGTTCAGCAGTTCAAGCTGTAGCCGTGTCTAAAGTTTCCAATGGGAAATTCATTTTTCGCCCTCTTTTTTTTTAATTTTTCAGGAACTACTGAACGGATTTACACCATTTAACAAAAAGAGTTCTTCTGAAACAAGGGCTACCTTTTTGCCAAATTTGGTGTAATTCCGTTCAGCAGTTCGGGCTGTAGCCGTGTCTAAAGTTTCCTATGGAAAATAACATGGAGAAAACATGTTTTGGGACCCCCCTTTTTTCTTGGCCCCCGCTTACCGAATCACCCCAAAACTTGCAGGATAGGAGCTGACCGGAGCGCCCCACGACTTTTGAAAATTTCGCGTAGATTCGTCATCCGGCGCCAAAGTTATTAGGAAAAGAAAAACGCTTTTCCTATGGAAACTAGGTCCTAACTGTAACTATCTACTGGCGACTGCCAGTAGATAATATATATATATATATATATATATATATTCACTGAAAAAACCATAGGTTTCAGGCACGTTATAGTTAGAAATTAGCATTTAAAAAACCTTAGAAATTCATTGATAAAACCATAGGTTTCAGGGCGTTATAGTTAGAAAGTATCATTTAAAAAACCTTTGAAATTCACTGAAAAAACCATAGGTTTCAGGGACGTTATAGTTAGCTGGACATTTCACTCGTACAAAACCATAGAAATTCCACTGTTATAGTTAGTTCAGTTAACTATAACTCGCGCCCCCGCAATGCACTGCCGATCACATCACATATTACATCATTCATGACATGGTCAGTGACATCACTGATGACATCACTGATCACATCTCAAATGACATCACTGATGACATCATCCGTGTGACAATCTGATGCACCTTCTCACACACTAATATAACCTTTGATACACCCACTCCACTCACAGGACACGTGACCCTGCCAATAAAAAAGACCGGGCGCATGTTCTCGACGCCATTTCAGAGTTGCTCGCACCGGATGCACTGCGGCCGGCACAGGCACACCGGCATGGGACGGAGACTTTCGGTCCACTGGGGTATGGGTACCGTAACTGCTGAGCGGGTGTACAGCCTGCGGTGATGGCCCGTCCCGGCGGTCTGGACAGCTCAGGTTTTGTGTGCCCTGCTGGACCGCAGTGTAGGCCTGAGCCATCAGACAGCGCAGGCCTACCGGCACGTGGCGTCGCCTCTCTGGTCACATAGTTTGTGGCACCGCAAGGGCTGAGCGGGTGTGCAGCCTGTGATGAAAAGCCCGGTGCACTGGTATGTCCTCTGCCATGGCGAAATCAAGACCCAGCACCAAATGTGAGACCTAGTGGCCTGCGGAGCGGGGCTGCATGATATGCAGGGTACCGTGTCCGCGGGCCCCGGGCTTGGGGCTTGCAGCGGCACATGGTAGGCCCTCTTTTCTACACGCAGGTTGCGAAAGGTGAGCAGAGAGGCTTGTTAGCGCAGCGGTGGTCAGTGACCTCCGGGCAGTGGGAGTGGATGGGGTGCAGCAGCCTAGGTGCGCAGCGATGGACAGTCACCTCCGGGCAGTGGGAGTGGATGGGGTGCAGCAGCCTGGGTGCGCAGCAGCGGGCAGACACCTCTGGGCAGTGGAAGTGGATGGGGTGCAGCAGCCTGGGTGTGCAGCGCGAGCAGACACCTCTGGGCAGTGGTAGTGGATGGGGTGCAGCAGCCTGGATGCACAAAGGCGGGACAGAGAATTAGGCGTGTGCAGTTGTATGTCCTACGTTCCATCCTACGTTTCAGATGAGTAAGCTTGAGGGCTTCACTATGTTCCGGCACGTGGTTGGAGCCACACCGGTGACGGAAAGGTGAGCTGTGAGGGTTTTGTCCACAGTGTGGGCACTCACTGTCCCTCTCCATCTCTTCCTTTCTCTCCCTCACACTCTTTCTCTCTCTCTTCCTCTCTCTCTCACTCTATCTCTTCCTCTCTCTCACACTGTTTTTTTCTTTCTCTCTCTCTACCTCTCTCTCTCTCTCTCTTTCTCTCTCTCTCACTCTTCCTCTGTTTCTCTCTTCCTCTTTCTCACACTGTTTCTCTCTTCCTCTCGCTCACTGTTTCTCTCTCTCTTCCTCTCTCTCTCTCTCACTCTTTCTCTCTGTCTACCTCTCACTGTTTCTTTCTTTTTCTCTCTCTTCCTCTCTGTCACTCTTTCTCTCTCTCTCTCTCTCTCTCTGACGCATGACGTACAATGTTATCTTGCTTTTTGTCTAGCAGGCTGTGATTCACAGATTGATGACCCCCCCCGACACGGACCTCCGGCCACGAGGCGATGACTTCAGTTCCACTCAGTTAGTGCCACCAGAGCTGAGCGCGTGTGCAGCCTGCAATGATGCGTGGCCATCCTGCAATCAAAACCCACTTTGAATTGTGAGCTCGGCTTGACCGCGTGTACGCAACGCCTGAGGAGGTTGCTTCGGCACGTGGTGGACCCTCTTAGACACACGCCGGTGACGGAAGGTGAACAGAGAGGCTTGTTTCCGCAACAGCGAGCAGTCACCTCTGGGCGGTGGGAGTGGATAGTGTGCAGCACCCTGCGTGCACAAGAGCGGGCAGACAGCTCCGACCAGTGGGAGTGGATGGGGTGCAGCAGCCTGGGTGCACAGGAGCGGGCAGACACCTCTAGGCAGTGGGAGTGGATGGGATGCAGCAGTCTGGGTGCGCAGGAATGGGCAGTCACTTCCGGGCAGTGGGACTGGATGGGGTGCACAAGCCTGGGTGCGCAGAGGCGGGCAGATACCTCTGGGCGGCAGGAGTCAATGGGGTGCAGCAGCCTAGGTGCGCAGGGGCAAAACAGAGAATTAGGCGTGTGCAGTTGTATGTACTCTGCCATTACTGATTCTATACTATGATTCAGATGACTAAACTTGAAGACTGCACTATGTCCCGGCACGTGGTTGGAGACACACCGGTGGCAGAAAGGTGAGCTGTGAGGATTCTCTCTACAGTGTCAACACACTCTCTCCCTCTCCATCTCTTCCTTTCTGTCACTCACACTCTTTCTCTTTCTCTCACTCTCTATCTCTTCCTTTCTCTCTCTCACACTCTTTCTATGTCTTTTCCTCTCTCTCTCTCTCTCTCATTCTTTCTTTCTCTCTCTCTTCCTCTCTGTCTCACTCTTTCTCTCTCTCTCTACCTCTCTCTCACACTGTTTCTCGCTTTCTCTCTTTCTTCCTTGTATCTCACTCTTTCTCTCTTTCTCTCTCTCTTCCTCTCTCTCTCACTCTCTCTCTCTTTCTCTGTCTTCCTCTCTCTCACTCTTTCTTTCTCTGTCTCTTCCTCTCTCTCACTCATCTCTCTTTCTCTCTCTCTCCTTTCATGGCCGCATGACGCACAATCTTATCTTTCTTTTTGTCTTGCAGGCTGTGATTCACAAATTGTCGAGGGATGACACGCCACACTTGTACCTACTTTTATTTTTTTGTTTTGTTTAAATAAAATGTTTTATATGTAAATCCATAGATGACTGAGATTCTTATTTGTCCAACCTCACATGCATCTTCTTTACTATAATTGTGCGACATCAGCCAATTTGTTACGTTCCAGATTTCCTAAGCTTGCTGTCACATTTGTTTGTGTGGGGGGGAGGTGAGGGGTGGATGGCGGACTAGGGGCTGGTGGTGGGGGGTGTCGGAGCAGTGTTGGGTGTCCGAGCTGCATGATCGTTGGCTCCATTGCATCTGTTGTCATTCACTTTGAAAGTTAAAAATATCGTCTCAAATACTTAACCACTACTACAAAACACATAACACACCTTCTTAATTTCTAATTTACCTTCGTAGTTGGTATGCAGATTTCAAATGTCACAAACGCATGCAATTCTTTTCTTGTCACACAGTACATCTAATGCACTGCTTTCATCAAGAATGGAACCAGTAATGGCAGAATTTCCCTGTTGCTCCACACATAAATACATATAAAGAACAAATCAAAATAGTTCCTTATTTTTTTTAGATTGCAAAACCTCTCTTTATTGGTTATTTTTGAACTTTCCATATAAACAGTTTTTTAAGGACACATACAGGTGAAAAGTTCAAGGTATTGTATCAGCACTTTCTAGAACATTCTACGACACGTGCAGGTTAAAAGTTCATCATTTTTTTAAACCTTTTGATATTTCTTTTTGCAACATTTTTTTCAACATTTAACTGCACGTGGAGGTCAAAAGTTCACCATTCTTTCAAGTTTGAACTGCACCTTCCAAATACAGTTAGCATGTGTGGTTGAGCTGAGCAAATTTCATCCTATAATATGTACTCCACGTATAAACTGCTTTTTTATTAACCAATCACAAAGATGCTTTTCATCAAAACTAATATACACCCTACTTGTTAGGACACAATACATTTCATCTCCCAGTAGTAGTTCCCCATGTTTAAACATATCTCTTATTCTACTAACGGACTGCATGAGCTACAGACATTTATCCATATCTTGTAGCCATACCTTCAAAATGCTAGTGTGGATTGTAGGACATAGCTTTCTGGTGCAAGAGGTATGCAGAACAGAGACGTATTGACTTATACCTAGGTTTACAAAATGTGCACATTATATGGTTTGCACCGAGAGGATTGAAGTGGCACCAATTGCTCCCTTTGGTTAAAACCTGTTTGCATCTCCAACACCCTGATCTCATGATTGTGCACTGTGGTGGTAACGACCTAGGCACATTGACTGGGGTAGGTTTGGAAATGCTTATGAAAGACACCTTTGGACAATTGATGTTACTTTTGCCTCAAACTGTCTTTGTATATTCCAATATATGCCAAAGACAGAAGTGGAAATGGTCAAACCAATTTTGTCATAAGATTGAAAAATCTAGGAAGAATGTCAACAAAGCTGTGTCTGCATACCTCAGAGACCATAGAATGGGGTTGATTTACAACAACAACATACGTTTTGATATGGCTGATATCTACAGAAGTGATGGAGTACACTTCACAGATAAGGGGAACCAAGTTTTCCTGATTAACTTGAAGCTGTGCATTCGCACTTACATGTAGCTCCAACTAATAAACACAAGGGCTCTTTTTAGAGCTGCCTTATAGTCCCAATTTCGGCTCACAGAGTGTCACCTGCAGTCCGTCGTGCAGGCTCGCAGAGGAAGAGCTGCGGCCCATGGGCTCAGCTCGCAGAGGGAGACCTACGAGCCGTTGGCTCGCAAAAGCACAGCACCGTACTGGCTCGCAGAGGGAGAGCTGTGGCCGGACTCACAGAGGGAGACCAACGGGCCAACAGGCCTGTTAGCAGACACACAGCTATCAGTTAACGGGCTGGCTCGCAGAGATACAGCTGCGAGCCCTTCGAGCTGCAACCCGACGGGCTAACTCGCAGAGGGAGAACAACGGGCCAACAGACCTGCTAGCACAGACAGAGCTACGAGCTAATGAGGTGGCTCACAGAGGTAGAGTTGCGGGCCCGACGGACTGCCTTCTAAAGGCATAGCCGCGAGCTGATGATGTGGGGAGAGGGAGCGTAAAAGGAGTATCTCGCACAGACAGACCTTTGGGATATTTTCAGTATTGCCTCGCAGAGGTAGCATTACGGATGCGATGCCTTTTAGGGGGAGAGATGCGAGCTGATGGACTGAGTCACAAAATGGCTCGCAGTCGCAGAGCTGCAAGCCGACGGACTGGCTTCTAAAGGCATAGCCGCGAGCTGGTGATGTGGGGAGAGGGACCGTGAAAGGGGTATCTCGCACAGACAGAGGGAGAGTTGTGAGCTGACGGACTGAATCACAAAATGGCTGCCAACACTTCCTAGTTTCAACAGTTCGCAGCCAATGAGCTGATGTCACTTCTTGTGATGTCACTTCTTGTGATGTCACTTTCAGTGAGGTCACTTCCTGTGATGCCACGTGGAAGGTCAACGGATCATGACTTCATGTGCTATGATGGCACGCGTCATTATGTCACTTGCATGCTGCCTAACTTGGTCAGTCCTCCCCCTTCCTTTTATAGGACTTGTGCCCTGTTCCCATTCTTCCTTCGTTTATCCAATGTGGTGCTCGGGGGCTCACCACCTCGTTACATACACCCCTAGGTTTGTGGTTTGGTGGTGTGCATCCAGACCGTCGGTGGTGCAAGCTGAACCCCTTCGCTGCTAGGCCTTTCCCCCCCCCAGTGCTAAGCCTTTTTTTGGCTATTTGGGGTAGTTCGCGCTTAGGCCCCTGTACCTTTTTGACCACATAAGGTATCCATGCCAAATTTGCGTCCTTTTCTTCCAACATCATGGGGATTCTAAAGGTACCCAGGGTTTGTGGATTCCCCTGGAGGGAACCCAGAAATTAGCCAAAATACAGCTAAATTTTGTTTTGTTTTTGAAAAATGGGAAAAAAGTGCTGCAAATGAAAGGGTCTATTTTTTTCCCTGCAAATGGTATCAACAAAGGGTTTGTGGGGCTGAAATCACCATTTTCCCAGATTTCAGGGACTGACAGACTTTTGTCAGAAAACCAACATTTTTCACACAGTTTTGGCATTTTACTGGGACATAGCCTGTTTTTGCTATTTTTTGTGCTTTCAACCTTCTTCCAGTTAATGGTAGAAATGGGTATGAAATCAATAATGGCTCCTGGAAAGCTATACATTTTAGAAAAGTAGACAAAAGCCTGAATTTAGCAAGGGGTAATTTCTGTAGATCCTTCAAGGTTTCTTTATAGAAACTAACAGTTGAAAATAGGAAAAATTGAAAATGAGTTAAAAAAAACAGCCATTTGTGGCAACATTTTCACCTGTAACTTCTTCTAATTATGACAGATGTTTAAAAGCAATATACCGTTACATCCCCTGGACCTTTCTGGTTGTGGGGCTATGTAGGACTTGTAGGTTCACCAAGAATCCAACGAACCCAGAGCCAATAACTGAGCAGCGTCTTGCAATGGTTTTTTATTATGCACTGGGTATATAGCAATTAATTTGTGAAAATATATACAGTGACAAATCGGGATGAAAGATACCTATGTATTTCTGAAATTGGAACAAAATAGTTTAGAAACAGTGGCTATTTGCACATTTCCGAAATTGTGAATCCCCATACTAGATGAGATTTATAGGACATTTTTCAAAGTGACTTCTTTTTTACACATTGTCTTTCATTTGGAAGGCAGAAATGCATCAAAAGTCAATAGGTAATAACAGTTGCTCTACAATTTTGTGTTACCCTAAGTCTCCCGATAAAAATGGTTCCTCACTTGTGTGGGTAGGCCTAGTGCCCGCGACAGGAAATGGCCCAAAATGCAACGTGGCCCCACCACATTTTCACAGTGAAAACAGACCCTTTTTTTGCAAAGTGCCTAGCTGTACATTTTAAACCCTAGCTCTGCCGGCACCTAGGGAAACCTAGCAAACCTATACATTTTTGAAAACTAGACACCAAGGGGAATACAGGATGAGGTGACTTGTCTGGCTCTCACCAGGTTCTGTTACCCAGAATCCCTTGCAAACCTAAAACTTTGTCAAAAAAAACAAATTTTCCTCACATTTCTGTGGTGGAAAGTTCTGGAATCTGCGTGGATCCACAAAATTCCACCCACCCCGCATTCCCCAAAGTCTTCTGAGAAAAATGGTACCTCACTTGTGTGGGTAGGCCTAGTGGCCGCGACACGAAACAGCCCAAAATGCAATGTTGACACACCACATTTTCACAGTGAAAACTGACCCTTTATTTGCAATGTGCTTAGCTGTAAGTTTTGAACCCTAGCTCTGCCGGCACCTAGGGAAACCTAGCAAACCTATACATTTTTGAAAACTAGACACCCAGGGGAATACAGGATGGGGTGACTTGACTGGCTCTCACCAGGTTCTGTTACTCAGAATCCCTTGCAAACCTCAATTGTTTTTTAAAAAAAACACATTTTCTTCACCTTTCTGTGGTGGAAAGTTCTGGAATCTGCGTAGATCCACAAATTCCCTACCACCCAGCGTTTCCCCAGGTCTCCCGATAAAAATGGTACCTCACTCATGTGGGTGCCCCAAGTACCCGGGATAGGCAAGGACCCAAAACGTATTGAGGAGACATCAAAATGACCTATCACAAAACCACCTGGTTTTACAAGGGGAGTCACCTAGGTTTTTGGCCCCGGGCTCGGCGACCATCGTGGGAAACCTACCAAACCCACACATTTCTGAAAACTAGACACCCGGAGGAGTCCAGTGAGGTATGGCTTGCGTGGGTCCCCAAACGTTTTCCTACCCAGAATCCCCGGCAAACCTCAAATTTAGCTGAAAAAAATCACTTCTTTCTCAAATTTCTGTGTGGGAAAGTTCTGGAATCTGCGTGGATCCACAAATTTCCTACCACCCAGCGTTCCCCCAGGTCTCCTGATAAAAATGGTACCTCACTCGCGTGGGTGGGTCAAGTACCCGCGACAGGCAAGTGCCCAAAACGTATTGAGGAGACATCAAAATTACCTATCACAACACAACATGGTTTTGCAAGGGGGGGTTACCTGGGTATTTGGCCCCGGGCTCGGTGGCCATCTTGGGAAACTACCAAACCCACACATTTCTGAAAACTAGACACCCGGGGGAGTCCAGGGAGGTATGGCTTGCATGGGTCCCTCAACATTTTCCTACCCAGAATCCCCTGCAAACCTCAAATGTAGCTGAAAAAAAACACATTTTCCACATATTTTTGTGTGGAATCACCGTGCCGACACAAATGTCCTACCCCACAGCGTTCCCCTCAGTCTCCCAAATAAAATGATACCTCAGTTGTGTGGGTGGGGCACGGGCCTGTGACTGGGAAGAGCAAAAAACATAGGGATTAAGGCTATAGCACCGAGAATTCTAAGCGCTATATTTATTAAAAAATACGTTTTTAGCCAATTCTGCATTAGACACCCACACAAGTGAGGTATCATTTTACTCGGGAGACTGCGGGGAACGCTGTGTGATAGGACATTTGCGTTGGCATGGTGATTCCACACAAAAATAAGTGGAGCATTAAAAGTTGCTAAATTGAAGATATGGATGGCCAACTTTTTATACCAAATGTAAGCCTTACGAACAGCAGTGTAAGGTTCCAACCTCTGATCTACTTTATCGACACCGCCCATGTGCTTATTGTAGTCTACAATGCACACAGGTTTGCGCACTTCAGCAACCTAACCCCAAACAGTCACAGGTGAAGCACTGTCATCATGGATGGTAGTCAGCATGCACACGTCCCTCCTGTCCACAAATTTCACTGCTAGCAGTTCCTCAATACGCAAGGCACTGCACTGTCCCATCTGAAGCTATTTGCAAACAAGCTCTTTTGGGTAACCTTTACGGTTAGAGTGGATTGTGCCACAAGCAAAAGTGTCCACTTTGAGCAATTCCTTAAACAATTGCACAGCAGTGTAGAAGTTATCAAGGTACAAATGGTGACCTCTGTTAAACAGTCCTCTAGCAAGTTCCCACACAATTTTCTCTGAAACTCCAAAAGTGGACGGACAACCAGGGGGGTCAATAGTGGAATTCCTACCAGTGTACACCCGGACATTATAGACATATCCTGTCCTACTCTCAGCCAACATATACATCTTAATTCCATAATGTGCCCTCTTGCTAGGAATGTACTGCCTAAAAAACAAACGGCCCTTGAACAGGACCAAAGACTCATCAACAGCTGTTTCTTTCCCTGGAGTATAGATCTCTGAAAATTGATCTACAAAGTGATCAAGAACAGGCCGAATCTTAAAAAGACGGTCACAGTCAGGGTGATCTCGTGGCAACGCCAAAGCATTATCAACAAAATGCAGCATCCGACACAACAGTAAATACCAATCACGACTCATAATTGCAGGAAATATGGCAGTTGCCATCAAGGGACTGGTAGTCCAATATGAAGCCAGGGACGGCTTCCTTATCAAGCCCATCAAAAAAGTCAAATCCAAAAACTTCTTCATCTCATCCAGATTTGTGGGAGTCCACCGGGTAGCTCTAGAGCGGGGCCTAAGTCTGGCACTGTTGTCCCTCAAAAACTGTTCAGCATACAATTTAGTCTGCTCAACAATCTCAGCCAAAAATACATCATCCATAAACAACTGAAAAAACTGTATAGGCAAAAGATTTTCACAATCCACTCTACACCCTGCATCACCACTAAGGCAGACAACACCAGCTGCACCATGATTGGATCATCCCAGAGCCCAGCACTTCCAGTAGACAGCCTTGCAGCCCCAGGCTGCAATCCCGATGTCTCTTGCTGCACCATCGACACATCAGTGTCCTCCTCTAAAACAGGCACTTCATCCGCACTGAGAGTAGCTTCATCATCAGATGATTCCTCGTGGACAGAAAACTCACTGCCAGAATCTTGCACTCCCTCCTCTCCCTCAGACGCACTGTCAGTCTCATAATCCTGCTCAGAGGAAGATTCAAAAAGCATACCAACCACCTGCTGAGCAGTATTTCTTCGGCTAGCCATAATCCTTACTAATAAAGGTAACTTGTCAAACAAGTCAACAACAACAAACACTTTGTCAAATAAGTAATAAACAAAATGTGGCTTCATCACAAAGACCTATATACTCCAAAACTATACCACTCACATGCCAGAAGCAGCTAGACTCACCACCACCTACTCTGCACAGACACAATAAGGATCGACAATATCCCACTAAAAAAGAAAAAAGAAAATTACACATACGACAATACAAAACACATCGCAAAGAATGTCATGCTCAAAACACAAACTAAATATGCTGCCATTATGACACCACTTACAAAAAACTCATTCATGCATGACAATAATACTCATTTGGAGTAAACACAAACAAAATGTTTTTCTTACCAAATAAATCCAACTACGCAAAACTGCAAAACAACCACTGCCGAAACCACAAACAAGAATCAAAAGATTTGTACTAGAATAAAAAGGAGAAATAAAACATTACAATCACATATGCAAATAATGCACCAGCCCACACACAATCCACCAGCAAAGTTAAGGGGTAGGAGGGCCTAAGAGTATAAGGCTGATCTGCCCCCAAGAGGGGCAGAAACAGCCAAAATATTCACCCCCGTAAAAGGTGAGCAACCCTTGCCCAAGAGGCCACTCCCCAACACCAACATTTAAAAAACCCTGGTGTCTAGTGGCTTCTGCCCCCCTTGGGGACAGATGGGCCTAAAAACATATGGCTTATCTGCCCCCAAAGAGGGCATAAATGGCTACAATCATCCCCCCATAAAGGAGAGCGACCCTTGCCCAAGGGGCCGGTCCCCAACAACATTTAAAAAAAAACCCTGGTGTCTAGTGGCTTCTGCCCCCCTTGGGGACAGATGGGCCTGAAATCATATGGCCGGTCCGCTCCCAAAGGGGGCAGAAACGGCCACAAGAATCACCCCATAAAGGGGAGCAACCCTTGTCCAAGGGGCTGCTCCCCGCAAAAATATCCCTGGTGGTCTAGTGGGTCAGAATTTAAAAAAAATATGGACCTATCTGCCCTCCAGGGGGGCAGAAACGGCCACAATAATGCTCCCCAAAGGGGAGCGACCCTTGCCCAAGGGGCCACTCCCCACAAATAAATCCCTGGTGGTCTAGTGGGCCCGATTTTAAAATAAAATGGTGAGATCGCCCCCCTGGGGGGCAGACACAGCCAAAAACATTGCCCCCAAAGGGGAGCGACCCTTGCCCAAAGGGCCACTCCCCACAAATAAATCCCTGGTGGTCTGGTGGGCCCGATTTTAAAATAAAGTGGTGAGGTCTGCCCCCCTGGGGGGCAGACACAGCCAAAAACATTACCCCAAAAGGGGAGCGACCCTTGCTCAAGGGGCCACTCCCCATAAATAAATCCCTGGTGGCACAATTTAAAAAAAAAAAAAGGCGAGATCTGCCCCCTAGGGGGGCAGACACAGCCAAAAACATTGCCCCCAAAAGGGGAGAGACCCTTGCCTAAGGGACCGCTCCCCACACACAGTTAATCACATTTAAAATATAAAAAACATAAAAATTCCCTGGTGTCTAGTAGGCATTCCTGCTGCACGATTGTGCGATCGTGCAGCAGGAATGCTCAAAAGAGGCATCGGAGGAAAGGAAAACCCTTTCCTTTCCCCTGATGCCTCTTTAGTTGAAATGCCCCCCCTACCCGAGAAGAAACTCACCTCCTCTCTGCAGACGCGCTGGAAGCAAATGGCTTCCAGCGTGTCCTGTATCATTTAATGACATCAGCGTGCGAGGCGCGCTGACGTCGTTAGATGACGTGGAGGGGGCGGGGGAGGCAGGGTAAGGGCTTCCCCTGTCTTCCCCGGTGGGGGCAACCTAAAGGGCGGCCCACGGGGGGAGCACCAGCGCTTTCCCCGTGGGTGGGTGCTAGGACAGCCGGGAGCCGTCCGACGCACACGCCCACCGTGACATCGAACGGCTCTTGGCCGTCCGACGCATGGAAAGGGTTAAGGGCGATACCATCACGCCCTTTATTAAACATCACTCCAATTTTCTCCTCAGTACAGAGAAAGGCTGCACTCCAAGAATTTTTCATTTATTTTGAAGACAGCGCTTGCAAAAGGAACACGTTTTGGCTGTTCACTCAGCCTTTGTCAACCTTAAAGAGAGCCTAATTATCTTCCCAGATTAAATACTTTCCACATGTGTGCAGGTAAGTAAACATGGACAAAATACTTTCAGTTTTTAAAGCAACTAAATGCAGTATTTACTTCATTTGTGTCCATTTTTGCCTACACATGTTAAAAGAAAATTTAAATCCGGAAAAGAGCTCAACAACAGTTCTGGCAGCTTTTTTAGACGCAAAAATCAAAAATGTATTCAATAACTTTCTTTTTGTTTTCTGGTGATTGTACCTTGAGACAGTCACTTTCATTAAGATTTACTTCTACTTTTTAGGGTCCTTTAAATATTCTGTCCCAATACAGGAGCATTATGTAGTCTTTGTACAGTCACAAAATAAACTTATTTTGCATTCCCAGAAAACATGCTTCATATTTTCTTTCAATAACCATCTGTTACAGGCTGCTGCAACGCTGCAACTCGCAAACAAGCACTATCGACCAATAATCAAGTCTCTTGCTCTCACTGCTCAGCTTCATGCCTTCAGCAGTGCCTGACTCCGAGCAACCTCAATATCCACTATACAAAAAAGTGTTTGTACCAACATGTACATTGTTTAGCAAGCACATGCCTTTACCATGCATGCCTTTACCACAAATATGTAAGTATTTTACAGGAAAATATAAACCCTATATATATATATATGCAATGATATGAAGTATTTTGTTTATGTCCATGAAAATGTTTGAGCACTAGCACTTTAAAAATGGGGGCTTCAGTTAAGCAGTGTCATGTGATCAAGGCCGCTTGGACGGCAGAAACGCGTCATGGCTGACATCTGTGTTTGCTGGAAATAAATCTGCACTATAGCACAAATTCTGGGTCTGCGCTCGTTATTCTTGGAGGAATTATTGCGAGGTGATTGATGTGTTACCGGCTTGGACTGGCGCCGGATCGTGGACCCCCCTTGTGAAGATGGCTCCGTAATCTACAGCCTTTTATCTTGATTAGCTTTTCCCGGGTCACTGCGGACGTGGTGGTTTCCTGAGGCGAGGCTTTCGAGGTATTGTGTGAAATCCGGAACGGAATGGACGGAGCCCCCTGTTTTGAATCTCATTGAGCTGCTGAATTGGTTGGAGTACCAGCACGAGTAGAGCTGAGCTGAGTCAGTGTTTGGTCGAAAAAACGAGTGGAAGTCTTGTCGGAGCTCGTATAAAAGGAAAAAGGATTCCGAGGAATTCGCTCGGCTGAGTGAACATCGGAAACAACATCAAACGAGCAAGCAAGCAAAACGAGAGAAAGTTTTAACAAGTTCGGCAAGGCAAGGTACGGCAGAATATTCAACAGTGTTTCATTACAGGTCAAGGGGTGTGCTTTCCCGGTAACTCGCTGAATCATAAACTGAATGAAAGGAATGAGTAAAGGGAAAAAGTGTTAAACGGTGATTGTACGTGAAGCACTAAAACAATAATCAGTGCAATTTAATGCGGACAAGATGTCGGTTGACACGCTTAGGAGCCGGGAACAGGCAGCGGAGGAAATGTTTTTGGAAATCCTAGGGGAATCGGACACAAATGGTGCTGGCAGAGTGGAGGAACAAAGTAGTAAATCAATTGGGCTCAAAGATAAATATAAGGTTTTGGAGAAGTTAAAACGACAGGAGCAGTCTAAATGGTGGGAGGCACGTTCCCTGAAGAGATATTTAGATATGGGGAGAATACCCAGAGGGCTCCACATAATGATCACACTGAGTTATGAGGCACCCAATCTTCTCATGTTAGCAGAATGGGGGGAATGTAATCTCGAGTCATCCCGCAGACTGGTACAAATACTAGTAAAGTATGCAGATATCGACAGGGATGAGCTCCAAATTAAAATAGATAAATTGGAGGAAGAGATTAAAGAACAAGAAAATGGCTCGGTAGTTGGTCAGAAATTGCGGGAAGAAATGATGGTGAGACTTACCAAAGAGGAAGAAAAAATTAAGGCAAGAAAAGCATATAAATTCAAAAGGGACCGTGAGGACTATGCTAATGGACAGATATTTACATTCGCTAGACGCTATGATTCGATAAGAATGGCAACAGTAAGTAAACGTATGCAAACGGATTATCAGGCATCCAAGCAAGCAGAAGGAGGTAAAGAAGTAGGGGAATCAGCTTCTGCATCAGATCTCAGCTCAGTGACTGAGAGTGAGTCGGACAATGAAGGCCAAAGAGTAATGAGTGCACATAATGGAATTAAGTTTACCTTGGGGGAAGAGTTGGGCATTTTAAAACAGGGAAGACGGGAAACGCTGCGACCTCGCAACAAAGGAGCGATTGTAAAACCCGCTCACAAAGAAGAAGGAGTAGGCGCCAGGCCAACCAAATGCGCAGAGAACACGAAACGGGGTCGGGGAAGAGCGAGATATTAATGAAAGACGACATTAATAATATGATCTCAATGGACAACAAAAGCATCAATAGTATTATTAAGGAGCAGAATGCCAATACCATCATCAATTTGGCTAGCATTGATCTATCAGCAGCAGAAGCTCAGTTGTTGTCCTTGGGACTTTCTCATTGCCCTGAGTCGAATTTTAACTATGTCAGGACAAGAGCGGATGTCTATCAGTATATCAGAAAGCTGAAACTTAAGAAATTTAATTTACAAAGGACAGCGCCTAGTCAACCAGGAAATACATGCCAAGGACTCGAAGAGTTTCACCCCCAGGACTGACGGTCTCTGATATAGGCTTATATCAGGACTTATGTGATCTAGAAAGTGGTGTTGAATTGTCCCACAATGTTGAGAATGTACAAGGGTTGTCTCCCCTGGCAACCAATGTGAGACCGGCAACACCTTTCAAACCGAGGTCTAAATTTGTCCCAAACATGGCTAGGGATGGTTTGGATATGTTTAGTGAACAGGTAGTGTCCCAAATTAAAAAATTGAATATGGAAATCAATGGACCAGCAAAGAGAAAATATACCGACAGGGAGAGACAATATAACCAACTAATTACCAAACTGCAAAATGAAAAAGTGATAATAAGAACGTCTGATAAGGGCGGTAATATTGTCCTATGGCCGGAGAAAGAATATATGGAGGAGGCATATGGCCAACTGAATGACCAACAATGTTACAGGAGAAGCAATCCCTTGAAATTTAAGAGCATACAGGATTCCTTGTTTAAGCATCTGCTGGCTTGGAAAAGTTTAGGTCTTCTCAGTTGGGAAGAATATAAATACCTCAAAAATGATTACCCATTGGTCCCAGTGATTTATTTTATACCCAAAATCCACAAGAGTATTGATAAACCACCTGGGAGATCAATAATTGCAACTTGTGACGGGCCGTTAGAAAATGTTTCTAAGTATATTGACTATTTTTTACAAGGATTCATGAAAAATTTGAGCTCTTATGTGCAAGACACGTGATTTTTGGGGAAAAATTGACAATATTATTTGGAATTCTGACTATCTACTCATAGCTTTGGATGTCTCATCCTTGTATACATGTATTCGGAATAAGGATGGGATGAGAGCAGTAGAGTATTTTCTTAATTCAAGGCCCATAGTATTTGCACAGCATACTAAAATGTTGTTGGATATGTTGCTTTTCTGTTTGGAGAACAATGTTTTTCTTTTTAATGGTCAATTGTTTCAACAAATCCAGGGAGTGGCTATGAGGGCCAGCTTCTCCCCCAGCTATGCCTGTTTATTTATGGGCTGGTGGGAGGAGCTGGTCCTCATGAGGCAATATGAGAATACGTATAAAACTAATGTCATTTCTTGGATGCGATTCATTGATGACTTATTCATTATTTGGAGGGGCAACAAGGAGAGTGAAATAGAGTTTATAGAACAAATAAACAGGAATGATATTAATTTACGATTTACATCTACAATAAGTGAGAGCAATATAACATTTTTAGATGTGCAGGTCCAAGTTATTGACAATGTTTTAAATACAACTCTTTTTAGAAAGCCCACTGCAGGAAATACATTGCTGCATGCGCCGAGTGCCCATCCTCCCCATCTTATTAAGAGTATTCCCTATGGGGAGATGTTGCGCATTCGACGAATATGCAGCAATAATGATGAAGCAGAGAAAAAGCAAGAGGGAAGTTGCGGTAGGTTTTTAGTCAGAGGTTATAGTCCTAGAATAATTGAGGCAGCTATAAAGAGATCTAGAGTTCAAGCGAGGGAGGATCTCTTAAAATATAGAGCCAAGAGGACAAATCAATGGATAAAGATAAGAATGAAACTCCGCAACCTACGAGATTGATCCTCTCTTACTCCAGGCAGGAAAAACAAATAAGAGCAATTATGAGACGCCACTGGCATTTTATTCATGATGACCCGATAATTGGGAATTCAGTTTTATCTAAACCATCTATCACTTTTAGGAGAGGTATAAGTATGGGAAATATGCTAGTGAGCAATAGCCAGGAGAAGAAAGTGCCGGAGACATGGTTAACGGCCAGAAAGGGCTTTTTAAATGTTCATTGTGTAAAGCTTGCCAATTTGGTATTAATACAAAATCCTATACAACTGCATTCAGTAATAAATTTCATGAAATCAAACAGCATTTAACATGTAAAAGCGAGTTTGCTGTATATGTTCTCGAATGCAGTTGTAAACTTAAATATATAGGTAGTACCAAATTGGCGGTGCATAAGAGAATCCTGCAGCATGTAAGAGCAATCGTTAATAAGGACCAAAATTACCCAGTGGCTCGGCATTTCGAGGTCTTACTTGACAGTGACCCGAAATATTTACAATACTTTGCCATTGAGGCCATCCCCATATCTAAAAGAGGTGGGGATAGGGAGTCCAAATTGAGACGCCTGGAGACTAGTTATATTTTGGAATTCGATTCCAAGTATCCGGGCGGTCTCAATGCCACTGAGGATCTGTACACTTTCCTTTAATTATTGTTGCATCCTTGTCTAACCATAATATTTAGCTGGTTTTTAGGAACATATCTTTTGAAGTTTTTAGGTTTTATAGATATTTATGATCTTATCCACATATATTTATATATTTAGACATATATATTTTTTATATGATCTTAATTGAATGGTTACAGGCATAGTATACTACTCAGGTGGATACATGAAATTCCCTTTAACTATTTAGGATGTAGTTTATATAGTGTGTGTCTATGGGACCATGAATTTATATGACCTTTTAACAATGTTCAGTAGATAGACCAGGAGAACAATATACCTCAATTGCATCATATCCCTTTCAGCTAAACAAAGTCTCTCCATACCTTGTATGTAAAGTTTGGCCATTGGATTTTCAGCATAAAAGAAGCACTCAGCACTTTAATATTGGTTTACATAAATGTTTGTTTTGACATATATTGTAGCATGTAGTCACTTTATTAACTAAATATGTTGTAGCAGGTCGTATCTTAACCCAGAATGAAAATATATAGTATTAGCATTTGAAGCGGAATACGATTTAGAAGTTTCATTCAAGGGGGAGTGCATTTATAGGAGTAGGGCAAGTTTGACCATCTCAACTATAAGACTTGTAATTGTGCATTGTAAAAAGGACTACACAAATATGTCAATTTGTTTTTAAATTCAGTTTTTTAGCACATTTTCACGTTGTATAGAGGGCACTTTTAGGAATTTTAAGGCACTACAAATTAATTTTCAGGACATGATATGATTTGTTCAATTTTAAGCATTTATGCGCATATTAAATAATGGATATTAGAAACAAATGTATAGAATTTATATTTATAAAAGTAATTGTTGTTACATTGTTCTATTATTCAAATTAAGGCATTTATGCAATGATATGAAGTATTTTGTTTATGTCCATGAAAATGTTTGAGCACTAGCACTTTAAAAATGGGGGCTTCAGTTAAGCAGTGTCATGTGATCAAGGCTGCTTGGACGGCAGAAACACGTCATGGCTGACATCTGTGTTTGCTGGAAATAAATCTGCACTATAGCACAAATTCTGGGTCTGCGCTCGTTATTCATGGAGGAATTATTGCGAGGTGATTGATATATATATATATATATATATATATCTCAAACAAAAAGGTCGCCCCACATGAAGATGCCACCACGGAGAGTTAAAATGGCTTTAATTGAAGATTTCAGTGCGGCAGAGTAGCAGTCTCCCCCTCCATCCATACACTGCCCAACCTGTTTCAAACACATGGTGTTCTTGTTCACGGGCGATGGAAAAGGAAATGGCAGTCAATAATGAGGAACACCTGATAAATGCACCAAGACCCGCCCCAGTGGGCGTATGCTGCAAAGCATGTTGGTACTTGCAGTTCCTCACAGTTTAACCCCAGTGGGTGCCACCATGACCTTCACAATAATCCTCGTTGTTTTACCCCAGTGGGTGAGACGGCAGCTGTAACTCTGTCAGACTGTCTTTAAATGTCTCTCAATGCGGCCCCTCCACTCCAATGCGCTCAGTGATCCCAAGCGCAGGATCTGCATGACTCGCAGCGGGCATCTTCGCGGCCGAGCAAAGCCGCTAACATCAAACAAGAAGGTCGTCCCACATGAAGATGCCACCACAGAGTTAAAATGCCTTTAATTGAAGATTTCAGTGCGGCAGAGTAGCAGTCTCCCCCTCCATCCATACACTGCCCAACGCGTTTCAAACACATGGTGTTCTTGTTCACGGGCGATGGAAAAGGAAATGGCAGTCAATAATGAGGAACACCTGATAAATGCACCAAGACCCGCCCCAGTGGGCGTATGCTGCAAAGCATGTTGGTACTTGCAGTTCCTCACAGTTTAACCCCAGTGGGTGCCGCCATGAACTTCATAATAATCCTCGTTGTTTTACCCCAGTGGGTGAGAAGGCAGCTGTAACTCTTTCAGACTGTCATTAAATGTCTCTCAATGCGGCCCCTCCGCTCCAATGCGCCCGGTGATACCAAACGCAGGATCTGCATGACTCGCAGCGGGCATCTTCGCGGCCGAGCAAAGCCGCTAACATCAAACAAGAAGGTCGCCCCACATGAAGATGCCGCCACGCAGAGTTAAAATGCCTTTAATTGAAGATTTCAGTGTGGCAGAGTAGCAGTCTCCCCCTCCATCCATACACTGCCAAACGCGTTTCAAACACATGGTGTTCTTGTTCACGGGCGATGGAAAAGGAAATGGCAGTCAATAATGAGGAACACCTGATAAATGCACCAAGACCCGCCCCAGTGGGCGTATGCTGCAAAGCATGTTGGTACTTGCAGTTCCTCACAGTTTAACCCCAGTGGGTGCCGCCATGAACTTCATAATAATCCTCGTTGTTTTACCCCAGTGGGTGAGAAGGCAGCTGTAACTCTTTCAGACTGTCATTAAATGTCTCTCAATGCGGCCCCTCCGCTCCAATGCGCCCGGTGATACCAAACGCAGGATCTGCATGACTCGCAGCGGGCATCTTCGCGGCCGAGCAAAGCCGCTAACATCAAACAAGAAGGTCGCCCCACATGAAGATGCCGCCACGCAGAGTTAAAATGCCTTTAATTGAAGATTTCAGTGCGGCAGAGTAGCAGTCTCCCCCTCCATCCATACACTGCCAAACTCGTTTCAAACACATGGTGTTCTTGTTCACGGGCGATGGAAAAGGAAATGGCAGTCAATAATGAGGAACACCTGATAAATGCACCAAGACCCGCCCCAGTGGGCGTATGCTGCAAAGCATGTTGGTACTTGCAGTATATATATATTTATATGTATATATATATATATATATCACCACGAAAATCCCAGGAATGTATCCGCTACGGCAGCAGCAGCAGCGCAACACCACAGGCACAGACTCCAAAGGCAGAAGTATTTAACAGATGGGTTTATTCACACATCTATGTCCAAAATGACGCGTTTCGGCCGCCAGACATGCGGCCTTGATCACACAACGCGCTGCTGGTGAGTACATGCATTATATACAGGTGATAATAGTAGTCTTTTTTTCATGTTTACCTGCATGACCGGGCGATTTTACGACAATAGTGAAAGTGAGTAGGTCATTTACAACAGGTTTTCGCTTTACTGTTTAAAATCAGGCTGAGCTATATATGGTATTCAGTGAGTATCCCAAACATGGTGAATAGACATGTGGCACATCAACTGTAATAACCCACGCTGCGTGTGCCCCAATCAAGATGGACATGTATAAATAATGCTAGATGTGACTGTCCCGGCTATGAATAGCTAAAGGATGTGAATCATGAGCATATCGGTAGGTTAAAACAATACGTTATAACTGCATAATACATATTACATCAATGATTCACTGCGTTATTTGTGTCACAAATACAAGTCAGTGCATGTATATAAAAAATGGCAATGATCCCAGGTGGGAGATAGTACAGAAGTGGAGCCCTGCTTCTCGGTATATTATCGCGTGCGTGCGCACAATAGTTGTTCTCACATTGTGTAGAAATGTTCTCTATGGGATATATATCGTATATCATGTAATCTACGTTATGCCTGATTTAGATAAAATGCCAGCTGTGGTGTTGAGCAAATAAGCGAGTGCTACTACTAATAAAAAAGTGCTTAACTGATTTGTAGTGAGAGGTAAGGCAGTGCCAAAGTAATGTGTAGCGAAAAATTTAAAATAAATGAATGAAAAGAAAAAATGTGAGCGCATAACATACAATGATCTAGGTGTTAGAAGGAAATGTTATGTAACATATGTTAGCGCACATAGTGTTCTATATACAGTGTGGTGATCCAGAAATTCAATTGAAAAATTAAATCAAAAAATTAAATTTAAATGGCTCAGAATGCGCAAATGGGAATACACCTTGCGTTATTTATGACAGACATTAGTGGTAATGTATAGCTATAACAAATATGACTGCGTTAATGCAATAAGTCTTGTGTTTCGCGCGATAACAGCATGTAAGTCATAGGAAGAAAGAGGACATCACAAATTAAAATTAAAATTAAAATTTAAAATTTAAATTAGGTGCTATACCTATGTGGGCCACTTAGTTCAGACCCAATAGGGAATAACAAAACCAAAGATTGCTGGGAACATAAAGTGGAGCACTAGGCACAAGGAACAAAAGGAACAGAAAATGGCCACATGATTTCAACTCTACAGAAAATTGTGCAAATCCTCACTGGTGTTAAGGCCTGAGGGTGTCTTAGTGTTGAATTCTAGTATATATTTGCTTTCAAGTTGGCGTAACAGTTTTTCCCGGTTCCCCCCTCTTCTTAAGATAGGTATGCAATCAATTACAGAGTATCAGTGGTGGTCCAGATTGTTATTATGGACCTCCCTAAAGTGTCTGGCGACTGGGTATGCTGGGTCATTGTTCACTATGGCTCTCAGATGTTGCAGGATGCGTAAATGCACCTGTAGCTTGGTGCTTCCAATGTAGCGTAACTTGCAATCACACTCAAGCAGATAGACTGCAAATTCAGTTCTGCAAGTCAGGCGGTGTTTGATGATGAGGGGTTGTTTTCTAAAGGTAGAATCTACCTGGGTCATGTTTCTGCCAAACTTGCAAGCCCTGCAGCTGTGACAATTGACAAAACCTTTCATGTCGGAAAGCCAGTTAGATTTTGTGACTATCTCAGGGCTGTTTTTCACTAGAGCATCGCGCATTGAGAAGGCACGCCTGTAGGTGATATCAGGGTGTGCTGTTACTATGGGGCCCATGATTGGATCTGATTTATTTATCACTGATCTGATCGCGCGTTCCTCTGTGTTATGGGTGATGATGAGTCTGGTAGTCACTGTGTGTGCCTGTAATTCACTACTGGCGGTAGTGCTGGCTAGACTGGGTCTACCTGTGAGGAGTTCTTCCCTGGGAATGGTGTTAGCTCTTGTGATGGCTTTATTAATGTTGTCTTTGGAGTACCCTCGTTCTCTGAACCTGCTAAATGCCTCTTGTTGACATGCTTTCAGATCCCCCTCTGCACTGCAAATCCTACGTATGCGAAGCATTTCTCCGTACGGGATGCTGGTAATCAAGTGTCTGGGGTGAAAGCTGGAGGCGTGGAGAGTAGAGTTACCTGCTGTGGGCTCTCTGTGCAGTCGGGACTGTAATGCCCCATTGGATATATACAACATAACGTCAAGGAATTCTATTGAGGTTTCACTGATGCTAGCATTGAATTCAAGATTAAGCTGGTTGTTGTTAATCTCCTCGACGAATGCATTTGCGCTGTCAGTGTTGCCTCTCCAGATCACAAAGACATCATCGATGTACCTCATCCAGGTGACCACATTGTTGTTAAATGCAAATGAGTGTTCCGCCATTAGGGCCCGCTCCTACCACCACCCCACATGTAAACATGCGTAACTGGGAGAGAAGCAGGCTCCCATGGCGACCCCCCTCATCTGCTGGTATACCGTTTTGTCAAACATGAAATAGTTATGAAACAAACACCACTCAATAAGGAACAAAATGAATGCATTGTGTTTGTAGCAGTGAATGGGTTTTTTGTCCAGGAAATGTTTGCAGGCTTTGATGCCGTCTAGGTGGCAGATGCTGGTGTACAAGGAAGTGATGTCAAGTGACATCAAAATGTAATCATCATGCCATGGGATGTCTTTGATCTTGAGTAAAAAATCACTGGTGTCTTTTAGATATGTGGGTAGGTTGGTGACCAGGTCCTGTAGAAAGAAATCTACATATTTAGAGATGTTTTCACATACGTTCTTTCTAGCAGAAATAATGGGGCGGCCAGGTATGGGGTTACAACCTTTGTGCACTTTAGGGAGAAAGTACAGGATGGGAAGCACCGGTGAATCTGTCTGGAGAAAAGCATGTTCGTCCTTACTAATAACCCCTTGTGATTTGAAGGTGTTAAGATGTTTTTTGAGTTCTTTGTTGCTTTTGGCCACCTCATTGTGGCTAGATGTTTTGTAGCAGGATGTGTCAGACAAGTGTCTATTTGCTTCCTCTAGGTAGAGCTTCCTGGGCCAGAGCACAATGTTGCCCCCCTTGTCCGCCTTGTTGATAATGACCTCGTTTTCCTTGTTCAATTTCGTCATCAAATCTTGATATTTTTTGTTGTTTTGCTGTTTATGCCAGGTTGGTCTGCGTTTGGTTTTGACATGAAGTGTTTTTAGTTCATCAGTTATGACATCACTGAAAATGTCAATGGCATCCCGTGCCATTACTGGCATGAAGGTCGAGTGTGGTTTGAAGGGACTAAACACTTTTGATGAAATTGTAATTCCTTCTCCCTGCAGGATTTCCTGAGTGGACATGGGCTCTACAGCTGATTCCAGTTCGACCAGAGTACGAATTGTGGGAATATCAGACACTGTTAGATTGGCTCCCACTGTTGGTGTGATGGCTGTTGTGGGCTGAGTGTCATTGTTGTTGTGTTTAAGTTTGAAGAACTTGATTAATTTGAGTTTACGAATGAATTTGAAGACATCAATGCGGGTATTACCATAGTCAAAACTGCTCTCTGGGCAGAAAGTTAAACCGAGGCAGAGTAGCTGTTTCTCCGCCTCCGTGAGGTTAATGTCACTGAGGTTAATGATAGTTTTGGTGTTGTTTTCTACTTGCGCCTCCAGTTTCCTCGCCTCTTGTTGCCTGGTTTGAGCTTTGCGGAGTTTCCTTCTTTCGTGCCTTTCTGCGGTTGCGTCGGCGTTTTATATATATAGAGAGAGAGAGAGAGAGAGAGAGAGAGAAAGGATGTATACTTACCTGTAAAATGCTTAAATTTACTTGTAAGACCTTTACCACACATATACCTTTCCCGTTCATGGTTTTACAACAAAATGGGTGGTAAAGGTTATGCGTGGTAATGGAATTCACGTTGTAATGGCCATGTTGTAATGACATGCATTCCAATGGAATGCGTGGTTCCGTCATACTTCCAACCATGAATGGGCAGGCTTAACCTTTGTCCTGTTGTGTAGTTTCTATAAATCTATATAGGATCTGCGCATTTAGACAACATAAACTAAGGGATTGGTGTCCAGACTGATTCTAGATACCCCCAAAGGATAGGTTAGTCTGTAGACCAGATAGCTCACAGTGCCACTATAAGCCCCACAACCTTACCAAGAAACGAATAGTTTCTGGCAACTATCGAACATGACAACCCTGACCTCTCAGGGATTGTGGAAACAGTGTTTCTTAACACAAGCACTGAATCATTTCATCTTAAACAGTTATATGTCAGTCTCTCCATCTTAGTCTGCCCTTATGGAGAGGCAATATGTAGTGTAAGATCCCAGTCGAGGCGTCGGCGCGAAATGGCAGCTTGTCAAGTATAGTCTGTCACTTCTTCGGATTTCGCAGTCGGCATTGGGTGCCACTGATTTTTCTTTTCTCGTTCATTGGAGGTCCCCAGGTGAGATTCATGGTCGTCTGCTGTGTCTGGGTGTGGCAACCCCAGGAGGTCTAGCGCATCCCCCAGGTCTGTTACATGTTAATACTTATTGTTGTGAGCAAAGGATAGTCCAAAGGGGTACGTCCAGCGGTATCTGATGTGCTCGTGGTGCAGTTTTTCTGTTACCATGGCTGAATTGTTGACGACGTTGAAGGGTTGCTTACGTCAAGTCCGATACAAGGTGCAGTTGAATCCTTGATAGGTGATCACGTCTTTTTTTCGGACTGCCTGCAGTATCGCTTCCTTCACTTTAAATGAATGTAGTTTGACTAGGACATCCCGTGTACGGAGTCGCTCTACTGGGGCCGATCTCCCCACCTGGTGGCATCGCTCTACCTTGATGTTCATGTGATCTTTGCCTATTATTTCGCCAAACAGGCCCAGTACAAAAGCTTCTAGATCTGGTCCCTCTGCCCCCTCCTCCAGGTCCCTGATTCTTATATTATCCCATCTGAACTTATTTTCAAGGTCTTTATTTTTCAGTAGAGCTGCGTGGAGTTGAGTTTGGAGGTATTTTACTGCTTCAAAGTTTCTGTCGCTTTTTGCTCTAGATCAAGAGTTTTGGCCTCCAGATCTAGTGTCCTGGTGCCTATGGAGTCCACGTCCTGTTGCAGTGTGGCCATGCGACCGGTTAGTTCTGCCTTTAGTTGGTCGATGGATGCTGCCATATCCTGCTTGAGATCTGCACGTAGTTCTGCTCTAAGAGAGGCCACAAGTTCGTCTTTGGTGAGGGCCATATCCCTTCTTGTGTCTTCCTGCTTGCAAGCATCTTTTTTTCAGTTGTGTGAAATAGCTGGACACCCTGTTTGAGGATTTCTTAGGTGCCACATGCGCTGACCCTTGGCCTCCTGCTGATTTCTGCTGGGGGAATTTCTCCTGATGAGTATTTATGCTTGAGCTGGAGCTGTATCGGTTGTCTCCTAGGTCTGCTTCTCCTAAACATTCACCATGCCTGACTCAGGCATGGGTTTGCCTGGTTGCTTTAGAGCTGCTCCTTGCGACCCCCCTTTCTTAGGTCGTCAGGCTTAGCCTTTTTGTTTTGATTTGCCTCGCGTGCCTCGCGGAGTACAGGGTGGGGTAGCTTCCCCCAGGTGTTCCTTTATTGAAGCGCTGTGCAACCTTGGGCCACGGCCACCATTTTAAGGTCCTCATCTTTCCTCAATGCCGCTGCCGCTTTCAAAGCCCGCTGTGTTCTCCCTCCCGCAGGGGCCTGTCTCGCTGCACCCTGGAGGATTCCTCACCACTTTTCTTGAAGCGTCACCTCTGTTGGGCTTCCTCCAATGCTGGCTCCTCAGCATCGCTTGTGCCTCCGTTGTTTAGTCGTTGCAGTCTCCTCCGGTGCGTTTCCGAGTCCCGGGTGTTGAGTCGATTTTTCAGACTTTACGCTATGATTATTTTCTCCCAGGGCGGAAGTGGTCAGGAGGGGGCCGCCGCATGGCAACTCCTTCTTGCGCCGGCCCGCTCCGCCATTTTGACTGCTCTTGCTTTGCTCATCTTCAGGTGCGGATCAGCACTATACTTCTTTTATCCAGGCTTTTGCCGGTCCTTTGTCATCCCCTGGGCATTCCCGTGGGCAATCCGTACCTTGAACTATGGATTCGCCCCAGTTTTCTCGTTAGTTAGTCACGGCAGCAGCGGAGCCAGTGTGGATTACTTCCACCCAGCCATCTTGCCGGCCAAAGCCCCCGACAAATAGACTTTGAATGAGTATTATAGCTGTTTCATGTTAAAAGTTACAGATTAAAGTTTATAATCGTACTTTGACATTTTCTAGGATCCAGCTATAGCCCGGTAAATTAAAATTACTTTTTGAGGGTTAGTCCCTGGAGGAACATACCAAACTTTAATTCTGGACATGTTCTACATTTAAATATCAGGGATACAACTGTGTGAACAAAAGAGTGTGCCTAGGGGTGGCATATTAATATTTAAAAGCAGGTTTTTCCACAAGTCAAAAGGGTTATTTTGACAGGTTTGACAGCACGTTTTAGCTGCTGTAGTCAGTCTACACATGGTAGGCCTGAAGCCATGTTTTACAGGACAAACATATCGATAGCACAATAGGTGCTGCAGTCCACAGGTGGCATTTAATTTCCAGGTCCTGAGCACATCTCTACACCATATACTAGGGACCTGTCGGAAAGATAAATATGTCAATAAGGGATAAGGTAATTTAACCATGTTTAAAGAGAGAGAACCAGCACTTTAGAAAAAGGCAGATTTGCTACATTTTCAAGACCCCTGCACTGCATTGTGAATGGTCTCTGTCATGTTTTATGTAAGCTATGTTTCTAAGAGATAGATGTACGATGCTTTTTTTAGGTCGCAAACAGACCGTTTGCAAGCGGAAAAATGCATTTTTCTATGTACAAAGCCCTATTTTGCTATTCGGTAACCTATTACTGAATTGCAAAATGGGTTCGTGATTCGGTATTAGGAAGAGGCATGTTAAGGGAGTTCCCTCCTAATATTGACTCGCAGTGGTATTGTAGTGTAGTTCCTATTTCCCTAATAGGCTCTGCGCATTGGAATAATATACCCTATAGGTTTGACATACGACTGAGGTCAGTATGTCCCTATTGAGTATATTAAACTTAATTACTTTTTGCCAGCTAGCTCAGAGGCCACTAGAAACTCCTTGTAAACAAGAAGGGAGTAGTTTCTGGCAACCGCATAAACATGACAACTTTGTTTCCCTTTAGAATCGGAACACTCTCAGAATCGTGGAAACAATAGATAACAGTTTCACTCAGCTAATCGTGCATGCTTAGTTTCCTCAGAGTTACACAGAAAGAATAGACGGGCGTTTCAATAAAAAGGATTTATTGAACAGTCTTGTTTCTCGTGTAAGAGATATGAGCTGTTATGATCACAAGACAGTATGCAAGATATATAATGTACAGCGTAAGCAGTGGAAAGAAATAATACTGCGCTAGCAATATCTTTTAGCATATATTCACATACATAAATAACATGAGCTAAAAATGCGAGTACTCATAAGATGCTTCTCTAAGCTAGTTCTACCCCAGTGTACCTAACCTAGTCTAGGTGTAGGGCAAGGTAAGAAGTAGGTGAAGTATTCTGTAGTATGGTATACCAAGAGTATGTTAAGTCTAGTATGCCAAGAGTCCCTCTAGGTTCTAGTCAGCTCCATACCTTGAGAATGAAAGAGGTGGGAATCTCCTTCCGGATCTCAAACTCTAACACCCCGCGAAGGGAGTCAGAACACTGGAAGCTGGATTCTCTGTGAGCAGGGATGACAGCATCTTCTCAGTGCGTCAGGCCGGGATACGGGCTCCTCTGAAGTCGAGGTCTCCTTTAACTTGCTTGGGCAAGGGAAGGTATATTTATACCTGGTAGGTGCCTTGGAATGTTAGCATTGACGTGAAGTCGGACAGAGGAAGACGTCAGGAATGAACCCTTAAGGAATAGTGGTTCATGCATAATAGATGAGTTCTTGGAGAAATCAATAATCCTGTGCTGGGCTTAGGGTTTGGTTTCTAAGAACTCGTTGTGACGTTAGGGTGGACGGATGTCGGTGACCATGCCTGTATTTGGAGTGCATGGCTAATGCCTAAATAAGGACTGGGATTCTATGCCTACATAAGGGCAATGCGAATTGTGCCTATATAAGGACATGTTTCAGGAAAACCTATATACGGACACCTAAAGCGGAATACAACACCCACTCCACTTTTGAATGAACGATAATACTAAATTCTAAACATTAAACTTGAGTACCACATATTGCTAAAAACATTTCTAAAAGCATAGTAAAATAAGTTTTTAAAAGAACTGTTGCTAAAACATGTAATGCAATAGGTACTGTACATTTTAAAGCATTTTTTCATTCTAAGCATATATTGGAAATAAATGCAACATGAATGAATAAACAGAAATATATACATATGATGAAATGGTTGACAAGTTTTCAAAAATCAAAGCCATTGCATATCATGGTATTAAATGAAATTTTAGACAAATAAGGTGATATTGTGTCACTGGAAGTATTCAAAGAAGTCCGTTTTATAAGAATAGCTCTACTGTAAGCAGATTGTTTTGCCATGTATTTTCAAAAAAAGTTCAATTTTAGGAAGAGTTCCAAGTTTTGAAAATATGAAGGCCAAATTCATTGCTTCCCTGGTACACTGTGAGCCGAATCAAAGTCAGTGTATGGGTCTGGTGTAAACATGAAATCATCTATTTCTGTAGACAAAATATCGTCTACCGATGTTGGTGACATTTGGAACACCTCGTTCAGAAGGTTAACTGCACAGAGATGAGAAACATCGCCTTCAGCAGAAGATGCCGCAGCAATGTTGGCATCCGTTGTTACCTGTGTGCCTGTTGATCCATCTCGGACCTCAGCAGCAGCAGGAAGCGTCTGTGAGATCTCAATGAATGTCGTCATCAGGATTGGTAGCCTCTGGGGACAACACAGAGCATGGGCCGTTACCGGGTCCAGCAGAGTATCGATATCCGTTGGCATGACTGATGGGAGTGTTAGACAGGTGTCTAGTATGCATTCTTCACTGCTAAGCAGGCAGCGTAGAACAGGTAAGATGCAATCTTGCCAGATTGGCCTGAATGACAGGAACCATGTTGTATTAAGTTTCCGTAGACGAGGCATGCCCAAAAGCTGCACTATGCGCTCACGGCACTTCCGTTGTAGGAGAGCTTTCTCCACATCGCTCGGAGTGATGTTGGTGGATAGGCTTGCCATAGCGTAATAGTAGGAATAGAAATAGGATTCCTGCAACAAGTGCTAGAATTAATAGCAAACCACCAAACACCGAATGTGCGAAGTTTGGGATGATTCCGAGGACTGCCTGGAAGGGTGCTAACAGTCCTGAACAGATGGTCTTAAATACATGTACAATACCGCTCGTATCAGACATGTTAAAGATACGTCCCATCATTTCTGCAAAATGTATAGGGCAGTTTGTACGAATTAAAGCCTGTATCTCAGCCGAAGTCCTTGCAATTTGTAAATCATAGATTTCTTTGGCCGAGGTCAAAGGCACGGTCTGTTGCAAAAGCATGGCTTTCATTCTGCTTAAAGTATCAAAATGTATAAAAGAAACATTCAATGAAGGCCATAGAGGCGACTCCCTGACTGTGTCTATTGGGGGAACAATACTTGCATACAGCAAGTAACCCTGGAGTTGACCGTTACCAGATATGGGATGCCTGGCAACATGCCACAGCAACTCTGATCATTCAACATGAGGTAACTCGCGTTAGAAAGTTGGCCAAACGTTGGATTAATCACAGTAGCCGGTGTACCCTGCTGGTGGCAGGACAAGTTTGCCACAGAACCATTACAAGCCCCGTGTAAAGAAATGTCCTGACATATGAGTGAACCGCTTAATGCCTTTTCACAGTTTGTACCGCTCAGAAACACTTCACGATCCCCACTCCAACATCTGTATTCGTAAGGTAAATCCCAGGATGTCTTAATGTATTCTTTACCCAACCTTTCATATTTGCCTGCTTGCATTTGTTTGAGGCAATACTGAAACTGAAAAGTAGAGACAGGCAGAGTGATTTTGCCATGGATAAGCCATTCTGTAGCTGGTTTTTCTGCTACTGTAAATGGTAATTTTTCCAGTTTTTCAATGCTCAGCACTGTATACTTTGCTCCCCTTTGTGCCAGTTCAATCTGTTTATCAGTTAGATTGTATTCTGCAAACAGAGACGACGTGTTGATAAAACGCCAAGGCACATAGCCCGCACGCAAAGATTGCAGCGTCCAGCCTAATAACATAGTAGAACGTAACTGATATTAGCCTTGTTGTAACATGGCTAAATCTTGTTCCAGTATGCCAATAGCAGAGGATACAATGTTGTCCAATGAATAAATTCTAGATGACAAAGTTGTTAACCCATTGTCGACCACAGAGAGAGTTTTCTCTAAGTTAGTACGATCAAGTTCACGTATTCGTTCTGCGGCCTCTGCCTGTGAAACCTTCCATACTTCATTATAAGCAGCATAAATGCCGGCATATATGAAACGTTTTTGACACGGTTTTCTTGGTCCGAGCAAGAATTCCCTAAGGTCTGCGTCTTCTTTAAGTAAAGATAAGTGTTGTTTCACATCCTCAAGTGTAGATTTTTGAAGCCAGTCGAGGCACAATTTTCCTACACTGTATGTTGTTACTACCCCCGGATGTTGTCTTTGAACGTATCGTGGGTCTGGCCTATGGATAGTAAAGCCCTGTCTTCTATTCAGGAATCTTTCTTGACAGATGTTTGTGTCTGTAGGCCAGAGTAACCAGTTTTTCCAATCAGGATCTGTTCTGTTGGTTTGTAGTATTGTGTCAACTGTAACCGCTCCCTGTGTAGTGTTATTACTTGCAGGTGTTGGTACAGAAGGTGTTTTCATGTCTTTGATCTTAGCTAAACCAAGGCAAGACGTTTGCTGCACAGTGTCATTCAAAAACATTATTTGCTGAGGGATGATACAAGCTCAAAACAAAGCTTCTATCCCCTGTACTTGCCAATCTTTAGAACCCCAGACAGATTTCGTGTCTATTGTGTCTTTCCACAAGTCAAATCCATGTCTAGACAGTTGGGTAATAAAGGCTGCAGAGTAAATCTGTTTTGTATTAGTTAACATAATTTTCTGTCCTGTTTGGTTACATTTTTATAGTAAAATGTTTCTGGATCAGATGTATTGTACCCTGAAAAATAGGGCAACTTTTTAGCAAACGTTTTTGAACTACCTTTTGGTGGTGTAGGACAATGTTCCCATTGGTTAAACATAAACACATTTCTAGGTGTTGCAGATTTATGCAAGAAATGATGACCATAGTGGTTGTAACAATAAAGCTGTTCATAGTCTGATGAACCCTCTAAGTATTCATTGTTAGAGAATGCAGCAGACCTTTCTAGATCAGACATCATATCATTTACAGTCTCAAAGTCCCAATCATCAGAATAGGTACTGGAGGTAATAAAATCACTTAGTGAAATTTTAAATAAATGTGGAATGTTCAAAATTTCCATAGGGCCGAAGATATCGAAATCAGTCTTGTCCCACACCATACCATCTTGTATAGGAACGGCTGTGATGTTCACTGCTGACAAGTCTCTAGCTTCACGATGGGATGATTTGTGTGGTTTCAAAAGTAAGTTCACATTTTTACTTTCAGTGTCCAAACGGATGTATCTGCCATTTATAAGCATGCTGATAGTCATAACCAAAGCTAGCCAAAGCAGAAAGAAAAATATTCCAGAAATAATCCACAGTTCAATCCATGGTGAAACCAGATAAGTCTCTTTCAGGAAATGAAAAAGGCCTTGTACTTGTTGTTTGAAAGTTTTTAGGGCTGGCGTCGTTTCAGGTTCACTCGGATCCTCAGAAAACGTATCAAAGTTAATGAAATAGCCAGAAGCAGTTCTGTCAATTGTTGGAATTGCATCAGGATTTGTTGAAATTGCTGGAACCAGTTAATCACTTGTTACGTTGGTGTAGACAGGTGTATCTGGATGAACTGTTACTTGAGTTTCAAGAGGGATGAGTTCCATAGCATTGTTGCTTAGTCCTTCATCTGTTACTGCTGAATTCTTGATAGTTATGAGTCTTTCAGTCTGAACCTCTTGGATAGTAGCGAGAGGAGTGCGTCTGCTACTAGGTCAGAGTCCACGAGGCCTACTATTTAGTATTGGCCACATACTGTGGTTTGATGAGGTCGATTGACACAAATCTTTCCTCCTTTTTTCCAGCAAGGGGTGGCAGAAGTACTGTTCTTGTTCCGTGTACGGCTAGGACAGGTACTGGTTGTCTGTAAGAAGGTCCAAATTCCTTCTTGTCCGCAATCTTCTCTCTGACTAGATCCCCAACTTTTGGGATCCAGACAGGCCTTGCTGGGTCTGTCGGTTTTTCCCCAGTGGTGGTTGGCTTCAGGAACACGTTGCTTTGTTTCGAACTTAGTTCATTTAAATCCTGTAAAACAGCCAAACGATCTTTGATATCAAAGGGTTTATTTTCCACCACTGTGCCTTTACATTCGAGATCAGGAACCCACATTCTTGTCCCAAATAGGACCTCATATGGAGTGACCCCCCCCTAGAGAACTTCTTGGCAAATTATTTAATGAGCGTTGGACCCCATAAAGATGTTTGACCCATCCATCACCCGAACCTAATACTCTAGCTGTTATAGACTGCTTTATGTCCCGGTTTTTCCTTTCCACAACAGAATTTCCCTCAGGATGAAATGGAGAGGAGTACCGCAATGTTACGCCCAAACTGGCCATGGCTTCTTTGTAAGCCTGAGAGCTAAACACAGGGCCCTGGTCAGAATGTAGCGTGCCAATTGCGTATGTGCCAATAAAGACTCGCAAATCTTTTATAACAGTTCGAGCGTCAGCCGAGCGCTGAGGCCATATCCATAGGAACCTTGACTTAGTATTTGTGGGATTGCATTTGTCCATAAGGACGCCTGCGCGTAGATAGTCTAATGCTGTCTAACAATGGTGTCTGTACTTGGCATGCTACTTCGCAGCATGGTGTCTGGTGGCGTTCTGCACTAGTCTGTCTATTGCAGTCTCTGCAGTCATCGATGAAGATGTGAATCTGTGTATTCATTCCAGGCCACCAGTACATCTCTTTTAATGTTTATATTGTTTTAGAGATCCCTTGATGTGACAGACTCTCCCCCAGATGTGCTTCATAAATCAAAGCTGCTCTACGTTCCAATTCAAGCAAAAGGAACGTTGTTTGCATCAATTACATAGAGTACTTGAGTGGAAATTTCTTTGGTAATGCTGCACCACTGCCTTTGCTTGAAGCATTGACAGCCAACAATATCTCACTGTCTATTCTCATTTTTGAATGAGTGATCGCAGCTACGGAAGCCGTCTGAACAGCCCCCTTTGCGGCTTCATCAGCCAATTAATTCTCTGCAACGTGAACGCCATCACGTTGATGAGTCAGCTTGTGTATTACGTGAGCCTTTGGTAGTTCGTTTCTCAACTGAACTACTTGTTCCCAAAGCGTTTTATGCTTTATTGTGCCACCTTTTGCATCTTTGAACCTGGTGTCAAGCCAATTCAATATATATTCATTATACGACTGAACACAGTAAAAAGAAACGCACACTATTAGTGTGGGGAATTCGCGATCTGTACTTTCAAGTGCCAGTTTGAATGCTTGTAGTTCAGCTCGCTGAGCTGTACAATCTCCCAGAGATTGAGTATTAGTGACCATTGATCTGAAGTTACCATCATGCATGCGACCTTTAACGATTGCGCACGCTGCACTGTAAGCTTGCTTACTCCCTGTAGCAGGTTGTGCGGATCCGTCAGTGTAAATTATAAATTCATACTGATCGAGAGGCAGAATTTCAGTGGGCAGAGGACATTCATGTTCATATTGCAGGAACGCTTGTGTTTTTAAATCAGGATCAAAAACATATTCAACATCTGTTGCAGCAAGAGAATTAACCCATTGTATCCATCTAAGATGTAAAGCTTTTGCATTTGGAATGCTCGCTTTTGTAACCACCTCTAAGGCCGGTACTGGAGTTACGACAATAATGCGTTTCCCTTGGGATAGAGCTCTTTCTTTTGCTACAGCGGTTTGAACTGCTGTCAGTATTTTTTCTGTTGAAGTGAAGCGCATTTCAGCTTGTGTATACACATGTGATTTGTATGCTATTGGTACTTTTTCACCCTCATTAAATGTTAAGTAGGTGAATCCGCATTACCCGAAATTATTCGGATCACTAAATTGCGTTGACTTACGCGCGTTTGTAAGTGATTTGTTGCTAACATGTTAGCTTGGAGTGAACGCAGGATTTCTGTGTGTTCCTGTGTCCAATGTTTGATTGAAAAATCAGGTTTGATTAATTCGTAGAGAGGTTTAATGCTTTCTGCGTAATTTAGAATGTAAGTTCTTCCAAAATTTAGGAAACCCAAGATGGATTGTAAGTTTTTCAGCGTTTTTGGAGGTTGGAGCAGCGCACACTTTTCTAAAAAGTTTGCTGCCAGGCTTTTGCCTTCACTTGAAAGCTCATATCCTAGGAAAAGGACATTGAGATGGGCAATTCTGGATTTTTTAAAGTTGAATTTATAGCCCTCAGAGGCGAAGCCCAATATAATGGTAATCACCCTGTTCAAGTGCCTATCTAGGTCATCGTCTGTCAGATAGATGTCATCGACATATGACAATGCCTCATTATCATAAATTTGTAGTAACTCTGTTACTCTTGCTGAGAATAACCCCGGGCTGTTTTTAAACCCTTGTGGGAGTCTACAAAATTGACGCTGGGTCCCTATTATTGAGAAAGCTGTTAAGTACCTGCTTTCAGGTGCTATGTTTTGACAAAAGAAACCATTTGAAATATCTAATGTGGTTTTATATTTTTTGCGCACAATGTTATTCATTAATGCTGTACTATGTGCATTTTGCACTGCAAATGTTTTCGAACAAGTGTTCAAGTGTCTGTAATCCAAAACTAGACGATATGTATTGTCTGGTTTGGATACAGGAAACAAAGGATTGTTCATTGAGGAGGTGCATGTTTCAAACACCCCTTGGTATTCAAGTTGATCTAAGATCTCCCTGACCTGTTTCTTAGCTTCTTGCTTTATTGGGTACTGCCTTTGTGCAGTAGGTTCATTTTTTAACTGTATTTTGTGGTGAGGTGAGTCCTCATCCCATCCTACATGATTTTTGTATAATGCTGGGGCCTGGGCAACTGCCCATTTCCTAGCATAAGTATATTTTATGTTAATTGGAATATGGTTGGAGAAGGCAGGCATAATGATGTCCTCACCATGTGGGCACTCCCTGACAAATTGTGGTGGCCAGTCTTTTTCTACTAGAAGTATATCATAACCCCTTGAAGGTTTCTCCCAAAAGAGTATTTTCACTTTTCTTGGTATGTCTCCCTCCATTCGGAGTGTTATTTCATATAACTTTTGTGGAGTACTAACCCTGGTGTCTACAGTCTCTACTGTGATGTACTCATTCAAGTCCACTGTCTCCAGAAGTTCCTTCAGGTTCTGGCGAGCTATTGTGACTTCTGCTGCACTGTCCAGCATTGTCTGAGCCCATTCTCCGTTTTTGAGCTGTGTTCTCAGTATCCTCGGCATGTCTGATCTTCAGACCTGCTACCTTCTTTTTTGTAAATTGAGGTTTTGATTTATTTTTCTGAACGTGTTTGTCGTCTTTGGATTTCACGTGTTCTTCTCTGTGTTCTGACCGTCCTCTTCTTTCTGATGTCTGTGACAATATCTGAAAGGTACGAGAGGAACGTGTATCAGTATCTTGATACCTGTCAGGTTATCTTAAATTATCCCTATTCCTGAGGTTATACCTCCTTGCAGAGGGCTCCTTTTGAGGAGACCTACCTCGGGATTGAGAACATGTCTCGTTTGAATTTTGTTTATTAGTTTCCCACTTCTTTTTAGAAGATGTAGGAGTTTGTTTAATAGAGTCCTTCTCAGGACTTTCAGATAGTTTTGGCTTCAAAGGTTTTCCACCCAAACTATCTCTGCCTAATTCTGCATAAGATTGTTCTATTATTCTGGGTAGTTCATGTTGATGTTCTGTAACATCAAATTCCCTTAAGCGTTGGCGGATCGTCACTGATGCTGCCTCCCCTTTAATAGTAGATAATATTATTGTTGAGACCTGGTCGAAGTTTTTCAGTAATTTCATACCTAAATTCAGAGCAGGCTCTGCCCCGTATTCGTTTTGAATTTGTTTCAGGACATCTGGTATTACTGCGATTGACGGGACACCATGTGTTTTAGTATAGATGGCAGCAAAGACTGCCCCCAAGTGGTGCAGTCTTCCAGTTGTGGTGTGATCCCCATTGGTAAACAGATTATTAGTATTCTGTGTTTCTCATAAGGGCAGTATTTGGAAATACTGCTTCGATTTGAGTAATTTTTTGAGCTATCCAGAATGGAATTTGCTCACGTTTTGTGGGCATTTTACCCATGACTGCGTATAAAGTCTGTGGAGTCATTTTTAGTGTATTCCCCTGTTGAGGGGTTTGAATTGGAATGGTCATTGGTGGTTGGACTGTGAAAGTCCGCATGACATATTGGACTAGTTGTCTGTAAATTTTTATTAACTCTTGTAGTTGAGTAAGTAATTCCTCGTCTGACATTATATCGATGTCAGGATGAGGTGTGTAGCCGGCTAGAATCGGCCATGTTGCTCCTGGTCTACCTAGTGGACCGAGCCTGGTAATGTTTTTGTGATGTTTTAGGGCGCCTTTAAACCAGAGATGATGCTCCTGGTATGTGAGTGGAATTTCAATATCCTCGAAAGGAATGTATTCCTCTGGTGGTTCATCTTCTTTAAAGAAGTCAAACACTTTTGTTACTGGATTTGATTCTGGAAATGCTATCCATAAATAGAATACCTCTGTCTGAAAGGATTCGTGTGCCTCTATCACGAAAACTGCTCTACCACCTCTTGGTGATAGGCCGTGTTTTATAAGTTTTAGAGTGATGGCTCTCCTTAAGTTTGGATGGATGTTTATAACACTCTCATCAGCTTCATTGAAACCGGTAAAGTTAAAAGCTGTTACGACTGGGTCAGCCGTATTTACACCGTTCTCGGTGCCATTGTCCCCATAAACGGACATTTGTTTTTTGAAAAATGTAGTACAAGTTTCAAGGAAACAAAAGATAAGGTGCACAATATTTTGGAACACTGTATCCTTCAACGTTGATTAAACCAAACAGCTAATATATAGGTTTTTTTTGTCCTATTTAGCTTTGGCGGATATTTGACCCTACCCACTCCAGACGTCTTATGGAGTATGTGAGTCGGGGTCTCTGAGAGAAAAGCATGACTGAGTTACTCAGTATCTAGCGTTAAATTTGTGCATTACCAAACCGTTGGGCGCCATGTAGTGTAGTTCCTATTTCCCTAACAGGCTCTGCGCATTGGAATAATATACCCTATAGGTTTGACATAGGACTGAGGTCAGTATGTCCGTATCGAGTATATTAAACTTAATTACTTTTTGCCAGCTAGCTCAGAGGCCACTAGAAACTCCTTGTAATAAAGAAGGGAGTAGTTTCTGGCAACCGCATACACATGACAACTTTGTTTCCCTTTAGAATCGGAACAATAGATAACAGTTTCACTCAGCTAATCGTGCATGCTTAGTTTCCTCAGAGTTATACAGAAAGAATAGACGGGCGTTTCAATAAAAAGGATTATTGAACAGTCTTGTTTCTCGTGTAAGAGATATGAGCTGTTAAGACAACTTTGTTTCCCTTTAGAATCGGAACACTCTCAGAATCGTGGAAACAATAGATAACAGTTTCACTCAGCTAATCGTGCATGCTTAGTTTCCTCAGAGTTATACAGAAAGAATAGACGGGCGTTTCAATAAAAAGGATTATTGAACAGTCTTGTTTCTCGTGTAAGAGATATGAGCTGTTAAGATAATGCTAGCTCAGTATTATTTCTTTCTACTGCTTACGCTGTACATTATATATCTTGCATAGATAGACAAGACAGTATGCAAGATATATAATGTACAGCGTAAGCAGTAGAAAGAAATAATACTGAGCTAGCATTATCTTTTAGCATATATTCACATACATAAATAACATAAGCTAAAAATGTGAGTACTCGTAAGATGCTTCTCTAAGCTAGTTCTACCCCAGTGTACCTAACTTAATCTAGGTGTAGGGCAAGGTAAGAAGTAGGTGAAGTATTCTGTAGTATGGTATACTAAGAGTATGTTAAGTCTAGTATGCCAAGAGTCCCTCTAGGTTCTAGTCAGCTCCATACCTTGAGAATGAGAGAGGTGGGAATCTCCTGCCAGATCTCAAACTCTAACACCCCGCGAAGGGAGTCAGAACACTGGAAGCTGGATTCTCTGCGAGCAGGGATGACAGCGTCTTCTCAGTGCGTCAGGCCGGGATACGGGCTCCTCTGAAGTTGAGGTCTCCTCTAACTTGCTTGGGCAAGGGAAGGTATATTTATACCTGGTAGGTGCCTTGGAATGTTAGCATTGATGTGAAGTCGGACAGAGGAAGACGTCAGGAATGAACCCTTAAGGAATAGTGGTTCATGCATTATAGATGAGTTCTTGGAGAAATCAATAATCCTGTGCTGGGCTTAGGGTTTGGTTTCGAAGAACTCGTTGTGACGTTAGGGTGGACGGATGTCGGTGACCATGCCTGTATTTGGAGTACATAGCTAATGCCTAAATAAGGACTGGGATTCTATGCCTATATAAGGGCAATGCGAATTGTGCCTATATAAGGACATGTTTCAGGAAAACCTATATACGGACACCTAAAGCGGAATACAACAGTATGTGTGAATGTTTTGCAACCGAAATGCAGTCGCAAAACATTCTCATTTTACCACCTACTTCAAGTAGGTGGTAACCCATTCGCAAACTGGAAGGGGTCCCCAAGGGACCCCTTCCCCTTTGTGAATGTTTATAAAGACGTTTTTTAGGAGCAGGCAATGCTACAGCTAAATTTTTGTGATGCTGTTAGCAAATGGTATTGCAGGCTCTATCAAAGGGTATTGACCGTTCCTGTTTTGATGCCTGTGGCTCTGGATATTTGACTGGGAAGAATGTCAATGATCAAACAACAATGCCAACAATAATCTTTACTACTTTACCATATTCAATGCAGGGGTCCTTGCATCCCACCAGATGGCAGCAAATGACCTCCAAAACATGAAGAAATACAAATCAGAGATTTTGGCAGTTGGCAGCAATTTGTGCATGGATCCAGCTGTGATTGCTGGAACCATTTCTCGTAAATCCCGTGTCGGTGCTGCCCTGAAAAATGGATGGGGTGATGGAGGAAATGCCTTTGGTTTGATGCAGGTAAGCACCATCACCAACACAGTAGGCATGGCGTTCCAAATATATCCTCATCGAGTATTGTGTTTCAAATGTGTGCCTGAACTGGTCATATGGAAATGTAGTACCAATGTTGCTTTGTATTTTAGATTGGCAAAAGCGAGAACATGATCAGAGGTAATTGGAACAGTAGCGAAAATATTTCCCAGGGTACAGAGATGCTAATCAGCATGATCAACTCAATCAAGAAAAAGTTTCCAAGTTGGTCTCAGAATCAGAACTTGAAAGGTCTGTATCAGCACAACTGGAGTTATTTCCTACTGCTCGCCTTCAGTCTCACTCCCAATCCTCAAACCTCCTCAGGACTCTAGGGGTGATGACTTTCTCGAGAATTGTGTTTCCTAAGCAGTGAGGTCTGCACTTACCTCTGAAAATGAACCTAAGTGGGTTGTGAGACCACTGATTTATGGGCATTGCACTAGAAGGGTACTATTGCACGGTGGATGGGATTTTAAGCGGTGCAGATTGTTGTTGCAAACTCAAGTACAAGCTGCACAACAGGGGATAAACCTTTAGACCCAGACTGAGGCATGACTCAACAAATCAACAATACATCAATGATAGTGTAGCAATTAGGCCCCACGATGATAACAGAGAGTGGTAGATTTGCAAACCAGGAAGGTTTAGTATCAGATTAGCAAAGATGCAAACTCACATCATTTAATGTTGTCAAAAATCAGTAGTGAAGAAATGAATATATAAATTAGTATGATTCAAATCAATACAAAGTAGCAAATACAAAGACAAAGTGCTTAAGGTTTTTGTGAGAAACTGTATTGGTGGTTGACTCAGATGTTGGCCTAGGTCAAGCAACAGCTGCAATCCCTGGCAGTGTGAACCACAAGAAGTCACTAGATTAACTTGTGCTTAACCCTGGGTAGCTTGGCACAAAAAGCAGTCAGTTTTGACTAAGAGGCAATGCATAAGGGTTTTATGCAGCACACCAACAATAATAAAGTATAAACTCAACACAAGAAAAATACCACACCAATTTAGAAAAAGAGAGTACATTTTAATAAACTATTTGACACAAAAACAACAAAACTCCTATCAGTAGAACCGGAGTTATGAATTTTTAAGGTTTTTAGTAAAGACTAGCATCTTAAAGATCAAAGCTCTAACTTCGGACAGCTAGTCGTGCAAGACCGGGTCTTAGGCGAAAAATATGGTCAACCGCGATGAAACGTGGGTCGGGTACAAAAAGTAGATTGGGCCCAGTCAGCGCTTACCTTCGGACTTGATGTTCTGAGAAGGTAAAGTTCAGCAGGGCAAGGCTGTAGGTGATGTCCGAGCAAGGAGTGCTGTCAATGGGGAGCCGCTAGATGAAGTAGCGGTGAAGATTTCTACGTTCGACTTAGTCACTTTTATGGAAGTCAAAAATCTCCAGCAGGATGAGGCAGGAGTCTGTAGTAGAAGAGAGTTCCAGGAGACCGGTGTCCCCTTTGGCGAAGGACCACTGAACAGGATTTGATGCTGTGGAGAAAAACGTAGGAAGCTACCACGAAGTCAGGCCGACCCGCGATGCACCTAAGGTGGATCAACAAGCAGGGCTGTCCCAGTCTTCCCTTGGTTCTCAGAGCAGTTTTTAGCCAAAAATGTTGAAAGGTTTGTATGTTAGCAACATCACCAAGGGTCAAGGACTGAAGGGGAACCAGTTGGGGGATTAGGACTCACTCAGGCTGAGTCCAGGTGCGGATTCAAGATCATGGGAGCCTGTTATATCCCTGTAGCTGTGAAGAGGAGGCCAGAAAACTAGCCCTTGGAGTCACTCTGGTAGTCCTGGGTTAAGGTGATAAAGCACAGCTCAAGCAGCAGGGCAGGCCTCTGAGGGTTTAAGGCAGGCTCCAGGCAGCAAAGCAGTCCTTCCAAGTGCAGCAACGCTGTCTTGTGGAGTGCACAACAGGCCACAGCAGCAGGCAGTCCTCTGAGAGTCCTTCCACAGGTCCAGAAAGTGAACTGAAGTGTGGGTCTGAGGGCCCTATTTTTATACCTGGTGCCTTCTTTGATGTGGGAGAAGTTTCTAGAGGTTTCTCTTTGAAGTGCTTAGAATCTCTTGACTCTCCTGCCCTAGCTCCAAGGTGGATGGAGAGACAATGTGGGGGTGACAAGTCCTTTGTGTGAAGGCAGAACACAGCCTATTCAGCCTATTCAGTTGCAAGTGGGGCTGTGTCCAGCTCCACCCCCCATCCTGGCAGCGCATGGCCTATTCAGGCACACCCAATTCCTCTATTGTGTGACTGTCTAGGAGGAATTCATAAAGCCTAACTGCCAACTACACCCAGTCATGTGACATTGGGAAGGTTCCAGGCACCGATGGGCTAAGGGCAGGAAAATTCCTACTTTCCAAAGTGGCATTTTCATAATTGCAATTTAAAATCCAACTTTACCATTAAAGAGTATTTTATATTTCAATTTCATAGATACCAAACATGAAATGCTTATCTGTTCCCAATCAAAAGAAAGCACTTATTAAATGCAATAAGGCAACCCAATGTTATCCTATGGGATGTGTCAGTCTCACAGTAGTCAAAAATGAATGTAGTTGTTTTGCACTACCAGGACAAGTAAAACTTAAAAGTACATGTCCAACCTTTTCATTGCAATACACCCTGCCCTATGGGCCTCCTATGGGCCCCCTATGGCCTACTTTAGGGGTGACGTATATGCAATAAAGGGGAGTTTAAGGCTTGGCAAGGGGGTTATATTGCCAAGTCAAATTGGTAGTTTAAAACTACATCAGGCTGCAATGGCAGCCTGAGACACGTTTTAAGGGGCTACATAAGTGGGTGGCACAATAAATGGTGCAGGTCCATTAATAGCATTTCATTTACAGGCCCAGGGTATATGGTATACCACTCAACAAGGGACTTATAAGTAAATTAAATGTGCAAGTCAAGTGTAAGTCAATATTACCATGTTTAGTGGAGTGAGCACAAGCACTTTAGCACTGGTTAGGGGTGGTAAAGTGCACAGAGTCCTAAGGCTAACAAAAATGAATTTCAGCAAAAGAAATGGTGGCAAAAGGTTTGGGGTAAGGACCCCCTGAAGCTGACAGTTCTCACAGTTTTCACAGTAAGTAAAGCCTCTAAAAGGCAGAAACAAATAAAGATTCAGTCAAGTAAGTGAGAATGGATCTGCCCAGAAGTCTAAATATTTTGAGCAGGAGCAAAGGAGTATATCTTCTGAGGAGAGTGGAAAGGGCACCTACATCTAACTAACTCATCAATGCACAATCCCATGAAGAGAACCAAACAGGATCAAACATTCCATGATATCTCTGTGTCTGCGCTTTTCCCAGCCATTTCACAACTGAAGTTTCTGCTGAATGACCTTTAAGAGATATCTCTTAGAGCATGGTACATCATGGTCAGCATGTTCTATGTACAGGAGCAGTGTTTCATTATTTAGCTCACCATGGAACACATACTGATAAACATTCACACATACACTGAAACAATAAGAATACAGTTCTAATTAGATCATACTCTTGAAATTTGGCTCCTGAAATGAGAGAAAGGGAAAAAAATGTACTGCAGCCAAAAGAGCATTTAATTTTAGAGTGAATTATTTAAACTGAGGCCTAAATTAACTATGGTCAACTTTAACTTAAAAATCACACTATATATATATATATATATATATATATATATATATATATATATATATATATATATATATATATATATATATAAATATATATATGAATGCTTGCGGTTCGGATTAATGCAAAGTTGTGCAAATATAAAATAGCGACAAGGCATCACCAGTAACGTTGATAATTGGTTTATCAGGGCCTTGGGTTTTAAGGGTATTATGGGTACAAGGTCGAAGATTGCTAGTGCAGTATCCATGTGGCATGTTGATCCTCATTTTCTGAAACCGACAAATTCTATGTGTTTTCCGCTGCAGGAGACTCATTTCACAACACCCTTGACAGAGCTCTATATTGTTTTGTCTGTTGCCCATGAACAAAGTGCTACACTCTGCTTGGCGATAAAGTCAAAGAAAAAATCAGACTTCTATTCACATGGGGGACTACTATTACGATGACCAAATCATAACGCCCCTAGTGGGTGGTGCCAGATGATTAAAAGTGCTGGGTACAGGCCTTTGAATCTCTACACCAGTGAGGAAAATGCTGAATGGCACTCCCTGTGCAAATCAGTGTAGGTGCGCCTGATTGAGACCTCTGATTGCAGTTGGTGTACATCCCCCCACATCCTGTGAACTTAATTCTTCCAAGAAGCCAAAACTCAGCAAAAGCATCTGATTGTGCTGATTGCCACGCAACTATGGCACATCTGAAGGAAAATTACTTTCAATCAATTGACTCCCTCTAAATGTTTGGGGGCAATTGTGAATGTGAATGGCCAGTTTGCTGGAGCCCAATTACTACTAGATTGGATACATAAGCTGGCCTATTTGCAAAACAAGTTCACATTTACTTGCAAAGGCTATGTGCACCTGCACTAAAAGGAAATGTGGGACCAGAGGCAGAACTTTTGTCTAGCTCCCCTGGAGATCAGAGCCGAAGATGAGCAACTCAGTGTGGAGCCATAAGTAGTTTGGAAGGATCTAAACTACCAAGCCTGGAGACATGACCTGCGATCCTCTTTGGGCAGTATGTCTCCAGTGTGAAGGCTCATGTTTCTCAGTACTCGTTGTTACATATTTGATCCCCCTGCAAATGACCTGGGCCTCAGCATAAAGGCCTGGGTGCCTCTACAGATTTCCTTGCAGCTGTAATTACCTGCAAACAAGACAACCCCAGAATGAAGGTCAGTGGACCTTCGGTATCAGGGCTTTATCTGTTGTAGCTCATGAAGCCTCTGGACCAAACCACTGCCCAATCCACATTTCTGATCTTGTGGCCTTTGCATTGATCCTTGCAGTGGTTTTTCATTCCCACCAGGATCTATCAGTATACTAATTGTTGAGGTCATCCTGAGATACCAAACTATACACAGAAGCTGTACCACAAACAAATCGATCCTATCTGCCAGCCCTGTGGGAAATAAACTACACAGCAAATTAAATTGCTGACAAAATATTGTGAACTAACATCTATTGTTGTCTGAGTTCTTTTGTATGTCTTCTGTGTGTGCCTTAGGGCCTCCTGGCAGCAGCAACACCCTGAACTGACACAACAGTTCTGGTTGCATTCGCCTGTATCTGGGACCAAAGTTCGTGAATGCCAAAACTGTCGAACCTCAACGCTCCCAGTCATATCAGCATTGAACCTATCTTAAATGAGTCCAAGCTCCTCACACATCAGAAAACCTAAGATTTTACAAAACTGAACCCTGACAGCCTCTGCATACACATCTATCATGCAAGGTTCAGATTCTCTGTACTATAATGCCGGCAGACAGAATAAAGAGAGATCAGTGGCGGTGCGTCCTCTGGGGCATTGGGGCGTTGCCCCACTGAAGCCGCCCGCGCCCGCAGCACCCTCGGCATCTCTGAACTTAAGTAAACTGACTCAGTTTACTTAAGTTCAGAGACGCCGAGGGAGAACTGACAATCATGTCAGTCAGCATGACGTCGGACCGCCCACGCCCACCCCCTTCAGAGTCTGAAGTGGGTGGGCGGTCCGGCGTCATGTTGACTGACATGCATTGTCAGAGTGAAGACCAGGGGCAGGCAGCAGCACAAGTGCGCATGACTGGTGAAGGTCGGAGAATTTTTCCGACCAGCCCAGTCATGCGCACCAGTGCCTGCTCTGGCTGGCGGCTGCGCATTAGGAGAGCGAGGGTTGATCAAAGGCGCAACCCTCGGTCTCCTAATGGGCAGGCGGGTGGCGAGTAACCCTGCTAAGCCAATCCTGGCGCTGTTGGAGCAGTGCCAGGATTGGCTGAGAGGGGTTGCCACTCCAGTGCTGTAGCCTGTTCGTGAAGGCGCCAAGGGCTCAGGAGCAGAGGCGGCACGGACCGGCGGTCAGGTAAGTTTTCTTTTTTTTAATTTTAATTTAATTCCTCAGCCCCCCCCCCGCGTGACCCCCCGCGAGTATTGCGATGCAAGCCGCGACTGCAGATAATGTGCTAGTGCCTACCGCTTCTTCGAATGATTGTGTGTGTGTACTTCATTTGTGTGTACTTCAAGTGTGTGTACTTCTTTCACACAGGTAGAATGGGTTCCTCTTTTTGTTTCTGCATGTCTACTGTAATAGTTTGCCCGTCTCGCGCCTGCTCATTTATAATTGGTGATTTGTATCTGTTTATTTGGACATTTTAGAGTGTTCGTACTTACTTCTTTAATGTTTTGTGTCTATCTCGTTCTCTACTTATTTGGTTTATTTTATTATTTAGTGTTATCGTCAACCGCTGCGCCTCATGTTGAAGTTACTTTTTTTGACAATGTGCAGTCAGTCACTTATTGACACTGTCCAGGCGGAAGTAGGAGGGAGGATGTCAGTCGGTCTAATTGAATTTAGGTCCTCCTCTCACCCGACGTTCTTCCTTCAGGTGCCGTGTCCCCCCCGCACTGCAATGCTATTTGTGCCACGGCTCTATGCTGAGCATCACTCTAGAAGCGCTGACATTCTTTCTGCGCCTCTTTGTAAACATTGCGCTGTGCAGTTCTTCGCCGTTCCCTCAATGCGGTGCAGCAAACGTTCATGCATCATTACATTGCCGGCTTTTTCTAAAGCTGGGACTGATGTTTAAACAGGTTCTCCATCCTTCCCGTGACTTCAAAAAGATGGGGTTGGGTAAAAATGCAATTTATTAGTCCCTAGAGTATATTACATTTAGCGCATGCGCTTCATGTGTGGTTAATAATGTTTACGAATCCACACGTGTTGGCCTGTACTCCATTAGTCGGCATCTTATTAATGCAGGCTGAAGACCCTGCAGGGTTCACTTTTCAAAGATCTGCCAGTGTTTGAGTCAGAAGCGCTTCAAAGACAGGAGCCCTAGATCTGAAACAGTTGATGGAGTGGCTTCAGCGTCCACGACAATCTGAGTCTAAACGGGCTGGAGGGCTCTGTGCTGCATGAATAGGCTGCTGCTGGTCAGGGCACTTAAGAGTATTGCAGCACTTAGCAGCCCCTTGATAAGTGGGGTATTTACTGACTCAGATATGCCATCAATTTTTAAACCCACACACCAGTTCGCTGGGCTCTAGGTAAGCAACAGGCACATTGCAATTGTTTGCAGGCTATTGAGAAAGTACACAGGGTCATTTTGTCTGCCGCAACCTGCTGTGTCTGGGAACTGCAGCCGCCAGTTGATGGCTGTGATAAGGCACAGCACCCCGGGAGCTGCCCGTCAAGTCTGGGCTGGGGCTGCAGTTGTTAACACTGTCTGCCTTGTCACTCAGGGGGTGCCTGTCAGACTCCAAGAACGCAGAGCCTTTACCAACACACCCCAACTCAGATCCAAGGGGGGTCGTTTTTGGTCAAAGCTTTCAAAATGTGGCACATGGGGAGACGGTGGGTGAAGGGATCTAGGAGTCTCGGGTGCCTGGTGTGGGTCGTCTGATGGATGTATAGTTAATTGGAGAATATATGTGGCTGTGTGGGGGTCAAACACTTCAGGTGCTGTTTCCACTTCAGGCTGTCTTTCCCTTTCTTCATGTTTGATATACAGACAGAAGCCGCCCAAACTCTTGAAATCTGTTATAAGATTACTGGTTACTGTCACCCCTGGAGCTGACTTTCCGGTCCATTCTCTGCCCCGGACCTGTCAGTGTGTACACAAGGAATGTCTCGTGCACGCTTCGAGTGTCTGCTACCATATGAGCTCGCTCTCTTAAAAACAACGCGCACTGGAGCACATACAAACGTTTTGAATATTTTATAGGTTTGGGCACTCAATAAGTCATGAATAGGAGTGTGCTTTATTAACCGGCCATGCTGTAAATGGAATGCTGATTCACAGCCTGGACAATCTGGAAGCCATTGGGGATATGAGTGAGACATTAGAAAATGAGCGAGTTATGTGGCCTCATGATGTGCGCCTGGTGGCTGGATGGGCACATGGGATGTGGTTGACATACACTGGAGTGTAAAAGACACATAATGTCTGTAAGGTGCAACTCGAGGCAGTGGGTAATATGTGAAGACTTATGAGGTATGTGAGTGGCACACACATTCTACGACGGAGAGCTGAGCGGCCTATCGTACTTATTTGGGGGATATCATGGAAACGTGTGGTGTGCTCTTGACATGGGGTGCGTTTCAGAGAGACCTGGATCGTATGAAAGATATAGAATGCGTAGAAGTAAGTAAGGTCTGTGTGAAAGGTCCATGGTCCAAGGGTCTGTCTGTATGGGTCCGTGAAACATGGCCTGCCTCTTGCGAAAACGAGACGTGCCATAGTTGGCATATTGAGAAAGTGTGTAGGTGTTATATGGGTAATAGCTGGGTGTTTAATATGAGGCTGTGTATACATGCGCCGGATTTGGACAGCATGTGTGCGCCCACTTGGGGGGCTTTTGGTGTCACGTATGTGTGTGGCAGATGTCACGGAAAGTATAATATTTCAATCAGGCAAATGCAGCAGGGAAGGTTTGGTAACGACGTGCGTTCCCTTGAGGCTATGCATCGTAGGCCTTATGCTCTTGGTCAACCCTTGTTTTATTGACATCTATTACTGCCCCTCTTTACAATTCATACAAGACCATCTGTGATTACTTGCGAGCCTTGTTTCATGAACTTCAATGTTTACAGTGCCTAAATATTGTGTCTAGTTTCTTGTGGGCAATGGCCCTTGGGTCATCTGATGTCCCTTCACGCATACTTGATTATAGCTATCTATTTTTACATGAACTTACGTTGACAGGTCACTGTGCGCATCTTTTTACATGAATATTGAGCTACATGCTTCAGATGCCCTGTGAGATCAGCATCGATTTGTAGGATAATATGGATGACCCATACCGTAGAGCCCATTGGTCAACATGTTGCCTTAGATTACAGTGTTTGATTTTATTTAGATAAGTACAACTCTTCTGCTGCTTCGTGTGATATTGGGCATTGGGTTACTGCGAGTACCCCACTTCTAGTGAACACCCTGCTCATGGTCTTCCTGCTTCCTCAAGTTTGCTTGAAAATGCACCATTTGTCCACTCTTTTTTTCAAAATTTTCTCGGGAGGAGAACCCCCCCGAACCACCCTTAAGTTGATCCGGCTCGCTCGCTACGCTCGCTCGCCATAGTGCAGTACAGCAATAGTTTTAGGCCCGACAACTTTCAAATGTCACCAGCCACCACTGAGAGAGATGAGTACCCAAAAGATGACTTTATTTGCCATAACGTTACTGAACGATGCATTTTAGGACACTTTCATAGGGTTAGCAAGCTCTTCCCCGGATGGACTGGGAGCGGTGTTAATCCCCTAAGGATGTTAGTGCTCCACACCTGAGCCTGGTCAATAAAAAAATTACATTCAACATTATATAAAGCACATTAGGCTCCACAAAAAAGCTGAGAATATTTTAGTATCAAACCATGAAGGTTTATTAAAAGTTAATGGTTTAGACGGCGAAAATCAGTTTGGCAGCAATGTATAATATGGTTCAATTAATAAGCAATCAAATTTGACAAAACAGAGGACAACCCACCATTCGATTGTCTCATAAGGGAGGACCAAGGAAAAGTCAGTCATCTCTCTGAAAGAGCACACTAAAAAGCTCTTACTCTGCTCTGCTCTCACCTGTGCTAAAACCACATAAACGGTAACATCTTACACACCTACACGCAGTTCTCAAGAAGACTATCCAATCAGGTTAAAGTAAAATGAAATTATTACATTCTCAATATGTTCTCAAGTTTTCTCACAATACAAGCTGCTTTCTGCGCCCTTCAAACTTACACTATCTGTAACTGGATAAGATACTTGGACTAGTCTGCACACTGCAGGTGTCTCTTGAATGTGATATTCATTAATACAACATTCCACGATACTCACAAAGAAAAGATAACATTTCTCCACATAGGAAAGAAGAAAAAAAGAATATTTGATACTTAGAACTCCAACTTGCCTAGAAATAAAGTGCTCACATGTGACAAAGCAAAGATGGCAACTAACAATAACTAATTTTGATATTCAGGCCTACATTAGCTATAGTTAAACTAAATGTGAATAAACATAATTTCTCTCTACAAATAGCCATGGAAATCATGTAGGGGTCAATAGGAGTGGCACTTGAGACCCCTTGCTTGCATCTTCCAAACCCTGGCACTGCTTTTTCAACCCCTGTCCTGAGAGATTGCAAAATCAGCGCAAGAATACAGGGACAGCTTGTTCTTTTGGTTGTTGGCGCTCTGCGTTTGTCTACCGCCTTTTTTAGTTACACTAAAAGTGAATAATAAGTTATTATTCACTATTAGTGTAATAAAAGATGGAGCACCAGACGCTGGAACTAGACTTTTGCTGGCAGAGTATGTAAGAACAGCAATGTTTGTTGTGTGCATGTTTGGGGGTGAGAGTTTGTGTGAGACAGCGTATATGTGTGAAAGTGCATATCTGTATGTGTGAGCATGTGTGTGTAGGTGAAAGTGAGCTGGTCAGAGTCAGTAACAGATAGTGAGTGATAATGAGCGAGACTGAGTCTCAGTAAAGGAGTATGACAGAGTCAGAGTGAGTTAGAGTAAGAGTGACAGTAAGTGAATGTGAGTGTATGAATGAGAATGAATGATTAAGAATGAGTGTGAGGGAGTATTAGAGTGAGTCAGAATGAGTGTAATTGCGAGTGAAAATAAGCCAGAGTGCAAGTAGTTGTGAGTAGGTGGCAAAGTGTGAGTGAGCGACACTATGAGTAAATGTGAGTGAGCTAGTTTGAATGAATTACAGAGAATGAGTGTGTCAAACTGAGAATAAGTTAGTGTGTGGGATTAACGGAGTGAGAGTTTGGGAGAGAGTGAGTGAATAAGAAAGTATGAGTGCGTCTGAGTAAGAATGAGTGAGTAAGAGCAAGAAAGAGTGAGTGCAAGCAAGTGAGAACGAATGAGGGCAAGTGAGTGCAAATTAATGAGAATGAAATAGAATGAGTATAAGTCAGTCAATGTAAATGAGCATTAGTAAAAATGTAATATTATACTTGCAATTTATATGTTTGACCATAGCATACGGAAAGTCATTTCTGCCTTACAGAGTCACACATGGCAAAATACTAGCACTGGTATGAAGCAGGTGATTCTTAGCATGACAGGCACCTGTCACAAAATACTGGTAATGGAATATTGGAGGTCGTTCTTGGCATACTGGGCACTTCCTTGATGGAATGGATCCTGCCCACCCTACCCCCAGCGCCTTGAGACCCTTACGAGTGAGTAGTCGCGCTTAACAAACCCCCTGATAGATTGATATGGTAAAATACTAGTAGTGGCATAGAAGAGGTATGCCTTAGCATATGGGGTACAAGTGGCAAAGTTCTGGAACTGGCAAAGCGTATGTGATATTTGACATTAGGGCATCCATGGGATATAAGGGGAGTCCATGACAAAACACTGCCCTGGCATAGTGGAGATAATTTTTGTCATATAGTGGTAGTCAGAGCACATTTTGAACAAAAAAATGGAGTCAACTCCTGAGGAGCGTCAGGTTTCATTGGCTTTGCAAACCATGAAAGGACTTGAATAGTTAATGAGAGCCCCTTCAGAGCTGGGGGCATTTTAGCAAATGTGTGTGAAAATTGTGCTTTACATGCACCATATGACACAGTATCTTTTTTTAATGTGCTTGGGAAAGAACCCCCTTGAGCCCTTCTATAGGAGGTCTGGCTTACTCACTTCACTTGTTTGTCACAAATCAGGACAAGTATTACGCCCCACCACTTTCAAAGATTACAGTGGCATCCTAATATATGTGGTGTCTAGCACAGAAATGTGTCTGTGTTGTGTTGTTATAATCAAGCAGTTACTATGGAACTTCAGCAATGCCAGTTATCTTGGTAGCATCAGGGTTAAGGTCACGTGACATCACTTTTTTGGGAACAGTCAAAGGATCGCAGGTCATATGATGTCACTCCCTGTTCCTGTGATGTCATTAAGTAGAAAGGATGTGTGATGTCACTTCCACTACACCAGGCATTTTAGTAAAGTATTTTTTTAAGTAGTAAGGACCCTGGTCCTATAATAATGAAGGCTATATAGGTAAAGGGACTTGGGTTTAAGATGTCGTCTTGAGGTGTCTGATGATTGATTATCTTTTCCTTCTCTTTTCTTTTTCTCTTTTATTAATATATTTGTGATGTTAATTGTATATTTTAATAATGTGTATGGGTTTTAATGACTAATAAGCGAATTTCAACCCCTAGTGATAGTAATGGAACACATTTGATATAAAAAAAACTTCACCAATAACTTGATGTAAAAAAAAAAATCCTGTTCTTTTTCAAAAAGATTTTGTTTAAATTGTACCTTCTATTTACTTCACATTTTTTAACTGTATTTTGGTTACTTAATCTGCAAAACCCTGCAAGAGTAAGACTTAAATCCTTGTCCTCACTACTCCCCGAAAGTTGAAGCTCAAAAAGAAGATTCTTGCATTCCAGTAATCTGCACAGTCCCTGCAGTTAACAGGCAATAATTTACCCTTAAACCTGAAACCACTGCAACTTGGAGAACTAACCTGAAAATCAAAGAAAGAGCTGCAGCCACATTTGATTGCTCTTACATCTTACTTTAGCTCAGTAGAGTGTGAAATCTGAAGATGTGTATTGCCACTCATTGTCTGAGATTTCGTGTGTACCGGCATGTGATGTCCATGTGCCTGGTGATATTATTTGGCACTGAATAAACAAATAAGTTGCTGGCTTGAAAAGAAAGCATTGAATGCAACGCTTCTCAATCACATCCTCTTCTAAAATGGCAAATATGCTATAAAATGAATCTTTGGTTCAAGAAGGGTCAGGACCTCATCAGTCTGCTGAAAGAACCCAGATTCGGTTGTCCATGGGTGATGACTGCGGTATACTTCTGTGATACAGATATAGCGTCAAGTCACAAACTATCACAACCCTGCCTGCTCTTGAATAAAATGCACTGTTCCGTATTTACCAGACGTTTTTTTGGATGTGCTCAGAGCTTGAGGTATTGAAGCATTCTGTGCTCAGCCATCACCTGTATGTGCTCAATATTAATCTTTGAAGAACTCTCTCGCAAATAAGCCAAATACCTGCAGCCTTCCTTTTCCTGCCCCTTTTTCTCCCTTTAAGGACCTGCATTAAAATACTCTGCTGCTTGGGTGTAACTCCTAACACACTCATTCCAGGCCTAAACTCATAATTAAGGCTTGCTTAAGACTGATTGACTGAACCATAATATTTTCATTTTTGGAGAGAAGCAAAGGATATTATACACAAAACTTTAATAACAACAGACAGCTAAATATCCTCTCCTCTGCATAGGAACCTGGCTTTGATTCCAGGAAATATCCACATTAAAGGATAAAACGTTTAGGTTCTCTCACCTAGATAAATGTATTTTAATCACTGCGGGGAACTCGTTTTTTAACAACTTTAAACAATTTTCAACTGCCATTACAGTATAGCACTTATGTTGCATCTGGCTTCCACTTATATGCACAGGAGGGCATATAGAACAGCAAACGGTGGGAGGTCAATATCACAATTGAACACATTCCGTTCTTTAGTCTGAGTCTTGTAGAGTAATAGTTTCTAATGCCTCAACCCAGCTGATCGCACCAGTTCTGGTGGTTGTGGTATTGTCCTGTCGCTTGTGATGTAGGTGTGAAACGGGGTCCATATCTTATCAAATTTGGGCAATGTATCCATCAGGGTGACTGTGAGGCACTCTGTTGCATGTATCGTCCACACCTTCACCACTAGTTTATCTTTGGTAAAGAAGAGTTCCGCCATTTCTGGGCTATCACTAAGGGCTGCTAGTAAGAGTGGGGCTATTCAATTTTCCTCAGCTCAAGATAGGGGGTGAAGTTCATCCACCTCCATATGGCCTAAAAGAGTTATTTGTGCAACCAGGGTAGCTCCATGTTTGTGATTCCCTTTATGAGTTCCAAAATTTGGCCCCAAAATGGCTGGATTTTTCAGCGTTCCCACCACATATGGATAGAAGTCCCCCGTCAATCACAACCCCTACAGCAACTGTCAGAAGCATCACATGTCGCTTTCAGATGAACTGGGGTCATGTACCAGTACCGTTTCATTAATTTGAAAGCATTTGCCCTGTGTTGGAGACGTGGGGAGGATTTCTTCTCTCTACCACATATTTGGATCCTGTCAGCCTCGGTCAATGTGAGGACAAGGTCCGTTGACCATTGTCCTGTGTACGCTAATTGTGTTAGGTCGGTAGGTCTGTCTAGGGAGTGATAAAGATGCAAGAGTGATTTGCTAGTGTCCCTATCTGTGATCATATCCTCCACTCCTGTCATCTCCCTTTACCGAATTCTCTCACTCTAGAGTGTCTAGCCCAGTGTAGGAGTTGTGTGATATGGTAGAGGTCTTTGGGTCTCAACGTAAAATTGGGATATTGGTTTCTACTCTTCGGAGTGCCATTAGAATAGAGGTGGTCAAGACAGAGCGAGTCACTTCACTGCGGAAAAACTCTTGTAACACCTTGTCTCCTGCACTATCTCACACGTTTTGAACAGGCAAGCTTGATGCATCAAAGATCCTTTTGTTATAAAAGGTCACTGAAACTAGTACTATCTTTGACCATCAGAAAGAGGGATGTGGACCTGAGATCATGTGGGATTTCAATGTGAATGTTCATCCAGTTCAGTGTTCCACTGAAGGCCTGAGTGACATCATATTCAATCATCATACAGGTCAAGTTAAGGCGTTAAAGACAGTCTTAGTTTTGAGTAGAAACTCATATGTAATCGTATACATGCATGTCTCACTTAAACACATTCGCACAAACAGTGGAGAGCCAACTGTTGGCAAATTGAGGGTATTGCAATGAGTGAGCAGAAATGGCATAGAGGACCGAGCAAGCCATTGAATTACTCTCATCCTTTCTGAATGCCATACCCTCTTTCCTCCTATGTTATGTTATGTTACTAGTATTTGTTGAGCGTATGTACACCGGGACGGTTTATTGGCGCTTGGGTAACAGAAGTACTGCGCACTACTCACAGTGTTTAGTCATATGCTAGCTTATAAAGCCATGTTTTTAGTAATTGCCTGAATCTCAGATAGCTTGGGGTGGCTCTTATCACAGGGAGTTAGGGAGTTCCAGATGCGAGGGGCCAGAACTGAAAATCTGGAACCTCCCATATTCTTCTTTTTAAATTTGGGAATTGTGAGAAGGTTCAAGTGGATGGTTCTTAAGTTATGATTGGGAATGTGTTTTTGAATTTGTGCTGTTGTGAAAGCGGGGTTTGTTCCGTGAAAGGATTTAAAAATGCTGTAGCCTGTCTTGAAGACGGTCCTTTGTTCTATAGTAAGTTTTTTTATCAGGAGGTTAATGTGACACTGTCTGTGTTAATGGAAAATTAACCTGGCTGCCTGGTTCTGGGCCAATTGGAATCTGCGATTGAGGCCTTTTGGGAGGCCCGGGTAGAGACTGTTTGCGTAGTCTATCCTAGAGATGACCAGGACAATGACTACTTGGACAAGGGTCTCAAAGTTAAGGAATTTCCTGATTCTTCGGATTTGTAAGAAACAGGAAGAAGTGATAGCTCCTAGCTGGGGCTTGATAGAGAGATCCTCATCAATGAGGACCCAAGACTTTTTACTGATTTCTTGGGCTGTGGGGGGACGCTCACTGCTGGGGGTCAAAACGAGGGACTCCAAAAATCATACTTGTTTCTGGTTATGACAATTGGGGGCCCGATTCACAAAAGTAATCTGAGACAAAATCCTAACTTTACGACTTTCGGTATTCACAAAAGGCATTTAGGAGTAGTAAAGTAACTTTACTACTCCTAAATGCCTTTTGGGAATACCAAAAGTCGTAAAGTTAGGATTTTGTCTCAGATTACTTTTGTGAATTGGGCCCTTCGTTTTTTCAGAATTTAACTTTAGATGATTGCTGTTCATTCAATCACAAATGAATAACATTGTGTTTGAAAGGTTTCCTGTGATTCAGATGAGTTGTTAATTGTAAAGAGTAGCCACATGTCATCTGTGTAGTTGTAGATTCTAAAGAAGGGAGCAATCAGCAATTTGCTGAAGGGTGCAATCAGGAACAAAAAAAGCTTATACATTCCACTGCACATTCTCTCACCCCAATCTCCGGACATGATTGAGGAGAATGGAGAGACCGTCTGAATGCACCAGAAAGGTGAAGAAAAAAGACCAGAATGACCTTAACCCCTTGTGCAGACCTGCTTGGGCAGCACCTAGTAGGCCACGCTCTTCAATAAACGTGTAAAGTTGCAAATGTACAGTGATTTGGTGAGTTTAGAAATGAAAGGCAAAATGGATATGGGGAGGAAGATGACCAGCGGTGTGGGATAAGCCTTGGGTTTTTTAATAGAGGTATGACAATGGCATACACACTCGCACTCTGGAAGCCACCATGGCCAAGCAGTACATGTTTCATGCCCCTTTCTTCTGAGGAAAACAATTAGATCAGGAGTAAGTACAGGACTTTTCTCCATAAACTGTGGCTAGTCAATACTGTCTCAGCAACATTGGAGGAAAGGTCGCTCTCCACCTGTGTGACCTATATAAGAAAGAGAGCAGCATGCACTCTGTAACAGGTGCATTATTTAATTAATTAAAAACATTATTTTGTGTTTGTTAAACAAACTTGCGGAAAATGTATTAAGTTTACTTCTGTGTGTTTTATTTACTTTTAATTGTAGGTGGAATTGCTGCATATAATGCTGGCCCTGGAAACATCAAAAACTACCCACAAGTGGACTTTCGCACAACCAGCCGTGACTATTCCAATGATGTAGTGGCTCGCGCCCAATATTATAAACAACATGGATATTAAATAATTACATGGAACACCTGCCTTTCCAAATTTATACAGTATGACTTTTTCACATGAAAATGGTTTGAAAAATATTTTTTTCAGAATTGCATCTAATAATCATACTTATGATGAATAAAATACTAGACAATGTAATCTTTAATTATTAACTTTCCCCACTAATAAACATTCTATCTGCATTATTGACGTTGTGGACACACGGAATTTAATGCTATCTCTGTGTGTTTCAGCAGTGTCGGAAAGTTATTCTAAAATAATGGCTACAGAAAAAGTTAACATCCTGCGACATGCGCAGAATTATCACTCTGCAATCTAACCTCACTATGGGGGATATTAGCAACAAATGGCGATATTTATCGCTAACCGCGTTTAGCGTGAGTTATTTTATCGCCGCCGAACGCCGAAATCCATTGCCGCATTAGCGGCGTATTTGCAACACGCCGCTAACAGGCGATAGCTACCTTTTCCGGCAGAAATGGACGCCGATAGATTTAGCGTGACGGCGATAAAAATCCTCACGCTAACGTACAAAAAGTGGCGATGGGCCAATCAGCGACAGAATCCTATCGCTAATTAGCACCAGGCCTGCATTTTAAGCGTTCAGCGGGAAAATGCACCATAAAAGGCCTGCCAAGCAGAAAAAAAAAAAAAAGGAAAATACCAGAGGAGCAATGGATGAAACTGGGACCAGTGCAGAGGCCACCAACAACCCCACAAATACCCAGGAGGACCAGCCAGAGACCCATGTGAAGGCCAAGAGGAATCCTAAGTTCAGCAAGCAGGAAAACCAGGTCCTGATTGCGGAGGTGGCTGAACACCAACAAGAACTGTTTGTCACCTCCACAGTGACATTGGCAAGAAAAAAAGAAATACAGCAGGACATTGTGTCCAAGGTGAATGCCGTTGGAGAGAGGAGGACGACAGTGGACGAGTGCAAGAAACGCTGGCATGATACCAAGCGCCAAACCAAGGAGAAACTAGCAGCCAACCTGAGAGCAGCGAAGCAGACTGGAGGTGGGGGTCCAGCACCATAGGAGGAGCTGGATGTGTTGGAGGAGCAGGTGTCCCGAGTCATCAGTGAGGAGACTGTGGTTGGAGTTGCGGGCCAGGATACTGATGAACGTGACCAGACACAACAACACCAGGGTTAGCATCAACCAGGGACGAGGGGGACGGGGGTGGATCTCATGTACAATTAAATAAATTGAAGTGCATACCCACAATTACTGTGGATCATGTCCCGGATACCCATGTCCATGGTGGCACAGGGACATATCACCCTCCTCAAACAACACATTTCACGACACACATTGGTGGGCACACAGACTTCTAAATGTGCACAGAAAAGGAAGCCCAACATAGTCCAAGATCAACGTCAGACCACTCCTTAAGTGCTACATTAAATGATAAAGTAACTTGAGATGCGGCAGGGTGGCAAAATGTCCCCCTTGCCACATCACCACGCACATACAAATTGCCAGCACAAGGACACATCTCTCTCTGACGCCAAAATGCGGTTGCACTGTGAATGTGACTGGTCATGTGCACGATAAGGCATGCCACCATCAATGTCAGCACATCTGCAGCATAGTGCACATGTGTCTGAGTAGTGTGTAAGGTTGTGCATGCGCAGTAAAGTCCACCTATATACACATGCACATCCCTGCACACTACTCAAACACGTGCACTATGCTGCAGGTGTGCTGACATTGTTGGTGGCATGCCTTATCGTGCACATGACCAGTCACATTCACAGTGCATCCGCATTTTGGCGTCAGAGAGAGATGTGTACCTGACCTGGCAATTTGTATGTGTGTGGTGATGTGGCAAGGGGGAAATCTGACATCACCTGCATTTCCAGGCAATGTGCCCCCTTGCCTGTTCATGAGATGCAGTCCGGTGTACACCTAGTGGGGAAACATCTAGTGAGTGTGCATACCACACACACATGCGATGTCACAACAAATTGACCATGTAGGCCGCTAGATAAAAGTTGCACATCCAAAAATGCACACTTCACTCAAAGGGCGATGGAATACAATGAGCAGGGGGACATGCCTACAACACCACAGTACGTGGACAATGCAGATCAGGAACGTGTCACACAAATATGTACTGCATGCCTTGTCTGTGTGACATACTCGCTCAACCGCAATGTGCCTGTAAAGCTGTATCACTGCCAAAGTATGACAACAAGCAAGGAAAGCAAATTTGAAACAAACAATGGCAAACGCCCAAATGCCACCCTCAACCCTTAGGTAAAATTGCACTCCTCCAGCCTCAAGTGTACACAACTGCCATACAGAAAACAGCATTCCACATCAGTCCTGACGTGAGTTGCCCTTCACACCATCATGTGCAAGTCAACGTAACTGTTTGGTAAGTCAACTGTGTCAGTGAACAAATATGCAGTCAGGTAGTCATCACCCACACGTTAAGCCAGGCATTGAATACCAGAACCAGGACAGCAGGTATCATCCATGTCAGCAGCTGCGTGGCACATACACAAACACACATCACCCGCACATTTGCATCTCTTGTGAGGGTGGCGGTAACCAGGCCTGAGCACCATAAATAGGCATCATGAAATGCACATACATCAGAAAACTGACCACTTACACACCACACGTGGGCTCAACCTTGAGGGTAATGGGTGTTGACACTATGGGGCATATTATCAAGCCCCTATCGCCACCACAACGTCACTCATTTGTGACATTGGGGTGGCGATAGGGTCAGCGCACCATTATCCAGGCAGCGTTAAGTCACTTAATGTGGCTTAAAGCCACGTTAAGTGGCTTTACGCTGCCTTGAGAATAGGGCCCCTTTCACGCTAAACTTTGTGTGAAAGGTGGCGTGCAGTGGGTGTTGTGGTGGGCGTCCCACCACAACACCCATTGAAGTTGACGCAGCCATCCATTATCAAGTTAGGCGAGAATAGGTGGCAGTGCTGATCTTAACACCAGAAAAATCCTGGGCCTAAGGTTGCAAAGCTAGGAGAAATGCATTAAATCTCCTTGATTTTTGCTTGTGTCATGGGGAAAAAGCAAAATACCATGGTATGTTCATGTACAGGAAGGTGTCCCTTCCTGTACATGAACAAACCATACTTCAAAATGCCAATTTGTAACTTCCATGTGTGCTGCACGAAGCAGCACACATGAAAGTTACAAAATGCCTTCTTAGGTTTGTTCATGTGCAGGAAGGAACTACTTCCTACACATAAACAAACCTCCCTGCTTGCAGACACCCTTGCACTCTGGTGCAAGGGTGCCTGCGCTGGCGCTAAGCTGTGTAAATTAGTGCCATCGCAGGTGGAAACGCCAGGCTGCACGATATCCTTGTTACATGGTGCAGCCAGGCGTTACCAAAGTGGTGGCGAGAGCCGTGAAGCCAAGATGGCTAACGCCTCTCCCTGCCACTTTCTTGGTATTATGCCCCTGTCTGTTCAGACAGCAACAACAATCAAAACTCACGTCGAACCATACTCACAACGGGTAAGCCAAACGGAGGGCAGTAAACAATCCATGCAAGAAAAAACATGAAGGACGACATGCACACAAGACAAATCACAATAGACAAAGCAACATGGATGTCCATGCGTACTACATAGTGCAGCACATGTTGATACAGCAAGTAAGCTCACATTACTAATGTGCCGAAAGGGTGCCCTACTCACACATAACTATACTTGCACAAAACACATGCACATGTGCAGTACCCTGCAATGCTGCGTGTCCGTGAGCCAGAGTGACAAGGCAAGTGATAGTGCATGATGAATAGCATGCCTGCATGCCCAACATATTAACATGGTGCAGGCCACCTCCCTGAGGTGGCTGAGTGTGGACAACATCCTTAAACAAGCAAGTCACACTCTGACACATCCTCGTGTACATACAACCCCTGACGTAAACAAGACATTTGATGTCAAACAATGCACAACTCTCACAACTCTGACCAAGACCCATATTCCACCCAGTTTGCCTCATCCCAGCATTGTAAATGCACAGAACTGAAAGGCTCACTGCCTGAAAGGTATAACGGGCAGCTAAACCAAAGCTGCAGGTGCCACCTGCACACAATGCAGTGCACACACAGACAAATCTGAGCTTATCAACACTGACTACTATGTGGGCTAAATTGCATTACTCACACAAATGAACAGAGGACACAACTTGTGACGCTTGTGTGTAGATATTGTACAATCACATTTGTCATAGCTGGAAACTGTGAGATGACAATGTACAACTACAACATCACATCCGCAATGTCCTCAAAATCATCACTATCCTGCAACAAATAGGCATCTCCTCCAAACCAGTATGAATGGACACTGCCCTGCAGTCTGCTTGTAAACTCATCCAATGCATGATTGTACATGACAAACACTGTTAAACTGTATCTCCCCTATCACATTGCAGAGGGAGCGACATCACCTCCTGGACAGCAGACTGGCCCAATCTTCACTGATGACGAGGAGGATTACCCCACCATCAATCAGGGAGAACTCCAACATCTGCTAGACACCTTCAGCACTCCACCTCCAGGAGCAGGGCAACCCAGCAGCATTGCGGCAAACCCCACCCCCTGCACAAACCAACCTGCAGCAAGCACCTCCCACCACAGCTGCCTCCCAGGACCTCAAGGACCCACACCTGGCCTTCCAACGCCGTGTGCTAGAGGTCCAGCGGGAGATGGCGGAACAGGTGCGGGTGGGGTTCGAGAGCCTGGCGGACAAACTTGAGGCCATACGTGGGTGTCTGAGTCCCATCCGGGACCACATGCAGAAGATCACGGACACCCACAGCCCGCTCGATGCTCTCCAACGGTCCATGGCTGACATTGCTGGAATCATTATTCAGAGACAACAACAACTGTCTGGTCAGAGTGGCTACAGCAATGTCAGCCAGGATTTGGCCAACATCTGTCGGATAATGGAGAGCATGGAGCGGATGCAGGCACAAGATATGGCTGCCAGGGCCGCACACCAGCGCGATGTTGCAGGGATCTATCATGCCCTGCACCTGATCATAACTTCATTGCTGCCACAAGGTCTGGCGCCGATGAATGCTGCTGCTGCTTCCACATCCTCAGCTCCGCCACCTGATGTGTCTGTGCCTCACAGTGCTGCACCCACTATACCACCACCCACATGTGAGGTACATGACACATCAGAGGACGAAGCGGAGGATGATAGTGCATTTGTGCTAAGGAGAAAGCGGTAGCATCCATCGGTGCCAAAAGGCCAGTTTTCTCCTTGGTGCCGGGCTTAGTATCATGCCACGGAAGATCTTCTTGCACTGTCTTCCACTGTCCCCCGACAATCACCTTGGACCTCCACATGAACTGCCATATCACTTTTTTCTTGCCAATGCCACTGCAATCAGCTGGCAGACTGAACTATGCCTCTTCCCTTGGACCTGTTACCACCAAATGACTCTGTCTGGCCCTCCAACGGGCATCCATGCAATGTGGGCATGTATGGCCAAGCACAGGTCAGGTCTTCATCCTCTGAATGTAAATAAAATTGTTTAACTCACACAGGTGTGTGTGGTTCTTGACCAATCAAGTATAGAAGTATGTAAAAATTGTTAGGACACTGATTCACTCAGAAGGTACACCAAGGGAAATACGAGCAATGTACCTGTTTTACCTGATACAGATAGACAGTGAGATGGCGATGTATGTGTGAACTAGCTGTGCCCCCATTGCTCCAAAACAACCATCTAGCAATATACCAACCTAGCCCCACGTCCTTTAAGGAAAAGGCATGTGTGCTAAAATGTCCTGGTCGGCTGCAGGCCACAAGTTGTGTCCTCCTTAACACTTGTAAACAAATATCTCTTGGCATATCTACTCACACACTACGTGGTGGACCAATCCTGTTGTGATGGTGCACATTGCATGTCACATCCCAAAACTTTGCAAAGCATATTCACATTGATGAAGACACGGAAGGGCACATGTCCACCATACACATACGGAACCACAATGTCTGCCTCAGTTAAGTAGATTTGCAAATAGGGGCTCACCCCAAAGTGCAAGGCGTCAGTCAGCCCCTCCCTGTTGACAAACGATGCAACCTAAAATATGACCCCTCTCATGCTGTGACCACTGCGAGCGTATCGGGCAATGTGTGTAGGGATGTGTGTGGCACTGCACTCAGCATATAGTCAGATGCACGGCCAACATTTCAAGGGCGGCATCACCATGAGCCAATGGCAGAAGTAACATTTCCCCCCTTGTGTGCAGCAGAATAGTGTGCCACCACCCAAACATCAGCTGGGGCAAAATCAAAACTTGACAACTCCAGTGAGTCACGAAAGGCATTTAGGAGATGTGAACTCTGTAAACCAAAATGCACTACTCCTAAAAGCCATTTGTGAGTAACGTAAAATGTTAAGTCATCACTTACTCTCAGATTACTTTTGTGAATTAGGAACACTGTTGTTCCATGTCCTGTACACAATGCACACTGAATCCTAAAAAATCATGCATGGTCCGGAGAGTGAGCGTACATGCACAGGAACATATCTTTCAAAGGAAGCGGACACACTGGCACAACGCAGCAAGTGTGGCTAGGTCTGTGCAATGTAGATGGACTCTGCGCCAGGAGCATCTGACATGCAGGTATGTGACGGAATCTGTGGAACCTGGCGCATACATCCATCTCCATGATGGATAACAGTAGCTAACTGTATTCACTTGCCATGCCATCTTACTAGGTTGTGTGCAAAATGGGCAACAATGTGCTGTCCAAATCCGTGAGTCACACTGAAGATGTAGAACGTCACAGACGACTGTCCCTAGACTAGGATGTAAATCCAAATTGACACCCTGTCATCCATGCAAGTTCAGTGTGCTCACATCTAAGGTATCCTGACACAATACATCCTGCAAACTTACATGTCATGAGCAGACTTAGCGATTCCAATGGATAGTCCAGTGATGGCAAGAGTTGCATACAATGGAATGAGCCACACTCCACAACATCATCCCTGACATAAGTGCAAGGAGAAATCCAAAGTATCAAACTTTTATTTGAACAGTAAAAATATTGAAGTAACCTAAACTAACACTTATCACTATAACTACTACTAAAATCTAAACTAACTATAAAAATCTTACTTACCTAAACTATCTACCCTAACTGATCCTAAACACGCAACAACATATCCTAGACATCAACCCCCCTCCCACCCTTAAGGCACACCACGAGACAGGACAAAGACATCTAAGCTATACATAAACTAACTACACATGTAACCTACACAAAGATATAAATTTTAGTTTTTTTTAAAAACATTTTATGAACAAAAAACACATCAACCCCCCACCCAAAGGAAAAGGAAACTTATCCCCAAATACGGATTAATAATTAAAATCTAAAATCTACCTAAGAAGCTAACACTACCTATAACCTACACTAAAACTACACTACCTAACAATTAAATTACTAACCTAACACTACATAATAATAGATTTTAAAACATTGGGGGAAGGGAGAAGAGGGGGATGGGGTCCAACAGGTCCAGCCATCATGGCAGTCCAAAGTGTTGCTTAATGTCTGTTACTTGTCTGTTCACATCTGACAATTCACGCCTGATCTCAGCCAGGGACACAACAATGTCCTGAAGGAGCCTCCTGTCCCGCAATGTATATGGGACCACTTGATCCCCAGTTGCAGGTGGGACTGTGCCTTGGGGGGGGTGGCCGCAGGGGGATGTGCCACCTGTCCCGGCTGGGGACCCACCACTGACGCCTCAGGGGCCTGGGTTGGGCTGTGTGACAGTCTGGACATGCTCGGGCACCGCCTTCCATGTACCCTTCTTCCGTTCCTCCTGGTACCTCTTGCCCATGTTGCGGTACCCCTTTGCAACCTTCTTAACATGTCGGAAACGTTCCTTCCGCACCTGGAAGGCATGCAGTTGGCCTGGCGTCATGTTGTCTGTAAAATATACACAAAGGCAAATTAGAGTCCCTTAGACAATTTCAATTTCCTCCATACACATCTGTAATACAAGATCACTTAAACATGGGAGCCTACACTCCAGCGTAACTATGTGAAGTCAGCAAGTGACCTGGACAACGACATGTTGAAGCATGGATCAGTGACAACATGCTGGGGAGACTGACATGACAGTGCATGGCATGGTACATTTACTGTCACTACCACATTAGACTGACAGTGCCAAACGATTGTGCCATTACATACCCGGGCTGAGGGTGACATGTACAAGCAATTGGAGGAGGGAAGCATTAGCCCCCCGTGTGTAGCCCCACCCTCATCCTCGCCAGTGACACAGTGCTGCATGATAGGTACAATGCCCATGTGCAGGCATGTGTGTCCCCCAGCACATGTGTGCGTTTCATCAAGTCTGCGTCAACACAGGCAATCTTGCACCAGAGTGCAAGGGTGTCTGCGAGCAGGGAGGTTTGTTCATGTGTAGGGAGGAATTCCTTCCAACACATAAACAAACCTAAAATGCCATTTTGTAACTTTCATGTGTGCTGCTTTGTGCAGCACACAGGAAAGATACATTGGGGAATAATGAAGTATGTTCATGTATGTACTGGAAGGACCACCTTGCTGTACTTATGCACACCATGTCAATTTTCTATTCCCATGTGTGCTGCACAAAGCAGCTCACATGTAAAAAGCTAACATGATGAGCAAAAAGCATTCCTGCTCATTTGCCCAGATTACAATCGGGATGTCATTGTTGGTAAATTGTGCGCTGCCAACTATGAATGCCGCACTTGGACATAGGGGGCAGCCTCAAATACAATGGGTGTTGCTGTGGAACGCCAACCACAACCCTCAATGCACGCCCCGTTCACACTCAACACAGCGTGACAGTGTACCTCATTGACAAATAAGAGTTAATACACGTGGAATGTATTAACGCTGCTTCGATCATGATGCTAGGCCCCTATTGACAACACAACTTCGATGACAGTTACGTTGACTTTGCGATATGGGCTCGATGATATGCACCTTACTTTCAATGTGTGTCACTGACTGGGGATGGGCCAAGTCACAACTGTGAGACCGATGCATTTGTCCAAAGTCACTTACCGATTAGTGCACACTGCTGACTTCCACAATACATCATCACACTGTAGGCAAGGTAGTGTGATACACACCCATACTTCATACTGCAACGTTGATCATTTGACCCAGACATCCATGCCACCGCAACATGCCAACTCACCAGTGGCGTGTGGGTCCTCGAAGCTGTCGATGTCCCCCTGTGTGATTGGCGGTCGTCCATCTGTGAGACAAGTAAAGAAATATGTGTTGGTATTAGACTTCAATTCATATGTGTCGTATTCCTCATACCAATCATCACCATGACAGCAAATGCTGCGTAACTGTAGTGTGGCGTTTCATGTTGACTACATGATTGGGTCAATTTGACTGCCATTCACACCAGACCTGTGACTGCTGATTTGGGACAGACAAGACTGTAATGCTAGCTAACATGCCCATACTCGTAGTGTGAGTCATCCACAAGGCACCATTACTACATGCATCATGATGTTCTACATGCACTTTGTACGTTTGAGTTGCTACAGATTGTACAAAGCAGTTACACAGGGGTTGTTGGTGTATGACAATCTGGAGAGGTCCACTTTCCTTAGACCATTTGTCCCTATACAATACTTTGTCACACAGCAACTATGTTCACAGGGCAGCATAGCTAACGTAATACAAATCATGAGGCCAGCATTTTGACACGACCTTTTGGCCAGCACACAGCTCACATGAACAATTCCATGGATAGTTCATGTACAGTCACCCAAGCCGTACCCAAACAATCTTTTGCCTGCACGCACATTTTGCGCAGGTGTGCCAGCTATGGCAGTACAGTGCTAAGTGTTGGTCCAGCGCAGTGGGTGACACAGACTTGCAACATATGCTTGTCAATGTGATGCTGCTTTGTGTCGCGGATGTGTCAACATGATGCGCAAACGCATTGCGTCTCCCACCTCAATCAGCAAACATTTCTCACTTTGAAACCAGTGTCACACACGTCATAATTTTCATTCCTTACAGTCTACTCGATTAAATGTGGAGTTTGTACCTACCACCCTGTAGGCCTGTCACGACTCCCACGTAGTCCAAGAGGTCAGCTTCACGTGCAAGCATGTCCTGCCGGCGGTGCTTCCACTGGCGCACGTTACGGTCCACTCCAAAGAACCTGAGCATTTGCACCCGCACACGCTCCCACCTAATCTTCCGCACAGTCACATTGTATCCTTGCAGGATACGGCCTCCCCTCTCCAACATCAGGGGCAGGTGGAATTTAATCAGCCACTGGAAGCCCCCCAATGCCCCCTCGAACATCCTGCCCTCCCTGCCCACACCCGGCATCTCCCTGCACACCTATGAGCCCACAGCCAGTAAAAAAATTACCCTCTAAAATATCCCCAACAACAATGTAAATGTACTACCCCAAGACAGACACCCGAGAAAATTGAGGACAGGAGACAGTAAAACACAATAAATCAGTACACAACACTTGACAGACACTATCAACAGGACACAGGACACAGCAACACTCTCAAAATCTACAAACTGCAGCACACACCACCAAAAACCTTCAACACTCTCCACAATCACCAGCAATGTGCTCAAAAGAGAAACTGAAAGTGCAGAACCCTACTCCAGTAGACAGGAAGCATGCATACATCCCTTCCTGTCTCTTTGCGGGCCGTTTTTGAGTAAGCGTAGAAAATCTGCACGCAAATGGTCACATGAATAATCTTTAGAATTGCACAAAGTGTTGCGCGATGTATTTTAACATCGGGCGGATGAAAAATAGATCGCTTTTTCGTGTTTGCAGCCAGATCTGCACGCTAAGAGCACATCAATACACTGATGTGCAGTCTTAGTGCAAAATTCATGTCAGAGCCCTGTAACAACATGATAGTGTTGGTTAGCACTCAAATGACACCATGAAAATAATGTTTCACAACACATGACACCCTAACTTGCAACATTCAACACAGGTCACACCATAATTGCATATCTAACAAGAGAACCATCAATCAATCAGTGAAATTTTAAGTGTGCTACTCACCCGTGGGGGTCACAAGGCGTAGGGGCATGACTTTCGGCACGCTTCCAGTTGTCTGTGAACGTGCATGTGATGGAGCAAGGACTCGTAAATGAGACTTGCTTGGAAGCAATCCTTTCGTTTTAACTCAATAACGATTTACTAACAACGTGTTTGTAATTAATAATTCACATTTAGAAAGAGACACGCGGGAAAATGAAGCTTGCCTATGTGTTTACTAACTCCAATAACATGAACGAAGGACTAAACGCACTTTAACAGGGGATCTTTACTGAGCATGCGTCTACTGCATCTACGTAGTATGACGTACTAATGCTTGGAGGGAAATTCTGGCGCCTGCGCAAAGAACCATAAAATGGCCGCTTGAAAGGTCACATGCATGGCACCTGCTTAGCTGAAATAGAATATAAGTTTTATATTAACGCAAATGCAGAAAGGGTAATAATAAATGAAGTGGGTTAGAGTAGAGGTTGGTGGTGTACAGTGAAACCATTTATTTTTTAAAATAACAGTTCTTCTTTTGACTTTATTATTAGTGCGCATTTGGGCCCACTATACTTGTCTGAATCGAGCTGACTGTCTTGACCCTACGCATGCGTACTGGCGAGAAAATACGAAAGATGACTAAGGACTTGTCACGCGTCCAAGGCCAGCGAAGATGTGCCCTGGGAACATGAGGGTGAAGAGTTCATATGAAGGAGTTTTATTCATAGTATCGCAACATTTTGTATTAATAAAGTTTGGAGATGTATGGGAAAGGAAATGATTTAATAAAGTTTGAGGGGAGGGATTTGAATACAATGGTTTAAAGAAATAAGTGAAATGTAAGCATGGTGTGATGATCATCCCCCCTCGCCTGACCAATCAGAAGTTAGCGTTTTACAATATTGAAACATTAATGGGTGGTATTCAGTAATGAAAAGGTATAATTGAGGTAGTTTTAGTTAGTTAGTTTAGTCTTTTTTGCGGAAGCATTGCAGAGCTCGGGATGCTGTCGGTGCTGGGGATGGTGCTGATGCAGTGAGACGCTGATGAAGAAAATCGAATGCAGAACCAGCTACTTATTTTAATTGGGTTAGAAAGAAGATCGCGGAAGAATCACGAGGAGGAAGAGAGTGTCAGAGAGGGGTGCGACGCAGTCGTCGGTATATAGAGAGGTGAAGTATCCTGTCCTGATTCCTGTCCTGAAGTCTTTGTCTCCTGATCTATCCCGGGGGACCCTTACCAGCCCTTTGGCCAGGGGGTTGGTCTTCACGCCATACTTGGTAAATATAAAATTCATCGTATTGATAGATGCTCTTCTCTCTCTGTCCTCTTCTTTCTGAGCATAGTTATTCTGTGGGTCTGAATTGCTAAATGCCTATTTGAAACTTGATTGAATTGACACTCTTGCGAATGAGGGTGTTTATACTGAAACGTTTGAGATGGTTCACAAACAACTAATTTAGATAAAGAGTTTAAAACTTCCAGAGTCTGTGATTATTTCATTTAATCAAGAAATGTTTAATTAAGTTATGTTAATTATTACCATCAACTAGTTCCAACTAATGGTCCATTGACCAGAGGAAAGAACTAATTGACCAGTGAAAAGGTTTAGTTAGGGAAAGAAATAACTAGATCTTGAAGTATGAAAATCATAAACTAAGTTTTCCAGCGGTCTACATGGTGTTTCTGTGGAAGTAGTTATATGGGCCCAGGTGTGTATATGGTAGTGGAGTATCTGTTGTTAGTACACCGCTGGATCAGTTTTCTGGTAGCAGAGCTATGGTTATTATTGACTAGTTTGGTGATAAGTATAGATTATTGATTTTTGGTTTATGTTTAACAAAAAGAGTTAGCGTCTTGTTTTATGTCGTTTGGAAAATTCCCGGGGAATGAATAGCAGGTGGAGATAGAAAACACACTGCAGTGAGGTTACTCGTCTGTTGGAATAACACTGAGAAGCTAGGTAGGGCTGGCAGTGTTAAAGTAGGGACTATTTTCTGAGTAAAAGAAAAAGTGATTGATAGCAAAGAGTTAGCTTGTGAAACTTTAGGCGTTATATCACCTAGAAACGGTAACCCTGAAGGAGTAGCAGGTTCTTCTAAGCTAGATTGACAGCAAAAGGAGATCGCTGGTGAAACTTTGGTCTCAAATTTCCCAAACGGGTGATACCGGAGGAGTAGCAGGTTCTCTGGAGCTTATGTGAAGAGTAAGCGGAAGGTTTTACTCACAGTAGAAAGAAATAAACTATCCTTTGATTTAGGGGAACAGACAGAGTAGCAAATGTTTTTATGTCGTTAATAACAAAGAATTTTTAAGAAAATATTGAGAAATAAAGTTTTCGCATTACCTTGTGAAGGGAGGGTCAGTTGCCGGAGTGGTACTGACGTCACAGTGAGCCGAGCTGGGATTGGTAGAAACAGCGGGCGTGTGACAGGAGCAGCCTTGTACAGGAGGGGTCAGTAGTAAGGAGCAGAACTGACATCAGGAAAAGGCCGCGCTGGCATTGGTCAAAGCACGAGCGTGAGCCTGATTTGATTGGATAGCTGGTTAGAAGCCGCGCTAGGATTGGTGGAAAGAAAGATTGTATGCGGGATTTTGATTTGACTGTAAGTGCAAGACGTACAGGTAGAAGATTTCAAGGGTTTGCGGAATACAATTTCCTACACCGTTCTTCAAGGACGTATGAAGAGAAAAGAAAGATGTCATTTTTTAAGAAAATTAAGAATTTCTTTGTAAAGGATAAGCCTGTGTTGACTAGAGAGGGAATTCCTATTCCGCCACCGAAGACACCAGCATCTTTTATGATGATGGAAGGAGGATATCATACTTGCGTGTGGTTGGAAAACTGGATAGAATATATGAAGGATGATGGTGTGTTAGCATTTCCTAAGGATGGTACGTTTAATGGGAGGATTCTTGAGAATTTGAGATTGAAAATGAATGATTTGGAACCTAGACCTAGGTTAACTCAATATGAGGCTTTGAAGGAATGGGAAACTGAGTCATATGAACGAGAGAAGTGCAGAGGTGGAAGATATAGAGGATTTTCCCGAGACATTTGCATGAGTCACGCGAAGGGCAGATGAAACAGTGGAGGAGAGCTATGGTATCAGAAGGATTATATCTAGTGTTAATGGCTGAGGAACAGTCTAGAGGAAAGTGTAAGGAGAAAACGAAACACATGAACTCAGCAGGATATGGTGAATCAGATGATAAGTTGTTAGAGGATATTTTGATTAAAAATCCACCACTATATCAAGAAGCAACTAGTAAGTTTACCCCAAGTGCACCAGTAATGGGAATGCCATTAACCCCACAGATTTTACATGAAGCGTCATATAGCAGAGTATTGCAGGATAATGAAAAAGAAGCTTTGAATAAAACTAGAGAAGAACTAGTTCAAAAGATAAGTCAATTAAATTTGACTACTGAAGCCTTGACAGTACCAGTGACCATTGGTCCGGTAATCCCATTGTATGGAGATAATAAGATTTGCCAGAAACCACAACTTGTGACAGTTCCATTAAATAGTCCTAGAAAAGAAATAATAATTACAGATGATCAGGTTAGCGAAAGTGAGTCAATTATTTCATTAATGGATCTCCCTATTGTGGAACCTCTGACTCCAAAGAGAGTTACGCCTATGAATTTGAGAGAAAGAAGACCTTTGGTTCCTGCTGGAACTGGAGGCGCAACAGTAGTTGCCTCTGAAGAAATAGAAAGGTGGGCTCAGGAAAGAGATAATCAGAACCCAACACCAAGGATTTTAGATATCAGCAGATTGAAAGTGGAATTGGAAGAGATGATGACAGGATGCGTGAGTACAGAAAGATTGAACACTTACAATGATGAGGAGTTATTATTTTTATGTAAGAGTATAACCAGGAGAGCAAGAGTATTTCATGAGAAATTGACTGAAGTTGCTTCAGAGATTGGAATAGACATAGGGAAATCAAAGTTGTTACAGAAACCCTATCGAGTGGACTGTACTGATAAAGATTTAGAAAGTGTAAATGCTTCTGGAAAGAGACTACAGATAAAGGAATTAATGAACATTTTGCGAAAATGGGGAGACATTGATAAATGGAGAATTAGATGGATAAGAAAGAAAGAGGAAGTACAAGCGAGAGAAGCAGAAGCTGCATTTCCAGTAAGAGAATCAGGCAAAGTGGAAAAATTGTGTCCGATGAGAGAGGTTCCTGGGGGTGGATATGTTCATGTTCCTTGGAGTAGACAAGATATTTTGTCATTTACAAATGATTTTCCAAAGCTGAGAGAAAAACCAGTATAGTGGTACAAACAAGTAGAGAGATTTGTGAAGGTTTCAAAGGTGTTATTGAAAGACTTGGATGGTCTATTTGATATAGTGGTACCTGCTGATTTATGGACAGAATGTAAGATCACAATTGATTGGCCTTATGAGGAGTACCCTAGAGATGCAAAGTCAGGGGCGCCCTCGGAGGAGGTGATGAAAAAGTATCACCAAGTGATTACGTATTAGAAAGGGAAAATTCCTCCTAAAGAAACAAATTGGGTAAAAATAGATAGAACAACACAAGAACCAAATGAATAATATAAGTTTTAGGCTTCTGGCTATTTATATTGATGTATTGGAAGGCCAAATAATATAACTAGTGTAGGTCTCTGGTTATTTTGCTTATTTTGCACATTTCTGCACTATTTGCACAATGGAAATTATATATATAGGTAACTGATGCCCTATGTATTGGGAACTTTGGTTGAATAATGTAATTATTATAGGCTTTGGGTTATCTTGCGTATTTTGCATATTTTTGCATTATTTTGCATAACTGAAATCATGGATATGTATATTTGTGTCTAAAGTTTGATTGCTTACAATTATGTTTGATTTATTGCATATGGATTTTTTTTGTTTGTTTGTTCTGTATGTGTTGTTTTTGTTGCTCTCCTGCTCTGCTCAATAAAAAAAAAAGAACCAAATGAATCTGTAGATGCGTACTATGAGAGGTTATTGCAGGTGTTTAAGCAGTATAGTGGTTTTGAGAATATTGGTGACAAGGATATGGGACATTTTGTGTATCGATTTGTATATGGTTTGAAACCAGAAATCAGTCAGATGATACAGCAGCACATGTTGTGTTGGAAAAGCAAGACAGAGGATGAGATTTTAAAGTACGCAAAATATTGCGGAGATGACATTGAGGCCAGGCGTAGGAAGCTAAAGGAGAAAATGATGTGGGCACAAGTTAAATTGGCAGAACAGCAAGAAGAGAAAACAAGTGACCAAAATAATAATCAAGTGAAAGAACAGAGTCAGAATAATCAAGGAGCGAATGGTAATAAACATAAGGGACGAATGGACAGAGAAGAAGCGAAAAAGAAGTTTCCTTGTCATGCATGCGGAAAGCTTGGACATTGGAAGAACGAGTGTAAGAGTACTCAGAATAATAAGAGTAATAATGGGCCAAATCAAAATTTAATCCCACGGATGCAGAATGAAGTACTTATGAATCAGCAGCAGCAGCAGGTAGTTACTCCACAATATCAGGTGCCACCAGCTCCTATGCCAAATTTTGTGAACCATCAAAGTTTCAGTGCGAACACCGGATTTCAAGAAGAAAGTGGTAAGAATAATAGAACAATTGCACAATATTTTTTACAGAATGATGAAGAACATTCAGATGCCGCACAATGACGGTGCCTGAGGGGGGATGAAGAGGAGTGAGTGCTCGGCGCATCCTTGCCGGTAGATCAGTCAGGTCCATTTGTTGATGGGAGAGTAGAAGGTAAAGACATTAATTTCCTATTGGATACTGGTGCTACCAGATCTACTGTGAGAACAGCGGACATCCCAAACCTACCCCTCTCGGGAGAATCAATCCAAGTTGTAGGCGTGTCTAACCAACAGATTAGAACCCCAATCACAAAACCAATGTAGGTGCACATTGGAAACTTCAAAGAAATGCATCGGTTTGTAGTATGCAATTCCAGTCCAGTAAATCTGTTGGGAAGAGATCTTTTGTGCAAGATGAATTGCACGATCTATTGTACACCGTATGGTGTCGCTTTCCAAACCCCTGATGAAGACGTGGTATACAAGATGATGTTGGCCAAACAGGGAACAGAAGTAGATGAAATGTTTTCACTAATAACTGAGAATGAATTACCAGAAGAGTTGAGAACCACAGTTAATCCAGAAGTGTGGGATTTTACAGGAAAAGACATTGGGCTGATGACAAATATAGACCCAGTTAAAGTGACAGTGAAAGAAGGTGCAGTGTATCCAAACACCCGACAGTACAAAATGAGTCCAGAAGTAAAAGCAGGAGTTATTCCAGAAATTGAACGAATGGTTAAACAAGGTATTTTAAAAGAAGTGATGGGTAGTCCCTGCAATTCGCCGATAATGGGACTGAAAAAGCCTAGCGGAAAATACAGAATAGTGCAAGATTTACGGAAAATAAATAAAATTGTAGTGCCATGTTGCCCAATAGTGCCAAATCCAGCAGTGATCCTTTATCAGATACCCTGGAATGCAGGTTGGTTTACAGTGATTGATTTGTGCCAAGCGTTCTTTTCTATTCCTTTGCACCCAGACAGCCAGTATCTTTTTACATTTAAGTTTGAGGATCATATCTACGCATGGTGTCGAATTCCTCAAGGGTACACAGAGAGTCCTTCAATTTTTAATCAGATTTTGAAAAAGTGGTTGGAATCATTGATTATGCCTGGAAAATCTGTTTTGGTCCAGTACATTGATGACCTACTGGTGGCATCAAAAACATGAGAAGATTGTGTCACAGACACAATTGCATTGTTGAATCATTTGGCTGAAGGTGGACACAAGGTGTCTCCAGAAAAATTACAATTTTGTCAACGAGAAGTTAGATATTTAGGGCATAAAATAGAAAGAGGAGTTAGAAAATTGACACCGGAAAGAATAAAAATAATCAAAGAAATGCAATTGTCACAGACTCAAAGAGAAATGAGAATGTTTCTAGGAGTGGTTAGATATTGTAGGCAATGGATTAATGGTTTTTCGATGTTAGCGAAACCATTAATACAGATGATCCGGAAAAGAGCAAAAGATCCGATTGATTGGAATGATGACTGCATAGAGGCATTTGTTAAACTAAGAAACTGTTTGTGTGAGGCTCCTGCTTTGGGCATGCCTGATTATTCGAAAGACTTTGCTTTGTTTTGCTGTGAGAGAGAAAATTGTGCACTTTCAGTCTTAACACAGAGACATGGATTGAGTCAACATCCAGTGGCATATTTTTCAGCCATATTGGACCCAGTGGCTTCGGCATTGCCTGGCTGCTTAAAAGCAGTAGCTGCTACTTGTATGAGTCTAGAGCAAAGTGTGTCGATAGTGATGGGACATCCGGTAAAGGTTTTTGTTCCACACTCGGTTGAGATTCTTTTGACAAGATCAAGAACACAGCATCTCACGCCTAGTCGTTTGACAAAGTATGAAAGAGTGATTTTGGGAGCTGAGAACGTGACTGTGATAAGGTGTATGATCATGAACCCAGCTCCCCTATTGCCAGACCCCTGCGATGAAGAAGTAAGAGATGAGAGTGATCATGATTGTTTGGACGTGACTGAGTTATGCACGAAGCCCCGGCCGGACATAAAAGAGTCACCTTTGAAAGAGGCTGACCACGAGTTTTTGTAGATGGTTCCTGCCTTAGGACACAAGAAGGAGGACTAATTGCTGCATATGCTGTTTGTAAAATATCTGGGGTAATTGAAGCATCCTGTTTACCTGGGGTCAAGTCTGCACAAGTAGCTGAATTGATTGCCTTAACAATGGCATGTAAAAAGGGGAAAATTTGGAGAGTAACCATATTCACGGACAGTCAATATGGGTTCGGGGTTGTGCATGACTTCGGCCAGCTCTGGATGCAGAGGGGATTTCTGACTTCTTCAGGATCTCCTATCAGAAACAGCAAAAATGTGAAGAATTTGTTGGAAGCATTACAATTGCCAAAAGAGATAGCAGTTGTAAAATGCGCTGCACATCGGTCAGGAAATGACTATGTGACTGCTGGCAATAATTATGCTGACCAAGTGGCCAAATACTGTGCCAAAAATACAGTGGCCATAAACCGAAAAATTGAAACAGGTGAAACCAGATGCCAACTTATGTATTTCTCAGTACCAGAAACATGGGATGAGATTAGACAATTGCAGGAAGAGGTTGAGGAAAAGGAAAAAGGAAATTGGATAAAGGCAGCTTGTACAAAAAGACCACATGATGAGGTATGGGTGTATCTAGATGGCAGACCAGTCATGCCAGATTGTTTACTTTCAAAAATGGCAAGAGGGTATCATGGAGCAACACCCATAGGGAGAGATTCAATGATCAGGCTATTCAGACAGAGTTGGTACAATCCGAAATTCAGGGTAGTCGCAGAAAGCCTTTGCCAAAGATGCATAACCTGTCAGCAGCAAAATCCAGGTAGGAAGACAGTGGTAAGCTGGGGAAAGATTGGAAAGGCAGAAGGACCCTTCACTAGATTACAGTTAGATTTTATTGAATTGCCCCCATGCAATGGATTGAAATACATACTTGTCATAGTATGTCTTTTCTCAAGATGGGTGGAAGCCTATCCCACTAGAAGAAATGACAGTCTTACAGTTGCAAAATTGTTGTTGTGGGAGTTAGTATCGCGATTTGGTTTTCCAGTCACTTTGGAATCAGATAGAGGCCCTCATTTTAATAATGAAATAATTCGATTAATCTGTGCTGCATTTAACATTGAACAAAAACTGCACTGTGCTTATCGTCCAGAGGCTTCTGGAATTGTTGAGCAAATGAATGGCACAATCAAGTCAAGATTGGGAAAGGTGTGTGCATCCACAAAGCTGAAATGGCCAGATGCACTACCTCTTGTATTGATGGGTCTCAGAAGTATTCCAGACAGAAAAACAGGAATGAGCCCGCATGAGATTCTCATGGGAAGAGCCATGAGACAGGCATTTATTCCTGGAAATAAACTAATGAGTATAACTGATGATCTGGTATTGGACTATTGCAAAGGATTGGCTGAAATGATGCGTTCTATCTCTCACCAGGTTGGAGAAGACGCAGTTGAAAGACAGCCAGACCAAGCACATGATTTGAATCCTGGAGATTGGGTGCTAGTGAAGAAACACGCAAGAAAGTCGTGCCTAGCACCAAGGTGGGACGGACCACGGCAAGTCATACTAGTCACTACCACAGCAGTGAAGTGTGCAGATCTGCCCAATTGGATTCATGTCAGCCATACCAGAAGAGTTCCGAGCCCATCAGATCAACAAGAGCCACCACTGACTGAACAGGCTGAAGCGTCAGGAGTTCTAAACTGTGAAATTGAAGAATTTAGAGTAATAGATTCTGAAAGACAACCATATGACGAACAGTCAAATACAAGTCAGGAAGACTGGATACCAGTGATTGAAATAATTGATGATGTCATTGAAACCAGAAGTAGAACAGAACTGAAAAGACAGGAAAGTAGTCAGGGAGAGACAGGGGAAGAAGAACACACTCAGGTAGAGATTGAAAAAGACACATACGAACCTGAGGAGGGAAAAATAGAAGAACACGTTCAGGTGGAAGAAGAAAAATTTGAATTAAGACCTGAACAGGACCAGATAGAGTTAGAAGAACAGGTTCAAGCAGAAGAAGAACGATTTGAAGTAAGACCTGAACAGGGTCAGATAGAATTAGAAGAACAAGCTCAGGAAGAAGAAGAACAAAATACGGTAGAACCTGAGCAGGTGGAAGTAAAAGAAGGTACAAGCACAGAAAACAGAGAAACAGAACAGATTGTGCCTAAAATAAATGAAATAAAAAGAACTTTACAAGGAGATAAAGAAGGTGAAAACGCAGTACAAATCAAAAGAGTCAGAAAGGGAGACAATTGGCCAACTGGAGTAAAGAAACTAAAATATTACTTGAGAAAATCTGAAAAGAGACCAGAACAAGTAAACGAAGTCACAAGTCAAACGCAATCTAAACAAACTTTGGCAAAAATAACTCGAAGAAGTCCAAGATTGAGAAATATAAACAGGAGATACAAGGCTCCTGAATGGACGTACGTTATACTCGAGGAATTTGAATCCCTAGATCTGACAGATGAAACAGAAGAAATTCATATTGTCCAGATTGATGAAAGCAAATTGAGGTCTCCTTAAAAACGAAAAGAAAAAGAAAAACTGACAAAGAAAAGATAAGAGAAAATAAATTTTCTCAGGAGCAAAAATGACAGAAATTGAAGTGACCGGAAAACCAAAGAGTGGATTAAAAGGATAGTGTTTTAGATTTTGTTTTTGTAGTATTTTATTAGCAGCATTAGGATGGCTATTCCTAACAGTAGGAGTACCTTTGTTAATGAAAACGAGTGACAAGAATAGTACAGATACTAATGTTAAGGTAGATAGAATAAGAGAAACTGAAATAGAAATAGGGGTAGAAGATGAAGCAAACTATCATAATGAATTAGACTATAATACGTCTTCTAATGTGTTTATTAAATTGTTATTTCAATATGTTAGTACTATGGAGATTAATAACTGTTACGTGTGTATGAAGTTACCCTCATCAGTATCAGAAGGAATGACGTATCACCATATACCTTTAACGTATGGTGTGTCATGTAGTATTTTATCAAGTTTATTTTATGCTACAGGGAAACTTCAATATTTTTATTCAGGTATTGATGTAATATTTTCTGAATTACCTATTAGAAAGAATATGAATCCAGTAGCTAGTAGTAAAAACGCACAGTTTATGGGTGAATTTTTCATAACGATGAGTTCAATAGATTTAGTTCAGGCACATAGAGATAATCTAACATGTACATTAAGAAAAGAAGAAAAAGATTTTTGGGATTTAGTGGAAGAAAGGAGACAGGATTTAATGAGGAAGGCAACTGAACAGAAAACCCATGTACCTCCATGGGTTGGGAAGGAGGGAATCTATGCTAGTGGCAAGGCTCATGCTGCGATGTCCCTGGATTTTGTGAAGAAGGGAAAATTCTGCCTCCATAGATTAAAGACAGATTATAACAATAATTACATTGGTTCCAGTGAATGCGAACACAACTTCCTAATTTTAGGAGGGTGGGGACTAAAAGGGGGAACTGATCCTGTGTTTCCAGGAGTGTATTATGTTTGTGGGAGCAATGCCTATTATAGGTTACCTGCAAGATGGTACGGGAGCTGTTATTTTGGAATAGTTTTTCCAAAGATCTATCATGTAGATAAAATCAGTGGAACCAATGGAAATTCCAATGGACTAACATGTAGAAGAAGAGCTCGTTTTTCTGAAATTGTAGGAGACATTTTTAGTGCACTGATACCCTCAGTTGGAGTCATTCTGAATTCACAGAAAATTTGTAAGTTATCAACCATAGTTGATCGTCTTTCTACAGACACTGCAGGAGGATTCTTAATGATTAACACAGAAATGGTTGCAATCAGGTCTATGGTTTTACAGAACCGTCTTGCTCTTGATATATTGTTAGCAAAAGAAGGTGGAGTCTGTGGCATGTTGAAATTTCAACACTGCTGCACTTATATTCCGGACAAGAGCAGAGAAATTAAAGGATATATTGAAAACATTACAAGAATGCATAAAGACTTGAACCAACTGGAGGTTGACAGTGTATGGGGAAGACTAACAAAAAGTATAACATCAATAGGGAAATGATTTGTTAGTTTTGGGAAGGGTTTTCTAGGTCAAATAATAATACCATTAATTATGATAATAACAGTAGTGATGATAATAATGATTATATATAAGTGTTGTAGAAGAGGTACGAAAGAGAAAGTACATTTTGAAAGAAAAGGAAAGGGACAGAAACGAAAGAGAAAATATGATGAAATACAGTTGGAAGAAATGAAGGGCAGATTATATAAGAAGATGAGAGATTTAGAAGGAAACGAGTTGATTGATAAAAAATTGAGAGGAGAAATAGAGAAAACTGAGAAGTGTTAAAGTTGGTATCTGGGATGGGTAATTTTGTGATCGCTTAAGATGCCATCAGAGAGGGGATTGATGGAGCAAAGACTCGTAAATGAGACTTGCTCAGAAGCAATCCTTTCGTTTTAACTCGATAACGATTTACTAACAACGTGTTTGTAATGAATAATTAGCATTCAGAAAGAGACACGCGGGAAAATGAAGCTTGCCTATGTGTTTACTAACTGCAATAACATGAACGAAGGACTAAACGCACTTTAACGGGGGATCTTTACTGCGCATGCGTCTACTGCATCTACGTAGTATGACGTACTAATGCTTGGAGGGAAATTCTGGCGCCTGCGCAAAGAATCATAAAATGGCCGCTTGAAAGGTCACATGCATGGCACCTGCTTAGCTGAAATAGAATATAAGTTTTATATTAACGCAAATGCAGAAAGGGTAATAATAAATGAAGTGGGTTAGAGTAGAAGTTGGTGGTGTACAGTGAAACCATTTATTTTTGAAAATAACATTTCTCCTTTTGACTTTATTATTAGTGCGCATTTGGGCCCACTATACTTGTCTGAATCGAGCTGACTGTCTTGACCCTACGCATGCGTACTGGCGAGAAAATACGAAAGATGACTAAGGACTTGTCACGCGTCCAAGGCCTGCAAAGATGTGCCCTGGGAACATGAGGGTGAAGAGTTCATATGAAGGAGTTTTATTCATAGTATCGCAACATTTTGTATTAATAAAGTTTGGAGATGTATGGAAAGGAAATGATTTAATAAAGTTTGAGGGGAGGGATTTGAATACAATGGTTTAAAGAAATAAGTGAAATGTAAGCATGGTGTGATGATCATCCCCCTCGCCTGGCCAATCAGAAGTTAGCGTTTTACAATATTGAAACATTAATGGGTGGTATTCGGTAATGAAAAGGTATAATTGAGATAGTTCTAGTTAGTTAGTTTAGTCTTTTTTGCGGAAGCATTGCAGAGCTCGGGATGCTGTCGGTGCTGGGGGTGGTGCTGATGCAGTGAGACGCTGATGAAGAAAATCGAATGCAGAACCATCTACTTATTTTAATTGGGTTACAAAGAAGATCGCGGAAGAACCACGAGGAGGAAGAGAGTGTCAGAGAGGGGTGCGACGCAGTCGCCGGTATATAGAGAGGTGAAGTATCCTGTCCTGATTCCTGTCCTGAAGTCTTTGTCTCCTGATATATCCCGGGGGACCCTTACCAGCCCTTTGGCCAGGGGGTTGGTCTTCACACCATACTTGGTAAATATAAAATTCATCGTATTGATAGATGCTCTTCTCTCTCTGTCCTCTTCTTTCTGAGCATAGTTATTGTGTGGGTCTGAATTGCTAAATGCCTATTTGAAACTTGATTGAATTGACACTCTTGCGAATGAGGGTGTTTGTACTGAAACGTTTGAGATGGTTCACAAACAACTAATTTAGATAAAGATTTTAAAACTTCCAGAGTCTGTGATTATTTCATTTAATCAAGAAATGTTTAATTAAGTTATGTTAATTATCACCATCAACTAGTTCCAACTAATGGTCCATTGACCAGAGGAAAGAACTAATTGATCTGTGAAAAGGTTTAGTTAGGGAAAGAAATAACTAGATCTTGAAGTATGAAAATCATAAACTAAGTTTTCCAGCGGTCTACATGGTGTTTCTGTGGAAGTAGTTATATGGGTCCAGGTGTGTATATGGTAGTGGAGTATCTGTTGTTAGTACACCGCTGGATCACATGTGTTGAAGGTGATGTTGATGTTGCGTAGTGGTTCGTGTGCGATGGAAGATGCGGCTCTGTGGTAGATGTGAGGGGGCCAGGGGTCTGTGTGGGTCCCCGAGTGGATGCCTTTCATAGCGGAGGCGGTGTCTTCAGCCGTGCCTGGTGTCCATATGGATATGGTGCTCTGGTTGGTGTCTCAGGGGTGCTGGTGGTCCATCTACTGCGTCCAGTTTGTGGTCCACATACTTGTCGCAGAGGTTGTTGATCTGGAGGTGGAAGTGCTTCCAAGCGAATTGCATCTGACACACAGAAAAGCATATTTTACCCCATTGCATGCCCTATTTTCATCCTTTACCCCATTGCATGCCCTATTTCCATCTTTTACCCCATTGCACGCCCTATTTTCATCTTTTACCCCATTGCACACCCTATTTTCATCTTTTACCCCATTGCACCCCCTATTTTCATAATTTACCCCATTGCACGCCCTATTTTCATCTTTTACCCCATTGCACGCCCTATTTTCATCTTTTACCCATTGCACCCCCTATTTTCATAATTTACCCCATTGCACGCCCTATTTTCATAATTTACCACATTGCACGCCCTATATTCATCTTTTACCCCATTGCACCCCCTATTTTCATAATTTACCCCATTGCACGCCCTATTATCATCTTTTACCCCATTGCACGCCCTATTTTCACCTTTTACCCCATTGCACCCCCTATTTTCATAATTTACCCCATTGCACACCCTATTTTCATCTTTAACCCCATTGCAGGCCCTATTTCATAATTTACCCCGTTGCACGCCCTATTTTCATCTTTTACCCCATTGCACGCCCTCTTTTCATCTTTTAACTTATTGCACTCCCGAAGTTTCATTATTTTACACAACGTTCACACTCCAATAAATTATTGACCACTGACAACAGACTACAATTGTGCATTTATTCACAGATGACAACCTATATTTAATGATTTACACAAAGGACACGCAACAATTTTGAATTGGGTAGCCCAATTTGCACCATGAAGACTCTAGTCTTACACATTTGACACACTGAAAAGCATCTCTGTACTGAGGAGACATTCCCAGCATGAATGGAGTTTTGTGATTTTCTTTGCACTTATTGTGCAACGTACACTTTTCAGAGTGTGGACTCATGCTGGAGAGTAACATGCAGACAGGGTATGTGTGTATTGTTTTTTATTGTCACAAACCGTGATTGGGGTCATTTTGCACAGAGATACATTGGAGGGGGACTGTCACAATGTGACGTGCTCAGTTGAAGAAATTGTTTATTATTTGGTTCCTTCGGGCAGTTCCTGCTGCATTTACTGTGGGGTGTGTGCCACCTGACTCATCTTCATCATCATCCTGGTCTTCGTCCGGTGCAGCAGACACGTGAATCCATGGAGCATTGGTGCGCACACATATATTGTGCAATACGCAACATGCAAGGATGATTTTGTTGACCATTTCAGGGCTGTACAGCAGTCTGCCACCTGTGATGTCCAGGCAACAGAAACGTGACTTTAGCACGCCAAATGTGCGCTGCACAATGGACCGGGTGCATCTGTGGGCCGCATTATATTGCCTCTGGGCTTGGGTGGTGGGGTTTTGGAGGGGTGTCATCATCCACGGGCATAGTGCATATCCTTGGTCACCTGTAACATGTGAAAGCGAGATGTGTACATTATTGGCTGTGTTGTTGGTGTTGATGGTTTTGTGGTGTGTCATTTGTGCTATGTTGGATTTCATGTTAGCCATGTGTTGCTTCTGCCTGATTACCAGCATCACTGCAAATTACATTGCCTCACTGTTGATACTCCCTCCCCCAAGCCAATTAGATTGTGTGCGCTGCGCGGTTGCATGACTGGCTCTTCTACCGTCTATCGATGGCACTCATCAACCCTCCTCACAGTCAATGCCATGTTAACGTTTAAATGGCAATAGGCCACACCAGACACGGTTCATGTTCAGTTCTGCTGCTGCCAGACCTGCCCCACCGCACAACACATGCTGTTTCCTGTCCCGAGCTGCCACAAATCAACAGTCAGCAGCCCCTTCGCATGCAGGGCCCATTGAGGGCAGGAACGCTTCACCCACACCATCAGCATCATCAGACGCAACATTGTCCACTCCCTGGACTACGTACTCATTCGTGATTGTAGCCTCCAACTCACATGTCACGACTACTCAAGATCCATTTGACTCTGGGAAATGTTTGCTGACATCAGACTGTCCCAGATCTTCACCACACTGAGCCACAAGGCAGGGCACACTTTGACGGCTTCTTTGCATGTGTAGACTTCATCCAGTTCATCAACCCCACTAAACGCACATGTATTGACCACTTACGCATGCACCACCTTGTTGATGTACCCCAAGACACTGTTGACCACATGCAGGCCCCCACAAAGTTGGTGTAGCTCAGTCACTGAGGCGATGCTACACACCACCATCAACAGCAACACCCACAACGCTGCAGTCATCACCAATGACGCTAGGCCGCATTTTACAGACATGTATCTCCAACTGCGCATACACCCTTGTCCCACTATGCAACTGCAACATACAGCAGGCAATGAATGCCACCTTGGTCACCAACAACCTCAAAGTTGGCTGATGCATCTGCTGACACATGGAGAGGAGCTGGTGCAAGCTTGGGGATACCAGTAAACAGCACCACCGACAGGGACAGGATGCTCATATTCACCATCAACAATACGCCCACACACCAAACTGGGCTTCCAGGTAGGATTGCTGTGAGTTGCAACATGGATGATCACCAGCTGGGGCGTGCTATACGCAGGGGAAACATGAGTCCTCATCCTCGTAACAAAACAATCAGCATGTGGCATCACCTGGTGGGCCAATGCCTTCGGATGCCCCCACCCCAACTCTGGGTACCTAGGCCCCATATTTGACTCCTCCCTCTCCATGTACCTACAGGTGTACACAGTGGCCTGCAGCTGCTTCGCCTGCCTCTGCATCCTCCATGCAACCTTCCAATTGATCCCCCCATTGTCGGGTGAGACAGTGACCCACACAGTCATTGCCATCAGGCTGGGCTACGGAAACACACTATATGCCCACATGGGCACGTCTGCGGTCAGCTTAGTCCCGACTGTCCAGCACAACACCTACACACTGGGCCTTGTGTTCATACTTTCATTATGGATCGGGTGCCTCCATCGCACATACATCTCCCCACATTTGCTAATGAGTGGCAGAGGGGCTAACCATTTGAGGATGGTTTGTCTACATAGCTAGCCACAGTTCACACAGTTCCTGGTGTTGTTGTGCCTGGTATGTGGGCATGTTGATTACCACGTTGTATGTGTGATTGTGACATGTACATTCTCACACTTATGATTTGCATCTCTGTGAAGATGAGGCATGTGGTGGGTCACGTTAGTACTTACCGACTAGCACTGCATTTCCATATGTGCCATCCTGGCAGCGCTGGTTTATGATGGACTGTCGGAAGATGTAGGAATCATGCACACTCCCTGGGAACTTGGCTATGACATTGGTGATCAGTCCCCGGTGGTCCACTATTGCCTGCACATTCATTGAATGGGTGTGCTTTCTGTTGCGGTATAAGTGTGCACTGTCCGCAGGGGGCACAAATAGGACATGTGTGCAGTCAATTTCCCCCAGCACCTGTGGGAATCCGGCTATGGCGTAGAATCCTTGCTTGGTCTCAATCTGTTCCTACACAGTGTTGGGGAAGTGAAGGTGCTGGGGTATCAGGCTGAGTATGCCATCCTAGACAGTCAGGAGGAAGATTGAAAAGGCTGCCTGTGGGTTGAAAGGTCCCAGAGGCCAACAGAGGCCAACATGTGGCCAACATGTGCAGCACGGCCAGCAGCTTTGTCTGCGGAGGGATGGTGGTTCTCCGCTGTGTTTGTGGCGTCAACCTGTGGCCTATCAGGTAAAGGATGTGTTGGATGGATGTCCTTTTGAGCCTATGGCGTCAGGTCTGCAAGGCTGACACGTCTGCGCAGGGCCCGTTGTCTTCTTTGGCGCTGCCTCGGTGGTGGTCCTTGGGGAGGTGGCAGTGGCGGTGGTGGTTGTTGCCTTCGTGGGACTCCAAGCTGAATGATTAGTACCTCCATGGCGTCTGTGGGTCTGGGCTAGTCTCCCTTATATGCCTTCCTTTATCACCATTTTTACCATTTTTAGACCTGTTTTTTTCAGGTCTTATTTTCCAGCAGCTAAGGGGCCTTAGCGAGACTTTTTTTATCGCTTCGCGGGTCCGGGACATCATTGGTAATAGTGCGATGGTGTGTTAGCGACTCTTTTTGTGAAATTTTGAGAGGGAACGCCTACTTTGCATCTCATTAGCGGAAACTATCGCTGCCATGCACATCGATAGAAAAACCGGCAGCTATCGCCGGAAAGCTGTTGCTAACGCTTGTTAGCAACAGCTTGGTAATAGGGCGACAAAAAAAAACGCGTTAGCAGCACGAAAGTGCCGCTAACGTGACGATAACTGGCTTGATAATATGGCCCTATTTCTTTTTAACAATATCTTTTGGAACAGCAATGTTTGCAGTGATTCAGACGATTTACTGAAATACATAATCTTTCAATCGTGCCCTGGAACTGGTTACCCACAAAGGAACAATAAGAAAAAGATCATCAGCAGATAAAATGCACATTTAGAAATACTTTTCCACAATGATATGACCCTACGCGTGAGCCACCACTGGCACGGTTTCTTTGAAAATTTGGAAAGTGGCATTTGTTCAGCTGTTTTGACTTTCCACAATACATTCTTCCATTTCATATTCATGCATATTTTTTAATTGAAAAATTAGTGGCTCACAACACTTCCAATAGTTGTGCTGGGTCAAATTGGGGTCACTTAAATACATCTAATACATCAGGTTTACTTAAAAAGACAATACAAAAAAAAAAAAAATTCACATCAATCATACAGCCATTCTATACTCTCCATGAAAGCCATTCATAAAGCCTTCATATACAATGCCCTCACAGAACCCACAGGGGTTTCGCTAGCATTTGCCGGGTGTAGGGCGAATTATATGAAATGTTGTTGGGCACGTGGGTGATCAGGGCACCTTGAGACCATAATCAGGGGTTGAATCAATTTTGGTGACACATTCTCACACTCCATAATATCTCATCTAGAGTCATTACCACATTGACTACATTGAATTATCCCTGATCTGTTTGGAGCATGAAGTTGAGAAGACGAGAAAGAGAGTGTGTGTCTGACTGACAGAGAGAGAAAGAGAGACAAAATAAGTGACAGAGAAAAGGAACAAGAAAGTGAAAAGCCCATTTAAGTTCAATGCATATTTTATATTGCCAACACTTTCTAGAGAGCTGGTATTCTATACTAGTAATGGGCAGTATCAGCACTTTTTATTAAATGTTGAGTGACTAGGTAATTGCAAATGTCTCCTATGTAGATCACCTGCAATGCCCAATCATGCACAGATACTGCACATCTTTAATACAGTGGCGGCTCGCCGATGGAGTGCTGCGGGGCGGTGCGGCGGGGTGGGGGAGTAGTAGAATCCGACATACGACGGGCAGGAGTAAGGTAAGTAAATAAATAAATAAAACAATTTACTTTGCGCGCGCCACATAGCCGAGTTGGCGATGCAGCGCGCGCAAGTTAAAAGGTAAATTGTTTTAATTATTTATTTACTTACCTTACTCCTGTCCGTCGTATGTCGGACTCTACTACCCCCCACCTTGCCCCTCCCCCGCCCCGCCCCGCCCACCGCCCCGCAGCACTCCCTCGGCGAGCCGCCACAGCTTTAATATAAAGTTGCATGTTCAAAGATGCCAGCAAAAGGCCTGTATTGTCAACAGTAGTCTGTATAAAACCAAGATGCGTCTATTCATAATTGACATTTTCTTGGAAAAACATGGGAATCTAAAAACTGTAAGACTAGTCCACACAATAGCTCTCCCTCTCTCCCTTTTATCACTCTTCTTCCAGGGATACCCTGCAGATGCTCAAACACCCTCAGCTGGACATTAGAACTGTCTCACAGACACCCTTGGCTAGAGGGTGGACGGCCCCAACCCACCCTTGGACAATCTGAGCCAGCATGCAGAGTTCCACAGCAAAAGACCTCTTGCAGTCCTCCAGAGACCTTCAGCCTGCATTAAGATCAAATAACCCAGAGAGACACTTTTACCACCCTAAAAGGCCCTCAGACAGCCTTCAGGCAGTCAAGCAGGCCTAAAACACCACTAGCTAGCTCTGAGAGACTTTCAGCCTTCGATCATGGACAAGAAGATAGCAGAAATGAAACCCTCATCCCATCCAGTGACATCATGTCATCTGGCACTACCAGTGGGTCCTCAAACACCCCCAGCGTGCCATCATTGACCCCCCGGTCATCTTCAGACACAACTGGGATGGCCCTCAGAGGTGCTTCCTGATTCAGTCTTTAAATTTCCCAAGGCAGATCTCTGAGACTATCAGCTTACCTTCAAATACCCTCAGATTCTATGAGTTTGTCCATAAACGTGCCTATAACCCATGAGCCACCCCAATTCTCCTTCACAAACAACCAGACACTCTCTGCCTCCCAGCCTTCAAACAAGGCCCTACAGAAGACTTTACAAAGGAAAATCTACTTTTGGGCATTTATTGAACCTCAATAGTGTTACCATTGCAGTTATGAAAGTTGACTAGAAAGGAAAGCTCTACATTGATAGTAATTCCTGCTTCTGACTATCACACGCTTGGCCTGTGCCTCCTAAAGGCCAATGGTTTTGTGGCAGTATCAGTAACAAGACAGGCCTATGTCTCTGAAAACCTGCTACAGATGAGTGTCTCATATGCAAGTGTGCTCTAAGTCATGCTTCCTTTCTATTTTTTAACATACCCTCTGCCCTCCTAGTTCTCTTATAATTACCCCCATTACCCATATGTCATTGTCTACTTGCCCAGTGACATGAGAGTGACTTTCAGCCAATCCTGATTTTTTACCCAACAAATCCACTGCACTTTAGGCAGAAAACATGTGACTGGCTTAATGTCATTCTCATGTCAAAGGGTAAGTTGACCGCTATGCACTTGCAACTAGTACAAAACTACCACTCCCTTAAAGGGTCTTTACAGAGACCAAAGAGGCTGAAAGGAGTTTTCATTGTGAGAAAAACCAAGCAACTGGATGCGTGCAGTGCCTGGAAAAAAGAGAGGAGAAGAAGATAGTACACTGCCTTATGTGCTAAGAACTTGCCTCACGTAGACCAGACCGGCAGGTCCAGCTGTGACATTTGCTGCTGTGAGCTTCGGCCTGCAAGCCGATTCCCAAATTTCCAACCCAAAGATCATGATCAGTAACAGTGGAGCTGTCCATGGGAGAGGACAAGAATTATCATTTTACTAGGCTACCAGGTGATCAAGACAAAAGATGCAGACTGCCCAAGGTAGTCCTAGTCTTCTTCTGTGTCCAGCATTTCTCCCCTTTTTTGGGTGCCCAAGGTAAGCATTTTCCAGCATTTTGACTCAAATCCATTTGCACCCAACACTGCTGAACTAGCTGGGAACAAACAAGTCATCACCCTGCCTACTGATCCCCCTCTGCTTTAGTGGTGAGTGGCCTCCCCACCTTCCTGGCTGTTCTGATGTGTTCTACTCCATGGCACTTCAAAACTGATGCATGACCTACTGCACGCAACCAACATGGGTTGAACATTTAGCTGAATGATCTGAGCTGTGTGCACAGACAGACACCATGTTTAGGCTCCATCACACAGATCACATTTCTGCTTCTGTTCTAATTTAAATAGTTAAAATATTCGAATGCAGCTTTAAACAAGGTCCAGGAGGGACAGAAACACGTCAAATAGTTTTTTTGTTAGAAAAGACGGGACCTTGTTTTGTGTGTGTGTATATATATATGTATGTAGATTAGATTGATACTAACCTACAGCAAAGAAAATCAGCAAATCATGAACATAATGAACAAACATTGAACATACTAAGGAAGGACCCAGACATTGGGAAATGACTGGGAGAAATATGTGGAACCGCGATGGATCGATACACAGAGAAGATCATGCTTTGGCTAAGGTTTATCGATGACCTTTTCATAATTTGGAATGGCACAGCTGATGAATTCATGGAATACTTTAACATATTGAATAATAATGAAGTTGGTCTAAAATTCACGTGACACAAGCACAAAGATTGTTCAATTTTTAGACGTACAAGTATGTATTGAGGAGAATCATGTGAAAACCACTGTATATCGAAAACCAACTGCCACTAATAGCATATTACACAGAAAAAGCTACCATCAGAAAGCATTGAAGAAAAGCATCCCAAATGGGGAGTTTTTTAGGATGAAACGTAATTGCTCAGATGAGAAAGAACTCAAAATAAAAACAAAGGAAACGGAAAGGAAATTCCCAAAAAGAGGATATAAACTATCAGACATCCAGGAAGGCAAAAAAAGAGCTGAGGGCATTACTCGAGCACAGACCTTGATTTTATTTTTTTTTTAAACAGATTTTTATTGATTTGCACAAAAACAGTCAGAGGTTCCGGGGACACCTCTCAGTGGAAGACAAAGTTACAAGCATGACATTGAAATCAGATGGCAAAATGAAGTGTCCAAGCCATCCTGTCAGGCACATTATGCAAAGTATGCAAACTGCTCAGTGAATAAATGCACCTATTGCAAAACCTTATCCCAAACTAACCCCCCTCCCTCTCCAATCTTCCCACCCCCCAGGCGTGTCACTAAGTTGAGGTAGCAAAAGGGGCCAACGGGTCAAAGCCCATATCAATGGGACGTTTTGGAATGGGGGCATGGCTTCGGGTGTGGTGATCCAACGAAGTTGTCTAGGACCATCCCCGTATCCAAGGTGGCAGGTCGTGGGGATCAGAGGACTATTCGCATGTTATACTGCATCCTTGCCCGGGGCGTCTAGGGGGTCACTATCATCTATCTCTTCAGGAGCTTTGAGTGCAGCAACCAGCGCTTCCCATGCTCTCGCCCCTTCCAGGGCCTTATCATTCCCGGCTCAATGCGCTAACTGCAGCCGGATCACTCCCTCACATTCAGCCCATTTTATGAATTCTGCTTTCCACCTTGCTATGGTGGGACCTTGTGTAGCCTTCCAGTGTGTGATGATGTTTTGCTTGGCTAGTAATAGGCCCAGGTCGATGAATTTGCTAGTAATTTTGTTCTTGGATGTGTGTGGAAACCAGTGTAAGATGCAGTGCGCCATGGTCGGGTCGATTCCCCTGTCAGTGAGGTCTGAAAGGACTGACGCTATCTCCTCCCAGTAACTATCAAGGAACGAGCAGTCCCATAACATATGCTTGAAGTCTGCACTATCTGCGTTGCATTTCGGGCAGGCAGCTGTGTGGGTCGGGAAATATTTGTGTAACTTTTCCGGGGTGAGATACGCCCTTTGCAATATATGGAGGTGTACTAGTTGCACCGTGCATTTCTAGTGCTCTTCCAGGCTCTCTCCACTATCATCCCCCATGCCTTGTCTGGGATGTCTTTCCCAATGTCAGTCTCCCACTTGGTCTTGAGGTCAGTCAGGGGGAGCAGAGTTTCTAGCGTCATGCACCTGTACAGGCATGTGACCGTTCTAAATGTGCCAGCTGCCATCACCACATACTGACAGCCCAGGGAAGTCTGCGGCTCTGTCAGCCCTCCGCCCCAGTGTTTTCTAATAGCTGCAGTGAGGGCCGTATATTGTAGAAAATCCCCTCCAGGTATATCATAAAGGGCTTGTAGCTCATGAAACGGGAGCATGGCACCCTCCTCATAAAGGTCCCTCGTGCAAGTCAGTCCCTGCTCCGTCCACGACCCCAATCGTCGCCAGTTACCTCCATGTGGCAAAGCTCTACACATAAGTAATGGCATTTCCGTGGCATAAGGGCATTTGAGAGAGGCACGCCGCAGATACCTGCTCCAGCATTTTCGCGCTGTATTAAGTTCCAGGGTTAGGGTTGCAGCGTCTACCGGGAGCCGCAGAACGATACGGAACAGCAATGATGGGGTCCTAATGTCCTCTCTGTGCTCGTCATCCCCCTGGCGGCGTCCGCCACCCACTGTGTGAGCCACTGGAATTGCGCTGCCAGGGAGTAGGTCTCATAATCTGGGACCGCCAGCCCACCCTCCGCTCTCGGTCGCATGAGCGTACTGAGCGCCACCTGTCTTCTGCCTGTGCCCCAGATGAAAGCCGAAATCATGGAACGGAGTTGTTTGAAGAATTTTGTCAGGAGCCAGACCGGCAAGTTTCCAAAATAATATAATAGGCGCGGGAGGGTTATCATTTTGAGTAGGGCCACTGGCCTGCAACAGACAACGGCAGGGAGCCCCAGAATTCAAAATTAGATTTAGCGACCCTGATGGCCTTACCAATGTTACCCTCAAGGATGTCCTCCTGACTGTGGTATATCTATGTGCCCAAATAGGATAGACAACGGTTCTCCCAAGTCACACCCTCTGAACTCTGAGGTCCCACACGGTCCCCTTGTGCCGGGAACAGGCAAGATTTTGACCAGTTCACCTTCAATCCCGCTACTTCGCTGAGAGCCTGGAGGAGGCATTTTGCTCCCCGGAGTTCCGACCCTGCGTCAGCTAGGAAAAGTAAAAGGTCATCAGCATATAATGCTATGTGATGGACCTGTCCGTGGACATCGAGCCCTCGGTTGGCTCGCCCGACCTAGCCTGTGCCGCCAGCGGCTCCATCGCCAGGGCAAACAGCAGCGGGGAGAGGGGCCACCCCTGACGCGTGCCCCGTCCCACACCGCAGGCATCCGAAATGAGCCCCCCAGTTCTGACCCTGGCAGTGGAATCAGCATATAGGAGAGCCGTCCAACTCACAAAGTCAGAGCGAAGTCCCATGATCCTCATCACATTAAATAAAAAAGCCCACTCCAGGCTGTCAAACGAGCACAGACCGTGATGAATAAGAAAAAGAACAAAACAATGAAAACAATGGAAGAAGACAACCAAAAGATTAGATTTATATTAACCTACAGCAAATCATGAACATCATGAACAAACATTGGACCATACTAAGGAGAGACCCAGATATTGGGAACAGACTGGGAGAAAGACCGGATGTGACATACAGAAGGGCCCCCTCATTGAAAGACAAATTGGTATACAGTCATTTTATAAGGCCGAAAATTGAATCATGGTTAGAACAATATCAAAGAGGATTCAATAAATGTGAAAAATGAAAGGCATGCCAAATAGGGGAAAACATCAAAGAAATCAAAGATTTCAATGGAAGAGTGTTTATGATTGATGAAAGAGGTAACTGTGAAACTACCTATGTTGTATATATGCTTGAATGCCAATGTGGCCTACGGTATATAGGGAGCACAATCTAGCCATTAAAAAGAGGATTTTAGAACATATCCGAGCACTACAAAATAATTACATGAATTATGCAATGCAAACACAAGGAGATGATGGACGGAGCGCTGAAACTTTTCAGACACTCACCCCCAGTCACAGATCTGGGTTGAATTCATCATCATTCTTTAGCTCACTTCGCCAACCCAGTTCAGACACAGCTATATGCAAATCAGTCTTGACTCTGTGCCTCATGGGAACAGTCCAGCCCGAACTACAAAGCAATGTCTTCCCTGGGCTAGAAAAAAGTATCCTGGGACCGGTTTCAGGGTAACACCCCTTATCAGTCAGGCTAGCTTGAATCCAGTGGCAAAGTGAGCAAGGGACCCACGTCTGGGCATACCCTGCCAACTTACGGCAAACAAAGCAAAAACAAGGAGATAATGGACGGAGCGCTGAAATTTTCAGACACTCACCCGCAGTCACAGATCTGGGTTGAATCCATCATCGTTCTTTAGCTCACTTCGCCACCCCAGTTCAGACACAGCCATATGCAAATCAGTCTTGACTCTGTGCCTCATGGGAACAGTCCAGCCCGAACTACAAAGCAATGTCTTCCCTGGGCTAGAAAAAAGTATCCTGGGACCGGTTTCAGGGTAACACCCCTTATCAGTCAGGCTAGCTTGTATCCAGTGGCAAAGTGAGCAATGGACCCACGTCCGGGCATACCCTGCCAACTTATGGCGAACACAAGGAAATGATAGACGGGGAGCTGAAACATTTGAGACACTCACCACCAGTCACAGATCTGGGTTGAATCCATCATCCTTCTTTAGCTCACTTCGCCACCCCAGTCCAGACACAGCTATATGCAAATCAGTCTTGACCCTGTGCCTCATGGGAACAGTCCAGACGGAACTGCAAAGCCATGTCTTCCCTGGACCGGAAACAAGCATCCTGGGACCAGTTTCGGGGTAGCACCCCTCATCAGCCAGGCTAGCTTGAATCCAGTGGCAAAGTGAGCAAGGGACCCACGTCTGGGCATACCCTGCCAATTTAGGGTGAACGAAGAAAACACAAGGAGATGATGGACGGAACGCTGAAACTTTTCAGACACTCACCCCCAGTCACAGATCTAGGTTGAATCCATCATCATTCTTTAGCTCAATTCGCCACCCCAGTTCAGCCACACCTACATGCAAATCAGTCTTGACCCTGTGCCTCATGGGAACAGTCCAGCCCGAACTGCAAAGCCATGTCTTCCCTGGACTGGAAACAAGCATCCTGGGACCGGTTTCGAGGTAACACCCCTCATCAGCCAGGCTAGCTTGAATCCAGTGGCAAAGTGAGCAAGGGACCCAAGTCTGGGCATACCCTGCCAACTTAGGGCGAACAAAGCAAACACAAGGAGATGATGGACGGAGCGCTGAAACTTTTCAGACACTCACCCCCAATCACAGATCTGGGTTGAATCCATCATCATGCTTTAGCTCACTTCGCCACCCCAGTTCAGACACAGCTACATGCAAATCAGTCTTGCAATGACAAGGCATATGGCAATACACCAAGGATATAATTGGCAAACAATGAAATCCCGGGGAATTGCCACAACACCTGCCAGTGAGAGAGACGGGGACAGAACACTCAAATTAAAATGCTTGGAGTCCAGACTGATTATAAGATTCAGAACTAAACAACCGTACGGTCTGAACGGGATGAGGAGTTATATGTACATCAGTAGACATTGCCAGTGGATATTATAAAAATCTCCAGTGAAGGGACACTAGACGTACAGTTTATATACGAAATATTCAGTAGAGCTAGATAGGAAAAGGTTTGTGACTATTGGCACTTAGCCAATAATAGAAAATGATTCCACTATATTTCCACGTAAGAATGGGTTGGTGTTTGATGAAGACACACAACCCACCAGGCTCAATGCCAGAAATAGCATGGAAACTGGGGAAATACACATGTAGAAATTCCCTATAAGCGATTTTGTTGAGGTGATATAAAGATTATCAACTAGGCACTAGTCCGCCATTATACAAAACACGAATTGGGTAGAAATAATACACATGTTACAACACCTGACAAGTAACATTCTGACAACCTGTCTCAAGCATCCAAAAAGGGGCTTGTAATGAGGTGAATATATAATACCATCCTTGGTGATACTCACAATACGTGATTTCTGAAATGGTTAAACTATTTAATACATCAGATTATATGGTCATCAACCTCCTATTAATAAACTCACTGGTCACTTGCCGTACTGTCAGAGTGTCACAATATACTTGTGTAATGACGCCTGTTGTTAGTACAAAACAAAATTCACACACATTTTTTAACAATTATTGGACTGCATGTCCCACAACACCTCATTATGGGTCATGTGGGCATTCATGTATAAATTGAAAGTAAAGATGGACTTAACTAACTGCATTCAAGACCGTGAAGGTCGAAAAGCATTGGTGATGGTGGCAAGTAAATAAAACTGCTAAAACTGCTGAAACCAAATCCCTGGAGGGCCACATATTTGTTTTGATGGTAAATTGGATACGAGGATTGATCCCGCCTCACACGATCGCACCGGTCGTGTGCGCGCTGCTCTTGGAATCAATTGGTGGTCACACGATATTAGAACCAAAAAGTCTTTATTAGTGCCTACCACCCATTTAAACTACTGAAATCATCATTACACTTGAAACAGTCCTTAATGCAAAAGGTTTCAGAAGAGAGAGACCAACCTTGTAAGGGGCTTCTAACAATAGGTATAGAGGGACCTGTACTCATCTAGCCTATATGGACCCATAGTTCCTCTTCACTGTTTAACCCGAGTGGGGCCAAGGGCCTCAATTCAACTATGTACTTAGATTTAAGTAAGTTGATACGAAGCTTTCACCCGGTCACCACCCCTTTCTGTGATGGACACCAGGTCTACATAAAAGAATCTCAACAGATTACTGTTGCTTTGATGATGAATTGCGAAATGTCTAGCTACTGGGTAGCTGTTGTCTAGATTGGCTATAACCCGCATGCGTTCTAGCACACTTTTCTTTGCAGGATGCACTGTGCTCCCAACATACATAAGGTTGCATGGACACAGTAGGCAATAGACCACAAAATCAGTGTTACAATTCAGCAACTTGGTGATGGACTTCCTGGATTTATTCTCTGGAACTGCATAATATTTCATCTTCACACTCTTCCTGCATGCCTTGCATTTCATACATGGAAAACCCCCTCACTTTATGCTCAATTGTCCCTTTCCTTGAGAAGTGACTGTGCACTAAAGGATCTTTCAGTGAAGTATGTTTCCTATAGATTATACTAGGATAAGATGGAACTACTCGACCAATTAGTCCATCTGCTTGTAAGATATTCCAATGTTTCATCAAGATTCCACGTACCTCATTGGAATCTTTAGAAAAAGTGAGGATTAACCTGGTGATTTCATCTTCTTCCTTCCTACACTTCTTAGTTAACAAGTTTCTTCTATCTTGCTGTTCAGCTCTGGCCACAGCTGTTGCCAGAACTCTGTTAGGGTACCCCCTTCTCTGGAACCTGGATATAGCCTCTTTGCTTGCTATCTCGTAGTTTTCCTGGGTCGCACTGTTGTGCTTGATTGTGTTTGACATTAGAGCTCTTCAGAGAAGTATAGCTTTGTCCAGACACAAGGGAGCACCCAGTATATATTTGACCACCAATTGATTCCAAGAGCAGCGCGCACACGACCAGTAATATCGTGTGTGGTTCCAAGCACCTTACAAGAATATTAGTATGTCTAATATATATTCTTCTCCTCGTTATATATGAGGAGAATGTTACATTAGGAATTCTAGGATGTATTTCACTTACAGCGGATAGAAGGGCCGCATAGATCACCCGATGGGTGTAGATACCGCTGAGCCAGCCCATCTAGGGCCTAATGTAGATTAGTCAATGGTAAAGGTTGATCAATAATCTCTTTTTTAGAATGAAGGAGTATTGTTTTTGATAATAGTCTGGATTTTGATATAGCCCGTACAGGTCTTAATAATTTGAATAGGAGTCTCCTGACAGTATATTTATATTTATCCTGTCTCCCATCGTTCTCTATATATAAACCGCTGGTAAGTGTTAAATAAGATTGTAGATTTGGTCAAACACTGACGCACTAGATAGTAGTAATGATGAATTGAATCAAGTATTCTGTATTTTTATCAGACACACAATCTGTTAAAATATCAATGTATTGTTTTAAACCTGCTATTGTATAATAATGTTCAGCACACGAGTAACACGGAACAGTACCAAAATGGCTGGGCCATTTTGGATAACAATAGGATATTTTGAGAGTCCATTTTTCTATTACCACGTTGTAGCACTTTAAAAATAATTGATGCACTATTGCACGCTGACATTGAGAAAGGCGGTTATGGCCGAAACGCATTTGTCAGCACTGGTGAAATAAATCGAATTAAGAAATTGACTTCTGTGTGTGATGCCAGCTTTGCGTCTGCAAAGGGACTGTTATCTTCATATATGTGTATATATAGATATATATATATATGTGTGTGTGTGTGTGTGTGTGTGTGTGTGTGTGTGTGTGTGTGGGTGTGTGTGTGTGTGTAAAAAAGATGCTGTCATGTGATCAAGGCCCTCTGAGGCCGAAACGCGTAATGGCTGACAGAGAATAAATAACACTGTGCACTTATCCTGTGGTCCACGCCCGTTTGTTCCGAAAAGACGGTGGAAGTAGCGGAATACTTCGATATATATGTATAGCGGGTGTCACTTCGTCGTTATAGTTAGGGCCACGTTTACATAGGAAATGCCTTCTTTCTTGTGTTGCTAATAACTTTGGCACAAATTGATGAATCTCCTGGAAACTTTCCAAAAACCTTTGACTGTTCATTTAGTTTGTGCATGAAAAGTGTCGGAGTGATCTGTCATACATGGGCCAAGAAATGGGGTCCCAAAACGCATTTTCCCCATTCATTTTTCCATAGGAACTTTAGACACAGCTGCAGCTCATAGAACTGAAGGGGTTTACACCGAATTTGGCAAAAAGCTGGATATTGGTTAAAAAAAGAGCTTTTTCTGATTTGGTGTAAATTCATTCAGTATTTTTTGAGCAATTCATGCTCAAAACAATTGTATATATCACACATCGGAGGATACACAAGGCTGACAGATCTCATGGTAAGATCTGATTGACTGTCACCACATCAACAAGAATGTGGCAGCAGCCATCTTAGGACTCGGGACTCAGTCCTGAGTCCTAAGAAAAACATTAAAGAATTAGAGATACCCTGACCCCATAGGCCTGGCGCTCAAAAATTGTTTTTTTTCTTTCTTTATTTTGCTACAAATTCACAGAGGATCCGTGAATCTGCAGTATAATTTAAAAAAAAAAAACATAAGCTCCAACGCATTTACAAAAAAAAATTCAGGGGTGGGCCTAGGCCAGGGAGGTGGGACATAGGGTATTTAGGGGGAGAGCCCCTTCCCCCTAGGTCTAGATATTCTTAAAGGTGGGGGCACAGCCTTCCTTCTCGAGCCTAAAAAAGCCCCGGGGACCCTATTACCCAGGGCTGCAAGTCACTAGAAGGGGAGGGGGTCATGCATATCCCCTCCCAGAGCCATATTGTGGTCTCAGGGATCCCATGCCCTGGGGCTGGCTCAGGGATGGTGTCCAAGTTAGCCGACTCCTGGGGCACTGTCTTTTCCCTGCCCAAGAGCGCAGGCATGGAAAGAGTAAAGTGCTCCCACCTGGCATGAACAAAAAGCTGCTTCCGCCAACTTGGAGCAGAAAACATTTTCCAGTCCGTGCTTTTGAGCAGTGAAAATACACAGAATTGCTCCCACCTTACAGGAGCAATGACGGCTCTCGCTGTACCCGTTTGGGGCTCCCTGCAAATAGCCGGCGGGACCACAGGGGCCCTGTGGCTCCCCTTGCAGCTCCCTGTAAAGGTGTGGAATTGAAAAAAATATCCACTTGTCCTTGGGATGGGTTACTTCATAAATCTACTGATCCTGTAAAAAAATTAACTAGCCCCTTTAGTGCCACGTAGTGCAGAAACAAATTATGGCAGCAATCTCATTATGTAAGAGCTCTGATAATAGCCTCTCTGATGATGCCCGGGCTAATACTATAGTAGGGTTTGATTTCTAGCAATTTCCTTATTTTGCCACCTTTCCACAGATCTACATACTAGGGCTGAAGGTAATGTTAAGCAATAGGGTTAGAATGTGCATTTGGGCCTGTGCAAACCCACTAACTTGCATGTTTTCTGGGTTTTCACCAGCTCTTCTCTAATCTTTCCCAACACTGAGAAAGAAAGAAAATTTAGTCCTGTCAAGGGCAGTAAAAAAAAAAGTGGTTGGAGGGAAAGTGAACTTGTAAACGTTCAATAGATTTTCGCATAAGCAAATCTACACATGCATATTTTCTTGTGCTAAAATGCAATATACAAATATTTTCTAGGAGTAAGATTTCCTGGTCTACTTCGGTCAATTATTGTGAATTATTCAAAGCTGTAAATCTGCACTACTGCAAGAACATATACCATGGGTGCACTTTTCTGACATAATTTAAGAATTGGGCCCCTACCTAGGTCTTGAGTTAACCAAGATCTTTAATTTTTATTAAAATTCTGTTTCTCTCTTTCTATCTGTAGGCTGTCTTTACTGTAAGTGACAGCTTTCTGTTCTTTCACAAGGAGCATATCAGCACACAAAGTAGTTTTGTTCAGAGCCAGGGACTACTGTGGCAATGTGTTCTTTTTGAGATCAAAAAATATTGGTGAGGACCTGGCAGCTCCCGCAACAATAAAGTTTTACAAAAACCCTGCCGAAATAAGACTCGCATTGACAAACTAAAAGGTTGAATGCAAATTTCAGACCTATTGGCTATGCCAATGATTGATTATTTTCATGTTTCCAATAATCTTCTTGAAACTGTTTGCACTTATTTTCCATTCTGAATATTTTTTGGGCATACTAGCATACATCAAAATATTTTACTAGATGATGTTTCAAAGAAATGGTACCTAAAATTGCACAGTAGTTTTTTTTACAAAACATTTTATATTTCCGGGTTGCATTTTTTGTGAACATTTTATTTTGAAAGCAAAGACTTACCAAACTTGCTATCAAGTTCTGCAGATATTTGCATCTAATCTGTGAGCATTCTGGGAGCATTCTGTGTAGCCTCATATTGTTAAACTTTGCAAACCTGTGAACACATTTTCATACTGGGACCACTGTCAGCAGTGCAGTTAGCTTACAACATTTCCTTAGAGCGCTAACGCTTATAAAAAAACTTTGCCTTAATGAACCATAAATACAAGTTCAAACAACATTAACCTATGGACACACATATTACCTTAACTGCAGACAGTGGTCTTCTCTGATCCATAATGTGGTACTTTAAACTGGCAGCCAAAGGGTCTACTTGGCCCAAGGACAAAATAAACATCAAAACTGGTTGTCCTTGACCCCAAACAATATGTCCTGGGAGTCGGCCTGTAGGACTTCCACATCCCTGCCCCTATAAAAAAAGACAATGGGACTCCCGGGTGGGACCGGGACCCCCAGAAATTTGTTTTCAAAAAACCCATAAAAAGTAAATACTAAATGAGTGGCTCATTTATTAGTCAATGCTCCTTCAAAGAGAGCCCCATAATGCCCTGCGAGGGCAGTTTACATATTTTTTGGTTTTGTTGATGTTTCTTAAAGGGGCAGGGGCTCAGCCTAAAAATATTTTTAATGTTGTGGGGGGCTGAGGTCTCCCTGTAAGTCTCCTGAAACTTTGAAACCATGACCCCAGGAGAACTTTCCATATGTTTTTTAAGTATTTACTAACCTTGAGCTTTTGTTTTACAGCTGGGAATGCAGCGCTACGTTTTATGTGGCCTGACGATGCATAAAAAAAGATATAAGGCCCTCTTGTGGTTGTTTTTTAATGATTGCATTTTTTGGGTTGAAAAATGTTAAATGAAAGAATCAGGGACATGATTGTTTAATATATTTTTTGTTTTAAACAATGTGTCTCCGATTATTTATTTTCACATTTTTCACCAACAAAATGTAATATTAAAGACTATGTAAAATGAAAGAGTCACAGACATGTATTTTAATACAACTTTATTAAATATTTTTTGTGTTATCAAATAATAACAAGCATTGCATTGTGTGTATTATTGAAATATACAATTGATTATATTTATTTGCGAGACTTGGAGAAAGATGATAGATATGCTTTATAGGGATTAGGTACCTGATGGGACAGGGCAGGAGAGAGGAAGCGGGAGAAGGTGAGAGGGATGGATATGAGGATGTGGAGGGGAGGTCTGGCCGCAGGGCCAGTAACTATAACTCAGGCCCTAAGGTAATTTAACTTGCGCCCTCGCCATGCACTGCTAATTACCCCACATATTACTTCACTCATGACCTCTTCTATGACATCAATGATAATATCACTGCAACATTTGCAATAAAATTATTGATGAGAAAACTGTGCAGGGCGGGGCGCGAGATATAGTTACTTTAGGGCACGAGTTATAGTTACTTGACTTGACTATAACTGGTGAATTTCAGTGGTCTTGTACATGGAGGGGGATCATATTTTGACCATTCCAAAATGGCTGCCCCATTAGCTGCAAGAGGGACCAATCATTAGAGTTGGGTCCTACTTTACTTTCAAAGAAAGAGCTTCAGTGTTGAGTCCTTCTTTGCTTTTATAGGAAAAGCATTGTGTCAGCCAGTCCTACCTTAGTTTCAATGAAAGGTAGTGAGGAGCGCCATCTCAGGCTTGTAGGAAGCTGGCTCTGTATATACTATACCAAAGTGAGGTATAGTGTGCACAGAGTCCAGTGGAACCCCAAAGGTAGGCAGAGGTAAAGTTAGGTAGCACCTCACTCTCTATTTGTGATAGTATGGTCGAGCAGTAAGGCAGTATCAGAGGACAGTGTTAAGCATTTGTTGTACACACTCAGTCAGCAAATGAATTCACACACTCAAAGACTGAACTTCAGACCAATTGTTTTTGTATAAAAATATTCTTTTAGTTGTTTTATTTCCTAGAACTAAGCAAGCCTGGCACAGGTAAGTGATAAGTACATTGCAGTAAATATACAGTTGAAATACAGTATGGATTGTAAAAGTATATGCACTTTGTTTTGACTTACAGTATTGTTGCAGAGAAATGCAATGCTTTGTAAATACAGTACATAGATTTGAATGGGCTTTTCAGTAAAATACCAGGTAAGATACTTTTTAGGTTACTTTTCTTACTCAGTGTAGTATACCTGGATACTACACTGGGACATTTCCTGTAAACAGGTAAGTAAAAGCGTTTTTGTTAAATAGTGCAATTTTAAAGAATTTCATAGGTTTCAAACTCCATACTTAGAAAGTTTTCCAAGAAAAACAGTCAATGTTATCCTATGGAGGAAAATAGTGTTGTCGGTTTTAGGGTAAGTATTCGGTAGTGGGAGTTGAGGTTCTGGGGGTAGGCTCAGGGGTCCCCCAGGGTCAAGGATGCACTCTTGTTACACCCTCAGCGGCACTAGGGCGGCCAGGTGCAGAGTGCTGAGGCCCAATGTTATCCAATGGGGGATAGGGGGCCTCCGGTTGGTGGCTGCTGACGAGCAGGCCAATTGGTTGCGGGAGCTACGCTCCTAGACTTTAGCTCAGGGCAAATGGGGAAACAAAGTAGCACCAAAGGTGCACCCTCAGCGACATTAGTGCGGCCGGGTGCAGGGTGCTGCTTCGACGTTGGGCGCCCTGTAGTTTGCAATAGGGAACCTCCGGTTTGCAAAGGCACTGCAGGCTTGGGGACGAAGGTCTTCTGGGTGTGACCACCACTTCAAGAGGTAAGTTGGGATCTTGGGGGTTGGTTAGGCACCGTCGGTTGGACCACCCAAGGCCATGGGGCGTGGGGTGCAGGGGTGTCTTTTAGGGTTGGATCTTCTTACCAGCTCCTGATCGCAGTTGTGGGGACCTTCTGGATTTAGGCTGCAGGCGTCGGCTGGAGGTTTGAGGCAGGTCAGGTGTCGCCGGATCTCGGGTCAGGATCACCAGGGAGACCTCCCAGTGGTGTTTGCCCACTCGAGCTCGGGCCATGGACAGCGGGTGCCGAGTGGTGCCGATTCGCAGTGTCCGGCCGGAGCCAGAGGTTGGAGATGAACAAATCCGGTGTTCACGGGAGACAGAGTCTTTGTGGTTGAAGGCAGGCAGGTCCTCCGGGGTTTTCGAGGTTGCTGGCTGCAGGACACACCGGGATTTCGCAGGAGCAGGTTCAAGGTGGAGACAGGCCGGTAGGGCTGGGGCCAAGTCAGTGGTCGTCTTCCTCTTGTTAGCTTCTGCATGGTTGTTCGGTCCTTCTTCTTCTTTTCTTGTAGTTTCTTCTGGTCTGAGGAAGCAAGGTTCAGGGGTGCCCCTAAATACTAGATTTAGGGGAGTTACAGGTAGGTAAAAAGGCCGGAACCAATGGGTCCCTTCCCTGGGGTGGGTACACCCCCTATTATGCCACCCTCCAGTGGGAGGGGGGCATAAGCCTTTCCCTGGTTGGCTGGGTCCCCCATCTGCAAGATGGCGGGGACTGAGAGTTGTGCTTCACCTCGCCTTCCCCACCTGAGGGGTGGAGTTGGCAGAGGTGGGCACACCTCTCTTCCTCACTTGTTTTTCCCACCGGTTCTCCCGCCCAAAGTAGGGGTCAGAACCAGTGGGGACCAGTTGCTGAAAGCAGCAAGTGGCCTGGGGAAGCTCACAAACGCACAAGCCTTTGAAGCTTCCCTTTCGTGGACCCTGCCCATCCTGGGGGAGGAGGCTTGGCACCTCGTCCCAGGATGTGCATTGTTTCAGGCCCCTGAGAACAGCAGGCTCTCGACCCAGGGGTCCAGAAACATGTCTGGTGGTGGCAACTGAAAGCAGCCACTCAGCCTGGACTCTAGTGGTAGGTCGTTTTTCAGGGGGCATCTCTAAGATGTCCTCTGTGTGTATTTGAATTAAAGCCCACACTGGCATCAGTGTGAGTTTAATGTGCTGAGAAGTTTGATACCAAACTTCTCAGCTTTCAGTGTAGCCATTATGGAGCTGTGGAGTTCGTAATGACAAACTCCCAGCACCATATACTCTTAATGGCAGCACTGCACTTACAATGTCTAAGAATGGACTTAGACACTGTAGAGGTACAGGGCTCTTGCACCTGTACCCTCACCACTGGTATAGTGCACCCAGCCAGAGGGGTGACTGATCTATGTCAGGGCAGTGGGTTGTAGGCATGGCACATAGAGATGTGTGCCATGTCGACTCTTCACTTTGTTCTGCACCAAGATACGCAGCCTGCAAAGGCAGTGTGTGTGTGTGTGTAATGGTACAGGGCCTCTAAGGGTGGCACAATAAGTGCTGCAGCCCTTAGAGGTCTTCCCTGGTCACAGTGCCCTTGGTACCTGTGGTATCATTTACCAGGGGCTGACTTGTGGCCAGAGATGCCAATTGGGTTTGGGTTAGTTTTGGGGAAAGAACACAGGCCCTGGGAACCTGATTGGCAGGGACCCAGGGCACATCAAGTCAAAAGTGCATCAGTAGTCTGGCAAAAAGTGGGGGGGTTACTGCAACAGAAACTCAGCTTCTCACACGGCTGAACCATTGTGTTTATGCAAGGATAAGAAGCTCCTTTTGTGGTATTTTCACTGTGTATCGCATGCACAAATACTTTACACATTGCATCTTACTTAAGCCTGACTGCTCTGTGCCAAGCTACCAGAGAGTGAGCAGAGGTTATTTTAGAGTGTGGTACTGACTTAACCTGACTAGGATTGTGGTTCCTGCTTGGACAGGGTGCATACCTCTGCCAAACAGAAACCAAATTTCTAGCAGTGATAATAATATTAAGATGTGTGCACACAATAAAAATGCTAGTGAGTGGCTGTATTTACCTATAGTGAAAGCCACATTTCTATAAATGAACTATAATCCACTTGATTTTGTTAACTGTGCTCACTCAACTACCATTTTCTCTCTTGACGCTGGCATGACTGAGACGAGGCCCAAGCCACTTGAACTGTTTTCTTATTTAATGTACTGTGAGTTACCCATTCTTTTTTCTCTGCAGGTGCTTATCAAAGAGGCGCTCGTTAGTTAGAATAGCATTTTTTGTTTATTGTTGGGAACTGTGAAATTAGACATTTTAATCAGAACTTGGCCATGGATGTGCATTGCGTGGGGATGGGAGAAAGCCTCCTGTACCAAGCAGACCAGACAATTGCTAACTTCAAGGCTGCACAGCGGCATACTTCTTTGTTTGCCACTGGGAACCTGGGGAGTCTACCTGCTCCCAGGGAACAACATCTCCTGACTGGACCGACCAGCGGGAGTTGGTGGGACACAAATTTCAGAACCTTCTATTGCTTATTGAATAGTTTGGCAGTTCCTGTCGTGACTTTGGTGAGAAAAGACTTTTCTTGAACTATGTTGATTCTCACTGCCCATGGTGTTGAGCTTCATGCTTGAGCAGCCCTGTTTTTCCCCTGAACCTTAATTTGTTTTTTCTGATATAGAGACCTTCCTCTTAGAAATTTCTCCTTGCCACTTTTGATGCCTTATTTAGAATATGGAAACTCAATTATAGAACCAATTTATTTCTTGTTCTGTGCTCTCTTTGTCATTATATTTTGCATCTTTTTTAATATTATGCATAGTCATATTGCACAATTATATGGATATAGATGCTTTCTGGCTAAATTGACTTACTGATTAATCGATTTGTAACTTGACTCATTTGTTGATGAAACCTTCATGGTTTGGACACAATAGTCTCTGTCATTTTTTAGGAGTCAAATTTGTTTCACTGTAATTGAAATGTGTTGCTGGGGCTATCTTCTTTCAGACGTTTCCAGACCACCAGTAAAGTCCATATAGCAAGTAGAGACTCCTGTAAAGCTTTTAGGCAGAGGAAATCCATCAGATCGATGTTCAACAACATAGAGGCTAGATGTTTACAATGCATTAATAACAGCACAGCACATCAGTTTCACCGTGGACAGCGACAGTGATTCTCAACTGTTCCTATATATCTCCTCATGTACACAAAGACAAACCTTTACATCTCAAGGCGAAAGAAAGAGAAAAACAACGTTTGATTCCCCCCCCAAATCCCATGCAAATAAATCGCCGTGCTTTATTTATTTAGTTGCAGGTGAATTCTCCAGCAACACCCCCAAAACACTGGCGAGCAGCACTTGTTTTGCTGCACGAAGGCACAGTGAGTAACACCGGCTGCACTCTGTGTTCTGCTCCTCAATGAAGTGTGGAAAGAACATTGCACTAAAATAGATACCATCAAACAGGTGGCAAAATAGGCCACCGGCCAAATCTTGATGGGCATGTTGAATTCTCAATGAAAATCTCAATGAATTCTCAATGAAAAAAGGAATGGCAGGCTTTTCAGTGTACTTCGCTATGGTTCACGGAGTGACCATTAATTATTACAAAGAGGTGTAGCTCAGCTGCCCATACAATTCATCACTTAAAGTGTGTTAGTCCGTTGCGTGTTCTATTTGTAAGTTTTGACAATTTAAAGAGCCAGCACTTCTGCACACCAGCATCTGATGGGCCCCCTAACATTCCATGATGGTCAGGCAGGAAGTATGGGAAAAAACAGCGCCAGCTTCCATCCTTGCTAACTTGTCCCTTTTCACTCCTCCCCCCATCCTTGCCTGGGCCCCCATGGCACTGACCCTTGTGCCACAATATGTGTGCAGGACCCCACCCCCCCCAAACACACACTCTAATATCATACTGCCACCACTCACCTAACAAGGAGGGCCTTGGAAATATACTAATTATCAGTCTACAAATAGATTATGTTCAGAATATCAACTACCAACATATCGTCAAGGTAGGTATACATAAACAAGTATAGATTTACTACACATCAACATCTATGTAGTAGATAGATAGATAGATAGATAGATAGATAGATAGATAGATAGATAGATAGATAGATAGATAATCAGGTCTAAAAGGAACACATCCAGAAATGGTAACAATGGCCTTGCCCCAAGTAATGCAAACAGTGTCTAGTGGCCACAACTGCTAAACGGATGCTCCCAATTGTAGAACTCAAGGTGGATTCACCATCAAGAACGTCATTTCCGTGACCCTTAGGCTATGGTAACAGCGACCAGAGGAGGAGGAATGGAACCTTCACTTTTTGTGGTACCTGCCCCTTTACTGGCCTCCTCTAAAAATAGGCGCTTACACTTATATTCCTCTAAGGTCAACTTCCACCCAGGTGGCACATTTGCTGCGCATTCTGGGCCAGATGTACGACCCTTTTTTGTGCTCGCAAACGGGAGATCGGCCCATTTGCGACCGCAAAAAAGGGGTCCTGGCATGTACAAACGCTATTTTGCGAGCCACTGACTCGCAAAATAGCGTTTGCGACTCTCGCTATTAGGAAGGGGCGTCCCTTCCTAATAGCGAGTCTCAATGCCATGTACTATTGTTTTGCGACCAAATTTGTGGCTGCAAAACACTCGCAGTTTACCCCTTCCCCTTTGTGAGTGTGTGCGAAAATATTTTTTAAGAGCAGGCAGTGGTCCCCGGGACCACTGCCTGCCCTTAAAAAGTGAAACTGAAAGGTTTCAATTTTCTTTTTGAAATACATCCTGTTTTCCTTTGAGAAAAATGGGCTGCATTTTAAAAAAACTGCTTTATTGAAAAAGCAGTCACAGACATGGTGGTCTGCTGACCCCAGCAGGCCACCATCTCTGGGAGTGCTAGCCATTCCTAATGGGGTCGCAAATTGCGCTTGCCTCATGAATATTAATGAGGCATGCAATTTGCGACCCCATTGGGAACCACAAACAGTGTCTGAGACACTGTTGTACATTCACTTTTGCGAGTCGCAAATTGCGAGGCACAATTCGACGCAATTTACGACTCGCAAAAGTGAATGGTCGTTCATCTGGCCCTTTGTTCAGAGTAACGAAGGTGTTTTATTCTATTTAGCTTTCTTATGGCTTTGTATTTGACTCTTCTTCTACTAGGGTGAATCTTACACAGTTTGTACCAGAGTTACTGAAAATAAGCCAAGATACCTCAATCTACTTCACGGCACACCCTGTACGCAATAAATATAAATTATTTTAACTACCTTATTTATATGCAATCACTTCACCTGTAGAACCCTCATTTACATTTGGGGTGATTGCCAAGCTCGGTTACACATTAATAGGTCCCAGCAAAGTTATCCACCTGAGATTTAAATGTGAGTGGCAATGGGAGGAAACCACAGGTGTGCTACTGGAGGAGGGAGTCTACTACTTCTCGGCAGGATCCAAGGTTGATACTTTCATTTGATCCCAGAAACCTGAAGAAATAGCTCACAGAATTAGGTGTCTCCAGCAGTAGTAAGGTAAGTGTGAGCAGACTGATCAGTAAGCACATCTGTGGCAGAGGGAAAAAAGAAGTAGAGGCAATGTCTTAGAGTTATCGTAAAACAACTATGAACTTTCAGATTAAAGGCAAAAAGGCAGAATTATTGATCCTTTTGAAAATTTGTTTACACCTGTTCATTAAATTTAGCCACTTAGTGGCTTACTTATCAAAAGGTTGCGTTGCCCTTCTACCACACAGCAGCGCGCAAGAGCGACGCAACTCTAAAATTAGATTTATCAAGCCACGCAAGGCCACCTTGCGTGGCCCTGCATGGCTTGATAAATCTAGAGTAACGCAATGCAGTGCAAATCACGGTGTTGCGTTACTCTGCCCGGCGGAGCGTGGGTGTTCCCATGCTCCAGGCATTTATTTTGGGGCATTCCCAGATTTACCATTACTGGTAGACCTGGGAATGTGTCAAAGTGCTACGCATCCACAGGGGAGGCGTAACGAGGAGAAATATCTTTATTTCTCCTCGTTGTTTCCTCTTTCTATGTGTGCTGCAGCACACATAGAAAGAGGAAAATGCCTCAGGGGATTGTGTTTGTGCAGGAAGGTGTCCCTTCCTGCAGAAAAACAATCCTGCTTACAATGTAGGCACCTTTGCACCATGGTGCGCCAGCACTGGGAAATGATAGGCATGGGCTGTATAATGTTAAATACGGCGCATTCCAGCCCTTTCCCTATCAGGCAGCACAGCGCAGCAAGGTGGCTTGCTGCGCTGCGCTGTGTGATTATTTCATAAATTCGGTTACATTTTGGCAAAAAAAAATGGATCAAGCAATTGTGCTCATCATGATTAGTAGATTTTTGTAAAAGAGATGCCTAGATGGATGTGCTTCTCGATCAATTATAGAAGTTTCATTTTCCTTCTACTATTCTTTTTCTTTCAACAACACTGCGTAAAATTCATGGGTAATACCTCGATGCAGGTGTGACGTCATTGAGTAGTATCACCTCAGAGTTTAGCATTTCGTTTAGTGTTGAAAAATGCGTGGTAACAACACCACTGCATGTTGTTTCGCATTTATTTGCATTCGAAGTCCACCTGCCATTCGCTGGTGGAAACCACCATGGGGGTCTACTCAGAAAGGCATTTTCGAGTACATAAGGTAGTACTCCTGCAGTACTCTTTTACGCACTTGTACATGCCATTGTGAATTAGCTCCAAAACGTCTAAAATAGAAATACATTTGGAATATTCATATACAATTAGTACAAATTGAAAGGACTGTTCCTTCTTTACACTGTTACTAATAGGAAGTTCGACATTTCGAGAGCAATTCGCAAAAGCATGGGAGAGTACGTAAAAGAGTACTTGAGTAGTACATGCGTAGTTCTACTTCTCATACTCATAAATGCTCTTCTGAATCTGGCCCATGGTGTTTTTATGAAGTGTTGAAGTAATACCTTATTTCACTAAATCTGAGGTATGGAAGAAATCTGAGGTAATGCACATGTTACACAATTATATCATTACTGCATAGTTTTAAATGAGTGTCATTGGTATCAACATTTAAGTTCATCATTTCACAGTCATTTTTATTTCATGCTCTAAATGTATGAATGAGTGTGGCATGTGAAGATTCATTTTGTTATTGTGAACGCAACAGCCCCCAAACCTCTACAGTGATTAAATGTTGGGAATGGGTCTTCGAGGGAACTTGAGCTACAAACAGATTATGCTTTGCATAGGGTTACACTGTGCCTTGCTGTGTGGTATGCTTTAAGTAAATTCTATTTAAGTTTGCCTTTTGTCTTCCTCTCATTATTAATGCAAGAACTGTGTACTATTATTATAGAAAGTTCGAGAACATCAGACCTCATATAGATCCCCTCCAAGATCTTTTATAATTTTATGTCGGGGAAGTAGAGGAAGAATGGAATAAAGCATTTGACTGGGAGGATCCAAGAGGTGAAGACAAGAGAGTGAAGCTGAAGCTTGTTCCTGGATCTTAGAAACCCATTGCAGGCCTTGAATGGCTGATAGAGCCCCAATTGATGTTTTATTTCCTACCAGCAGTTCCCGTTGCTCAGTGGCAGATGAGCAGATACAACTAGAATAGAGAATAATTCAGCACTTTCTATATTAATGATGCCACTGTATGAATCACCAACCCCTGTAACAGGTTTCTAGGTTTGGCGAAGAGCCAATACTGTCAATTGACACAAGGCTTGAAAGCAAAAGACGTTCATAGGGCTCCCTTCGTCCCGGAGAAGACCAGAGCCTAGCCACCTGCTACATGGAGGAAGGGGTTTAGGGTCTACTTCCCTCAATCTTGCCATACAAAAGCTCAGAGATCATTGCAAAAAGATTGAGTTTGCCGTAGTTTAGCTTCCGTGCAATGAGTTGGCAGTGTTTGTGGATCACTAAAAAGAGCATCCTGAGGTGATTTATTGCTTCTGTAATTTTGCTTAAGAAGATTTGTTTGTGATGTAATTGTAATTGTAATTGCATTTATATAGCGCTTACTACCTCTGACGAGGCGTCAAAACGCTTTTTGGTGAGTAGCACACTACTCCAGAACCCAAAAAGGATTAGTGAATTAGTACAGGAAAATATGAAATTCATTTGAGCGGTGGACATGTGAGTCTGTTAGTTGGATTGAAAAGGATAGTGGAGGGATAGAAGAGGGAAGAGTTTAGAAAGTGTTTATTTGGAGCTAAATCATGGCAGGAGAGGAGATTTGGGATGAGTAAAGGAGAGGTGGAGGAGGGAAAGTCTCTAGAAGTGGTTTAGGGAGGAAGATGGGGTATCAGATGAGTCTAGGAGGGATACATAAGGGAAGGGTTTAAAAAGGCGTGTTTGGGAGAGCTGAATAGTAAAAGAGGTTTGAGACGATGCAAGGAGCAGTAGAGGAGAGAAGAGTCTAGAAAGGGTTATTTTGGGGGTCATAGTAGTAGAATGGGGTTTGGGAAGAGTCAGATGGTGGAGGTACAGGATATATTTAGAGAGGTTTGGAGTTAGAAATAGGGTAGTGCATTGGAGAGAGTAGTAGAATGAGGTCTGGGATGAGTCAAAGAGTGGAGGTAGAGGATATATTGAGAGGGGGTATAAGGTGAGATATAGGGTAGTGCATTGGATGTGCTGAATTAGGAGTAGAGTAATAAATATAAAGATACATAAGGACATGGAAGGTATATATGTAACATGAAGGAAATATAACTAGATTTAAGTTGTATTTATTTAATAAACTCTGACTTTCAAGTGTTGCTGTACTTTAATCTAATTTATTTGGTTTTCATATATATATTTTTTTTAATAATTCAATAGCGAAGCAGTTATAGATAAATAGTTATGATAAAAATGTACTTATTTATGCAGTGACCTATATACAAATGTATCTTTCATGTCTGCTCAAGTCTTTGTTAAAGTAAGAGAGCTTGCATGCCCCGAAAAGGCCTACAGTGAACTGAGATGGAGAAAGTTAATTATTGCCATCTTTAGGTCTGGCTTGAACAAAATATGGTTACCCTACCTGCAGCAAAGGGAGGTTGGTCACTTCATGGATTTGAGCATGTGGTGCATGCATTTTTCCTTACGGTCTAACTCCCAGGGCTACCTGGCTTCACTGTATACTACTTCTTGTTTGCATTTGTTGGCATCATACTCACTTCAGTTCATCGGTGGACAGCTTACCCTGTTTATACTTTGTCTTTCGGTAGTTGTAGTAGGCTGTCTCTAGGGCAAATATATCTAACTTCAGAGTCTAAATTGCTGGATGGGAGGTAATGCAGTCCACGTTGTAGTCACTCATGTTATCCACATGCAGTCATGTTGATGGCAGCAGGGGCTCTCAAATGGTGCTTTCATCTATTGTATGCCCTTTGGATTAAAAAATGCCCCTTGATTAAAGAATGCCCCTGCCACCTTCTAAAGTTTAGTGAACATTGTTCTTGCTGGGCTGGATTGTTTTAGTGCAGCTTATCTTGATGGTATTGCTGTCTATAGTTCCACCTGGCAGGACCACCTGGCCCACCTTGGCAAGGTCTTTGAGGATCTGAGAAGGGCAGGCCTCACTATCAAGGAAAGCAAGTGCCAGATAGGGCAGGGCTCTGTTGTATACTTGAGTCACCTTGTAGGTGGAGTCCAAGTGCAACCCTTACAACCTAAGATCAAGACAATTCTGGACTGGGTAGCTCCAACCACCCAGACTCAAGTCAGGGTATTCCTTGGCTTGACTGGGTACTACAGGAGGTTTGTGAGGGGGTATGGTAATATTGTGGCACCCCTTGCAGAACTGACCTCCAAAAAGATGCCAAGGAAGCAATGTGCTTAACACCCATTCTAAAAGCTCCAGATTATTCAAAGCAGTTCATAGCGCAGACAGATGTCTATGAACATGGGATTGGAGCGGTCCTATCCCAAACCAATGATGATGGCCATAACCAACCTGTTGCTTTCATTAACAGGAGGCTACTCCCCAGAAAAGCATGTTAGAAGGCCATTGAGAGGGAAGCTTTTGTTGTGGTTTAGACCCTCAAGAAGCTGAGCCCATACTTGAATGGCTCTCACTTCCTTGTTCAAACTGACCACAAGCCTCTCAGATGGCTAATACAAATGAAAGATGAAAACCCCAAACTGTTAAGGTGGTTCACCTCCCTACAGGGAATGGACTTCACAGTGGAACGCAGATCTGGGACTGACCATGCCAATGCAGATGGCCTTTCCAGGTGCTTCCACTTAGAAGGTGAAGACTCTCTTGGGAAAGTTTAGTTTCATCCTCTTTCCTATTGAGGCGGGGGAGAGTTATGTAGGAAAGTACCCCTATTTGACATGGCCACCCCCACTTTTTGCCTGGTAACTGATGTGACTTCAGCTGGAAGAGCATTGGGTTCCTGCTAACCAGGTCCCCAGTTCCAGAGCTCTTTCCCAAAACTGTACAATTGTTTCCCCTATTGACAAAACCTTTATCACCAACTGTAAGTCCCTAGTAAATAGTACCTCTGGCACCTAGAGTCTGAGGTACTAAACAGGGTCCGTAAGGGCAGCAGCATGAATTTTGCAGCCCTTAGGGACCCCCTCACCTAGCACATGCAAGGCTGCCATTACAAGCTGCGTGTTTTGGTGCAGACAAAACTGAAAACACGACATGTCAGACATCCTTGTGTGCCATGTCTCCTAACATTACATGTGATATTTGTAAGTCACCCCTACAGTAGGCCTGACAGCCCTAAGGTGGGATGTTGAATATTACATGTGAGGGCATACCTGCATGAACAAATCTGCCCCTGTGCTGGTCAGTCCAATTACAGCCAGTGGAAGTGGACAGGGAAGCAATTTTAAAACGTGCTAAAACGTGCTGGACACTGGTGAAAACGAGTTCCCCAGCTACATGATGATTTCACTGAAAATAGGGATGTTTGGTATCAAACATCTCGTATTGATAAACCCACTGATTCCAGTGATGGATTTACCAATACATGCACCCAGAGGGCACCATAGTGGCGCCCCATGAAAACCTACCAGTCTCTAGTGTGCTCCCTGACTGGTTTTTGCCAGGCTACCACCTGAGACACTGTTCTGACCTCTTAGGGTGAGAGCCTCGGCTCTCAGGCGGCCAGAACAAAAGCCTGTCCAGGAAGAGGGTGTAACACCCCTTCCCACAGAATGACCTGTTGATTAGCCTTCTAGGCGGGTAAGCTTCAAAGAGCTGCCGCCTTTGGAATGCAAATCTGTCTCCCATCACAGGAGAGGAAGCCGCCCCCCTTAGTCCAGGACCCCCTTGGCACCTTGGACAGGCAGGAAAATTAGCTAGTCAGGATGACATGCCACCTCCAGGCTAGTACCACCCCTAAGGTGGGCTACACTGAGGTGGATATGATTTTTCAGAAATAGCCATCTTTGTGATGGCATACTTAGGAATTCTGGGACAGGGGTATGCCCACTTCCCACAGGAAGTGGTCATATAGGGGGTATAGTGACCCCAAGGGTCAGTAGCCCATTGACTACTACCCTACACCCCCTAACGCCTCTAAGTTAAGGGCCTTATTTATGAAGGCCTTGCACCGCCAATGCGTCACTTCTCAGTGACGCTGCAGCAGCGTAATCAATGCGCCACACTGCCCCTTATTTACAAAGTGACACATCTAGGCAGATACGTCACTTTGCAAAGGCTTGCGCCACATTAATACCTGCGTCAGGTATAATGTATGCAGGGTGGGCGTTCCCCTGTAAAAAAGCCCCGTAGAAGTGGCACAGTGAAATTTATGAGATTTCACTACTCCACTTCTATGACTTGACTGCGTCAAATCCTTACGCCTGCTTCAAGCAGGAGTAAGGAGTGACACAGGGACTTTTACATGGGACTCGCCCCATGTGTAATGACAGATTGCTGGAGTTGTGTCAGGTTACAGACACACTCCAGCAATGCATCATTACTGCACCACTAGATACGTCAGGATTCCTGACGTATCTGTGCAATCCTTGCGACATGGAGTGCCGTAGTGTAAATACAGCGCATCCATGGTGTCTCAAGGATGGCGCAATAAAAAGTGTTGCATCACTGTTTTTCCCCAGTGATGCGACAATTTTCATAAATGAGGCCCTTAGTATTTAGAGGACCAGAGAAGCAGATCCTGATGACCTAAGAAGAGAGAGGGCACCGAACAGCCACAAAAGCAGAGAGGAGAGAAGAATCAGCTGACCTGGTACCAACCCTGCTGGCCTGTTTGCATCCCTTGCTGAAAACTACACCAAAGTCAGCTCATCCTGCAGCTGTTGGGAGGACTGCCTGCCTTCGATAAAGACCCAAGACCTCCAGTGAACAGCGAACTGTCCCCACTGCATCCTGCAGAAACTCTGAAGCAAAGACTCTGAGGCATACGGAACCACCAAAACCCGATAGCTGAAGCCACCAATGCACCTGTTGCCCCCAGCCCGAGTTGAAGTGGGCCAACGGTGTCAATAAGGTCCCCCAGCCCTCCAGAGCTCGAGTCCATCGTGGTTTCATCCCTTGTGGACCCTCCAACTTTGCCTGCAACCTCTGCAAACAGGCCCCCCTCTACCATGACTGCTCCTGGTAAGAAAAGCCGATGCCTAAAGCCACCTCTGCATCTGTCGCCTCCGGACTGTGGAGAAGAGGACCAAAGGTGTCCCTACGTCCCAATCATCGCAAGGCCTGAGCCCCCCTGGTGATTTAGCCCTACTGGCCTTCCAGTCACAGCCTGCAGTCTCTTTTCGCAGAGACCGTCTCCATAGAATAACATTGGGCTCCCAACACTGTTTTGCACCCGGCTGCTCTCTTGCTGCTGGTGGTTTACTACCTTGGACCTTGCCCACCACTCACCTGAGCCCCTGGAGATTGGTCCCGTAAGTTACTGTACTATACTTGTTTGCAGAACGTGTTCTTCCTTCCCTAGGATAACATTGAAGAACTCAAAAATTGCACTGCGTCCACTTTTTGAACTGAAAATCTTTGTATGTATTTGTATATGCTACCTCAAGTACTTCTTGTGTAAAATTGGATGCAATTGCTATTTGCACTAATTTTTATATTATCACACTATATTTCATACTAACATGTAATTCAGCTGCACAATCACCGGGAGCACATACTGTTAGCACCAAGGTGTTTTCACGCCTGGTTGGTCAAAAAAAGCCATGCATGTCATGGAATTTTACCAGGTGGCTTTAAGTCAAGGAAAAGTTTATTTTGGCTCCATTGGTGTAATTGGTGTAAGAATCACTCTTTCTACTGTTCAAAGGAATAGTTAATAAGAACTAAAACTTAAAGTGGGTTGGAGAACAGCACAGATTGAAATTCTCATAGCCTACTTCAGAAAATAGGAATGACTGCAAAATTCCTGCCAGGTGATTTGTAGTTTTACTGCTGTTAAAAGAAATCCAAATGTTCTTCCAAGGGGCATGTCTGATGAGTGAGTGTTACAGAATGTTGTTAACCCTCCCCACAAAACACAGCTGTAACTCGGTAGAGATTCATTAGAAATTGTTATTCCATTGGCACACTTCCTTCAACTATCAAACCTACACTGGAAAGACCTATGCATAAGTGGGGTTAGTTAGTTTGGGAAAATGCACTAAATTCCGAATTTTCTTAATAGATGTGGAGGGAAAACAGAGTGTTCCTGAAAAAGAATTTCCATGATTAGAAAAAGGAACAAAAAAGAAATGTTAAATGCCTATTGATGCTATGGGAATTTCCCCTGTATGGTGTTCTGGCGTGTTCCTGTCTTGTGTGCCCGACTGTGTCTATATAGTATACTGACTTTTGATATATGGCCCTGGTGTCACAGCAATCCAGAGCTAGCTCAGAGGCCTAGGCCTGTCCCTGACATGAGTACATCCTAGGGTTGTCCGGCGACCTGAAGGGGTGCTCCACTGGTGTCCACGTTTAGTGACAGTGGACTACTGTCCCTCTCATAGTTTAGCATCTAGAGCGGTGGTGGCAGCATACCATGTTTTGAAAAATCTATAGCGTGACCATAACTTTATATCTCAGTTACTAGAGTGGAGGCCTACTGGCCCACTTGTCTAAAGTTCCTCTTCTAAGTGCTTACCCAGTCCTTCGCACTAACATTTGGTGTTAGTTGTGATGATGGATGTAGCCTGCGTGGTACATGCACAGTGTGTGTGAGTAAGCCAGAGGATTGTAGGCCAGAGGGATTTATTTTGGATACCTCTAGTTAGACCTTGTACGAGAATATTTGAATTCTTAGGGGTCCTAAAAACACCTTCATGTCTTAGTTCTCCTATTATGGTAATAAATACAATCCCCAACTAATAGAACAAAATTGACAGAAAAAAATGCCACAAATGTATCAATTAAGCTTTAACACGTCACTTGGCAGAGGTTTTATTGGACATTGGTTCAGTGAGTCAAATCTCGTATACCTGAGAATTTGCCATAAATGTCACAAATAACAAAGGGGCATATTTACTAATCTTCCAGGCAGGGCAACAAGCAAAGTTGCTGCTCTGGGTTGCATGAAAGGAAGAGAGCAGAAATGCTCCATATTTATAAAGATGTGGAGCATTTCTGCTTTCTCCTGCACTGGAGAACTCTGGGCAGCATAGCGCCAATGCAGGCACCGTAGCCTCATTGTGCAATGGTGCCTGTATTACGGACAGGATTGTTTTTGTGCATGAAGGGATACCTTCATGTACAATAACAATCCTTAAAGGCATTTTCCTGTTTCTATGCGTGATGTGGGATGCATCTCGCATAGAAAGAGGAAGTAACAAGGAGCGAAAAAAAATTCTCCTGGTTACTCCTCACTGGGCAAGGTGTAGCCTTTTGACACATTCCCAAGTTTACTAGCATTAGTGAATCTGGGAATGTGCCAAAATCCATGGGTGGATGCAGGTGAATACCCATGCTCCACCCATGGAACGCCTTCCAGACCCAGTGTGAAGCAACGCAGCACAAGGGACTGCGTTGCGTTACTTTCTCTCTACAAAGACACGCAATGCAGTCCAAACCCCTTGCGTGGCTTAGTAAATCACAATAAAGGATTTGCGTTGTCTTACAATGACTTGCTTGACGCAAGGACAACCCTATTCTTCAGTAAATTTGTGCCAAAACCTTTTAGACACACAAACAACCAAAGGTGAGCTGGGATTCCTTGGTTTCAAGCTGCCAGAGAACTGCTCTACACTTAAAGAGTTAAACTTTCAGGGGCTTATTTACAAGCCCGGTGCGCCGCCTTAGCCTCACGTTTTTTACTTTCTGCTGTGCACAGTGCAGAGCCATATCTACGAGGCTACAAAAACCATCCTGCGTGGCTTTTCATGGCCGCATAGATATGGTGTAAGGCAATGCAGCGCAAGTCTCTGAGTTGCCTCACACTGCGTCAGGGAGGTGTGCCATGGGAGTTGCGGTGGTTGTTCCCACTCAATGCCCATGGTATTTGACACATTCCCAGATTTACAACTCAGCATAAATCTGCGAATGCGTCAAAATCGTGTGCCTCTCCAGGGGAGGCATAACCATTGTTTCTGTGCAGGAAGGTGCCCCTTTCTGCACAAAAACAATTGTGCCAACAACGCAGACACCATTGCACCAATGCGTTGGCACTTGGCACCAATTTGTGCTCCAGCGCAGTGGAAGAGGATAGGAATGACCATATCTCATAGATACGGCATATTCCTGCCCTTTATTTTTGACGTAGAGCTGCGCAGCAAAGCGACTTGTAGCACTGCCCTGTGCCAAATTGTTGTAAATGAGGCCCTCAGTGTCTAAATAACAGGGCTACTGATGTTCTAGTGGCCAATTATGAGGAGAGGGCACAGGCACAGTCCAACAGAAGGCCAATTTCTGCTCAAACTGGTCGCTATAGTGAAAGCTCAAACAAGACTACTGACACTGAACATTTTCTAGAACCAAGAGGATGAAACATTATGGGACTGCATTTATTATATGGACCAAAACCAAAGGTTTCACTATGTAGGGGGATCTCATGCTACTTGAAACAATTAGTTACCACCTGAAACTGGAAAACTAGAGTTAATTTCCAGCATTCAATCAAACTGTTGCAATGCAGTATTTCGATAAACTAGGACATACAGAGGTGGCTCAGAAATCAGAGAAAAAAGCCTAATCTATCCAGACGTGATTCAATGTTTTACTGTGAAAAGAAAATCCATTGGTTCCTCTCGGGCTTAAAATCGGACAAACTGGGATTCCACATGGTGGGAGTGGGTCCCTGTGCCATTGCTAATGGAAGTTCCTAATAAGCAACCAGCTCTTTCCATCACGTGACAACCACATTGCATCCTAGATCTGTGTGTCATTATAAATATATGCATGCGTTCTCTTCAGTATGGACCTGGGAAACCTAGACACGTGTTGCAGCTGGTAGTTTAATTCGCTGTAAAGATAGACCAAAGAGGGGTACTGCTCAGAGATCAGTACAGCACCTGACTGCACAGCAAATGTTGGTGCTTGTGGCTAGGAAGCTGCAGAGCAGTTGGGAGTTTGGCTGGGGTTCTCGGGAGCTATGAGGGCTGGGAAAAAAGCTTTAGTGGTCAGTGTTAAGTGTATGAAGGGCTGCCAGGGGCACTGAAGCCGGGCTGAAGGAAGTCTCCTGGCCCTCTTAGATCCTAAGAAGTACTCTTACAGCTCGGAGATTATATCTAAGGGGCCCTGAGTGTTGCAAAGAGGAGCTAAGGTTAGGCAGCCTTCAAGCCAAAGGATCAATTTAGGGACTCAAAATGCCTTCAGAGAGGCCTATAAGGTACTAGAGAGGCTTTGAGAACTAGTGGATGTGGTTGACCAGTCCTGAGGACCAGGAAGAGACTTTCAGATATTACATTTGAGGGTAAGCAGTGGGACCATAGGAGCCAGTAGATACAGTCTAAGAGGTTCTGGGTATTGGTAGGGTGGTGATGAAGGGCTGTGAGAGCTGGTAGAGGGTATTTGAGACCCAGTTGAGAGCCAATAAAGGGTTCCTGTGGGAATGTGGGCCCAGCTAAGGGTTTTTGAGAATTGGATAATGGTTTTGCTGGGCTAGGTATGGGGGTCTAAGGATGAGCTGTAGATGGACTCTGGTGGACTATGGAAAAGTCTCTGGTGTCTGGGAGAGTGCAAGGGCTGTACAATGGCCAGTATAGAATTTTGGAAGCCTCTAAAGACTGGCAGTGTGGGTCTGAATGCTGGCAGAGTGGGTCTGAGGGCTAGGTGTAGGTGGCTTAGAATAAATGAAGAATCTAAGAGTCAGCTGAGGGTCTCTGATGACTGTATTGTTTTTTGACAGTCAGCAGCCAAGGGTGTTTGAGGGCTAGCATATTGAACCTGGGAAATGTGGGCAAACTTGGCTTATGAAGTCTGTCTCTAGCATACACTTAGCCTTGGCTTAATGGCAGGCTTTCTTTGCATGCAAGTGTCAACCCTGATTAAATTTGGCCATCCTTTGTATATTGTGTGCATCCATTACATTTTAGAACTTCCCCATGTGATATAATGGATCTTACATAATTGCATTAATGCTCAGCATTTTGTGGGCATTCTTAATTGTAGCCATTCAAAGGCATAATCGTAAACATCCCTGGCATGCACTGGTGATAGGGGGATATCTAAGGTAGAATTTGCCACTATAAGGCAGTAGTACACATGGGATCTTGTTTAAAACTGACAAGCTAATGCCTGGTAACTAAATGCCCATTTATTGAAAATTACTAAATGACATTTTGGAACACAAAATTATCCTTTTCACAAGCATTACATGCTTTGGTGTGGGGGGGGGTTCTGAATTTATTTATGATTTGTATTGTATTGTATATTATTCTTATATAGTGCATGCTGTCACCCTGCGGGTATCCTGGCGCTGTTGCTTATCAGATAATCTTATCGGCCAACGGGCCTTATTAACAGGAGGTAGCAGTGCTCTCGTTCCTGGGGAATAGCCATGTTTTCAGGCTTTTTCTGAAGCATAACAAGGTGTCTGCCTGTCTGATCCTCAGGGGGAGGTCATTCCAAGGCGGGAGGCTACAGTGCCAAAAGCCCTACCGCCCATTCTCGTTTTTTTAAATCTGGTAGTTGTAACCAGGTTGGCACTGGAGGATCGAAGGGATCTTGCAGGCTTATACCATGTAAATCTGTCTTGCATGGAGAGAGGGCCCGTACCATGTACCGCTCTATACACAATGCACAGAGATTTAAAACTGACTCTTTCCTTGACAGGTAGCCAGTGTAAATCTCTCAAGGCCAAAGTAGCAGAGGATCTACGCTGCCTTTTTAGTGCCAGCTTTGCTGCCATGGACTGGACTCTCTGCAACCCCTGCAAAATATATTGAGGGGCTCCCAAATATAGGGAATTGCAGTAGTCCAGTCTGCTCAGAATTATACTCCTTACTACAAGGGGTCTAGTCTCGTCTGGTAGTAAAGGAAGGATCTTCCGGAGTGCTTTTAATAGAGCAAAGCCTGTGCTTATTGTTTTATTGGCCTGTGATACCATTTGGAGATTTTCATCTATCAGGACACCCAGGTTACGAACGGTCTTAACTGGAGGCAATGGGTCATCTCCAGGGGTGAGTTTAAACTCCAGCGGTAGATGGTGTGCCACTTTGGCAGAGGAGCAGTAAACCACTTCTGTCCTTCCCCCGTTGAATTGCTGCGAGTTTCCTTTAAGCCAGCCAGAGGTCTGGCGCATACACTCCTGAAAGGTGTCCATGGTCACTGCGCCCTTCCCTTCCAGGGAGAAGACCAGTTGGGTATCGTCTGCATAATTGACCAGGTCAATTCCAAATGATTTTATCAGAGGGATCAAAGGGCGCAGGTATATATTGAAGAGAATGGGGCTTATCGTCGAGCCCTGTGGTACTCCATATCGGACCAGGGATTTAGAGGAGGCAAGCGGTGTCATAGTTACCACCTGTTGTCTCTCTGTTAAGTATGATTGTAACCATTTTAGGGCTCGGCCTTTTACCCCCACTCTCTCCAGCCTTCCCAACAGCACTACATGGCTCACCGTGTCGAAAGCGGCCGACATATCTAACAGTACTAATACTGAAGAATACCCTTTGTACCATTTGATAGATTTTGTGTTCTGTTGTCCCGCTAGACTGTATGGGAGCAACAACTCGTGCTCACTAACGAAGATATATGCATGCTTCGTCTTATCTTGTGTTTCATTTGTGTTGCGCCTTTGCAATCTGAAGTATTAATGTTTTATGTTTGCTAACTCTTTTTAGGAAAATGAAAATGCCTGAAACAATGTTGGTTGTACTCATGGGTCTGTGCTTTACTGCCTTCGTAGGTAAGTATCGCATCCTTGCCATAGTTCCTGTTAAATGTTACAAAAATACATTTTGAGGTCAGCAACGTGCTTTCTAGGCTACAAGGAAATATAGTTTTCTAATTTCCAAAATAATCCGTGGTTTGAACTAAAATGTTGACAAAAGGCAAGATAGGGGTCTTTCGCAACAGCAAATAATTTCCATTCGGTATATAAAGAATTAACTGTAAGAACAGCCTCAAACTCTATTATAGATGATTATTCATCAATAAACATTTTGAGAAATTCCAAAAAGGCATTGAGAGTAGAAATAAATTATAGGACTCAGGTCCTCTATGGGATAAACATATTTCAAATAAAAGAGTTCCACACTTAGGATGTTATCAGGCGACCTCATTTATGAATTTTTGCCGTAGGGCAGAGCCGCAGGCCTTCCCGCTGTGCTGCGCTGCCCTACGGCAAAAGAAAAGGGCATGAATGCGCCGTATCTATCAGATACGGCGCATTCCTGTCCTTTTCGCCTGTGCTGGTGCAAAATGGGCTCCCGTGAGCTAACGCAGGCACCTTTGCACCAAAATGTGGGTGCAAATTTGGTTTTCAAAAGTTTACAGGACCGCCCAATAATTTATCAATAACATACATTTTAAGAGTGTACCTTCTTCTTCCACTTGCAGTGGTAGACGTTAAAATGCTTTTCTCTCCCCCCACTCACCCACCTATCTCAAAGGGTCTGACACTCTCATTCAGTAAACTGACTCATGTGCAACCAGCACAAAACCCGGGTGCTCAAAACATTCTTGCAGCTTTCTGTCACGATTCTATACATAACATCAAAACAGATTGGTGTGTACCATCCACTTCAAACAGTGATGCAAAATGTCTATTCTCAGGAAAGCGTCAATCACAATACTTAAAAAATCAAGTGTGTGTGTTTGTGCATCCAGCACAACATTTTGGTGTCCAAATACTGCTCTTATCAACTGGCATACAGCTACTATACTATGACAATGAGACGAATTACAAATGGGTACCTATCAAGTCCCACTGTAGTGCAAAACTGCTTTACTTCTCGCATTGCCATACTATCAATCATTCCACCCAATAGGTCTACATTGGCTGCCAACCTTTTTACTTTTTCAATGCCTGTTTGGGTTTGTCTTGTTTTTTGTAAAACTTTACTGTTGGGGAAGCTGCTGGACCCTCGCCAATCCAGCCAAAAAACACATTGGTTAAAGCAAACTTTTTTTTTTGGTCTCAAAAAACACAATTTGCCGTAGTAGTTTCTGGTACTTAAGGGAACTACTTTGTGTGCGGATGTTATCCTTGTGAAAGGGCTGAAGTGGGCCAACCTATTGCCCCATGCTATATGCTGTATTTGGTGGAAGAAAAATGTAAATGCCACAGTAACAGACAAACGAATGTAGAGGGCTGGCTGAAAGCCCCTATAAGTACATTATACATATAGTTTTAGTAAAATCAAAAGGTCTTGGCTAATCCCAGACCGAAAATTTGCACCTTCTGCACACAGCACAAAATGTAGGAAAACAAGTCAAGATTTCAGTCTTCTATCTCAAATGCTCTCAACATAAAATTGAGACAAAAGCCAAGCCGGTACCATCTACTTGTACCAGTGTTTTAATGCTGCTTTTCTTTTCCAGTAAAAAATCTGGGTGCACAGTATTTCAGCCTTTGATCCTAAATATCCTAGAGAAGCAACAAGTGTACACCTTTCATTTGAAAATATGGTGTGAAAGAAAATTTCACCTCACCATTTTTAACCCCTTCGCTGCTAGGCCTTTTCCCCCCCTGTGCTAAGCCTTTTTTTTGCTATTTGGGGTAGTGCGCGCTTAGGCCCCTGTAACTTTTTGACCACATTAGGTATCCACGCCAAATTTGCGTCCTTTTCTTCCAACATCATGGGGATTGTAAAGGTACCCAGGGTTTGTGGATTCCCCTGGAGGGGTCCCAGAAATTAGCCAAAATACAGCTAAATTTTGGGGGTTTTGGGAAAAATGCGAAAAAAGGACTGCAAATGAAAGCGTCTGGGTTTTTCCCTGCAAATGGTATCAAAAAAGGGTTTGTGGGGCTGAAATCACCATTTTCCCAGCTTTTAGGGAATGACAGACTTTTGTCAGAAAACCAACATTTTTTACAAAGTTTTGGCATTTTTCTGGGACATAGCCTATTTTTGCTATTTTTTGTGCTTTCAACCTCCTTCCAGTTAATGGTAGAAATGGGTATGAAAGCAATAATGAATCCTAGACAGCTATACATTTTAGAAAAGTAGACAAAATTCTGAATTCAGCAAGGGGTCATTTGTGTAGATCCATCAAGGTTTCTTTATAGAAACTAACAGTTAAATATAGGAAAAATTGAAAATTTGTTGAAAAAAACAGCCTTTTGTGTCAACATTTTCACCTGTAACTTCTTCTAATTATGACAGTTCTTTGAAAGCAATATACCGTTACATCCGCTGGACCTTACTGGTTGTGGGGATATATAGGACTTGTAGGTTCACCAAGAACCCGACGAACCCAGAGCAAATAACTGAGCAGCGTCTTGCAATGGTTTTTTATTATGTATCGGGTATATAGCAATTATTGTGGGAAAATGTATACATGGAAAAATCGGTATGAAAGACACCTATGTATTTCTGAAATGGGAACAAAATATATAGTTTAGAAACAGTAGATATTTGCACATTTTTTAAAATTACTTCTTTTTTACACAATGTCATTCATTTGGAAGGCAGAATGCATCGAAAGTCAATAGGTAATAACAGTTGCTTTACAAATCTGAATTACCCTAAGTCTCCCGATAAAAATGGTACCTCACTTGTGTGGGTAGGCATAGTGCCCGCGACAGGAAACGGCGCAAAACGCACCGTGGACACACCCCAATTTCACAGTGAAAAATGACCCTTTTTTGACAAAGTGCCTAGCTGTAGTTTTTTAAACCTAGCTCTGCCGGCACCTAGGGAAACCTACCAAACCTATACATTTTTGAAAACTAGACACCCAGGGAAATCCAGGATGGGGTGACTTGACTGGCTCCCACCAGGCTCTGTTACCCAGAATCCCTTGCAAACCTAAAAAATTGTCCAAAAAAACACATTTTCCTCACATTTCTGTGGTGGAAAGTTCTGGAATCTACGTGGATCCACAAATTTCCACCCACCCCACGTTCCCCAAAGTCTTCCGAGAAAAATGGTACCTCACTTGTGTGGGTAGGCCTAGTGCCCGCGACAGGAAACGGCACAAAACGCAACGTGGACACACCCCAATTTCACAGTGAAAAATGACCCTTTTTTGACAAAGTGCCTAGCTGTAGTTTTTGAACCCTAGCTCTGCCGGCACCTAGGGAAACCTAGCAAACCTATACATTTTTGAAAACTAGACACCAAGGGTAATCCAGGATGGAGTGACTTGACTGGCTCCCACCAGGTTCTGTTACCCAGAATCCCTTGCAAACCTAACAAATTGTCAAAAAAAACACATTTTCCTCATATTTCTGTGGAGGAAAGTTCTGGAATCTATGTGGATCCACAAATTTCCACCCACCCCGCGATCCCCAAAGTCTTCCGAGAAAAATGGTACCTCACTTGTGTGGGTCGGCCTAGTGCCCGCGACAGGAAACGGCGCAAAACGCAACGTGGACACACCTCAATTTCGCAGTGAAAAATGACCCTTTTTTGGCAAAGTGCCTAGCTGTAGTTTTTGAACCATGGCTCTGCCGGCACCTACGGAAACCTAGCAAACCTATACATTTTTGAAAACTAGACACTCAGGGGAATCCAGGATGGGGTGACTTGACTGCCTCCCACCAGGTTCTGTTACCCAGAATCCCTTGCAAACCTAAACAATTGTCAAAAAAACACATTTTCCCCACATTTCTGTGGTGGAAAGTTCTGGAATCTGCGTGGATCAACAAATTTCCACCCACCCCGCGTTCCCCAAAGTCTTCCGAGAAAAATGGTACCTCACTTGTGTGGGTCGGCCTAGTGCCCGCGACAGGAAACGGCGCAAAACGCAACGTGGACACACCTCAATTTCGCAGTGAAAAATGACCCTTTTTTGGCAAAGTGCCTAGCTGTAGTTTTTGAACCATAGCTCTGCCGGCACCTAGGGAAACCTAGAAAACCTAGACATTTTTAAAAACTAGACACCCAGGGGAATCCAGGATGGGGTGACTTGACTGCCTCCCACCAGGTTCTGTTACCCAGAATCCCTTGCAAACCTAAAAAATTGTCCAAAAAACCACATTTTCCCCACATTTCTGTGGTGGAAAGTTCTGGAATCTGCGTGGATACACAAATTTCCACCCACCTCACGTTCCCCAAAGTCTTCCGAGAAAAATGGTACCTCACTTGTGTGGGTCGGCCTAGTGCCCGCAACAGGAAACGGCGCAAAACACAACGTGGACACACCTCAATTTCGCAGTGAAAAATGACCCTTTTTTGGCAAAGTGCCTAGCTGTAGTTTTTTAACCATAGCTCTGCCGGCACCTAGGTAAACCTAGCAAACCTATACATTTTTGAAAACTAGACACCCAGGGGAATCCAGGATGGGGTGACTTGACTGCCTTCCACCAGGTTCTGTTACCCAGAATCCCTTGCAAACCTAAACAATTGTCAAAAAAAACACATTTTCCCCACATTTCTGTGGTGGAAAGTTCTGGAATCTACGTGGATCCACAAATTTACACCCACCCCGCGTTCCCCAAAGTCTTCCGAGAAAAATGGTACCTCACTTGTGTGGGTCGGCCTAGTGCCCGCGCAGGAAACGGCGCAAAACGCAACGTGGGCACACCTCAAGTTTTGCAGTGAAAAATGACCCCTTTTTGGCAAAGTGCCTAGCTGTAGTTTTTGAACCATAGACCTGCTGGCACCTAGGGAAACCTTGCAAACCTATACATTTTTGAAAACTAGACACCCAGGGGAATCCAGGATGGGGTGACTTGACTGCCTCCCACCAGGTTCTGTTACCCAGAATCCCTTGCAAACCTAAACAATTGTCAAAAAACCCACATTTTCCCCACATTTCTGTGGTGGAAAGTTCTGGAATCTGCGTGGATCCACAAATTTCCACCCACTCCGCGTTCCCCAAAGTCTTCCGAGAAAAATGGTACCTCACTTGTATGGGTAGGCCTAGTGCCCGCGATAGGAAACGCCGCAAAACGCAACGTGGACACACCTCAATTTCGCAGTGAAAAATGACCTAAATTTGGCAAAGTGCCTAGCTGTAGTTTTTGAACCATAGCTCTGCCGGCACCTAGGGAAACCTAGCAAACCTATACATTTTTGAAAACTAGACACCCAGGGGAATCCAGGATGGGCTGACTTGACTGCCTCCCACCAGGTTCTGTTACCCAGAATCCCCTGCAAACCTAAAACATTGTCAAAAAAAACACATTTTCCCCACATTTCTGTGGTGGAAAGTTCTGCAATCTGCATGGATCCACAAATTTCCTCCCACCCAGCATTCAACCAGGTCTCCTGATAAAAATGGTACCTCACTTGCATGGGTGGGTCAAGGATCCGCGACAGGCAAGGGCCCAAAAGCTATTGAGGCGACTTCAAAATTACCTATCACAAACCAACCTGGTTTTGCATGGGGGGTCCCATGAGTTTTTGGCCCGGGGCTCGGCAGCCATCTAGGGAAACCTACCTAACCCACACATTTCTTGAAACTAGACACCCGGGGGAGTCCAGCGAGGTATGGCTTGCATGGGTCCCCCATCATTCTCCTACCCAGAATCCCCTGCAAACCTCAAATTTCGCTGAAAAATGCACTTTTTTCTCACATTTCTGTGGTGGAAAGTTCTGGAATCTGCGTGGATACACAAATTTCCTCCCACCCAGCGTTCTCCCAGGTCTGGGTAGGATAATGATGTGGGACCCACGCAAGCCATACCTCAATGGACTCCCCCGGGTGTCTAGTTTCCAGAAATGTGTGGATTAGGTAGGTTTCCCTAGATGGCTGCCGAGCCCTGGGCCAAAAACTCATGGGACCCCCCATGCAAAACCAGGTTGGTTTGTGATAGGTTTTTGCACCAGATAAATGTCCATACGCTCCAAATGTATCCAAAAAATATATATCTTTATTGTAATTGCAGATTAAAAGTTGAACATCAGCCAACGCGTTTCGTTCCAATCCTGGAACTTCATCAGGGCTCCAGCAAGTAAATCAATCTTATAAAAAGCTTCTGTGCTTTAATGTCAATGTATCCAGAATCAGTCAAACAAAATAACCAAAATTCAGCTCCTCAAAATAGATGTCCAGTCACATATAAAGGTCTAATATCCCATATTACGGGTGGCCAATGTAGCGGCCAATACCTGGTCAGGGCGTCACGTAAATTCCTATTTTCCGGGATTTTTTTTTAATACATTTGGAGCGTATGGATTTTGATCTGGTGCACCTTCCTCCCTTTCTTATAAAAACGATTTTCTGATTGTCAGTGGAGTGGAAGTGCGGTACACTCTGGAAGTAGTTGCACAGGCTCTTATTTAATACATTTGTACAGGGGATTTGATGTGCTGAACCTTGGTCAGCCGCATTGTTTGTTTGTTTTAAATTCTGGTTTGTGATAGGTAATTTTGATGTCGCCTCAATAGCTTTTGGGCCCTTGTCTGTCGCGGGTCCTTGACCCACCCACGCAAGTGAGGTACCATTTTTATCAGGAGATCTGGGGGAACGCTGGGTGGGAGGAAATTTGTGGATCCACGCAGATTCCAGAACTTTCCACCACAGAAATGTGAGAAAAAAGTTAATTTTTAGGCAAAATTTGAGGTTTGCAGGGGATTCTCTAGGTGGCCGCCGAGCCCCGGGCCAAAAAGTCATGGGACCCCCCCTTGCAAAACCAGGTGGTTTTGTGATAGGCAATTTTGATGTCGCCTCAATACGTTTTGGGCCCTTGCCTGTCGCGGGTACTTGGGCCTCCCACCCGAGTGAGGCACCATTTTTATCGGGAGACCAGGGGGAACGCTGGCTGGTAGGAAATTTGTGTCAGCCCAGTGATGCCACAACTTTCCCACACACAAATGTGTGAAAAAAGTGATTTTTTTTCAGCTAAATTTGAGGTTTGCAGGGGATTCTGGGTAAGAAAATGTTGGGGGATCCACACAAGCCATACCTCCCTGGAATCCCCCAGGTGTCTAGTTTTCAGAAATGTGTGGGTTTTGTAGGTTTCCCTAGATGGCCGCCGACCCCGGGGCCAAAAACCCAGGTAACCCCCCCGTGCAAAACCAGGTTGGTTTGTGATAGGTAATTTTGATGTCGCCTCACTAGGTTTTGGGTACTTGACCCACCCACACAAGTGAGGTACCATTTTTCTCGGAAGACTTTGGGGAATGTGGGGTGAGTGGAATTTTGTGGATCCACGCATATTCCAGAACTTTCCACCACAGAAATGTGAGGAAAATGTGTTTTTTTATACACATTTTGAGGTTTGCAAGGGATTCTGGGTAACAGAACCTGGTGAGAGCCAGTCAAGTCACCCCATCCTGGATTCCCTGGGTGTCTAGTTTTCAAAAATGTACAGGTTTGCTAGGTTTCCCTATGTGCCGGCTGCGCTAGGGCCCAAAATCCACAGGTAGGCATATTGCTAATAACAAATCCGTTCCTAGTCGGCCTTCTGCCGCCCTGGGGGGGGGGGATATCAGGGGTGGGGTTGCCCCGATATGCCCCCAAGGGGGGCAGAAACACTGTGGCTATTTTGTTGGGGGGGTAGGGGCATTGGTAGGCCCATTCTGAGCAGCCCCCGCCCCCACACAAAAAAGCCAGCGTAATCGTTGGCGTCTAGTGGGCTTTTTGCCTCCCTGGGGGGGCAGATTGGGGGCTAATGCCCCCATATGCCCCCCAGGAGTCCACTAGACGCCAGGAAGTTTTTGGGGCAAATTTTAATTAGGGTGGGAGCTGCCCAAACGGGCATGCCAATGCCCCCACCCTAATTAAAATTTGCCCCAAAAAATCCCTGGCGTCTAGTGGGCTTTTTGCCCCCCCCCGGGGGGCACTTTGGGGCTTCTGCCCCATCTGCCCCCCAGGGGGGCAGGAAGGCTGTAATTTTTGAGGGGAGGGGGTGGGGGCATGGGCATGCCTATTTTGGGCAGCCCCCACCCTAATTCAAATTTGCCCCAAAAAAATCCCTGGCAACTAGTGGGCTTTTTGCCCCCCCCGGTGGGGCAGATTGGGGGCTAATGCCCCTATCTGCCCCCAGGGGGCGGAAAGTCCACTAGACGCCAGGGAGTTTTTGGGCAAATTTAATTAGGGTGGGGGCTGCCCAAACGGGCATGCCAATGCCCCCACCCTAATTTAATTTTGCCCCAAAAATCCCTGGCGTCTAGTGGGCTTTTTTCCCCCCGGGGGGGCAGGAAGGCTGTAAATTTTGCGGGGAGGGGGTGGGGGCATGGGCATGCCTATTTTGGGCAGCCCCCACCCTAATTCAAATTTGCCCCAAAAAAATCCCTGGCAACTAGTGGGCTTTTTGCCCCCCAGGGGGGGCAGAAAGTCCACTAGATGCCAGGGAGTTTTTTGGGCAAATTTGAATTAGGGTGGGGGCTGCCCAAATAGGGCATGCCAATCCCCCCACCCTAATTAAAAATTGCCCAAAAAATCCCTGGCGTCTAGTGGGCTTTTTGCCCCCCCCGGGGGGCAGATTGGGGGCTACTGGCCCATCTGCCCCCCAGGGGGGCAGGAAGGCTGTTATTTTTGCGGGGAGGGGTGGGGGCATGGGCATGCCCATTTTGGGAGCCCCCACCCTAATTCAAATTTGCCCCCAAAAACTCCCTGGCTACTAGTGGGCTTTTGCCACCCCGGCGGGGCAGATTGGGGGCTAATGCCCCCATCTGCCCCCCAGGGGGCCAAAAAGCCCACTAGACGCTAGGGAGTTTTTTGGGCAAATTTTTATTAGGGTGGGGGCTGCCCAAAACGGGCATGCCAATGCCCCCACCCTAATTAAAATTTGCCCAAAAAATCCCTGGCATCTAGTGGGCTTTTTGCCCCCCGGGGGGGCAGATTGGGGGCTACTGCCCCATCTACCCCCAGGGGGGGCAAGAAGGCTGTTATTTTTGTGGGGGAGGGGGTGGGGGCATGGGCATGCCTGTTTTGGGAGCCCCCACCCTAATTCAAATTTGCCCCTAAAAACTCCCTGGCGTCTAGTGGGCTTTTTGCCCCTAATGCCCCCAATCTGCCCCCCAGGGGGGGCAAAAAGCCCACTAGATGCCAGGGAGTTTTTTGGGCAAATTTTAATTAGGGTGGGGGCTGACCAAAACGGGCATGCCAGTGCCCCCACCCTAATTAAAATTTGCCCAAAAAAATCCCTGGCGCCTAGTGGGCATTTTGCCCCCTTGGGGGGGCAGGAAGGCTGTTATTTTTGCGGGGGAGGGGGTTGGGGCATGGGCATGCCCGTTTTGGGAGCCCCCACCCTAATTCAAATTTGCCCCAAAAAAATCCCTGGCATCCAGTGGTCTTTTTGCCCCCCCGGCGGGGCAGATTGGGGGCTAATGCCCCCAGCTGCCCCCCAGGGGGGGCAGAAAGGCTGTCATTTTTGCGGGGGTGGGTGGGGGCATGGGCATGCCCATATTGGGCAGCCCCCACCACAAATTATAATTACAAAAAAAATCCCTGGCGTATAGTGGGTTTTTTGCCCCCCAGGGGGGGCAGAAAAGCTGTAAATTTTGCGGGGTGGGGGCATGGACATGCCCTTTATGGGCAGCCCCCACCCTAATAAATTATGGGGCAAACAAAAATATCCCTGGGTTCTAGTGGGCTTTTTGCCCCCCCGGGGGGGCAGATTGGGGGCTACTGCCCCCATCTGCCGCCCAGGGGGGGCAAAAAGTCTAATTCGCAACAAAAAAAAATTGGGGGGAGCAAAAGCCCTTGCCCAAGGGGCCGCTCCCCTCTCCCTGGTGTCTAGTGGGTGGATCCTGCTTGGGGATCGCCCTCCTGGGGCGATCCCCAAGCAGGGATTCACTGGGAGGATACCATTGGAAAGGGAGATTCTCCCCTTTCCAATGATACCTCTCCGTCTTTCTACGTGCCCGGGGGCTGAGATAGCCCCCTGAGCACATGAAAGTGAAACTGAAATGAGCCTAAAGGCTCATTTCAGTTTTGATTTCTGTGCAATGAGGACAGCGCGACGTGCGCGCTGATCCTCATGGCACAGAAACCAGGGAGGGGGCCTTGGGAGCTGGGGAAGCAATTCCCCAGCTGCCAAGGTCACAGGGTGAAAGAGAAATCCCTCTGCTGTCTGCAGCAGAGGGATTGCGTGCCTCTGGCCTCATGACGGAATGGTTCCGTCATGAGCACAGGGGCACCGATGCTCATGACGGAACCATTCCGTCATGAGCATCGAAGGGGTTAAAGGTGTATAACTCTTTGGGAACATAATTTATGCCCACTCGGCACAAAGCCTGGGTGTGCAAATCATACTTTTTACCCAAACAACAGCAGAGCACAATTTTTTTTTAACAATGAGGACCTCGTTTAAACTTTGGCAGAAGGAGGTTGTACGCTCCCTCTGTTAAAGTCACACCCCTGGGTGGCTAATTGCGTTTTGGGGTGCAAGAAGAGATACCAGAATACAGATGGTGAATCCCCTCCGCCAACAGTGCCCAAAACCCCCACCATGTTGAAATCAGGAAGGGGGTAAGGCCTGCCAGCTCTGAGCTGCTGGTAGCCCTCTTTGATCTTCCCTCTATGGGGTTCTGAGAACCCTCTTTGTTTCCTTACCGGCCTGCAGCACAAGTGGAAACTACTGACAAATGAAGCATTGGAATTCCCCTCTCAGAGGGGTGCATGAGCACTCTACAGAAGCAAATCCGCAGAATTAACAAAGTCCCCCGTTCTAAGAAATCTCTGGGTTTCCCCCTACATGGTTGTGCATGCAATATCTGTGTAGGGTGGACTTCAGATAATTGTACCGGTCCCAGAGATGCAGGTGGTCCTGGTGTGGTGTCTGCCATGGACATCATTTAGGGGTCGCAGGCCTGGCTTGTCCCTTGCTACCCCTTGCACTGCCTTTGAGACTGCTGGGTTCAGAGGTGGCAAAAATCTGTGGCGACTTTATAGACGTCCGTTGGGGCTGCACTCTCCTTGTATTCTGTCAATTATAATATTACACTAATTGTGAATTTTATATATATATATATATATATATATATTACTGCTCCGTTTGCACCTTGATATTGGAGCACTCTCGAACGGGTGCTGGCGTCGCAACAAACAAGCGCGTTTCGGCTTTGCGGGTTCGTCGGTGTTACTGACACACACGACGCAGACATTTTTTAAAACATATGAGTATACATTGACACAGAAAAAGGACCAGATTTCATTCAAATCGTTGAGCGCCATCTTTGCATGTCAAAATGTCGTTGTTATATTGCACTTGCCCGTGCTATTTTGTTTTTATGATTCATTCCATATATATATATAAACAAAACATGTCTCAAGTTATCCCTGACAATTACATAATGCCGCAATAACATTTTTAAATTCAGTTTGTCACATAAGATAAACATCTTGTTCAATCTCGCCGTATATCAGCTCAAAATGGCTATCAGTTTGAGTCAGTTATAATGCCGTGTATCGGCCAAAAGGGACAATCCTGGAGAAAACAATGTGCAGTATCATATCAATTATCACCAAGGTCCTATGTCGTTCTCAATTTATCCCTAGTAATTTACAGATATCAATTTATTCAAACACATTCAACACGTCTCATTATGCCGTGTATCTGCTATTCCTCCAATCAATTGCCCAGATGCATTGCTAACTCTTCCCCGCTGTTCAAACCTTTTGGGGATTTAGTTTTCAAATCAATGATAAAACGCGATTCCAATCTGCGTAACTTCAAAATCCTGTCCCCTCCTCTAATGTTAGCGGGGACATGGTCCAGGCCAAAATACTGCAACAGATCCCTGTTGCTCTGGTGTTGATCCAGCGCGATATTAGCAAATTGCATTCATACACCATATACTCATTTGGGCCCACACATTCACACTACGCTAATACTTACGCTGGGTGTCAGATATACTCTTATATCAAAAATCCCTGCTACCAATTACCTTCTGATTGAAGAGTAATAACTTACCAATGGATCCTTCGCTAATTGGGAAATTTAAAATGAGTGACATTCACTATAGTACATAATCCTGAAATAACCACAGAGTCAGGAAGTTTTAAAATGTTTATCTAAAGTTTTAGCAGAGTAAATACAGAAAAAGACACGGTATTTGATCAGAATACCCGTAGAAAAGTATAGAATGATTATTGCTAATCAATGACGGTGTTTAAGGAAAAGAGGAGATAGGAACAGCAGCGCAACTAAAGGTTGCATATATTTACCTAAATGCGAGAACCAAACCCTTAGCCAAGGAGTTTGAAAAGATAGGACCCTGGAAGGATGAAGAGCAAGGACCTTCTTCAGGATCAGGACAGGACTGGTGACCTCTCTACAACGACGCCTGCGCCGTTCCCCTCTCTGGCACTCGATGTCTCCTCGATTCTTCCCTCTAATGGACTCCGCCGCCCCCTCCTCAGGACCTCTTCTGGATAGGGATTCAGTCAGCAACCGATCAGCTGGGCAGCCTGGAGCTCTTCTGTATGTTCTCTCTTCTCTGGAATCTAGCTCTGACTAATTAACTAATGCTATATTCTATTATACCCTTCTACGCCCATGTACCTCCCCTAAATGTTGCTAAAATATGGGACCACTACTTCTGATTGGACAGGGACCGGAGGTGGATTCTCGCACTATGACAAATTTGGCTTAAATTGTGTAGCCTATTGTATTTGCGTTCCCACCCTTCAAATTAATACATTCTCTTTATTTCCCACCCGTCTCACAACAAATTATATACAATTTCTACAGTAACTGTATCGACTGTTACAATTTTGTACATGTAGAACATCCTCTTCGGCCGATAGGTCATGGCCTTGTAAGACGTCCAAGTTGACTTCATTTTGGCAGTCATTCAGGAGACATGCGCAGAACCTTTTGCTTTTCAAGTTTCAAGTCACCAACCCAGGCCCAAGATTACGAATTACTAAAAGTGCAAGAAGGAAATATTAATATCAAAAATAAAACGTTTCACTGTATACCACTTATCTTATTTCTAATCCCTTTTAATTATAAAATCCTATCCCGCATTAATTGCGTTAAGAAATGACAATTTAGTAATGACACGAGAGCAAGCTTAAGCATGTGAGAACATTGGAGCAGCCATTTTAATGCACACTGCGCAGAAGCAGAAATTCCCACCAAGCAAGAAAGACGTCACACCATGTGATCAGGTTGTGACATGCGCAGATGAGATCCCGCGCTTAAGCGGCCATTTTAGACTAAGAACAAGCGTTATTCGTTAGTAAAACACATAGGCAAGCTTCCTAACTATTCATGTAGTGTGTGCAAATATTAATACAGACAATACAAGTTTTAATATTAATACAATGAGGAAGATTGCATCCGAGCAAGTTTCATTTGCGAAACCTTGCTCCATCAATCCCCTCTCTGATGGCGTTTCTGAGCCATCAAAAAGTACCCTCAATCAGATGCCAACTTCTAGCAAATCACTTCATTCTCATTTTCATTTTTAGCTTTTCTACTTTTACAATCTCCCTTCATCTTTTTGTACAATTCACTTTTCCATTCTTCAAGTTCAATTTCGTCTCTCTTTCTCTTCTTCCCTTTTTCTGTCACTTTATATGTTCCATTCTTTCTACAGCATTTGCACCAAAATACCATTGTCAGAACTATTATTGCTATCCCTGCTAAGGGAATTAGTATTTGACCTATAAGTCCTTTACCTATATTAGAAAACCAGGTTCCGATTGACGATATACTATTTGTCAATCTTTCCCATACACTATCAACTTCCAGTGGTTTAAGTTCTTGCTCAAGTTTAGTTAGAGTCTTAATATACGTTCCAATTTCTGCACTCTTATCAGGAATATAAGTGCAACAGTGTTTCGTCTTCAATAATTTACAGACTCCGCCTTCTTTCGCCAATATTATGTCAAGAGCAAGTCGATTTTGCATCACCATGGATCTAATCGCAACCATTTCTGCATTAATCATTAGAAATCCTCCAGCAGTATCCGTTGATAGACGATCAACTACTGTAGACAATTTACATATCTTCCTTGAGTTCAGAATTATTCCCACTGAAGGTATCAATGCACCAAATATATCACCTACTATTTCTGAAAAACTAGCTCTTTTACTACGTGTTAATTCACCAGTGTTTTCATTGCTTCCAGTGTTTCTTTTTACGTGGTATATCTTTGGAAAAACTATTCCAAAGTAACAACTTCCATACCACCGTGCAGGAAGCCTAAAATAAGCCTTATTCCCGCAGACATAATAGATTCCAGGAAAAACTGAATCTGTTCCTCCTTTGAGTCCCCAACCTCCCAATATTAAAAAATTGTGTTCACAATCACTGGTACCGATGAAAACATTGTTATAGTCAGTCTTTAACCTATGAAGACAAATTTTTCCCTTCTTTTCGAAATCCAGAGCCATAGCAGCTTGAGCTTTGCCAGGTGTGTAACTGCCCTCTTTCTCTGCCCAAGGTGGTAAATGAGCCTTATGCTCTGTAGCTTTCTTTTGAAAATCCTGTCTTCTATCTTCTACTAAATTCAAAAATATTTTCTCTTCTTCTAATAAAGAACATGTTAGATTGTGTCTACGTGCATGTGTTAAGTCTATTGATTTCATTGTTAAGAAAAACTCTCCCATAAACTGTGCATCTAAGGCGCTAAGCACTGGGTTCATACTCTTGCGAATAGGAATTTCAGAAAATACAACATCTATATTGGAATAGTAATATTGTAGTCTACCTGTACTATAAAATAAACTTGTTAATACGCTACATGAATGCCATATGTCAATGGTAAGTGATGATATGTTAATCCTTCTGCTACTGATTCAGGTAATTTCATACAGACGTAACAATTACTAACTTCCATGGTTCCAACCCTTCAGCATGGGACGACTCCTGGTGGCCGACATCACTGGGAACAGCCCCGACACCCACCGACCACGCACGCAACCTAGGGGTCATCCTCGACCCCACCCTCTCCATGACTAAGCAGGTCAACGCCGTTTCCTCATCCTGCTTCAACACCCTCCGAATGCTCCGCAGGATCTTCAAGTGGATCCCCACCGAAACAAGGAAAACAGTCACCCAGGCCCTCGTCACCAGCAGGCTGGACTACGGAAACGCCCTCTACGCAGGAACGACGGCTAAGCTCCTGAGACGGCTGCAACGCATCCAGAACGCCTCTGCACGTCTTATCCTCGACATCCCCCGACGCAGCCACATCACACCCCACCTGAGAGACCTGCACTGGCTCCCTGTCAACAAGAGGATAACCTTCAAGCTCCTCACCCACGCACACAAAGCACTCCACAACTCCCGGACCAGCCTACCTCAACAGACGACTCAGCTTCTACACCCCCACCCGCCAGCTCCGCCTCCACCAGCCTCGCCCTCGCCACAGTCCCCCACATCCGGAAAATGACCGCCGGCGGCAGATCCTTCTCCCACCTCGCCGCCAAGACCTGGAACACCCTCCCCACCAACCTTCGGCAGACCCAAGACCTACTGGCCTTCAGAAGACTCCTCAAGACCTGGCTCTTCGATCAGTAGCAGCACCACCCCCCTCTTCCCCAAGCGCCTTGAGACCCTCGCGGGTATGTAGTGCGCTTTATAAGTGACATGATTGATTGATTGATCTCATGATGAATTCCTTCATCCTCTACTGCCATTAGTTCTACCCTATTTCCCTTCATGTTTGCTGTCCTCCCTATTGTTTCATTATTGTTCTTTTTATCTATTATCATCAGGTAAGGAACTGCTACAATCAGGACTAACCATACTATAAGCACCAATACTAGACTACATATGCAAATTGCACAGCATCTTCTACAACATTTTCTCTTTGGTCTCCCAGTTTCTCTATCATCAGGCATTTTTCGCCAAGGAAGATTGCTCTTCTTATCTCTATTCCTTTTCTTCAATGGATTCTTTTGTTTAGTCAGGGTGGTCTTGTTTCTTCTTCGTAAGTTAGTTCTGCACTTGTTCCTTCACCACCACTGTCACTTGATTCTGAGCTTTCAAAGTCTTCAAGAACGATATACGTCCAATAAGGACCCTTGAATTTGTTGTTCACAAGTCTTAATCTTTTACTTTTTCTTTTCCCAGACTTTTTCTCTTGATCTGTTTGACTTGTTACTTCAGGTACTTGATCTGGATCTTCACTTCTAGTTTTTATGTGGCACTTCACTCTTTTGATGAAACTTGGCCACTGGTCTCCTTTTCTTGGCTTTTCTGTTTGTACTATTTCTTTATTTTCGTCTTCAGGTGTCTTTTTATTTTCACTGGTTGGTACTGTTTTGTTTTCTGTATTCTTTGATTTATCTAATTGTTCTTTTTCTGGTCTTATTGGTTTCTCATTTGCAGCTCCACTGTGAGTTTCCAATAATTCACTTTGTTCTGTATTTACTTCTTTATGTTCACTTTTTCCAGTCTCTTTTTCTTCTGTATTTTCCTCTTGACCTAACTGCTTCTGATCAGGGCTTATTGCACTGTGTACTTCTGCAGCCTGACCTGCTTCTTCTAAACCTGTCTCTCCCTGTTCAAATTCTATTAATTCTTCACTTCTTTCAGTCCAGTTTTCTTTCCCTATCTGATTTGGTTCAGGGTCGTTTACTAGCTTGTCTTCTTGATCCTGAACCCCTTCTTCTTCACCTATCTGATCTTCTTCAATTGCTTTTAATTTTCTTTGACTTCTTGTTCGGTGGAAAACCTCAGGAATTTCGACCACTGGTATCCAATCCTGACTTGTGCTCGGTTGTTCTCCGTCAGCCTCTCTTGAACCTCGAGCCTGAGATTCTTCAGCTTGGCAACCTTCAGCTTCTTCAGTGATTGGTGTCGTCTGAGTGTTTTCTTCTTCTGGGTCTGGTACTCTCTTGGTGTGACTTACGTGAATCCAGTTCGGAAATCCGGCACACTTCACTGCTGTGTTTGTGGTCAATATGATTTGACAAGGTCTGCTCCACCTGGGTGATAGACACGTTTCTCTGGTGTGATTCTTCACTACCACCCAATCACCAGGATTCAGATCATGTTCTAGTTCAGGCTGTCTGGAAACTGCGTCTTCTCCAACCTGGTGAGAGACAGAACGCACTAGGTCAGCCAATCCTTTACAGTAGTCCAACACCATATCATCAGAAATATTCACCAGTCTATTTGTGGGAACATGTGTCTGTCTCATCGCTCTTCCCATCATAATTTCATGGGGGCTCAAACCTGTTGTTCGATCAGGTATGCTTCTGAGTCCCATCAGAACTAGTGGCAATGCATCAGGCCACTCCAATGATGTTGATGCACACATTTTTCCCAATCTTGATTTTATGGTGCCATTCAATTGTTCAACCACTCCAGAAGCCTCTGGACGATATGCACAATGCAGTTTCTGTTTGATTTGAAATGCTTCACAGATTATCAGGATCACTTCGTTGTTAAAATGTTTTCCTCTATCTGATTCCAAAGATACTGGGAAACCAAACCTAGGTATGAGTTCTCTTAGTAACAGCTTTGCAACTGTAATGCTGTCATTTCTCCTAGTTGGATACGCCTCCACCCACTTTGAAAACAGACACACTATGACTAGTACGTATTTCAACCCTCTGCATGGTGGTAACTGTATGAAGTCAAACTGTAGTCTTATGAATGGACCCTCTGCCTTCCCAATCTTCCCAAACCCAATTATTGTTTTCCTGCCTGTGTTGTGCATTTGGCAAATTAGACATCTCTGGCAAAGACTTTCTGTAACAGCTCTGAATTTGGGATTGTACCAATTTTGCCTGAATAGTCTAATCATTGCATCTCTCCCTATGTGTGTGTCTCCATGATACATTCTGGCCATTTGTGAGAGTAAACAATCTGGCATGACTGGTCTGCCATCTGTACTGACCCATACTTCATCCTCTCTTCTTTGAGAACAACCTGTTTTGATCCACAACTTTCTTTCAACCTCATCAACTTCGTCTTGTAATCTTTTCACTTCGTTCCAGGTTTCAGGTGGCATAAATAGCATAAGTTGGCAGCTGATTCCCATTCTTTCCACCCTCTTGTTCACTGATGTTCTGGTTTTGGCACAATATTGAGCCACCAAATCTGCATATCTGTTGTCAACTACCACCCAGTCATCTCCTGACTGATGTGCGGCACATTTCACCACAGCCAATTCTTTTGGTGATTGTATTGCTTCTAGCAATTCTTTTACAAATTGTCCATTTTTAATGGGAGATCCTGAAGAAGTCATGAAATCCCTCTGCATCCAGAGTTGGCCAAAATCGTGCACAACCCCATAACCATATTGACTATCAGTGAATATGGTTATTTTCTGATTCCTCCCAATTTTGCACGCTTTTATCAGTGCAATCAATTCAGCTACTTGTGCAGATTTTACCCCTGGTAAATAGGATGCTTCGACTATTCCAGTTAATTCACATACTGCATAGGCAGCGGTTAGCTTACCATCTTCATGTCTCTGGCAAGAGCCATCAACAAACAGTTCTTTATCTGGCTTTTTAAGAGGCTGTTCCTCTATATCTGGGCGAGGTTTTGTGCATAATTCTGTAATCTGTACACAATCATGTTCATCTTCTTCATCATCTTTATTTGTCTCATGGTATGGATCTGGTAGTAAGCTTGCTGGATTTATTATTGTACATCTTACCATGGTCACATTTTCAGCACCCATTATTATTCCCTCATACTTAGTCAGCCGACTAGGAGTGAGATGCTGTGTTCGTGTTCTGGTCAACAGAATCACAACTGCATGTGGAACATATACTTTTACAGGATGTCCCATCACAATCGATTCACTTTGTTCAATGCTCAAACATGTTGCTGCTACTGCTTTCAAACATCCTGGCAACGCAGATGCTACAGGGTCTAGCGCAGCAGAAAAATATGCTATAGGACGTCTGTCCAGACCATGTCTTTGAGTTAAAACTGAAAGTGCACAATTTTCTCTTTCATGACAGAATAATGCGAATTCTCTTTTATAATCTGGCATGCCTAAGGCAGGTGCTGAACAAAGGGAGTTTCTCAATTTTACAAAGGCTTCTACACTTTCATCTTCCCACTCAACAGGATCTTTCGCTTTCTTTTTAGTCATGTTAATCAAGGGCTTAGCCAACATGGAAAATCCTGGTATCCATTGTCGACAGTAACCTACTATTCCTAAGAACATTCTTACTTGTCTTTGCGTTACTGGCATTTGCATTCTTTTTATTAATGCTACTCTTTCAGAGGTTACTCTTCTCTTTCCCCTCTCAATTTGATGTCCCAGGTATTTAACAGTTGTTGTGCAAAACTGTAATTTCTCAGGTGAAACTTTATGTCCTTCTTCTGCCAAAAGATTCAAGAGTGCTATAGTATCAACAACACAATCCTCTCTAGTGTTTGATGCCACCAATAAATCGTCGATATATTGAACTAAGACTGAGCTTCCTGGCATTACTAGTTTTTCAAGGCACTCTTTTCAATATCTGATTAAAAATGGAAGGACTTTCTGTGTACCCCTGAGGAACATGATTCCATACATAGACTTTGTTTTCGAATTTAAATGAGAAAAGATACTGGCTATCTGGGTGTAATGGAATTGAGAAAAATGCTTGACACAGATCTATAACTGTAAACCATCCAGCATTCCAAGGAATCTGGTACAGAATTACTGCAGGATTTGGCACTATAGGACAACATGGTTCTACAATTTTGTTGATTTTCCTCAGATCTTGAACGATCCTATATTTTCCACTAGGTTTCTTTAGTCCCATGATTGGTGAATTACATGGGCTACTCATTACTTCTCTCAGTATGTTTTGTTTGACCATCCGATTGATTTCTTCAATGACACCTGCTTTTACTTCTGCACTCATTTTGTACTGTTTCGTATTTGGAAAAATTGCACCTTCCTTTACAGTTACTTGGACTGGGTCTATTTTAGCCATGAGTCCTACTTCCTTTCCCGTGAGATCCCATACTATGGGATTTACTGTATCTTTTAATTCTTCTGGCAATTCATCTTTTGTTATCAATGAAAACATTTCATCTACTTCTGTTCCTTGTTTTGCAACCATAATTTTATATACATGATCTTCATCTGGTGTCTGTACTGCCACACCATCCGGCGTGCAGAAAATGGTGCAATTCATTTTGCACAATAAGTCCCTACCTAGTAAGTTTACTGGACTGGAATCACATACTACAAATTGATGCATTTCTTTGAAATTTCCAATTTTAACCTCCATTGGTTCGGTAAGTGGTGTTCTAATTCTTTGGTTAGCAACCCCTACAACTTGAATATCTTCACCAGAGAGAGGAAGGTTTGGGACGTCTACTGTTCTCACAGTAGACCTGGTAGCACCAGTATCCAAAAGAAAAGTAATATCATTACCTCTCACTTTTCCTTCAACATATGGACCTGATTGATCTACCTGCAGGGATGCGCCAAGTACGCATTCCTTCTCCCCCTCTCCTAGGCACCGTCATGCGTCGAACCCGCAAAAATCATCCTGCAAAAGAAATTGTGAGGTCATATAATCATTCTTACCACTTCCCCCTGAGTATCCGATGTCTGTACCGTGCTTTGCTCTGCTTACATTACCCTGAACAGGTGAAGGTGGTAACTGACTCTGAGGATTTATCCCCTGCTGTGAGTCATTCTGCGTCTGTGAATTTAAATTTTGATTTGGGCCATTATTATTTCGAATCTTTTTACACTCGTCCTTCCAATGCCCCAATTTTCCGCATCCATGACAAGGAAATTTCTTTTTAGCTTCTTCTCTGCTCATTCGTCCTTTCATTCTTCCACCATTTCCAGAATCACCATTCATTCCTGAGTCTTTTCCCTGAGTTTCATTAGGATTATCTAAATTAATTCCCTGTTTTTCAGCCATTTTCACCTGTGCCCACATTACCTTTTCCTGTAATTTCTTGTGCCTATCCTCAATGTCATCCCCACAATATTTTGCATATTTCAAAATTTCATCGATGGGTTTCCCTTGCCAGCAAAGCATATGCTGCTTAATCATCTGGCAAATCTCGGGCTTCAAACCATACACAAATCGGTATACAAACTGACTCATGTTTTTGTCTCCAATGTCCTCAAATCCACTGTACTGTTTGAACACCTGCAAGAGGCGCTCATAATACGAATGCACTGTTTCACTGGCTTCTTGGGTAGTTCAATCTATTTTTACCAAGTCTGTTTCTTTCGGTGGTATTTTCCCTTTCAGATATGTTATCACCTGCTGATACTTTTTCATCACATCATTTGACGGGGCACCTGTCTTTGGATCTCTGGGATACTCATCACTCGGCCAATCGACTGTGATCTTACAATCTGTCCATAAATCTGCAGGTACCACTATGTCAAACAGACCATCCAAATCCTTCAACAATACTTTTGACACCTTTACAAACCTTTCAACCTGCTTGTACCATTCAATTGGCTTTTCTCTCAACTTTGGAAAATCATTCGTAAATGATAAAATATCCTGTCTACTCCATGGGACATGTACATACCCTCCTCCTGCAACTTCTCGCATCGGGTACATTTTGTCAACTTTTTCTGTTTCCTTCATCACATATTCAGAAGCTGTTCGACTTGAGCGAGCTTCTTCCTTTTTCTTTGCCCACCTAGTTCTCCATTTATCTAGGTCTCCCCATTTTTGCAAAACTAACATTAATTCTCGTATTTGCAGTCTTCTTCCAGAAGCATTCATATTTTCTAAATCTTTGTCTGAAAATTCTGCTCTATAGGGCTTCTGTAGTACTTTCGATCTCCCTATTTCAATTCCCATTTGTAGGGCTAGATTGGACAATTTTTCATGAAATAACCTTACATTTCTAGTGATACTCCTGCATAGGAACAGCAATTCTTCTTCATCATAAGTGTTTAAGCGTTCTACTCCTATATTTCCTGCTATCATTTCTTCTAATTCAGCTTTTAATTTCTGAATGTCCAGTAATTTTGGAGGTGTGCACATTTTATCTGATCCTTGTACCCACCTTTCTAAATCTTCCGGTGTTACTATGGTGGCACTTTTTGCCCCTGATGAAGTTATTAAACTTACATCTTTTGAACGCTCAGGTATTTCTTTTCTTGGAGTACCCTTTACTGGACCTCTGACAGGTAAATCCATGAGAGATATTGTGGAATCACAATCACTAAAATGATCTTCAATTATAACTGGAGCTTCAAGTTTTTGAAAATTTTCGGGAGTATTCATAGGAGAAGATACGGGTATCAGAGGAGGACAATTTCCTTGTGTACCATATAATGGCACTACTGGACCAATTGTTACAGGAATAGTCAATGAATCAGGATGTGTTTTTATCTGGGATATCTTCCGTACTAATTCTGCTCTGGTCTTTTCTAATGCTTCTTTTTCTTTCTCATGAAGTATTCTATTCGGGGTGAATTCATGTAGTACCTGAGGTACCATTGGTGTTTGCGGTGGGGCACTAGGAGGAAGTCCACTTGACCCTTCCTGATACGGTGGAGGATTCCTCAATATTTCTTCCATAAACTCATCTTCTGAGTCTTCATGTCTCATTAAATGTTTAGTCTTTTCTGTACACTTTCCTCCTGATTTCTCTCCTTCTGTGAATAGTGGATATAATCCCTCAACAAGCATTGCCCTTCTCCATTGCTTCATCTGACCTTCCCTATTTTCACGTAAATATCTGGGGAAAAATCCTGGATACCTCCCATTACTTCGAGATCTATCACGCTCAAATGCCTCAGTTTCCCACTCTTCTAAAGCTTCGTATTGAGTTAATCTGGGTCTAGGTTCTAAATCATTCATCCCTTGTCTTAAATTTTGAAGAATTCGCCCATTGAATGTGCCATTTTCAGGAAATTCTAGTATTCCGTCATTTTTGGTATATTCTCTCCAATTCTCTATCCATACACAAGTATGATAACCTCTCTCCATCATCATATATGATGCGGGCGTTTTGGCTGGGGGAATAATAATTCCCTCCCTAGTCTTGATTGGTTTGTCCTTTTTGAAATAATTCTTAATCTTTTGTAAAACTGACATCTTTTTCTTTTCTCCGTACATCTTAGGCAAATACCGATGTATAAAATTATATTCTGCAAATCCTAGAAATCTCCTATCTGGACGATTCTCTGTTAAAGTCGGATCGCGTTTTAACATGCAATCCTTATCCACTTAGAATTTTGCTTCTAAACTCTCAACCAATCAAACCTTTGTTAACTTTTAATTCTAAGCCAATCCTTGCGCGGCCTTTTTAGTGACGTTTCGCTGTCAACCCCTCCTTTACAATCTGCTCTTTTCTGTTCCCACGCTGGTTCAACCAATCCCAGCGCGGCACCTATGACATCAGTACTACTCCTGACTGCTGACCCCTCCTTTACAAGGGTTTTCCCACGCCCGCGGATCCAACCAATCCCAGCGCGGCATTTTGTGACGTCAGCTCCCTCTCCAGCAACTGACCCTCCCTTTACAAAATCTTATGCAAAACTTATTTTCTCTATAGTTCTTAATTAAAATTCAGTAACAACATAAAACATTCGCTATCGTGCCAGTTTCTCTAATTCAGAAAGATAGTTTCTCTTACACACTTAGTAAAACCTTTCCGTTTACTAAAACATACACTACGAGTAAAACCCTTCCGTTAACTCTTCACACAAGCTTCTGAAATACCTGTTACTTCTTCAATGTTACCCTTTCTAGGTGATATAACATCAAATTTTCACCAGCGTACTCCTTCCACTATTCTTATACGCATAGAATCCCTAACAAGTGCTGATAGTCCTGCTTAACTATTCAGTACTATTTCTGCCTGACAGATAACCTCACTGCAGTATGGCTTCTACCTGCCACCCACTATTCTTTTCCCCGGGGTATTCTGGACAACATGAAACAATACTCAAAAATAACAGATAATAGTTCATAAAAATGCAAAATAAAATTCTCATTACCCAATTAACAAAGAGTAACACAAACCGTCCTCTGCTTACCAGAAAACTGATCCAGCGCGATATTAGCAAATTGCATTCATACACCATATACTCATTTGGGCCCACACATTCACACTACGCTAATACTTACGCTGGGTGTCAGATATACTCTTATATCAAAAATCCCTGCTACCAATTACCTTCTGATTGAAGAGTAATAACTTACCAATGGATCCTTTGCTAATTGGGAAATTTAAAATGAGTGACATTCACTATAGTACATAATCCTGAAATAACCACAGAGTCAGGAAGTTTTAAAATGTTTATCTAAAGTTTTAGCAGAGTAAAATACAGAAAAGACACGGTATTTGATCAGAATACCCGTAGAAAAGTATAGAATGATTATTGCTAATCAATGACGGTGTTTAAGGAAAAGAGGAGATAGGAACAGCAGCGCAACTAAAGGTTGCATATATTTACCTAAATGCGAGAACCAAACCCTTAGCCAAGGAGTTTGAAAAGATAGGACCCTGGAAGGATGAAGAGCAAGGACCTTCTTCAGGATCAGGACAGGACTGGTGACCTCTCTACAACGACGCCTGCGCCGTTCCCCTCTCTGGCACTCAATGTCTCCTCGATTCTTCCCTCTAATGGACTCCGCCGCCCCCTCCTCAGGACCTCTTCTGGATAGGGATTCAGTCAGCAACCGATCAGCTGGGCAGCCTGGAGATCTTCTGTATGTTCTCTCTTCTCTGGAATCTAGCTCTGACTAATTAAATAATGCTATATTCTATTATACCCTTCTACGCCCATGTACCTCCCCTAAATGTTGCTAAAATATGGGACCACTACTTCTGATTGGACAGGGACCGGAGGTGGATTCTCGCACTATGACAAATTTGGCTTAAATTTTGTAGCCTATTGTATTTGCGTTCCCACCCTTCAAATTAATACATTCTCTTTATTTCCCACCCGTCTCACAACAAATTATATACAATTTCTACAGTAACTGTATCGACTGTTACAATTTTGTACATGTAGAACATCCTCTTCGGACGATAGGTCATGGCCTTGTAAGACGTCCAAGTTGACTTCATTTTGGCAGTCATTCAGGAGACATGCGCAGAACCTTCTGCTTTTCAAGTTTCAAGTCACCAACCCAGGCCCAAGATTACGAATTACTAAAAGTGCAAGAAGGAAATATTAATATCAAAAATAAAACGTTTCACTGTATACCACTTATCTTATTTCTAATCCCTTTTAATTATAAAATCCTATCCCGCATTAATTGCGTTAAGAAATGACAATTTAGTAATGACACGAGAGCAAGCTTAAGCATGTGAGAACATTGAGCAGCCATTTTAATGCACACTGCGCAGAAGCAGAAATTCCCACCAAGCAAAGAAAGACGTCACACCATGTGATCAGGTTGTGACATGCGCAGATGAGATCCCGCGCTTAAGCGGCCATTTTAGACTAAGAACAAGCGTTATTCGTTAGTAAAACACATAGGCAAGCTTCCTAACTATTCATGTAGTGTGTGCAAATATTAATACAGACAATACAAGTTTTAATATTAATACAATGAGGAAGATTGCATCCGAGCAAGTTTCATTTGCGAAACCTTGCTCCATCAGTGTGAAATGGCAAAATGCCTTGCCACTGGATAAGACTCATCTTGTTTTGCAATGGCCCGCATATGTTCTAAAATACGGACCTTAACAGGATGGATGGTGCTGCCTATGTACCTTAATCCACAAGGACACAATAAGCAATACACGGAGTATGCGGTATTGCAGCTTATAGATTTTGTTATGTACCTTCGTTTTTTAATATCAGGAATGTCATAACTTAAAACCTTTTTGCTGTTATTGCAAGCTTTACACTTTCCACACGGAAAGAAGCCTCTCATGAGAGTATCCTTCTTTTGTGTATCCTTGGCCAGATGACTATGGACTAGCATGTCCCTTATGGACCTGACTTTTCTAAATGTCACCAAGGGAAAGCTTGGTATCTCCTTGATAATGACTGTATCCGTTTTCAAGATATGCCAGTTTTTCTTAAGGATTTTTTTCAAGACATTCGCTCCCTCAGAGAATGTGGTGATCATTCTAAATTTTCCTTCTTCTTTTTTTTATTTTTTTATTTTTTATTTATATATACCCAGATATTTACAGAGAATTTCATATATTATAGAAAAATAAATAGGATTTTTTTTTTTTTTTTCAGAATAAGCAAATTACATTATAATAACCATATATATACGCTTAACAGTGATATTTGATACAAAGAGTAAATAGAAATAAATAAATAAATAAATAATATACAACAGAGAGAAATACCGCAAAATCCTAGTTCATATATAACCTAGGCCTGCACTGAGATAATTTATCAATCTGTAAATCAAGAACACTAGGATTAATATTGCATATTACAAACCACAGGTGCAGAAAATACAGAATACACATATTATCGTACCCCAGTCTCGATTTACACCTCTATTCCGCTACTATTGATTTCATGTCGTCTCAATCCCTTCCTCCAACTATCTAATGGTGACCATATCGCCTGCCCTAGTTTCCTTGCCCCCCTCCCCTTACAAGTATAGAGCGCGATCTCTTGATTGTATACTCCCAAAAGTCGCGCTAGCCACAATGAAAAGGTAGGGGGTCCGCGTCTTTCCATCTTGCGGCTATTAATAATCTTAAGACTGCTGTACACATAAATAAGAAATAATTTTCTGCAGTATTCAGGCCAGCACTACTATCATAACCCGTTAACAACAATGTAGAGGATAGGTTAATGCTCCTTCCTAACAGCTTCTCACAAAAACTGATCAACTCCTTCTTAACGAGTAGCAATCTATCGCAATCAAAAAACATATGAACTAGCGTTGCTGGCCCTTGACCGCACCTTGGGCAACTATCATCTTCCTCATACCCCAGCTAAACAATTTAGCTGGGGTGAAATAGAGGTTAAATAACGTCTTATAGTGCTGAGCCTTGAGGTTTGTTGAGCGAAGAATTGTGCCTGCTATTAGCAGGGACATATACACATCTACATCCGGATCATGTAATTTCCTGCCAATCCTGTTTCAGTTGTCTCAAGATCATCCTGGATACTTTTGAGCAAAAGGCCATAGATATTCCTAATCCTATTACCGCTCCCAGCTCCTAGCTCTATTAATGGAATTTTTCCCCCCGGGGATATCGTTGATCCTTGACCAATAAAGTACTCACGGATTTGAACATATTTAAAATATTGCCTGGGCGAAATTCCATACTCCTGCTGTAAAGCATTGAACGTGCGTAGCTGACCTGCTTCAAACAGGTCGCCTACCTTTGTTAAACCTAGTTGCTCCCATTGCCTACCCATCACGTCATTAAAGGAATGTGGAAGATCTTGTGCATTCCACAGTGAGGTATAATAATTTATTTTGGAGATTGTCATAACCTTCTGCACCTTTTTCCATACTTCCCAGGCGCTGTACATAACCTTTGATCTAAGCTTCCTAAAGTAACTTGGTTTGGTCTGACGCATGAGCACCCCCTTTAGCACCCGTCCCAATGATAAGTTCAAATATAGTCGGGATCTTATCCTCCTCCATATCTTGGCTCAGAGGGGAGCTGAATAGTATCGACATCTGGTGGAGTAGACAAGCCCAATGATAGAATCCAACATTGGGAATTGCTAACCCACCCTGAGATTGCGGAAGTGACATGTATTTTAGAGAGCGCCTGACTTTCCCATACTGCCAAATAAACCTTGAAAAGATACTTTCCAACATTTTTAGGATTTCTAAATCTATCATAAATGGGATAGCGCGAAAGAGGTACAAAATTTTCGGCAGCATCGTCATTTTAAGGACATTTCCCCTTCCAATTATTGACAAATGCAGTCTATCTATTCTTCTCAGATCCGCGGTAATAATCCTGATCATTGGCTCAAAATTAATTTTTAATATTGTGTTAGTTGCCGAACTAATACTTACCCCAAGATATGTAGCATTCTGTACACACCTTCGGTCATTAAAATCTAAGTTATTTGTACAGACAATGAGAGTCTTGTCTACATTAAGGGAGTAGCCTGATAGCTGCCCAAATTCCTTTGCGATAGCAGTAGCTTCTTTTATCGCATTAGCAGGATCCGTTGTTAAAATAGCAACATCGTCTGCATATGCCAATATCTTGGTTTCAAAACCACTGGAAACTACAGGTTTAATTATCTGGCTCCTTATAAGTTTTTCTATCAGGGGGTTTATATATAGGGCAAACAATAAGGGGGAGCAGGGACAACCCTGTCTCGTTCCCCTTGATATAGTGATATTATCTGAAGTCTCCCCATCATACGAAGACGAGCCCTGGGGTTAACATACATTGCCCTTATTGCCCTAACTATTCTTGTTCCAAAACCTTTTTGCTCTAACAACCTCCATAAAAACCCCATGCCACCCGGTCAAACGCCTTTTCCGCGTCGAGGAGGATCATGGCCATCTGCCCCCCGTTGTGGCCTGGATATCGAATAATGTTATCACCCGTCTGATATGATCGGTCGTTCCCCTACCGGGAATGAACCCGTGTTGCCAGGGCGAAACCAGGCGGCCAATGATCCTCCCCAACCTGTTAGCCAATATCTTGGAATATAATTTGGTGTCTGAATTAATCAGGGATATGGGCCTATATGATGATGGATTATCTGGTGGTTTGCCTTTTTTGAGAAAAATAATGATATCGGTCTCTCTCCAGGATTCCGGTACCTGTCCACTATGTTGTATCCCTAAAAATAAGTCTAGAAGTAAGGGGGCTATCACCTTCTGAATCTGTTTGTATAGCTCCAACGGAATGCTGTCGGGCCCAGCTGCCTTCCCTGATGGTAGCTCCTGCAGCCCAGCTAACACCTCCTCCAGCGTAAAATCACTGTCCAGTTCCTCTTTAGTTTGGCTATCCAGAAAAGGCCCTACCTCAGTTTCTACAATGCTTGATCTACCTGCTTGGGTTGTCCCTCCCTCTTCCTTATACAAAGATTGATAATACTCCTGAAATATCCCAAGAATATCCTTGGTCTCAGTATAGGTCTGCGCCTCCTTCCTAATAGCTACTATCCGATTTTTAACAGTCTCCTGCCTAGTTCGCAGTGCCAGCAGTTTCCCTACTTGTTCACCTGTCTCATACAATTTGCTGTGTTGTGATTGATATATTTCTGCCGAATTCTGTGTGAGCCAACTATTTATTTCTGCTTTTAGAGAGACCATTTGCAGTTGTGTAACTGTAGCTTCTTGTCCCTGTGCTACCAAGGCTATATGATCTTCCTCTACCCTTGCAAGCTCTGCTAGCAAACGTTTGTTTTCTCGTTGATTCTCCTTTTTTTTTGTGCAACAAAACTAATAGTCTCCCCCTTAGGGCAGCTTTAAAAGTATCCCATACCACATTGCGGCGGGCACTATATCTATTGATATCAAAGAATTCTTGAGCCCAGATCCTGATATATTCTATGTAAGGCTGACTAACCAGGCTAAATTTTCCTTCTTCTTTGTCTTTTGTGAACTTCTTATTCTCATGTACTAGATTTTCTCTGGAAATAGCCCTGACCTTATTTAATGTCCTTTCTAAAAGAAGGGTATCATATCCTCTCTTGGTGAAACTAGTGATGCATTCCCTTGCTGCTACTTCAAAATCACAGTTCCTTGAACTGTTTCTTTTTAGCCTCAAGAATTCCCCATACGGAATGCTTTGCACTAACTTAGGTGGATGGCTACTGGAGGCGTGGAGTGTCGAATTACCCGCCGTAGGTTTTCTATACAATGCTGTGTTCAATTTACCATCTGCTATGAATATCCTAAGATCAAGATAGTTCACTGCCACTGAACTAATCTCCCCTGAAAAATGTAAATTCAAAGTGTTATCATTTAGATTTTCTATGTATTCATAGGCAGATGCTGTGGTGCCCTTCCAAATTAAAAATAGGTCATCTATATACCTGTGCCAGGACACAACTTCTCCCGATCCCTTCTCCCCTTGGTGCGACCAGGACACCTGCTCCTCCCACCAGCCTACAAATACATTCGCGTAGCTGGGGGCAAAGCAGGTGCCCATGGCCATCCCGGAGATCTGTTTATAATAATCCTCCTGAAAGAGAAAAATATTATTCATAAGACAGAATTCAGTGAACTCTAATAACATTAGGTTGTGCTCGGCAAACTTCAATGGACGTTTGTTTAAATAAAACTGTACAGCTTTCAGTCCATTTGAATGTTCTATGCAGGTGTATAGGCTAGTGATGTCCAGTACCATTAGTTGGTATGATGGATCCCAGCTCAATTCATCAATCCGATTTAAAAAGTCTTTGGTATCTTTCACATAAGAAGTCAGCTGTGATACTGATTGAAATAAAAAATGATCTATGAACATTGATAAGTGTTCCGTCAAGCTTCGTTGCGAGGAAACGATTGGCCTCCCCGGAGGATATTCACTATTCTTGTGAAGTTTGGGGATATGATAAAATGTAGGTGTTTTGGGATTCAAGTTCCGAAGAAACAAGTATTCCTCTGTGCCCAACATTGTTTTGTCATACCATTTTTTGATAAGAGAGTGGTAACTTTTAACACTTTCATTATATTTTTCCTTTGAAGATCTTTCATAATGCCTGCAATCCAACAGTTGCTTCAAGGCTTCATTGCAGTACTGTTCCTTTGTCTGAAGTACAACATTGCCGCCTTTGTCAGAAGGCTTGCAAATCAATGAAGTGTCCTTCTGTAAGTTCTATAATGCTTCTTTTTGATCTTTCGTAATGTTTCTCACTCTCTTAGTCTGAGGTCTCCTTGTTCTAAAATTCAATAGGTCATTACTAACTGCTTCTGAGAAGACGTCAATAGCATCTGCTGGCATTTGTGGAACAAATTGAGACACAGGTTTAAATGGGCTCTCCTCCGTTTGCTGTTCTATGCCCACTTTCATTGACCTTTGTACGATATCATGAATGTTAATTTGATCACCATCTTCTTCCATGCGCAAATGCTCCAACGTTTCTAAGGCCGGCAGATCACTGACCGTTAGAATATCAGTTGCTGTTGTTGAGGTTTGTCTCCCTTTTATGGCTTTCGATGTGGGTTTCAGTTTAAAATACTTGTGTAGTTTTAGTTTTCGGATAAAAACTTGGTCGCACCAAGGGGAGAAGGGATCGGGAGAGGTTGTGTCCAGGCACAGGTATATAGATGACCTATTTTTAATTTGGAAGGGCACCACGGCATCTGCCTATGAATACATAGAAAATCTAAATGATAACACTTTGAATTTACATTTTTCAGGGGAGATTAGTTCAGTGGCAGTGAACTATCTTGATTTTAGGGTATTCATAGCAGATGGTAAATTGAACACAGCATTGTATAGAAAACCTACGGCGGGTAATTCGACACTCCACGCCTCCAGTAGCCATCCACCTAAGTTAGTGCAAAGCATTCCGTATGGGGAATTCTTGAGGCTAAAAAGAAACAGTTCAAGGAACTGTGATTTTGACGTAGCAGCAAGGGAATGCATCACTAGGTTCACCAAGAGAGGATATGATACCCTTCTTTTAAAAAGGACATTAAATAAGGTCAGGGCTATTTCCAGAGAAAATCTAGTACATGAGAATAAGAAGTTCACAAAAGACAAAGAAGAAGGAAAATTTAGAATGATCACCACATTCTCTGAGGGAGCGAATGTCTTGAAAAAAATCTTTAAGAAAAACTGGCATATCTTGAAAACGGATACAGTCATTAGCAAGGACATACCAAGCTTTCCTTGGTGACATTTAGAAAAACCAGGTCCATAAGGGACATGCTAGTCCATAGTCATCTGGACAAGGATACACAAAAGAAGGGTACTCTCAAGGAGATGAGAGGCTTCTTTCCATGTGGAAAGTGTAAAGCTTGCAATAACAGCAAGAAGGTTTTAAGTTATGACATTCCTGATATTAAAAAACGAAGGTACATAACAAAATTTATAACCTGCAATACCGCATACCCAGTGTATTGCTTATTGTGTCCTTGTGGATTAAGGTACATAGGCAGCACTATCCATCCTGTTACGGTCCGTATTTTAGAACATATGCGGGCCATTGCAAAATAAGATGAGTCATAACCAGTGGCAAGGCATTTTGCCATTTCACACCAGAGTAACAGGGATCTGTTGCAGTATTTTGGCCTGGACCATGTCCCCGCTAACATTAGAGGAGGAGACAGGATTTTGAAGTTACGCAGATTGGAATCACGTTTTATCATTGATTTGCAAACTAAATCCCCAAAAGGTTTGAACAGCGGGGAAGAGTTAGCAGTGCTTCTGGGCAATTGATTGGAGGAATAGCAGATACACGGCGTAATGAGACGTGTTGAATGTGTTTGAATAAATTGATGTCTGTAAATTACTAGGGATAAAATTGACAATGACATAGGACCTTGGTGATAGCTGACATGATACTGCACATTGTTTTCTCTCGGAGTGTCCCTTTTGGCCGATACACAGCATTATAACTGTCTCAAACGGATAGCCATTTTGAGCCGATATACGGCGAGATTGAACAAGATGCTTATCTTATGTGACAAACTGAATTTTAAAATGTTATTGCGGCATTATGTAATTGTCAGGGATAACTTGAGACATATGTTTTGTTTATATATATATATATGGAATGAATCATAAAAACAAAATAACACAAGCAAGTGCAACATAACAACGACATTTTGACATGCAAAGATGGTGCTCAACGATTTGAATCAAATCTGGTCCTTTTTCTGTGTCAATCTATACTCAAAAGTTTTTTAAAATGTCCGCGTCATGTGTGTCAGTAACACCGACGAAGGCGCAAAGCCGAAACGCGTTTGTTTGTTGCGTTGAGGAAATAAACTTTTTGCAACTACCCCGTGAGTGCCGGCTTCTGTTCCCGTAGTTGGAATAGTGGAGCTTGGAGATATATATATATATATATATATATATATAATGTTTTTCACTATTAGTGTTATAAAACTGGAGTTCAATTAGATGAAATGTGACCCTCTCTTGCAGCTTCGGTATGTAGAAAATGCTTTCAAATGTATGTTGTGTGCGTGAAAGTGCGTATATGTGAGTGTGTGTAAGTGTGAATGTGTGTGTGTATAGGTCAAAGGGCATGTGATGTCGCTTCCGCTACCCCTGGTATTTTGGTGAATTGACATGAATGGTGTCTGCCAGCTCCACTTTCTGTCAGGCATCTTTCAAGGGACGCCATTTTGAAAAGGGACTGTCTGCCACCATTCTGTCAATTTCCCACCACACTGAATGAAATTAGAAATAAAATACAGCACCTTGGACAGATGACGTAGTTGTGTGCCATTTCTAGGTCTGCTTTTCCAATGACTATTATTCAGATATCCTCTGCAGATCACTCTCCCACATTCTATGCCTGTCTTCAGACTTAAATGGAATTACTTTCATCCTGAATACACTGTGGCGTTGTGGTGCCACACTATATGCTACAGTGATTTTCCTGGGTACACCTGCAAGGCAAAGAGACAGGTTATCTCACTAGCCCAGCCACTCTGTTGCACCAGTCAGCTAATGCTCAGTCTCCACTCTTGACAGGTGTATGGCTCCTATGTGTTCTATGGCAGCGCCATACATGAGTGATGCCGCATTTTAGCCATCACAGCTTCCCAAATGTGCAGATTATCTGCAAGATATTTCCCATCAGCTGCAACTAAGTTAATGTGATACAAAGTAAAAGAATTTTGACCCCAATATTTATAATGGAAGTTGGACGGTAGGATGGTTACAGCTCCCACAGTCAGTCAGACTTGAGTATTGCTGTCATTTCGGCTGACCGCAAAGGTGCCGGTAGTTGTCCACTTGCTAGCGACTCCTCCAGCATTGCTTTGAGGGAAGGCATTGTTATTTTTACTATATGTTTAAAGAATTCAGCTGGGGGCCACTAGGACAGGGTGTTCTCCCAGTCTGAAGCTGGTGTGGGTTCACTGACAATTCTTCCTCCACATTTACCCCTCTAGGAGTTCCTTCTTCACATTCGTAAGCAGTCGCACTGGGAGGTTGCGTTTGTACTCATGTCACTTTAGATTTGTATTGTTACATTTTTTTTTTAGGGTTTTGATGTTTGGGGTTGCAGGAGGGTGGCTTCCAGTCGGCACACCTCCATCTGTCGTGTCCCACAGTGCAGTTTATGACTCTCCCCATAATAATTGACTTAAAAGCCTCCTAAAGAGTCATCTGTGATTCCACTCAATTTTGTGTGGTTACCTTCCGCCTCATATGCAATGAAGATTTAAGAGTTTGCATCTGTAATCCACCATGCACTGAGGTGCCTCCCTTCGCATTCCTCCCTGTAGGCCCAGAATGAGTTCTACAGTAAAAAGTAAAACCTTTCTGTGGCCAGGTGGAAGTGACGCCAAATGTCACAATACTCAAGGCAGTAAAGAATTGCTAAGCATGTCAGCTAGGCATGTGGGTTGGGTGCTTCCATTCCTGTCCTATCTTTGTAACAATCTGGTACCTCATTGGATCCCCTCTCAGGATCAGACTTCCTGTCAGACGTTGCAATTTGAGTAGACCTCTGTGTTTTAGAAAAGTGTTAGTTAGTGGGAGCTGGTCATAGATGCTTAGAAAAATGGATTTCCCATGTAGGATTCCAATGGTCACAATATAGCATTGTTGTATGTTCCTCCTTGTATGCAACCATGTGAAAGAGAGGTGATTTCTTAGCAGTATTGTGCCTCTTCATGATCCCCTTGTGAGCCTAGCATGCAGTTTGATGGAAAACCCTTGGCATGCGAGAGGCGGACATTTTGTTCCCATTGGGTGCGTTTTCTGTATGATGACATCTGCATTGTATTGTTTGATAGCTTAAGGATTGCACCTCGTTTGATTTGATTTTCCAGGTGAGAGGCCACTCTCTTCTGCTTGATTTTGTATCTTGAGTGGCATATGTCCCTCTTGTTCTCTGTTAATTTCATATTTGCAAAGCCATATGAAAAAGACTGTAATCGTACTAAACTAACCTCGCCCACCCACACACTACTCGTCTACTAGTGAGTCCACCATTGTGGCTGGGTCCCCCAAGAAAGCCATGGACAAGAATACCCCATCTCAAACCTTAACACAACCCCCGCCACAATTACTGCATCTGTGGTGTGGGGTGGGCACAGGAACCAAAGGAGGTATGTTCTGTGATGGTTTCAGCACACCTCCTAATGTGAATTTAATAGTGTCATTGCATTGTTCCTCATTGGTTACCATTACTGGGACTCCTATATTATCATTTCATCGAAGCCAGCCGCATCAGGAGTCATCTTTGTTGGCTGGGTCCGGCCCCACTCCCATTTGGTCCGAAGTCCAAGGGACTTCTGTGTGAGGGCTCTCTGGACACGCCCAATATTGAAACAGGAAGAGAGTGCTCCCATTCGGCTGTCGGATTGCAATAGTATTGTTGTTTTGCTCTGCCTCTTCAACAGTGCCTTCTGCTTTGGCGCCATTTCCACCCAGGGGCTTATCTACCACAACCACAGGCTTGGCAAATGTAGATTCATTTGTGGGTTGTTGTAGCCCTTGATTGGGCTTGCCTTTCACCACTGTGCAGGAGTTCCTTCACGTGTGTACTACCGATATTTCCCCTTTCAGAAATATGAGCACTCTTGTTTCTAGGTTGGTTGTGAATTACCTAAACTGTGAGTTAGCTGGACCGGTCCAGGTGCAGTGCCGTAGCAAGGTGGATGATGGGAAGGTGAGGCTGTGAAATCTTCTCCCCTCCCCTCATATTTCCTATCCCTGTGGTGATTGTCCCATGTGGTACACTGCCAGATGCAATATTGTCCTTTGCTGTTCCCAGCCCTACAGGGTTCCTAGAAAGCATCTCTCCTTATCGCTGGTGCCTACTCTGCGTGTTCCATCAATAATGTCTCATAGGGAGGAAGCCAATCCTCAGGCAAAGGGTATGAGTAGCAGGGAATCACCCCAACACTTGATTCTTCACACAGTCTCCAGGTAGGCCCAGCCATGAGTGTCAGAACTACAGGAGGGTGTCTGTACATTAGCTTGTCTTTTCTTAAGAGCAGTATTCGTCAGTGCAGGATTCGGTGCCTAGCTACATCAGGGTCAACGCCACATCCCAAGAGGTCCTCCAACATGGCTGTCTTCCCCACTGCTGCTGTCCACCTTTCGTCTAGTTGGGAGATGGATATAGGATCCTCCATTCCTTATGACAGACAGTTGCGGTCTGGCCAATGCATACCTCTTATTAGTGTAGGTGAGTGTTAATTGCCCCCCCTTTTTTGCTCGACACTCCCTGGTCTTGTTTTCAATCCACCATTTGTGTCTGTTCCTTCAATGCGGGAGGGTGAGTGGAAGGTCGCAACCCTTTAATGGACTCTTTAGCTCCATCTCAGGGGTGACTTCAGCATTATGCAGGCCCGGCACCACATGCCCATGTATCTTCATTCAAACAATTGGAGGCTTCCTGTCAAAGCCCTTCTGCAGGCCTCCTTCTTCTGTGGAGGCCATTCTGGATCCACCCGTGTGGCCTCTCTGCAAATTCCTGCCTCCCTTGTTTTCCTAGACCCTGGGCTCCTGGCCTCCCAGCGGGGAAGGTTTCTTTCTTGCACCTCAACTCGTAGCACATCGCCTAGCAGCGTGTGCCAAGAATGAGCAGACGTCGCTTGCCTTCCCCTTGAAGACTGAGTCCCTGGTGCGCAGTGACTCTGCACCGCAGGTCCTTGGTGTCTTGGGCCACAGTTAGCTTCCACATTTTCACCGCTTCCAGCTGTGGGTGTAGGAGGTCTTCAGTTGTGCAGATTAGACCGGATTTTAATGATTGTGTTCAGGCCAGGTGGGAGCATCATATGGTTGCATCCGCCATGTTGGCCTGCAGGCCAACGCCCCAGCGCATGTACTTTAAATACTTTTTAACAAATTTGAAAGGTTAGTGAGCTTCGAAAACACCAAATCTTGTAAACCAGTCAATTTAATTAAAATGTTTCTTTTACCTTTCTAGATCTATCGAGCGGAGCTTTTTGTTATGGCTATGTAAAAGGAATACAAACTTCTGGGGCAAGTTGCATTACTGCAAAAATAAACAAGCTGAAATATTGTGGTAGGTTACGTAGGTACTGTTTAATTCTTGACAAAATAGCAAAAATCGCAATGTGTTCCATCTAACTGCATTTTGTAACCTATTTTCATAGAGCAGTTTGAGGTGACTGCTGCAGGGTAATTAATCACTGTATGTTGCATTACATTTCCCTGATCCCGATCAGCACAATCGTTGACTTCATTGTGCTGCGGATTGTAATAGCGCAGTGTACAAACAAGAGAATCTATGCACTTTTATTTTTCCTGCTAGTCTTCTCAAGACAAGGTATGGATGAGATGCTTCTTTATTTCACCATCTTGTGCTCATCAGTTCCCTGAAGGAGAACCCTAATCCTTAGTTTGACAGGTGTCTCCACCATGCTCAATAAGTAACTAGTGGGGACAGCAGGGCGACAAAGGTTAATTCCCAATGTGCAGGGCACAAGTCCTAAAAACAAAAGTGGGGGGACTCACCAAGTTAGGCAGAATGGGTGTGACATCACTGTATGTGACATCATCGCGCGTGACATCACAGGAACTGACATCACAGGAAGAGGCATGCATGTTCAGTTGGTCTGTCATGAGTACACTTGAATAAATTAAGAGATTTAACAAGTAATATGCTGATCAGTACTTAAGCCTGTGGCATACTAAACTCCGCACCAAGAACAAAGCAGTCAATACATTGCAATAAAGATGCTAGAAACTGCAATTGTGAACAATAAAATGTATTAATCTACTCAAGATAGTTCCATTGTATACACTGATAATTACAAACCCTCTGATCGTTATAAGAAATAAAATGCAAGTTGCACACTGTATTTGATATTGTGAGCATGGCGGGGGATAAGTGGGGGGGTCAGAGAAGGGGGATGAGATGGGACATCAACAACATTTATGTTGGCAATGCAGGCTAGGGCAGTCCTTTAAAAACAGTTCCAAAACACTATGAACTCCCTTCCAGTGTTGCTAGATTTCTAGAACACTCTCTAGCTCAAAACTAACCAAAAGGAGCCCAATATTGCTACTCTAATGGAGGGGCTTGGACACCGTCATGCAGGCATTAAATGACGACTGCTGCTGGACCATCTTACAGAGGTAGTGGTACGAAAAATGTCTGCCCCTCCTAACTGCTTCTTTTGCCTCTAGGGAGTCCCCGCAGCAGCTCTGTCAAGCTTCTCAGGTCCAAGAGGTGTGCTGCTCCAGTCAAAGGTTTTTTTTTGGGATCCTGGGACTTGTAGTCTTGTTTATTCCATTATAAAACAGGACTACAAGTTCTAAAGTTCAAAGGCAAAACCTGGACTGGACAAGTACATCAGGCATATAACTAGGAAACTTGGCAGCTATGTCGCAGGGAGGGCCAGGCAATGGAGCTGTACAAAGTAGCATACCAAGAATTCCATGGTGCAAGCCAGAGAAATTGTCCCTTGGACTGTTGGGGTAGTACAATACAGCAATTATCAAGTATCAATGGGCTATTCAGGGCTTTGGGTTCTGGTGCTACTGCAACTGCTGCACCAATTGTAGCTACCCCCCTTCAACCCCAGTCCTGGCTCCAGACATCATTAGGGGGTAAACGAGCCCTTTGTGTAAGGGCAGGACACAGCCGATACAAATGTAAGTGCGCCCCACTCCTCGCAGGGCACAAGTCCTAAAAAAAAAAAAAAGAAGGGAGGGGACAGGGGACTAAGCAAGGTGTCCCTTCCTGCACATAAACAAACTTTTTTAAAAATGCCATTTTGTCACTTTCATGTGTCCTGCATGAAGCAGCATGAATGAAAGTGACAGGATGGCATTTCTAGGATTGGTTATGTGCAGGAAGGGACACCTTCCTACACAAACAATCCTGCCCTGCACGCAGACACCCTTGCACTGTGGTGCAAGGGTGCTTGCGTTGGCGCTAAGTTGCTAAACTTAACGCCATCGCAGGGGGAAATGCAAGGCTGCACCACATTGTTGTAAATATGGTACAGACTTGCATTTCAGAAGTGGAGGAGAGAGACTTTAAGCCAGGAAGGCTAATGTCTCTCTCCTCCACTTCCTTGTACATATCCCCCAATGAGTCTGCATGCAGAATCCACCGTTAACAGAGTTGTAAGGCAGCTGTAAGCTTAGAAAATGAAGAGCTCTTCAATTCAACAAGTGCTGAAAGTAATCCGCCCTTGATGGAAACAGCGTTGCTATTCAGAACTTGTTAGTCTGTCGAATGCTTCTGTTTAATCAAAGCAACACTGTGTTAATAACAAAATTTCAATTCTACGCAGCATGCAGCTGAAAAGCTCCCCTCCGTGAAAAAGATCATTGGCCTTACCAAAGAAACTAACAATCAAAACCTGCACTTCGCGCTTTCCTCATCACCAGAGGGTTATCTTTAACAAATACAATCTATGCAATCACAATAAACAAAATGCCAAATTTGCTCTAATATCATAACATGTCAGTACACGGCTTGACAAGTACTTAACTTTATGAAACCAATCTGTTTACTCAGAGAGATCCAGAACTTCCATTACACAGCTGAGTGCCTACAACCAATGGCCGGCAGCGATTAAGCAGGGGTGCAGTTCTACACAGCTTTGCGCCTACAACACGGAGGCCGGCAGCGATAGTAGGATCATGTTAATCAAAAGTAACATAACAAAACATCTTAAGAGTACAACAGAACAACCCCAGGAAATCCACCCATGCACACTCCCAACCTTTTCCCACACCGGTCACCTATCTCTCTAAGCCATATGGAGAGTGTGTGCCAGTTAGGGCGTTTATTGTTCTTTGGCCGCTGTCTATGGGATTGACATGGCCTCTGCCCCGCTTCCTGGGAGGAGTCGCAAAATCTGTAAGTATTTGGGACAAGTGACTTCTCGTAGGTCTGTCGAGAGGATCTGAAGAAAGGGGGCCCAGAGCTCGGCGTAGGTTTCCGCCTTGTGCTCTGCCACTAAGGACATGTGTTCCATGGCTAGTATTAACCATAGTTTGTGTAGCCAGGCCATGTGGTCTGGTATATTGGCGGTGCCCCATCGGGCTAAGATTACCTGATGAGCTGCCAGCAGAGCTAATGCCATCTGTCTTCCCCTCAAGGAGCGTAGGGGGAAGGTCAGAGGGTTCGACTGACCCAATAAAGTATATGCTGGGAAACGTGGAAGTGTGGTGTTAAATGCTTTGTCTATGTCATCCAGTACCAGCTCCTAAAAGCGAGTCAGTCTCGGGCAATGCCAAAGTAAGTGTACCAGAGAGCCCGTTAGGCCGCACCCCCTCCAGCATTTCTCCGAGCGATTTGTGTCCCAGCTATGTATGTGGGACGGGGTGTAATACCAATACGTTATCACTTTGTAGGCCGACTCCGACCGCGCAATTTTGTGCGCTGTGTGGTATGCTCTGTAGTGTATGTCTGCCCATTCTTTATCAGAGAGTACTCTGCCCAACTCTTCCTCCCAACGAAGCTGCCCTTTGCGTCACCTCCCCTCCCTCCCGGTGGAGAGCATTGCATATAGCTCAGAGATGAGATGTTTGTCATCGTTTTGCGCATTAACCACTTTTCAAAGGCCGTTAATGGTCTTGAGGCCGCCGCCTGGTATTCCGGAGAAGTGACCCAGTGCCGTACCTGGAGGTAGCTGAAGGCATCAGCCTATGGGAGAGCATACTCCTGCCTCAGTTGCTCAAAAGGAATTATCCCACAGGGATCGAATAGGGAACCAACCAATTTGCACCCTTGTTCTCTCCACCTATGGAACACCTCCGAGCCACGGCCCGGGGGAAGTCAGGGTTGTCTACTATTGGGGGCATCGGGGAGGGAATGTTGTTAGGCCCTTCTTTTTGGCTACTGCATCCCATACTTTCATAGTTGATGAGGTTACTGGGGAGGAATATAATCCCCATGCCCTATGTTTACGTGAACGCCAGCCTTCCCACCAGATATTTACTCCTGCCACAGTTTGGTCCATAAAGGACCAGTATTTCTCAGAGAGCGGGAGGTTCCATTCGACTACATAGTGGAGGTGTGCTGCCTGTAAGTATCTATGGATCAGTAGTAGCCCCAGCCCGCCCTCTCGCTTAGGTTGCGTCAGTTGAGCGATTGGCAATCGTGTTTTTTTCCCCCATACAAATTTATTGATCGCAAGTTGCAGTGTTCGGAGAGCCCTCGGGGGGTGGTGCTAATGGCAGGGTCTGAAAGATGTACAGGATGCGGGGGAGTACCATCATCTTAACTGCTGCAATGAGTCCGAACCACGCTAGTTTCAGGTGGGACCACCCATCTAGGGGGTTAGCTGTCTGGTCCACGAGTGACGTGTAGTTAAGCGCTAGAGTCATAGGTATAGTGGGGGCCAGGAGAATGCCCAGATAGGGTATGGAATTTTGTGACCAGTGCAGCGGGAATATATTCCGAAGGGTCTCTTGACACGCTGGGGGAATCGAGAGATTTAGGATCTGTGATTTGTTTAGGTTGACTTTGAAGCCCGAGGGCTCCCCAAAGCTTTCTAGCTCATCGAGCAAAGCCGGGAAGGAGGACATTGAGTTTGTCAATGAGAGGATCACATCGTCTGCATAGAGGCTTATTTCATGGGAGTCCTTTCCAAATTTAATGCCTTCAATTTGTGGATTGTCCCACATCCTTTGCGCTAGCAGCTCCATGTAGAGAGCAAAATGAAGGGAGGGCAGAGGGCAGCCCTGTCTCGTGCAACAGGCGATTGGAAACGAGTCTGACGACGTCCCGTTCACTCGGACAAATGCCCGAGGAGCACAGTAGATGCAGCTAACCCATCTTATGAACCCTTCTCCAAACCCTAAATTGCACAGCGTGTCAAAGAGATACCTCCAGCGGGCCCTGTCAAACACTTTTTCAGTGTCTATAGACAGGAGGAGTGCTTCTTTATGCGATCTATGAATCCGGTGCATAAGATGGAGGAGTCTTTTAGTATTGTCGCCCTCTTGGTATGTGGGGATAAAACCCAGCTGGTCCAGGTCCACTAGTCCAGCCATCAGTGGGTTTAGTCGGACTGCTAAGATCCCTGCGAATAGTTTTACGTCGATGTTCAGTAAAGAGATAGGTTGGTAGGACCCGCACTCGCTGGGGTCTTTAGAGGGTTTGAGAATTACTGATATTGAGGCTTCCATCATGGAGTCTGTGAGCGTGCCAGTTTCGCCGAACGAATTGAACAACCGCACCAAGAGTGGCGCCAGTTCCCGGCAGAAGGCCTTGTAGAATTGCACCGGGAACCCATCAGGGCCCGGGGCTTTCTGCACTTTTAGTGAGCTATTGCTGAAACCACTTCCTCTATTTGTATCCGTTGGTCGAGTTGGGCTGCAATCGTTTCTGGGAGGCGGGTAACTGGGAAGACTTTGAGATAAGTGTGAGTCTTTTGATTTGCAAAATCTGTGTCGGAGTACAGGGTTTGGTAGAAAGTTTTAAAAGTCTCGACTATCTGTGCGTCTGAGTATACTTCTTCACCAGTAGGCCGTTTTACTGATACGATCGCAGCTGCCATCGTCTTGGCCCTAAGGCTTTGTGCGAGCAGTCTTCCACAGCGGTCACTGCTCAAATAGAATTTATGCCTAAGCCTGAGGAGGGCATACTCCGCCTTATCCAGATCCAGGCGTTTCAGCAGGAGCCTCTTCTTTTCCAGTTCCCTCCATATTCTCAGTGCCCCAGTTCGTTTGAGGATGGATTCCATCTCTGCCACTTCCTGTTCTAAGCTCCGTCGTATTTCCCAGCGCTCGCGGTTCTCGGCTGTCAATACTGCGATAAATTCCCCTCTCATCACCAGTTTCAATGCCTCCCACACTGCGGCCAGGGAATTATCTCCCACATCATTTATACTTAGGTATTCTAATAGCTTTGCGCGCATCCCTGATAAAACCGTCGGGATAGTAGGAGGCTCTCTCTCAGTCTCTATCGGGAGGGCACTGAATGTTCGGCATCGGCCTGTATCCTGGCTGTAATCATTGCGTGATCCGATAAGGATTTCGGCTTTATGGTCGTGTCTATCAGTCTAGAGGATAACGCGGCGGAGGCGCGTGTACGTTTTGTGGGCGGCTGAGTAAAAGGTATAGTCTTGAGACTCTGGGTGTTGTGGTCGCCAAGTGTCGCATAGTCCATTTTCCGCCAACCAGCGTTTGCCTTCGGCTGAGAATGCCCCCACTACGCAGATCGCGTGCATGACCTATCGAGTTCCGTATCCATTACAAAGTTGAGGACTCCTCCCACCAGGATTGCTGCATCAGGGGATGCCAGTATGTCTGAAAGGGCCTTTATGATAAAGGGTTCTTGGTGGGAGTTCGGGGCGTATATATTAGCTAGTGTGAAATGTATGGATCCCCAATGAATTCTAATCGCTGGTAAACACCCCTTCACTTCTAGAAACGTTGAGACTACTCTGCCCGTGAATTTCGCTCCCAAGAGAATAGCAACCCTGTTCTTTTTAGGTTTAAATCTTTTTATTTATTCATGACATAACTGCCAATATAGCTATCAACTGCATGAAAATCAAGCACCGCATGTGAGTTACACAGAACTCAGAACGTGCAATTTGTTCGTATAGTGGCATAATAAATCAAACAGCAAATAACCATTACAAACCCACCCCCATCCTGATGAGAAAGAGGAAAAGGAAAAGGAAAGGAAAAGAGGAAAGAAGAGCCCCTCCCTGTCCACTATAGATTAGTTATCACTGCGTCGACGTGTAGTGGCACCATTAAGGCCGGATCTGCTCGGTAGTCGTGTCCAGAGGGGCCAGCCGCAGGAGGCGAAGGTATCTGGGGCATGTTAACTCCCGGAACTCCTGGGCTAGGAGTGTCAGGAATGGCTGCCAAAGCTCGCTAAATGTCGAACCCTTCCCTGCCAAAGTGAGCGAGATCTTCTCCATCCCATATATGTGCCACATCCGCTGGAGCCACCCTGTGTGTGTGGGAATCCGGGTGGACCTCCAATGTATTAGTATGTTTTGAGTGGCCGTGTCCAGTGCCATCGCAATCTGTTGCCCTCTCCTAGACTTCAGGGGGTACGTAAGTGGGTTCGGGACACCCAGGAGAACATAGGCAGGGAACCTAGGAAGTTCTGTGTCCAGGTGTTTGTCGATTTCGTCCAATACTTGAGACCAATAGCCTTGTAGGTGCTCGCACTCCCAGAGGAGGTGAACTAATGTTCCCCGCTTCCCACATCCCTCCAACAATCTGGGTTATGTGTGGGGTCAGTCCGATGAAGGCGTTCAGGAGTGTAATACCAGTAATACACTAGTTTGGTTAAGGTTTCAGTGAGACCCGTATGGCTCGTGGTGTGACGTGCCCTGTGGCATGCTCCCTCCCACTCTTTATTGCGGAGATCTCGGCCGAGGTCCCTCTCCCAGCATGCACGTCCAGCGTGGTATGTATATGTGTGTCGTGAGAGAAGCATTATGTATAGGTCCGAGATCAGTTTCTTGTCTGAGGGCTGAGTAATAAGCCATCTCTCGTAGGAGGTAAGGTGTCTTTGCGCGTGAGGTTTTACATCCGGATGCTCCGATTCCAGGAAGTCATAGTCCGCTCGCAGTTGCGTAAAAGAGATGATGCCATCGGCATCAAATAATTGACCCAATGCACGGATTCCTGCAGCTCTCAACAGGGGGAAGGATATCTCGTCCGCTGAAGGGCTGAAGTTGGGGTTGTCGAGCAGTGGTGTGAGAGGGATAGGGAAGGTCATCATGACGTGTCTCCTACATGTCTGGTCCCATGTAGATAATATAGGGCATGTGACTTGTGAGGCGTAAAGGTTGGGTGGTCTCTGTGGCTTCATAAGGTAGGGGATCTTCATAAGAGAAGTGCCTGCTACGGCACGGTCCTGGAAGAGCCAATGCTTCCCTGATTCAGTGCGGCTCCACTCAACCAGATACCGTAGTTGCGCAGCTTTGTAGTAGAGCATGATATCTGGGACCCCGAGGCCACCATCATCGGGTGGTAATGTGCAGACAACTCTCTTCAGTCTCGGTTTGCGACCCTGCCAAATGAAAAGAGAGAGTTCCGATTGTATACGGCTCAGCCAACCGTTGGGAGGCTGCAGAGGGAGTGTCTGAAATAAATAAAGAATTTTAGGGAGTATTGTCATTTTAATGGCCACGATACGTCCCAACCAAGAGACGGGGTAGTGTTTCCAGTGCTGTAAATCTGTGCGAATTTGGGCGTGTAGTTTGGTGTAGCTGACCATCGTCATAGCCTGTAACGTAGGGGCCAAATGGATCCCCAAGTACGGGACCGTCCTGTCAGACCATTGAATAGGGTGGTGGCTCTGAAGATATGCCAGAGTCTGATGCGAGAGTGAGAGATTCAAGGCAGGGGATTTCGTTATATTAACTTTAAACCCGGAGGCACCTGCGAAGGAGTCCAGCTCCTCCAGGAAGGCACCTAGGGCAGTCACCGGGTCTGATAAAGTGACAAGAACATCATCTGCATACAAACTTATAGTGTGTACGTCGCTCCCAAAGCGATTACCTGTGATTTGTGCATGATCGCGGACATCGGTTCCATATATAGGGCGAAGAGGAGGGGCGACAGAGGGCACCCCTGCCGGGTGCCCCTACTGATGGGGAATGGAGTGGAGGTGTGCCCATTAACCCTTACCGAAGCTGTAGGAGAACGATAGCAGTTGAGGATATGCGTCCTCATCTTTGTGCCTAGGCCGATGCGGATCAGTACTTGTTCAAGATATGGCCAATGGACACGGTCGAATGCCTTTTCCGCATCGATAGTGAGGAGCATATAATCCCTGGGATACGCAATGCCTTCTCTATGAGATGCAAAAGTGTTGTCGCTGGTCTGCCGCTGGGGAATGAACCCAGCCTGATCCGGGTCTATCAGCCCTGGCTTATAGGGTGACAATCGGGCCGCCAGGATCCCAGTGTATAGCTTCAGGTTGATATTTAGTAAGGAAATAGGCCTATAGGCCCCACAGCTAGTCTTGTCCTTCCCCGGTTTAGGGATGACTACGATGGAAGCCTCCAGCATTGACGAGGGGATCGCGCTTGACGTCGCAAAGGGGTTAAAGAGCCTAGTAAGTAAGGGGACCAGCGTAGAGCAGAATAGTTAGTAAAAGGCTGCCGTGTAGCCATCGGGGCCGGGGGATTTAGCTAATTTAAGGCGTGATATGGCCGCTATGACTTCCTCTGGGGGTATCTCCCTTTCTATGTGTTCGGCCTGGGCTGGGGTCAGTGTAGAGAGATGGGCCTGTGTCAAGTATGCATCAATGTCCTCTGCCGCCAAATGTTGCTCATCATACAACCCAGTGTAAAAGTGTCGGAATGTCTCGGCGATGGCCGCGTCATCCGTAAGCACTGACCCGTGGTGATCCTTAATCTCCTGCACTCCCTGACACTGTCTGACCTCTCTAAGTTTATGTGCTAGCAGTCGCCCACATTTGTCCCCCCCACATAAAAGGAATGATGCAGGCGCAACGCTGCGTATTCCGCTTTGTCACGATCAATGGCGGCCCTGGTGCGTAGGTGCATTTGCTCCAATTCGCGTACTTTTTGAGTAAGTTCCTCTCTCTTACGCTTACGCTCCACGTTGTCTGTGGAGGAAATGGCTATTATTTCGCCCCTAATGACCGCTTTCAGGGCTTCCCACCGAGTGGACACCTGTGTGTCTGGGTTGTCGTTATGGGCTAAGTAGTCATCAAGTGTGCGTTGTATCTGGCCAACTACGTCCTCGCGTTGAAGGAGAGTGTCCTGTAGGTGCCACCGCCTGGAGGGCGGTTGGGTCAGGGGCAGTGTCAAAGTAGCTATTACTGGTGCATGATCCAACAGCGCTGCCGTTGCAATTTCTACCGCTGTCGTGGTGTCGCAAAGCGCTCTAGAGCCTAATAAATAGTCAAGTCGGGCATAAGTTTTGTGAGCGTGAGAATAATAAGAGTATTCCCTGAGTCGGGGGTGGCGGCTTCTCCATAGATCCACCAGGCCCAAGTCGTCCAGCCTGGTTAGCCCGGCGCAGGAGAGAGCGCCCACCTGGCGTTTGCGACACTCTAACTGTTGTTAGAGATTTGCTTTATCCCCTTTTCCTCTCTTTGAAATTATAATTGTATTTGCCAATATATTTTTTCTATCATTGTTTTAATGTATATACTTATGACTTATATTGAGCATATTGGTGTCTCTTAGATATCCTGTTCTACATCCCTGAGGAATTTGTGGGGTTTATTACATTGTTCATATTGTGTTGCTTGAATTGCTTGAGATATTGTATGAGTGTGTTGAGTCTGAATGTAAGAGGTATGATAGCATGTCTGTTGGTGCAAATGTCATTGTTTGAGTGGTGGGATTTCTATTTTTTGTATTAAATTTGTATATTTTTCTATTTTTATTGTAATAATAAATCTATCTTGTGACAATTCTGTTTTTTTATTCTTTAGCACTGTTTAGCTTATGAATATTTTTGACGTGATGCACATTGTAAAACAAATAGGTAGGGACTTGCCCTTGTTTGATTGTTCTGTGCGCTGCGCCGACCTATCTAGATTGTTGTCTGAGACTAGGTTAAGGTCGCCCCCAGTAAAAGTTTACGTTCGGCCGTGGCTTCGCCCAGGGCACCATGCAGGAAGCGTTCCTGACCTTCATTGGGTGCATATATAGCCCCTATGACTAGCGTGTGATCACCCACCGCAAATTGACAAGTGAGCAGTCTGCCCTTGGTTTCGGCCTCCTTTTGTAACACCTTCCCTCTAAATGTCCGGGAAACCAGTATTGCTATCCCTGCTGTCTTGGAGTGCCCGGAGGAGAAGAGTTGAGTGGGGAAAGCCCGGGACTTAAGCCGATGACAATCTTTGGGGAGCAGATGTGTCTCTTGTAAGAGGCAGACGTCAGCGCTGGTACTTTCTAGGTATGATAGGATCGCCCGGTGCTTGATTTGATTGTTAAGCCCCCTCACGTTTAGCGTGAGGACTTTGAGAGTATTAGGCAGCATCTAAAACGCAGGGCCGTGCAAAAAGCGCACCAAGCGGAGGAGAGAACTGAACACAGTGGCTGATGGGCGTCGTCAGTATACGTCTGCGCATCTACATCGGTATCACAAGCCACGGGGAGCAGTGAACAGGGATCCCAGAGAATAAAGGAAACAGGGAAAGAGAGAGAGGTCCCACAAAAACAAGGCCCAGTAGGTGCCTAAGAGGGTCTGTGGTCTGCACTGCAGCTCGTCCTTTAAGGAAGGAGGAAACTGAGTGTAGCGTCTAGTGAGCCGCTGTAGGGAGCGCGCAGTGTGGCCATGCTGGCGTCGCAAAGCGCAGGTGGCTGTGGACAGGGAACCCCAGGCGAAAAGAAAGAAAAGAGAAAGAAGAAAGTCCCTCAAAAACATGGCACAGCCGATGCCTAAACGGGTCTGTAGTCCGGAATGCAGTCCGTCTTCCATGGAAGACCAGAAGTCAATGTTCACAGGGGTAATGTTGTGGCCGGGGGTGACTCCCAGCCTCACCCACTGACCGTCTGGAATGTAGTCTACAGGGCGGCAAACGAGTGGCCCAGGTGCGGCTCACGAGGCCTGCAACTTGGCTAGTGCTCCTGGCAGGGCGTCCAACATGGCTTGTTGCTCTTTCCTGATGACTTCGGGGTCCAGCCGATTGGGACGGCGTCGTCTCCTCTGTCGCCTCCATCTCGGTTGGGACTCTCCAGATCCGCGCTCCGAGTTATCGCTACCGTCGCTGTCGTCTGGAATGCCTATGCCTAAAAGCCGACTTGCATCCAACAAGGAGCGGAGTTGATAAAGTTTGCCATCATGGCGGAAGATGAGGCGAAATGGATGACCCCAAGAATATGCAATGTTGCGTTGGCGGAGGACCGAAGAGATGGGCCGGAAGGTCTTGCGTTTCTGGAGCGTAAGTGCTGACAAGTCCTGATAGAGAACAGGGTTCTGGTCCCTAAATGTGATCGGGTGCAGCGCTCTAGCCTTGCAAAGGATCTCCTCCTTGGTGCGGAAGTCTTGGACGCAGGCTAGGATATCTGATGGGGGAGCGGTGTTGGGGCGGATCTATTTTGAGCTCTGCGTCCAGGGGGCTGCCCAGAATGTGGTTGAAAAGTTCTTTCACATATGTGAAGATGTCGCCAGTCTCTAATGTTATGGCGCCGAGAGCGGTTCTCCAGATCCTCAAGGTGCAACTGTAGATCCACTTGCTGGTCATGGATGCGGATGACCTCTTGTTGTAGGGCAGCTACCTATGAATCTCTATTGCCACTCTTATCTTCCAATGCTGCAACACGCTCCCCGATGCTATCCATGTCCTTGCGGACATCCTGTATTTCTGCGGTGAGATCCCGCTTGAGAGTGTGGAGATCATCGCGTAGGGCGGAGAAGAGGGAATCCAGAAAAGCCCGGGTCACCGGTTCCTCCGAAGACGCGGCCATCTTGGAGGGGGCCGTGTCCACCGGCGTTAAAGCGTCGGCCGCCGTTCCGCCTTGGGTGCGGGCAAAAAGTTCCTTAGGGGTTCTGTCTTTTTTCCCCTGATTAGTTGACATACTCCTGCCTAGCGAGGCTGTAGTCACCGTGAGGAACCTGCACCAGTCGGCGCTGATCCGGGAGCCCTCTGGGTGCGCCGCCGCCCGGGTGGCCCGCAGACTGTCCCAATGTCCGTGTGGCAAAGCACCGCCGTGCCGACTGGGCAGCGGCTCGTGCTTCAGTGGCGATGACCCTCAACCCCAGCACTGGCATCCGATATATGATGTAGGACAACTAGAGGAGCCACTCGCTCATCCCCCCTTGGACCGGCGTGGAGCAGGCCCCGTCCCTTGTTACCTGTGGAGAGGGTGTACTCGGGTTGACCCTGTGGACCCAAACCACCGCCGCCCGGGATTGCGGTATTCGTCCCAGGGGGGGTAGCGGGACCTTGGTGCAGGTACGGCTCCGTCGAGGGCGCTGCGTGGCATCGTGGGTGAAGCTGTCGCGTGCTCTGGTCTCAGACAAGTTCCAGGCCTGCAGGTTGCACCATGTGCGTCAGTCAGTGTCCGCTTGGGCCCCTAGGAGCTCTCGCTGCGGGACCTCCCAGCCGGAACCAGGGCCGAGCGGGGGGCCACACAGCGTACCACAAACTGCACCCGGACCTAGCCGGGCTGTCTCTGTGGCCCAGCGGGCCCCACCCTCAGCAGCCGCCTCTAACGGTGACTGCGCTCAGTCCCCAGACCGCCACCACCAGTGCAGTCCAGAATGAGGCGCCCCCCTACCAGACTCAAGCGTCGGTTGCAGAACCGGCTTCTTCGGGGACTGCTGCCGGAGAGTGGCGCCGCCGGTTCCGATGTGAAGGCCTGCATTCCCCGTCTCCAGGAGTGCTGTCTGCCACCTTCCCCCGCTGTGTTGGCAAGATGGGGCCGTGTGGGGAGCCTCCTCGTTGCCCCTCGGGTCTTCCATGTGTCAGCCACCGGAATGGTTCTGTGCTCTCCCCCTCGTGGGAGCCGAGTGCCCCCGACGCCTGCCCTCAGTCTCCTGCTGCCGGGATCAGGCTGCTCCGTCCTCTGTGCAGCTAGCGCTCCGCCGGCCCTCGCAGCAAGATGGCGGGCCCGTCTTCTCTGGGCCGCATGGCCGTGCTGCCGATGCATCGCTGGTGGAGCTTCCCCCGCCGTGTGCCAACACAAGCTGCGAGGGGTTGACGGGCAATCTGCCGAAGCCGGCTCCTCTCACCCTGTTCTCGTGCAGGTCTTCTCCGCGGGGCGGAGCGGGGTCCGCCGCGCCCGGCCCCGTGGGCCTCCTTTCCGGCCGCGACCATGGTGCCAATTCATGCCCCAAAATAACTCTCTTGAGAGGTCCCAGGTCGCCAAGGGGATTGCGGCGACCGGTCCCCTCCTGCCCTGCTCGTGTGACAGCGGTAGGTGGCCCAAGGCCGATGCTTCAGCAGACGGCTGGCGGGAGGGACGGGAGAACGCGTCCTATCTCACCGCCATCTTGGCCACGCCCCCACCCCGTTCTTTTTAGAGGGGCTTGGTGTAGGAGAGTAGGATCTGCCTCTTATGTTGCCCCCACTTTTTTTCTGATGCTTACACTGGTTTCTGGCTATAGTCTGGCTGGGTCCCTGCCAATCAGGGCCCCAGCCTCTCTGTTCTCTCTAAATGACTTGGAGTGCACTCTAGGTTCACTAGTGATTGGATACTGTGGTGCCTTATGAGTCCCTAGTATATGGTACCTTAGGTGCCAAGGGCATAGGTACTTCACAGGCCTACCAGGGGCTGCAGCATGTATTATGCCACCCCTGGGAAGCAGACTAAATCTGACACCACAGGCCTGCTACTGCAGCCTGGGTGAGGTGGTGCTAGCACTCCTCACTGAGATATAGGTTCCCTATATCTCTCCTACACACACATATAAACCTATCAGTCACCCCTAAGGCAGGCCCTATCAATCCTGAGGGCAGGGTGCTTGGCTTCTATGTGAGGGGGTGCCTCTGCCTGAGCAGGGCCCCTCTGCAGCTCTCAGAGTCCATTCTCTGGTGCTGTTTGTGGATGCGGTTAAACCATATACTCTTAAGTGCATTATATCCTCGCGGTAAAATACTAACTTTGGAATGGCTGCATCAAAACATGTCGTGTTTGGTGTCAAACATCTTTGAATACTACCCCCCGCCAGTCCTGGCGGCGGGGGTAGCATTCCACCCTTCTAGAGGGATAGACATGTACCTACTGTGGAAACGCGGTAGAATCCTAAAGAGCCCTGGCATCACAAAATGGATGCCACCAGTCACAGACACTGGGCTGCCCTCCTGCTGATGACCGAAACTCGCAGTGGAGGAAGCCCAACAAAAGGTATCCTGTCACAGGGAGGTGTAACCACCTCCCAGACAGGGTTTAGTGTATTGGGGCTGGGTGGGTGCACTCTTAGAGTGCTTTGAAGTCCTGCACTGGGGGAGCAGTAGGCTCCTCTGTGCATATGCCAGTTCAAACCGGCTCAGGGGCTACCTGCCCCTGCTCTGGCACGAAACTGGACAAAGGGAAGTGGGTGTAACCACCCACTCCCCTGACCCTCCCATAGGTGGGGTCATAGAGCTAGTCCCTCCCATCTTTACAGTATAAGATAGGGAACCCTAGAACTTGAAAGTTAGATATCCCTGGACGACGCTCTGAAGAAGAATCCTGGACCTTCGACGTTCCACTACCTTTGGAAGACTGAAGAATCTCCCTTGGAGTCAAGGAGTGACTCCCCTGCTTGGCAGGCACCAAAAACTACAACGACGGTAGCAAACTACGCCGCTCCCGCTGAAGTCCGAAGTCCCTGCAGCCCCAGAAGTGGATTTCCTGACTTCTCAAAGGCCATCGTGAGTACCCAGCGAAGCTGAGGCCAGTGGACCCCAAGAGTGACGAGGAACCGGGACCCCTGGGTACCGTGCACTATTGTCAAGTGCAACCCCTTCACAACGTTCTAAGAACCTGTGCTTTGGACCACGTGTGGTGCCAGCCTCCAGCAGGAATCCCTCCAAAGACCAGAGGCCTACACCGTCCCGAGTGACCGTGGGCCCCTGTTGTGCGAATCCTCCCGAGGCGTCTTTGCGATCCCTTGCCAGCCGGCTCGTGGGTCCCCTGAAGACTTTCCTAAGAAACCAAAGGGCTTCCCTGGTTGCTCCAGGCCTGCCCTGACTTACCCTCGCTGGGTGAGTCCCTCAGACCTTGCTGGTCTGCGCCATTGCCTTTTTGCACTTTCCACGAGACTTGCTGTTACCAAGGCTTGTTGGCTCCAATCGAGTTGCCGACACCGCAGTAAGCTGCAGACATCATGGGACACGCCGAATCCAGCTCCTGGTTGTCGTCGACGCCTCCTGGACCTCGTGGCTGAAGAGTCAAGGCACCCGTGATCGACCTGAATCCTGCGACGACGGTGGGCATCCATCTTCCTTGCCCCGAGTCACTGCCAAGTGACTTTGAACACTGTCCCCTCTGCTTTCAGGTCTTCCATCTTCTGAATCCAGGCTTGGATTCCACCGGACACTTCCTCGGACATCACAAGCAGCAAGTCTTCTTTGTTCGCCATTGAAAACGACGCCGCGACCCGACACCAAAGGACACCTATGCACCCGGCTTCCCTGGGTGAGGTAACTCCAGCACTACGGTGCTCCTGTGGGTGTGGGCCCTAGAACTACTTACCCTGTAAGTGACTTGCTTGTAGGTTCTCCCGAAGTATCCTAAAACTCTTTATTTCCAACCGCGACTTGCCCCATTGAAGTCAACGGCGATCCGCGCCTGTGTATCCACACTGCACGCGTCCCCCGTGGGTCCTTTACTTACCTGCCTTGGGTGGTTTCGTGAGGCCCCAGCACTTCTGAAGGCCCTAGGCCTTGTCTCCTTGCAAGTCGTTGTTTCTAAGTCTCTTTTTTAGTATATGGTCTGGTACGCCCCTAGGGCCCCAGCCATATTTGTGCTTAACTTATTGTGAAACGTTGATTTGTGCATATGTCCTTGACTTCTAATCTCATAAAGAGATTAGTAGAGAGTTGTTTAGTAATAAATACATATATATTTGATATATATACCTGTGTGGTGTCTTTTCATTTGGTGATTCAAGAGATTGTGTGGTAAAACAAGCTGCTTTACATTCCTTCAAGACTTAGCCTGAAGGCTGCTCTCCACAGCTACCACTAGGATAGCTTTCTTTAAAGGTTGTCTTAAACCTATCTACCATAAGAGTCGAATTGTACTGGTGCAAGGTGTCCACTTTAATTAGTGAACAGCATATACCAGGCCAACTTCTCACATTGGTGGGCAGCGTGTGGGATTCCAGCTTGCTATTGTTTTACCAGAAAATCTCTATTTGAATTACTAACTGAAAACCACTATAGGTACTTAAGGTACATATAAAGTCAAGCTTAGTATCAATAAGTTCTACTGAACTTAGAGCTGTGTGCCAAGGGATAGCACACCCTTTCCACAGCTCAAGCTAGGATCAGTAGGCCACAAACTAGTGTAGGTAGTACAACACTGCACAACACTAGAATGTCCTTAAAGGGTGGACCCAGTGGATCCACTCAGCCTCAGTATAAGGACATGGCTTTCTCTGACTTGAGAGCCATGTGTGTTGAAAGACACCTGAAGCTAGGACAGAGTCCCTCCACACTGCACCTGATAGATCTGCTGACAGCAGATGATCTTAGATTAGCTCTAGGAGCTAATGGGTCTGAATCAGTGAGTGGGTCAATCATAGTATCTGGGTCAGATGATGAAAATCAGAATGACCAAGACTCTGTGATTGAAGGGCCAGGCTCCAAGGGGCCTGAAAAGGACAGAGGAATTCTCCCTAAGAGAACTGACAGAGAGGAGGAGAGGCACAGGTCCCCTTCCAGGGAATCTGACCACTCTTATCACTCTGGCAGAGAATTTGTCCAGCAGAGGAACTCATACTTTCCCATAAGAGAGACCTCCTCTGAAAGAAGGTGCAAACTGCTACAGTATGAGGAAGCCAAAGTTGCCCTCAGAACCAAGCAGTTGGCACTGGATAGAGAAGCCCTGGAGATCCAGAGAGCTTCTAGAAGAGAGGGGTTAGAACCCCTTGGTGGCAGCAACAGTGTCCCTAGAGGCAGAGAATATATTCCAGACCATAGGAACCTGAGCAAGGTTGTTCCTCCCTACCAGAGTGGGGATGATATCCACAAGTGGATAACTGCTATGGAGAGGGCCTGTAGAGTACAGCAGGTCCCCCAAAAGCAGTGGGCAGCAATCTTGTGGCTCTCCTTTTCAGATAAAGGTAGAGACAAGCTCCTCACTGTTAGAGAAGAGGATGCTGATGATTATGAAGTCCTGAAGAGTGCACTGATAGATGGGTTTGGCTTAACCACTGAGCAGTACAGGTTGAAGTTCAGAGATACCCAGAAGGCACAGACTCAGGACTGGACTGACTTTGTTGATTGTGCAACCAAGGCTCTGGAGGGTTGGCTGGTTGGCAGTAGGGTTACTGATTTCAAGGGATTGTATAATCTGATGATGAGAGAACAGATCCTTAATAATTGCCAGAACCAGTTGTTGCATCAGTACCTGGTGGACTCTGATCTGACCTCTCCCCAAGAATTGGGAAAGAAGGCAGACAAATGGGTCAGAACCAGGGTGAGGCAGAAAACCCAGAACCAAGGGGGTGACACAAAGAAGCAGGATTCTAAGGGCTCTGAGAAAGGTGGGGATAAGTCAAAAGACCAGAAGTCTTCACAAGGGCCCCAAAAATCTGCATCTGGTGGGGAGTCACAATCCAACAAGGGAAAAGGCCAAAAGAAGTCATGGTGCAAATTCTGTAAACAGAAAGGGCACTGGACTTCTGATTGTACCAAGTCCAAAGACCAAACCACCACCACTCCTGCCCCTAAGGCAACTGTTCCCCCTAGCTCAGCTACTGGTGGAGGTGGTACTCAGAATAAGGGTGTAGTAGGGTTGACCCTGGGTTCTGAAGTGGACTCTGGCCTAGTCAGAGTACCCACTCAGGCATTGCTGATTTGTGAGGGAGACACTGATATGTCCTTCCTAGTGAGCCCCAGTAATCTGGGCAAATACAAACAGCAGCCTGTAATAAATGGCAAACAGGCTTTGGCATTTAGGGACACAGGTGCTAGTGTCACCATGGTGGCAGAGGATCTTGTGGACCCTGAACAGATCATCCTGGGCGAAATGTACCAGGTGACCAATGCAAGCAATGTCCAGGACCAACCATAGTCTGGCAGTTGTGAATTTCTCCTGGGGAGGGGTAACTGGCCTCAAGAAGGTTGTAGTCAGTGCAGACCTCCCTGTAGAATGTCTATTGGGCAATGATCTAGAGACTTCAGCCTGGTCTGAAGTAGAGTTATGGACTCATGCTGAGATGTTGGGCATCCCTGCAGAGGTATTTGCTGTGACCAGGTCACAAGCAAGAATGCATGACACTGAACCAGCTCTGGATCCTGGAACAATGGACCAGATGCTTCCCAAGAGGAGGAGCAGTAGGGTAAAGGCAGTGCCTTCCCCTCTGTCTCAGATCACAGATTCACCTCCAGAGGGAGGTGAAGCAGATCCTGAAGAAGGAACTGCCCCAGAGGGACTTGAGCCTGATCAGGTTGAGTTCTTGGGGGCAGGGGGCCCTTCTAGGGAAGATCTGAGTAAGGAGCAACAGTGCTGCCCCTCTCTTGAACCCCTCAGACAGCAGGCTGCTGCTGAGGCTGCTGGGAGTGCTAGTGGGTCCCATAAAGTTTATTGGGATGAGGGACTCCTATATTCTGAGGGTAGAGACCCAGCCCCTGGAGCCACCAGGAGGTTGGTAATACCTCAGAAGTTTAGGGGGTTCCTCTTGACCCTAGCACATGACATCCCTTTAGCAGGTCACTTGGGCCAAAACAAGACCTGGGACAGGCTTGTTCCACATTTTCATTGGCCACATATGTCAGAGGACACAAAGGAGTTTTGTCGCTCCTGTGTCACATGCCAAGCCAGTGGTAAGGCAGGTGGCACAACAAAGGCCCCCTGATACCACTACCTGTGGTGGGGGTACCCTTTGAAAGGGTAGGGATTGACATTGTTGGTCCCCTTGACCCTCAAACTGCATCTGGGCACAGGTTTATCCTGGTGGTAGTGGATCATGCCACCAGGTACCCAGAAGCAATTCCCCTGAGGACCACCACAGCCCCTGTGGTGGCAAGTGCCCTCATTGGAGTTTTCTCCAGAGTGGGTTTCCCAAAGGAGGTTATATCTGACAGAGTTACAAACTTCATGTCAGGATATCTGAAAGCAATGTGGAAGGAGTGTGGTGTAACTTACAAGTTCACCACCCCCTATCACCCACAATGCAATGGGTTGGTTGAACGTTTCAACAAAACCCTGAAGGGAATGATTAAGGGACTCCCAGAGAAGCTTAGGCGGAAATGGGACCTTCTTCTTCCTTGCCTGTTATTTGCATACAGAGAAGTTCCACAGAAGGGGGTTGGTTACAGCCCATTTGAGCTTCTGTTTGGGCACCCTGTAAGAGGTCCATTGTGTTTGGTTAAGGAGGGCTGGGAGTTACCTCTCAAACCCCCCAAACAGGATGTGATGGACTATGTACTTGGTCTCCGCTCCCGGATGGCCGAATACATGAAAAAGGCAACCAAAAACCTGGAGGCCAGCCAAGAATTGCAAAAAGCTTGGCATGACCAAAAGGCTGTGCTGACTGTATACCAGCCAGGACAGAAAGTGTGGGTGTTGGAGCCTGTGGCCCCAGCAGCCCTCCAGGACAAATGGAGTGGCCCCCATACAATAGTTGAACAGAAGGGAGAAGTCACCTATCTGGTGAATCTTGGAACTCCCAGGTGCTCCATGACAGATTAAAGCCATATGTTGACAGGGCTGATATGGGCTTGCTCATGGCAACTGATGAGGACCAGGAGGAGGAGAGTGACCCTCTCCCTGACCTGCTCTCTCAGAACCCTGATGATGGGTCAGTAGATGGTGTTGCTTTGGCAAGCAGCCTCACTGACCATCAGCAAACTGAGTGCAGACAAGTTCTGCAACAGTTTAGACATATGTTTAGCCTGACCCCTAGTCAGACTACCTGGTGCACCCATGAGGTGGACACTGGAGACAGTCTGCCTGTCAAGAGTAAAATCTACAGGCAACCTGACCATGTCAGGGACTGTATCAGGACTGAAGTCCAGAAAATGTTGGAGTTAGGTGTAATTGAGCCTTCAGATAGCCCTTGGGCTAGCCCAGTAGTCCTGGTACCCAAGCCTCATACCCAGGGTGGTAAGAAAGAAATGAGGTTTTGTGTAGACTACAGAGGCCTCAATGCAGTCACTAGGACTGATGCCTATCCCATACCCAGGGCAGATGAGCTGATTGATACTTTGGCCTCAGCCAAGTATCTAAGCACATTTGACCTCACAGCTGGCTACTGGCAGATCAGATTAGCTGATGATGCAAAAGCCAAAACAGCATTTTCGACCCCTAGTGGGCACTACCACTTTGTGGTGATGCCCTTTGGATTGAAAAATGCACCTGCCACTTTTCAGAGGTTGGTGAATAAAGTTCTGGCAGGGATGGAAACTTATTGCTCAGCTTATCTAGATGATATTGCTGTCTTTAGTTCCTCCTGGCAGGATCACCTGGTCCACCTCAGAAATGTTTTGGAGGCTCTGCAGAAAGCAGGCCTCACTATCAAGGCCACCAAGTGCCAGATAGGGCAGAGTCAGGTTGTGTACCTGGGCCACCTTGTAGGTGGAGGCCAGGTTCAGCCTTTACAGAGCAAAATCCAAACCATAATGGAATGGGTTGCTCCAACCACCCAGACACAGGTGAGAGCCTTCTTAGGCCTGACTGGGTACTATAGGAGGTTTGTCAAGGGATATGGATCTATAGTGACCCCCTTGAATGATCTGACCTCAAAGAAAATGCCAAAAAAGGTTCAGTGGACAGCTAGCTGTCAAAAGGCATTTGAAGACCTAAAGCAGGCCATGTGCACTGCCCCCATCTTACAGAGTCCAGACTACACCAAAAAGTTCATTGTCCAAACAGATGCTTCTGAGCTGGGTGTGGGAGCTGTACTGTCTCAACTGAATGATGAAGGTCAAGACCAGCCAGTAGCTTTCATTAGCAGAAGGCTGACCCCTAGAGAGAAACGTTGGTCAGCTATAGAGAGGGAGGCCTTTGCTGTGGTATGGGCCCTGAAGAAGCTGAGGCCATACTTGTTTGGCACTCACTTCATAGTTCAGACTGACCACAAGCCCCTCCTATGGCTTAAGCAGATGAAAGGTGAAAACCCAAAACTTTTGAGGTGGTCCATTTCCCTACAGGGGATGGACTATACAGTGGAACATAGACCTGGGACCCAACATGCCAATGCAGATGGACTCTCAAGGTATTTCCACTTTGAACACGAAGACTCAACTGGTCAAGGTTAGTTTAGTGTCCCTACGTTTGGGGAGGGGTTGTGTAGGAGAGTAGGATCTGCCTCTTATGTTGCCCCCACTTTTTTCTGATGCTTATACTGGTTTCTGGCTATAGTCTGGCTGGGTCCCTGCCAATCAGGGCCCCAGCCTCTCTGTTCTCTCTAAATGACTTGGAGTGCACTCTAGGTGCACTAGTGATTGGATACTGTGGTGCCTTATGAGTCCCTAGTATATGGTACCTTAGGTGCCAAGGGCATAGGTACTTCACAGGCCTACCAGGGGCTGCAGCATGTATTATGCCACCCCTGGGAAGCAGACTAAATCTGACACCACAGGCCTGCTACTGCAGCCTGGGTGAGGTGGTGCTAGCACTCCTCACTGAGATATAGTTCCCTATATCTCTCCTGCACACACATATAAACCTATCAGTCACCCCTAAGGCAGGCCCTATCAATCTTGAGGGCAGGGTGCTTGGCTTCTATGTGAGGGGGTGCCTCTGCCTGAGCAGGGCCCCTCTGCAGCTCTCAGAGTCCATTCTCTGGTGCTGTTTGTGGATGCGGTTAAACCATATACTCTTAAGTGCATTATATCCTCGCGGTAAAATGCTAACTTTGGAATGGCTGCATCAAAACATGTCGTGTTTGGTATCAAACATCTTGGAATACTACCCCCCGCCAGTCCTGGCGGGGGTAGCATTCCACCCTTCTAGAGGGATAGACATGTACCTACTGTGGAAACGCGGTAGAATCCTAGAGAGCCCTGGCATCACAAAATGGATGCCACCAGTCACAGACACTGGGCTGCCCTCCTGCTGATGACCGAAACTCGCAGTGGAGGAAGCCCAACAATAGGTATCCTGTCACAGGGAGGTGTAACCACCTCCCAGACAGGGTTTAGTGTATTGGGGCTGGGTGGGTGCACTCTTAGAGTGCTTTGAAGTCCTGCACTGGGGGAGCAGTAGGCTCCTCTGTGCATATGCCAGTTCAAACCGGCTCAGGGGCTACCTGCCCCTGCTCTGGCGTGAAACTGGACAAAGGGAAGTGGGTGTAACCACCCACTCCCCTGACCCTCCCATAGGTGGGGTCATAGAGCTAGTCCCTCCCATCTTTACAGTATAAGATAGGGAACCCTTGAACTTGAAAGTTAGATATCCCTGGACGACGCTCTGAAGAAGAATCCTGGACCTTCGACGTTCCACTACCTTTGGAAGACTGAAGAATCTCCCTTGGAGTCAAGGAGTGACTCCCCTGCTTGGCAGGCACCAAAAACTACAACGACGGTAGAAAACTATGCCGCTCCCGCCGGAGTCCGAAGTCCCTGCAGCCCCAGAAGTGGATTTCCTGACTTCTCAAAGGCCATCGTGAGTCCCCAGCGAAGCTGAGGCCAGTGGACCCCAAGAGTGACGAGGAACCGCGACCCCTGGGTACCGTGCACTATTGTCGAGTGCAACCCCTTCACAACGTTCTACGAACCTGTGCTTTGGACCACGTGTGGTCCCAGCCTCCAGCAGGAATCCCTCCGAAGATCAGAGGCCTACACCGTCCCGAGTGACCGTGGGCCCCTGTTGAGCGAATCCTCCCGAGGCGTCTTCGCGATCCCTTGCCAGCCGGCTCGTGGGTCCCCTGAAGACTTTCCTAAGAAACCAAAGGGCTCCCCTGGTTGCTCCAGGCCTGCCCTGACTTACCCTTGCTGGGTGAGTCCCTCAGACCTTGCTGGTCTGCGCCATTGCCTTTTTGCACTTTCCACGAGACTTGCTGTTACCAAGGCTTGTTGGCTCCAATCGAGTTGCCGACACCGCAGTAAGCTGCAGACATTGTGGGACACGCCGAATCCAGCTCCTGGTTGTCGTTGACACCTCCTGGACCTCGTGGCTCAAGAGTCAAGGAACCCATGATCGACCTGAATCTTGCGACGACGGTGGGCATCCATCTTCCTTGCCTCGGGTCACTGCCAAGTGACTTTGAACACTGTCCCCTCTGCTTTCAGGTCTTCCATCTTCTGAATCCAGGCTGGGATTCCACCGGACACTTCCTCGGACATCACAAGCAGCAAGTCTTCTTTGTTCGCCATTGAAAACGATGCCGCGACCCGACACCAAAGGACACCTATGCACCCGGCTTCCCTGGGTGAGGTAACTCCAGCACTACGGTGCTCCTGTGGGTGTGGGCCCTAGAACTACTTACCCTGTAAGTGACTTGCTTGTAGGTTCTCCCGAAGTATCCTAAAACTCTTTATTTCCAACCGCGACTTGCCCCATTGAAGTCAACGGCGATCCGCGCCTGTGTATCCACACTGCACGCGTCCCCCGTGGGTCCTTTACTTACCTGCCTTGGGTGGTTTCGTGAGGCCCCAGCACTTCTGAAGGCCCTAGGCCTTGTCTCCTTGCAAGTCGTTGTTTCTAAGTCTCTTTTTTAGTATATGGTCTGGTACGCCCCTAGGGCCCCAGCCATATTTGTGCTTAACTTATTGTGAAACGTTGATTTGTGCATATGTCCTTGACTTCTAATCTCATAAAGAGATTAGTAGAGAGTTGTTTAGTAATAAATACATATATATTTGATATATATACCTGTGTGGTGTCTTTTCATTTGGTGATTCAAGAGATTGTGTGGTAAAACAAGCTGCTTTACATTCCTTCAAGACTTAGCCTGAAGGCTGCTCTCCACAGCTACCACTAGGATAGCTTTTTCTTTAAAGGTTGTCTTAAACCTATCTACCATAAGAGTCGAATTGTACTGGTGCAAGGTGTCCACTTTAATTAGTGAACAGCATATACCAGGCCAACTTCTCACACTTGAGGACCAAAATTGGTGAGGGAAGCACCGGGAACGCATGCAAGTCGTATCCCTCGATAGTAGGTGCGTTTCTTGAAGAAGGCATATATCTCCCCCAGAATTCTCTAGGAGGGAAAGAATCGCAGCGCGTTTCACCGGATGGTTAAGGCCCCAGGTGTTGAGGCTAACAATCTTCAGGTCTTTACCTATACTGTATCTAACTACGGGAGGATGCTGTAGTGCTGCCTAGACAATATGAGGTCGTTGGAGGTGGGCAGGTATAATATAGTGTAGGCTCATAGCCATCTCTAGCTGCTGTCACGGACTGGTGCAGGGGAAAAAGAACATGGCCTCTAGCTTTCAGTGTAGGAAAGCCCCACCCACCCCAAAAACCCACAACCAAACTTCTCCAAAAAATCGAGTAACAAGCAAATACTGACAACAGTTGGTCAAAGTAGGAGAGTCCATGGGGGACACCGACTCGTGTACGTCTGGGTGCCTGCAGAGTTTCATCCACACGGGTGTCGTCAACCAGTTTCACTTAGGCGCTGAGGAGTGAGCAGGGATGTCCCCCAACCCCGCCTAGGTTAACGTCCCCCCACGATAACATAAATCCATTCAGGTTGAGACCCCGAGATCCGGTGGCCCAGAGAGAGAGAGTTAATGACCGCTTTTATTTCTTTTGCTATTGACTCCAGGTCCGGCTTATGGTTGGAGGAGGGCTTCCCCACTTTTTGCCAGTGGGGTGCCTGTTTCTGGTGCCCTCCGGAAGGTTTCCTGAGCCTTGGGCTCTGTCAGCCCAAGGAGGTTGTGAGCTTCTTTCAGAGAGCGGAGCTGCCTCGTCTGTCCTTTGTATCGGAAGATGATCCGAAAGGGGTATCCCCATGAATAAGCAATCCCTTTCTCTCAAAGGTGGGACGTGACTGACCGGAATGCTCTCCTTTTGTAGAGTGTGGTCATGGAAAGATCCTGGAAGAGGGTTGGTGAATGTCCTTGGAACTGCACGGGGTGTGCTTCTCTTGCATGGTGAATGCTCATTTCTTTGACTTGAAAGTCGTGGACACACACCAATATGTCTGCTGGGGGGGCCCTGCCACTCCTTGGTTGTCTCACGCAATGCACATGGTCGATCTTGATGTCGGGGTTTTTGTCGCCACCCAGGAGCTGACGGAGAAGGGCCAGGACATAGGCTCCGATGTCTTCGCCTTCTGCGTTCGTTGGTACACCCCTGAAGCGGATGTTGTTGTGCCTGGACCGCTTTTCCAGGTCTTCCGAATGGGCCTGAAGCTCGATATGTTGGTCCTTTAATCGAATGATTTCTTGTTGCATCATTTCGAGCTCCTCGTCTCTGCCGGAGCCGCGCTCTTCTAAGGTCGTTACGCGATCTCCCACCTCCTCTAGGTCCCATTTCAACTCCTTCTGGTCAGCCGACAGTTGCCCCCTCAGTTCTTCTAGGTCTTCGCGCAGGGACGTGAACAGCGCGGTCATGAATGCTTTCGTGGCAGGAGCATCCACGTCCTCTGCTCCTTCTTGTTGTCCCTCTCCATCCCGAGAAGTCCCAGCGGTTGTCCCCGGCAAGGGCTGCTTCATCAGCATTTCTTTCACTGAGCGTCCTTTCTTTGTCTGGGCCATCGCCATTGTGTCAGACTCTTGCTGTATTTCGGCCAGAGAGGGCCCGATGCACTAGCTTTGGTCCATCAAGCACCGTTGTATTAGGGGGGTCCCCTTGTGCTGGGCGTGTGTCGTCAGGGCTCCCAGTCACCCAGGGATGGAATCCTCGTTCTGACCCTCAGTGGTTCACTCTCGTTTCGGATATCAGCTATATGTGAGGGGTCTGGGCTGTGCGTCGCAACCAGGGGACTGACGTCGAGGGCCGAGACCCAAGCGCATCCGTCCAGGAGCTGCAGTGCTGCCTCAGGATATCGAGCTTTTCCCTGCTCCCCCGGGGTGCGATGGGTCCAGACCTCCCGCAGCGAGAAATTGTGTGGTAAAGGCCCCACTCCGTGGGTCAGGCTATGGGGCAACAGTCTCCCGGCTCGCACCCTCCCAGGGCTGGCCTCCCCTCCAATCGCCCGCACACCTTTGGGGAATGCCGGTATGCCATGAGCCGGACAGATTACCGGTTCCTATGTGATGCACCCGGGGAAGAGGAGGGGGTGGGGCTTCCAAGGCCATCCACCACGGCCAACGCGCCCCTGGCTAGGGAAAGCCGCCGCCCAATGATGAGGTGTGCTGTCGAATCTGTGCCTAAGCTTCAGAGCCTCTCATGGGCCCCCCGCATGTAATGTTTATAAGGATGGCGCCGGGATGTAAAGGTGCTGCGGATCTTGATCAAAAACGGACTGGGCCTGGGCCACCGCTCAGCACACCGCCGGGGACGGAGACCATCCTCCCGGCGTAATGAGCGACCTCTGCGTAGTCTTTTAACTGGCTTCTTCTGTCCTGCGCCACATCGTGCTCTCCAAAATATGTGAAAGAGGCCTGCCACACCTCCTCAATCAATCAATCAATCAATCAATCATGTCACTTATAAAGCGCACTACATACCCGCGAGGGTCTCAAGGCGCTGGGGGAAGAGGGGGATGGTGCTGCTACTGATCGAAGAGCCAGGTCTTGAGGAGTCTTCTGAAGGCCAGTAGGTCTTGGGTCTGTCGGAGGTTGGTGGGGAGGGTGTTCCAGGTCTTGGCGGCGAGGTGGGAGAAGGATCTGCCGCCGGCGGTCGTTTTCCGGATGCGGGGGACTGTGGCGAGGGCGAGGCTGGTCGAGCGGAGCTGGCGGGTGGGGGTGTAGAAGCTGAGTCGTCTGTTGAGGTAGGCTGGTCCGGAGTTGTGGAGTGCTTTGTGTGCGTGGGTGAGGAGCTTGAAGGTTATCCTCTTGTTGACAGGGAGCCAGTGCAGGTCTCTCAGGTGGGGTGTGATGTGGCTGCGTCGGGGGATGTCGAGGATAAGACGTGCAGAGGCGTTCTGGATGCGTTGCAGCCGTCTCATGAGCTTAGCCGTCGTTCCTGCGTAGAGGGCGATTCCGTAGTCCAGCCTGCTGGTGACGAGGGCCTGGGTGACTGTTTTTCTTGTTTCGGTGGGGATCCACTTGAAGATCCTGCGGAGCATTCGGAGGATGTTGAAGCAGGATGAGGAAACGGCGTTGACCTGCTTAGTCATGGAGAGGGTGGGGTCGAGGATGACCCCTTGGTTGCGTACGTGGTCGGTGGGTGGCGGGGCTGTTCCCAGTGATGTTGGCCACCAGGAGTCGTCCCAGGCTGAAGGGTTGGAACCAAGGATGAGGACCTCCGTCTTGTCCGAGTTCAGCTTCAGGCGGCTGGTCCTCATCCATTCGGCGACGGCCTTCATTCCTTCGTGGAGGTGGGCTTTGGCGGTGTGAGGGTCTTTGGTGAGGGAGAGGATCAGCTGGGTGTCGTCGGCGTAGGAGATGATGTTGAGGTTGTGCTGTCGGGCGACGTGGGCGAGGGGTGCCATGTAGATGTTGAACAGCGTTGGGCTGAGGGAGGAGCCTTGGGGTACGCCGCAGATGATCTTGGTGGCCTTGGATCGGAAGGGGGCGAGGCGGACGCTTTGTGTTCTGCCGGAAAGGAAGGATGTGGTCCAGTCCAGGGCCTTCTCTTGGATCCCGGCGTCGTGAAGGCGTGTTCGTAGTGTGTGGTGGCAGACCGTGTCGAAGGCGGCTGATAGGTCCAGGAGGATGAGGGCTGCTGTTTCTCCGTTGTCTAGCAGGGTCCTGATGTCATGGGTGGCGGCGATGAGGGCGGTTTCGGTGCTGTGGTTGCTGCGGAAGCCAGACTGGGAAGGGTCCAGGATGTTGTTCTCCTCGAGGTAGCGGGTCAGTTGTTTGTTGACGATTTTCTCGGTGACCTTCGCGGGGAACGGGAGCAGAGAGATGGGTCGGAAGTTCTTGAGGTCTGCCTTGGGTTTCTTGAGTAAGGCGGTGATCTCGGCGTGCTTCCAGCTTTCCGGGAAGGTTGCTGTCTCGAAGGAGATGTTGATTATTTTCCGGAGATGGGGCGCGATGGCTGTACTGGCTTTGTTGAAGATGTGGTGAGGGCACGGGTCTAGCGGTGAACCGGAGTGGATGGTGTTCATGATCTCGCTGGTGTCCTCGTCGTTGATGTTGGTCCAGGAGAGCAGGCGGTTGGTGGTTGTGGGGGCAGTGGTCTCGGTGGTTGCCGGGGCGGTCGTGGTGTTGAAGCTGTCGTGGATGTCGGCAATTTTGCGGTGGAAGAAGGTGGCCAGTGACTCGCACAGGTCTCGCGATGGCTGGATGTCGTTGGTGTTGGAGCTGGGGTTGGAGAGTTCCTTCACGATGTTGAAGAGCTCTTTGCTGTTGTGTGCGTTGTTGTCTAGGCGGTCTTTGAGTGAGGCCCTTTGGCGGATCTGATGAGGTGATGGTGACTGCGGGTGGCGCTCTTGTGGGCGGCGTAGCTGTCCGCTGTCCGTTCGTGGAGCCAGATCTTCTCCAGTTTTCGGCATGTTCGTTTGGAGGCCTGGAGGTCTTCGGTGAACCAGGTGGCTTTCTTGCTGGTGTGGCTGTTGGGCGGATTCTTGAGCGGAGCGAGGGTGTTGGCGCAGTCGTCGATCCACTGTCTGAGGTTGCGGGCGGCGGTGTCGGGGTCGGAGGGTTCGGCGGGTGGGCTCAGGGCGAGGGTTGTGGTTAGCTGGTCTTCCGTGACTCTGCTCCAGCAGCGGCGAGGCATTTGTTCGGTGCGGTGGTGCGTGGTGGGCTTCCTGTAGGTGAAGTGGATGCAGTGGTGGTCAGTCCAGTGGGGTTCGGAGGTGTGGTTGAAGGAGACGTGTGGGCTTGCGGAAAAGATGGAGTCTAGCGTGTGGCCGGCGGCGTGGGTGGGTGTAGTCACGAGCTGTCTGAGTCCGAGGGTGGCGAGGTTGTCGATCAGGGTGGTGGAGTTGGTGTCCTTGTTGTTCTCGAGGTGGAAGTTCAGGTCCCCGAGGAGGATGTAGTCCGTGGAGGCGATGGCGTGTGTGCTGACGAAGTCAGCGATGGAATCGCTGAACTGTGGTCAGGGTCCGGGGGTCTGTAGATGAGGGTTCCTCTGAGGGTGGTGTTGGGATCGGTGTGGATCTGGAAGTGCATGTGTTCGGCGGTGCTGAGGGTGTCGTCGGTGTTGGTTGAGACTCTGAGGGTGTTCCTGTGGACGATGGCGATGCCTCCTCCGACTCCGTTGGTGCGGTCCCTGCGGGTGATCTTGTATCCGTCCGGGATGGCAATGGCGATGTCGGGGGCTGAAGCGGGATTCAGCCAGGTCTCCGTCAGGAATGCGACGTCTGGGGAGGTTGAGTCGAGAAGGTCCCAGAGTTCGATGGCGTGTTTGCGGGCGGAGCGGGTGTTGAGGAGGATGCATCTGAGGTAGTTGGGTTCTTTCCTGGGCGGTGGTTTGGCGGGGCGGGTGCTGGCGAAGCTGCAGTTCCGGCAGGTGAAGGGCCCTTGGGTGCGCTTCGGGGTGGCCTGGTAGCAGGCGTGATCTTTTCCGGGGTTGAGTGCGTGGAGGGTGCTGGCGTCGTATCGGCGTCTGTTGATGTGGCGGGCGCGGGGGATGCCCGGACCAGGGGTCTGGCGCTGGGCGCGGTCACGGCGCGGACGGGCGCAGACGGGCTTGCCTTAGGCGCGCCTTCGGCGCGCCAGCGGCCGCCATAAATGGGGAGGTGGGAGGGAGGAGCAGGGAATGGGGCAGCGAATGGGCAGTGAGGGGGCGGGGCCGCAGGCGCAGCGGCGGGAAACAGGCACAGAAGGGAAAACGAGCACAATCAGGGCATCAAGGGGGCACAGAAAGGGAAAAAAAATGAGCACAATCAGGGGCAGCAAGGGGGCACAGAAAGGAAAAACGAGCACAATAAGGGGCAGCAAGGGGGCACAGAAAGGAAAAAAAAACGAGCACAATCAGGGGCAGCAAGGGGGCACAGAAAGGAAAAAACGAGCACAATCAGGGGCAGCAAGGGGGCACAGAAAGGAAAAAAAACGAGCACAATCAGGGGCAGCAAGGGGGCACACAAAGGAAAAAAAACGAGCACAATTAGGGGCAGCAAGGGGGCACAGAAAGGGAAAAAAACGAGCACAATCAGGGGCAGCAAGGGGGCACAGAAAGGAAAAACGAGCACAATCAGGGGCAGCAAGGGGGCACAGAAAGGAAGAAAAAAAAACGAGCACAATCAGGGGCAGCAAGGGGGCACAGAAAGGAAAAAAAAACGAGCACAATCAGGGGCAGCAAGGGGGCACAGAAAGGAAAAAAAACGAGCACAATCAGGGGCAGCAAGGGGGCACAGAAAGGAAAAGCAGAGCACAATCAGGGGCAGCAAGGGGGCACAGAAAGGAAAAACGAGCACAATCAGGGGCAGCAAGGGGGCACAGAAAGGAAAAACGAGCACAATCAGGGGCAGCAAGGGGGCACAGAAAGGAAAAAACGAGCACAATCAGGGGCAGCAGCAGGGCACACAGACAGAGCTGTGTGGTGGGGGAGCGACCTACCAGTCAAGGTCAGGGGTCGCTCCTCCAGACCTGTCTTCAGCTAGCACCCACCCCCTGCGTGCCTCGCTCTTACCGCGCTAGGGGCGGCGGCCCTGGTTCAACATCACATCTTCAGGGAACACCCGGGCGCAATCCAATCTCAGCCAGGATCGTTGCGGGCAGGGAGGCCCCGTCACCTCTCTGCCTCGGGTACCACGCTCTCACGTGCTATCCAGCTGCGCCCGGCGCAGGGCCGCGCCTCACCCCTCAGCCGAGCGCCGCTCGTCTTAGGCCAGGCCCGGCCAGGAGCACCCGGACCCGCTCCTTCTTCGCGCATGGTGGGTGAGCAGTTCGGCACCATCCCCCTCGGGCGATGGGCATTAATAGGGCCCTTGGGCCTTTCGCTCGCCTGTCCGGCCCCTCCGGGGGGGGGGGTCGATGCTCGCTTCTCCCTCTCTTGCGGCCCAGGACGCAAGCACTCCTCTCAGCACCCTCGAGCTGCCAGGCCTGTCTCCACAAACAGCGTTTTGGATCTCGGAATGCCGCCCCTCCGTCTTTCAGTGAGTCACACGGGCCTCCGAACCGGGTCAACGAGCGTCTCCTCCGACAAGGCTCCATGGGGGGAAGATGGGTCGATGCGAATATTGGCGGAGTCTGAGAGACACAGAAGCACGTCTTATCCGACCGCCTTCTTGGCCACGCCACAAGCAGCCAGAAAAGAGAAAGATAGTTATAGACTGCCCCTATTTAAAGGGATGAGGGTATTTCTTCTTTGTTCTTACTTCCTGCCCAGGAGAACAGGATTGTGGGAAATGCAGTGTGCTTTAAATGTGCCACTTAAACTAACAGTGGGAAAAGAGGCTGCATAATAGAACCTCCTGTCTTGTAATAAAATCATTGGGGCTTGGGGAGGTATATTACTAATATTATTTCTTTGATGCCAGGGGAATTGCAGCTATGGCTGTTATGTACTACCCACGAAGAGGCATTCAACGCTGACAAGCCTTTTTTATATTTCTGCCGGCAACCGTGCCTGACACATTGAGGTCATCACTGCTGGTAATCTTGCTTTTGGTGGCCACTAAGGTAATCTTGTCTGATGTGGTCAGTACAACAACACTAATATTAGTAGCTCGGGGGGGATTTTCATTGAACATAAGTAGTTATTATTACAGAAAAGGCTGGAGACCCCAGATGCACATTGTCAAGTTCATAAAAGAACTCAAGTTAATCCTAATTGTGCTGCTTATGCTGTGCCTTCTTAAACACCATTCGAACAGCACATGGATATGCAGAGGTGTTAAATGTACGTCACACAGATCACATAATTCAGAACTTGTGCGCTTAGGGAAGTAAAGGACTCCCCTTATTCAGAATGAGTAGATTTGTCATGAGGTGGTCAGTAAACTCTTTCAGGGTTACAAGCAAAAAAGACCATTTCCCGGCCCTACAAGTTCAGCAGCCACTAAAAGCCAAGCTGCACATTAGCGTGTTGAGGGGAAAGGCACTACAGTATATGTGGGGGCACACTTAATGTACACACCTGAGTGAATAAAGAATGTGAAATGCATTCAGTGGGCTTGCCCATAGAAGGAGGTATGGGGGACACAGAGAAAACCAGACAAGAACAGCAAAAAGAGTTTAATAATTTTCATCCCTACATGTAGTGTACCGATCCATATCAATATTTTGTAAAAAAATGCCTTGTTTTGGTCTGATGCTGATGGTTTTTGACTCTGAGAGTGCACTGAGGCCTGCAATCCAGACCTCAGTGTCAGTGTCCTGACCCTTAAACATGCATGTTTGATTGGCCTATACCCAATTGGCACAAGCTAACTTACTTATGAGTCCCTAGTTTGTGGTACATGGGGTACCCAGGGCCTGCGTGCCTTGAGGTGACAGCTTGCCTGGCCCTTAAGATGACAGCTTGCCTGGCCCTTAAGATGACAGCTTGCCTGGCCCTTAAGGTGACAGCTTGCCTGTCAAGAGTAACATTTACAGACTGCCAGACCAGATCAAAGCTAGTATCAAGGCTGAGATGGCCATGTTGCAAGAGTTGGGGGTGATGGAGCCCTCTCATAGTCCTTGGGCCAACCCAGTGGTACTGGTGTCCAAACCAAACCCAAAAGGAGGGAAGCCTGAGATGAGGTTGTGCATGGACTACAGAGGCCTAAATGCAGTCACCAAGACTGATATCCCCCTCATATCCAGAGCTGATGAGATCATTGATAAGTTGGGGCTGCATAATATCGGAGTACCTTTGACCTGGCTTCAGGCTATTGGCAGATAAACCCTCACACCAGGAGCTGAGGAAGGTCTGCTTTTTCTACAACTGAAGGCCACTTTCAATTCAAAGTGATGCCTTTTGGGTTGCAGCATGTACCTGCCACGTTCCAGAGGTTGGTTAACATAGTACTTTCCGGCTTGGAAAGTTTCAATACAGCATATCTGGACGATATTGCTGTATTCAGTTCCACCTGGGAGGATCACCTGGTCCACTTCAAGGACATGCATCAGCCCCTGCAGCAGACAAGCCTGACTATCAAGGCAAGTAAGTGCCAGATAGGGCAAGGTTCTGTTGTGTACTTGGGCCACAAAGTAGGTGGAGGCCATGTGCAACCTCTCCAACCCAAGATACAGACAGTTCTGGCCTGGGAAGCTCCTAGGACCCAAAGCCAAGTGAGAGCCTTTCGTGGGCCTGCTGGGTACTAAAAAAAGTTTGTTAAAGGTTATGGTACAAAAGTGGCAACACTACCAGTACTCACCTCTAAGAAACAACCTAGAAAAGTTATCTGGACTAAGCAGTGTCAAAAGGCCTTTGACACCCTTAAGAAATCTTTGTGCTCAGCCCTGTCCTAAAGGCACCTGATTTCGGCTAAGAGTTCATTGTCCAGACAGATGCTTTTGGACATGGGATTGGAGCAGTGTTGGCGAAATTGAATGATTTGGGCCAGGATCAACCGGTTGCCTTTATCAGTAGGCGACTCCTCTCCAGAGAGCAGCATTGGAGTGCCATTGAGAGGGAAGCCTTTGCTGTGGTTTGCTCCTTGAAGAAGCTGAGACCCTACCTGTTTCTACTCACTTCAGAGTTCAAACTGACCACAGACCTCTTAGGTGGCTTATGCAGATGAGAGGAGAGAACCCCAAACTATTGAGGTTGTCCATTTCCCTACAGGGTATGGACTTCACAGTGGAACACAGACCTGGGACAAACCATGCTAATGCAGCTGGCCGTTCTAGATTCTTCTTAGATGATGAGAACCTCCAGGGTGTAGGTTAGTTTCATATCAACTTTCGTTTGGAGGTGGGCCATGTAAGGAAATGCCTATTTTTGCGTGACCACCCCCAAAGATTTGGACTGATGCTGCTGGTTTTTTGACTATGAAAGTGCACAGTGTCCTGCTATCCAGACATCAGGTCCAGTGCCCTGACTCTTAAACATGTATGTTTGATTGGCCCATACCCAATTGGCATAAACTAACTTACTTATAAGTCCATAGTATATGGTACCAGGGGTAACCGGGCCCTGTAAGTTAAAGTGTACTCCAAGGGACTGCAGCATTTGTTGTGCCACCCTGAGTGGGACAAGGTAAAACGTGTCTCCCAGCATGCCACTGCAGATTGGTAGAGCAGTTTAAAAACTGCTCACTCGACCTTCCCATTTAAAACAATGGTAAAGCCCAAACCTCACGTTTTAATGTGCATAAATCACCCCTATAGCAGGTCTATCAAATCCTAAGGCAGGGTGCAGCATGTTAAAAAGTAGAACATGTGTTTTACATGTTGTAACAATAAAAACAGGCTAGTAGTCCCATTGGCAAGTACAGGGTTACACACAGACAATTCAGCTGTGCTAACTTCTGAATTAGATTACTAATGTTGGTACTTCAAGGTATCAGACGACTCATTACATTAAGCCTGACTTGATGCCGGATTAATGTAACTTTTTCCTACATGCAACTTTGAGAAAGTTGCTACTCTGTTGCTCAAGTTTCCCAGTGGCCATTTGCAGATGCTGGCCACGTGACACCCTTCTGCCCGACTGGGGAGATGTGTAAATGACTCCCAGGGCAGGTAAAAATAGAGGCCTGCTGGTGGATGAGGTGTTAGCCCCTCATGTCAAGAAGTCACACAGGGTGTTACCCAAAAGACAAGCTTCAAAGGCAGTGGTCGAAGTGGGCAGGATCTGAGGGGCACAACGTGTCCATACTTTTCAAATTTAAGAAGAACAGTTCCCCTACTTTTTGTGAAAAGACAACCATCCCAGGATTGTTAATTCTGAGAGTTGAAATGCTTTGGCTGAAAATTTAGGCAGGGATTCTCCTGTGCTGTGAAACCGAAGGCAGAGCAGACATCTAAACAAGCCTTCTTGCCAGGGTGCATGCTTGCCTAAAAGAAATATAAATGTGAACAACTGGTTAATCTGCAAATGTAAAGGGTGCTTGGAAGCAGGTATTGTTTGTAATGGATGGGATCACTTGAAGCTTCCGGATGACACAGATTTGTTCTTTTTGAGTGGTAGTGCACAGGAGTTACCAGCTGAGCTGTGAAGTGTGTGCTTTTAATGGACAGTGATAAAAAACAATTGCAAATGTACAGTCTGGGCATTACTAAAATTTACATTTTGGAAGCACTTTATATTAAACCTTTTTGTGCATTTTGTAGCAGCCTATGTTATACTTTGTGTAATACAAGTTTAAAATAATGACCTACATGTTCACAGTGCTTCCCGTCACAGACTGGGACCTTGTACCATTAAACATACCCAAGTCACTACTCTCCACTACCAACCACGATTCAAATCTCTGGCTCTGAGTTACACACACAGTTTGCAGTGCATTAACTAATAGAGGTTTCATATTGTCTGATGCATTTCCCAGTGATTAACTAAACTTGTATTTATTTTTCATTTAAGATGTGCCTTATTTTAGATGTAGTTACCTGAAGGTGACAGACTGCAAAACGTTTCAGAATATTTCGTTTTTTAGGCATGCCTTTGACCGCTCACCCACCTTGCCCCCTTTGCGCACAGCATTATAGTTCCCATACTTTTTTAATGCACTTTGACCACTGTTCAAAGGGGAGGCCACCTTTGAAGGGCAAATGGTGAGCATCCATGAGAAGGGCTGCTTTTTTGTCTGGGTAGACAGGTTGGTGTCGGGGACAGAGAGGAGGAAACACAGGCCAAACCATTTTTTCTTTGGACATGTAGCACCCAAGTAGTCAGACCTCTAGGGTGGGCTACCGAACTCCACACAAGGGAAGCATTCAGCCGGATCTTGGGAGAGGGCAGATTAGAGCACTATGGAATTGCTAGAGGCCACACTTAACAGGACGTTATCATCAGGGGGAAGGGAACTAAGGAGGTCATTGGTTAGCGACTGAGACCTCACCCTAGGGCACGTTCTGGGCATAAATGGGGTACCTCTGGCCCCAGAACTCAGATCTCTCATGTCCTGAAGAAGAGGACTGAAGAAAGACTGCCCTGCTGACCTTGGACCTTGCAAAGAGAGGCTGCACCAAAGTTGGAAGGCATCTGCTGCTCCTTGGGCTAGCGAATTTAGGACTGTGTCTGTGGTGTCCTGCTCACGTTGAAATCAGCTCTGAGCCCAACCAGAAGCATAGACTCCAAGAGTGAGTTAGCTGACTTCCTGTTCGCTGTACAGGGCCACAAAAGCGGAGGAAGCCTGCCTGGACAAGTTGGTAGCCCAGATCACTGGATTGTCCCTGCTCATCGCACACAGCCTGGAAGAATGAGACCCGATGCTCAAAAGTTGCACTTGAGTCTGCTGGACCTGAGAGAGTCATTGGAGAGCAGTTTGGTTGTCCAGAAGGAGAGTTATTACAAAAAGAAGGAAACACTGGTCTTGTGGTGCCTGGTGACCAGTAGTCCAGTGGCAACTGGACTTTTGCTGGGCCAAAGAGGACTTTGAGGGACGTCGACCGCTACGGCCAAAGTCGCCCCACCTGAACCAAGAAGTAGCCCCAGGAAGATCCCTGTCGAACTCACAGTATCTTCAGCATCCTTGAGCATTTTCACATCCCGTACCCCTTGCATCAGAACCACTCAATAGAAGTCAATGGCAAGTGGCCGTTAATACTGGAACTGGACGGAGATTGCTTTTCTTGCAAAGGTAACTGTGCCTTAAGATCTTGTTGGCCCCTCTGACTGGCTCCCTGCCGTAATTGTTCACCCAAAGTAATCCAAAGTGACTACATTTAACCTTGATGTAACTTTTTTCTGAAAACGTTTCTAAGTGTCAAATTCTTCAAATTTGCCAATGCTTGTTTGAAGTTGAGTGAAAAATCATGATTTATTGTTTCTTTAAAAATCTACATATCCGGAACCCTCCGGAGGATCTTTTTCGTTTTGGTGTTGTAGGAAGCTGGCTCTCTATATAGTGCACTAAAGAGAAGGACACTGTGCAGGGAGTCCAGTGGATCCCCAATTGGTTTACAGAGGCTAAAGTAGATAGCACTAATGTTCTCTTTTGTGGTAGTGTGGGCGAGCAGATAGGCTTATCAGAAGTTAGTGCTAAGCATTTGTTGTACCCACAGAGGCAATAAATGAGACACACACTTGAAGAATAAATATGAGACCAAATTCGAAAAATAACACTTCTTTTTATATATTTTGTTAAACCAAGAACTTTGTTCAAAAGTAAGTAATATTTTTGTTTGCAATTTTTACAGGCAAGTAAAGCTCATGTTGAAATCACTCCATTTGAGCACAATTCAATCCTATGGTCAGAAAAGACATATATGCATAACGGTAAGTACAGTGGGTTTTAGGCGTTCACCTTCTGGGTTTCAGATTATAGTGGGCCCAGGTCCAAATTACTATCAGCAGGTCTTTGGGAACTGCCCGGATTTAGGCGGGGGCAGGGTGCTGGTGAAGTTGATAGCTGTGATCGCTATGGAGAAGGGGACCACCTGGAAACAGGCTGCAAAGAAGGACTTGGGGACAAGTCCAAGAGCTTGGAGCAAGGGAGCACAGCCCCTCGCTTATACCTACATTGGATGACATAAAACACCTCACGCTCCTCTCCTGTGGGCGAGTTGTTGCCCACACTGGGTACCTTGTGGTCCCAGTGTGCAAGAGGGAACCCAATGATGAAGCATGTCACCTTTTGGTGAGTGAGGGTTCTTGTCTTAACACATGTGTGCGTCTGTCCCTCTACCCTCACAGGATAGATCTGGTGAGTAGTGTAGATACACCATCCGGTTACCTCTTTGTCAGTTCTGAATATAGAACTGTGCCTGTGGTGTTCTGCTCATGTTGAAATCACCCCCGAGCACAACCAGAAGCACAGACTCCAAGAGACAGTTGGCTGACTTCCTGTTGGCTGCACAGGGCCACAAAAGCTGAAGAAGCCTGCCTGGACAAGTTGGTAGCCCAGATCACCGGATTGTCCTTCCTCATCGCACGCAATCTGGGAGAATGAGACCCGATGCTCAAAAGTTGCATGCAGTCTGCTGGACCCGGGTGAGTCATTGGAGAGCAGTTTGGTTGTCCAGAAGGAGAGTTATTGCAAAAAGAAGGAAAACGCTGGTTTTGTTGGGCCTGGTGACTAGTAGTCCAGTGGCAACTGGACTTGTGCTGGACCAAATAGGACTTCGTGGGACATCGAGCCACATGGCCATAGTCGCCCCACCTGAACCGAGGACCAAGGAGTAGTCTCAGGAAGACCCCTCTTGAACTCACAGCATCTTCAGCATCCTTGAGCATCTTCACAGCCTTTGCATCAGGACCACTCCATAGAAGTCAATGGCGAGTGGCCGTTAATGCTGGAACTGGACGGAGACTGCTTTTCTTGCAAAAGTAACTGTTCCTTAAGATCTTGTTGGTCCCTCTGACTGGCTCCCTGCCAGAATTGGACACCCAAAATAATCCAAAGTGACTACACTTTACCTTGATGTAACTTGAATCTAATTCTTCAAATTTGCCAATGCTTGTTCGCGGTTCAGTGGAAAGTCATGATTTATTGTTACTTTGAAAATCTAAATATGTGCACCCCCCCTTAGGACTGTGAGGACTGCTGCAGAGGTAACTTACCTATACCACATGCAGTGTTTTGTAGCCATAGTACGCAGGGTTGTGTGCCATGCCGATTTTTCACTTTTCTCTGCACCAAGACACACAGGCTGTAATGGCAGTGTGCATGAGCTTGGTGAAGGGTTCCTTAGGGTGGCAAAATTCATGCTGCAGCCTTTAGGAACAATCTTTAGTCCCAATGTCGCAGGTACCAGGTTTACCATTTCTTAGGGGCTTACATGGAGCCTAAAGTAGTGCCAATTGGAGAATAACAGTACAGTTTAGGGAAACAAAACACTGGTACTAAGGGCCTGGTTAGCAGGCATCCACTACACTTTCAGTCAACGTTCGTTGTATCAGATACCAGGCAAAAAGTCAGGGGGGGGTGTAACCATGTCAAATAGGGCACTTATCTACAGGTGTCCATAAATTCATAACATTATCATCTATTTTTATAAATTGGTGTTGTGAATTCTTGAGAGTTGTGTTCTTTCTTCTTCAGTTGTTTGGTGCTGTTTCAAGTGCTTTACACTTGTTCTTTTGTTGAAGCATGTGAGCTCGAAGCCACAGCTACCCAGGGCTGAGCTAAGGTTTGACCAATTAAGCCTAACTGGTCCTAAGAAGGATTGGAAGTGTATTACAAGGTGAGGTCTCAAAACCACATAATATAATAAACCCCATTTCCTCACATGATTGTACTGGCATTTTCTGCAGGTTCTCCCTAGAAAAGAGCCATGTGCCAACAGTTCTTAGTGTGTGACTCTCAGTCTACCTGTGCATGCTTCTAGGCTTGTGTATACTTTATGCCTTTGTGTTCACTCTTTCTTCTAGCAAGTGTGTCCTAATTGTGTCTTTCCAAATACTTTTTATGGTTTTCATTGTGAAAGGGACTACGCACATGGAATTCTTAAAGAATGCAACCTCTGGTTTCATGGGTGTGAGATCCATCACAACTCTGCTGTCCCGTTTGGGAGCACCGGATGGCATGTATCATGCATCTGCTCTGTGCCTAAGGAGAAGGTGCTGCTTTTGGGGGTTGCATGTACCACTGTGGATAGCTTGGTGGACACTACTTTCACATCTGTTCTTGGAAGAGATAGTGGATTGTGTGCATCTATACACAATGGGGCCAATTCACAAACTGCATTGTGTAGTACGTACAGTAGTACTACAATAGTATTACTAAAGTACTTCAAAATGCTTTTCACAGTGTAAACCTCCACCTCTCCTATCTTTTCTATGGGGAGATTCTCACACATCTAAGTTCACTACTTAGTAGTAAATGTGGGAGGGACCGGGGGAATGGCGGGGAAAAAGGGCATACTTACTTCTAAATCGGATGGGTTTAGGAAGGATTAAGGAGGGGTATAGCGAGGGCTAGGGAGGTGTATGAGGAAGGACATGCAACCACCCACAAAATAGCAACCCCTTGTTTCTATTCACAAACTGCACTTCTAAATTTACTATAGCCAAAAAGGGACCAAAAATAGTAGTTAATTACTCCAGCATGTGCTGAGATCCGAAGCCAGACCCGTTCATCAATCTCCTCTCCTACATCATGTACACTTTTCTCAGACACCTGCTCATTTTTAGGTCTTGCTACAGGTTGTTTCTAATATTTTAACAAATACAGTCAGCTTTGGGTCAACCCCTTCCTCATACCTGGATGGCTTTGTTAGCCATTCAGGTCCCTGCTGGCGATTTGATGGCTTTCCTCTCTATTCTTGTGCTTGTCTCTGCCAGAAGCGTTTCAGTCTCACAGTGTTTTGATTGGATAAGTTGTATCCTTCCACTGCAAAAGCACCTTTTACAATAGAACACCAAGAAAGACTTTTTCTTGTATATGCAGAGAGTTGATAATTTCAACTTGCAAGTGACCGGTATTAGATAAGAATGTTAGGGTGATGTCTTCAAGAACATATAGGAATGCATTTAGTGACATGAGAATGACTAATGTCATCACAGTCCAGCACTAGCATATTTGTTTAGAACATAGAAAACAAGCTAAAATCAAGATTTGTGAAAGTGTATATGTACATTTATATAGAAGCCGTAACATCTGTGTGATCTGGTCTGCCAGAAACAAAAGCAAAGTCAACTTTTTGGCATCCCATCTTTGCAACAAGATGTTCAATTACCTCTACTCTTCATCTTTCTCTAGTATCCTGGGTTTTAATGGGCAGGATTAGACATTTGGTGGGATTACAAATAATTACTTAAGGTATTGCAGCCTGATTACGGGAAGGCTATTCATCTAACTCCGGGGACCATTAGTAACAACCTATAGTACTGCCCCCTTTTTCTGAAAAGGATATGTGTCTTACTCCAGGGATCTCTAGTAACAACGTAAGGCACTGCATCCTGCGTCAGAAAGAATTTGTGTCTGACTTCTGAGAGCCTGCTTCAGAAAATAATTGTTTCTGACTCCAGAGATTATAACAAAGACATATGTCTGACACCAGAGACCTCCAGTAATAACATAAGGTACTGCACCTTGCAGCAAAGAAGATTTGTGTCTAACTTCATGGATCTCTCGCAACCAGTGGAGGCTGCCACCAAGTATCACGGGTGAGGCAGGGGTGAGTGCGGGGTGGGGGGGGATAGGAAAATAAATGTAAAAAATGACTTACCTTGCTCCCGGACTGCTGCCTCATCTCGCGTCGTCCTCTTCGGTTCCTGCTTGAATTAGGAAGCACAAACAGGCTCCCCCAGCCAAGCACAATGCTGCTTCGGTGCTCAGACAGGCAGTGGGAGCCTGTGCATGTTCTTCACCAGGCTGTGCATTACAGCCTGGTGGGGAACTTGCAAAGTGAGCATGACTGTTTGGCCGGGCCAAGACAGCCGGCCAAGCAGTCATGCCCACTAAAGTGCCCACCACTCCTCCCCCTGCTGGCTGTGACACAGCTAAGCCCCGCCCCTTAAACCGGAAAAAAAAAAAAATAACCTAGTGTTATTATCATTTTATTTTTATTTTATCAGCTGCTCGAAATGCAGTGGGGCGAAGCCGCTACTAGCAACACCCTATGGTACTGCAGCTAGCTACAGAAATGATTTGCTTCCGACTCCGGGGACCTCATAACAGCAATGACCTAAAGTACTGCAGCCTGCTGCGGAAAAGGATTGGTGTCTGCCTTCTGGGACCTCCAGTAGCGGGAGGCACTGCAGTCCATATAGAAAATTATTTGTGGCTGAGCTATGAGACCTCTACTAACAATGTTTAAACAGTGCTTAATTTGTAACAAAATAAGTGCCAGTGCCCTAGACTGGAGGCAACTGCATCTCGCTCCACCCATGGCCCCTGCTAGCGCTGCCAATGACAGTACCAACACAACTACTAACCATCACACTCCTACAAGTGTGACAGTCCGACTATTCCACGCCCCCACAGATATAAGAATGGCTTGGGTGGTAGGTATTCATTGTTTTTAATGTATACTGAATTCATAAATAAATTTTTGTGCTTATCTCTAAATTAGATACTGCCACCATGTGGCAGACTGTCATAAGTGCCCGTGTTGACAATTAAGTGCCAGTACCGAGCACCGGAAACTGCCAGCTCAAATTAAGCACTGCCTTTACAGCACTGCACCCTGATACAAAAATTATTTGTGTCTGATTCCAGGGACCTCTAGTAATGACCTAGGGTTCTGCAGCCTTTTTACAACAAAGAGCATATGTCTGACTTCAGGAACCTCCAATAACAACCTAAGGTACTAAATCTTGCTTCAGAAAAGATTTGTTTCTGACCTTGAGAATGACTATGGTACTATCAGTGCTTAATTTGTAAAATAAGTGCCGAAGCCCAAAGATTTTCTCAGATGCCCACATTGACAAATATCAGGATTATCGAATACCAAGGCTGTGCAGTCTTGATTCCACCAGATACCGCTTTCTTTCACCAACATATACTCACAACCTCTTTATTTCTCTCTTGCATGTTATTTTTTATTCCTGCTTTAGCCTTTTGTCACTACTTTCCCGTCTTTCTCTTCCTCCTCTGTTTGCGTTTTTCTCTTTCTTGCTCTGGGTCAAAGTCTGATGAGGAAAAATAAGTAGTGCTAGCCCCAAAAATGAATGCCGATGGACCCCACCTATGACCACCAACTCAAATTAAGCACCCAGCCTGGTACAGAAAATGATTTGTGTTTGATTCCAAGGAACCTACTATAGAAAGTATTTGTTTTTGACTTCATGGGCCTCTAGTAACTACCAGCAGCATTGGAGCCTGCTACAGTAAGGCCTTAGGTCTGACTCGAAGGATCTTTAGTAACAGGCGCTAGCAAAGCTGATCAATATTGCTTGTATTTTCAGTTACAATTGCAAGTGTCTGGAAGTGTCTTCTGCTTAATGCTGTGGAGCAAGTCCATAATGACAATGGATATTACACTTTCTTACTTCACATTGCTCCTGACCCACTTTTAGTAGCTGCTTTTAATGTGAGGTTTATAACCTACACTTCACATTTTGTCAGTGTAGCCTACTGTGTTTTCCCAACATCAGGCAATATACTGAGAACTGCCCAAACATCTCCTTTTTCTTTGCTAAATATCATACACTCACAATGGAATGAATACACTTATTGTGTATGATTTAATAACATCTTGTGAAGTGTTTCTGAAACATTTATGATGGGACATTTGCATTTTAAGTCAGTACTTCCCAGTTATACAAATTTCGGATTAATGTTATGAAGCCAATAAACATAATATGGTCTCTTTGTAATAAATAATGATAAGTGGATGAGACTAATTTAATATATCCTGTTCAGTGCAACTCTTCCACAATTTATGTACTCATAACTCAGTTTTCCTGTCCTTGGGATGAGTTTCTTTTAGATAGATTGCCCATAATAAATTATTTCCATTAAGTTTGTGGAAGCGTATATGCTGTGCTGGTTCAATGTTCTTCGTAGAAACTATAAATATTGAAAAATGAGTCGCGTAAATGGAACAGAGAACAAGTGATATAAACAATGTACCACTTAAGTATCGGAAGTTGGAAGATGAATGACCTTTACCGAACAAGAAAATAGAGGACTCAGAAATGAGTAATCGCTGTAATAATCTATCACTTTATGGCGTTCTCAAAGAAGTTGAGGGGAGATCAAATGTTATATATTTTTAAGAAGTTCCTGCCTAATTACTTCGGTTTGCCTAATTTAAATGAACTGAAATTGCAATGAACTCACTGTTTAGGCAAGAAAGGAAATCTCCATCTTTCAGTAGGGACCCTAAAGTCAGTTATAATTGGTAAATGTATTTTTGGAGAATAAAGAATTGATGTCAGTTGTCAATGCTGATGAGGAAAAGACACAATTAACTTAGTCTGGTCTTACGAGTTACATACCACAAAACCTCTCCGGGGCAACTCCAGAAAAGGACAAGCATTGGTAATGCATCGGTTTCCCCTATGTACTGAATAATAAGCTGTTTTTATCAATCACCATCCGGGACAAAGGAAAGAGGTCCCTTGTAAGTATCACAGAAGCGGAGTGGATGTGGCTCAGCGGCCAGAGATGTTAACTCGAGAGCTGGGAATCCAGGTTCTTGGCGGCGCAACATCCTGTGATTCCGGGCAAATTACTTAATCTCTCCGGGTGATAAAATTAGGCAATATAAATCTGCTAATTGAATTTAGAGTATCACACGAGCCAAAAAAGAGGCAAAACTTTATGGAAAAAGAGTTCCACCGAAGCGGATGTTAACAGTATTTCGGCTACGGGAAACTGATAATAGAAGCAGACGGTGAACAAGCATTGGTAAATACAGGAAAATATGCTACAAACAATAGAAATGGAGGAAAAGTAAGTGGCAAGCACAGGAACCAATGAAAAGCCATGAAAAAGAGGGGGCGGGATGTAAGCCTCTTTTGAGTTTATATTAAAAACAATAGATTTCACAAGCACAGTGCAAGCGCTGTGCAGGCGAAACCTAAAAAGGAATTTATGGCACTGAGATCTCCGCTTAAAGAACCTAATAACAGACATGGACTGGTGCATCAATGTTTTAAGGGGACTTACAATAGTCATACTTACTCATTTGATGATAATAGCAGGCCAAATTTGTTTATTTAAAGGTCTGATCATGTTTAGTTTTTAATATTGCTTTTGTGTGGTCTATTTGTCTTTGATCACTGAAGTTATTCTGTAGTAGTAGTAGTAAAAATACTTTATTGCATTAATCATTTGATTACAATAAATAGAAAATAAGCAGGCATAAAAATAGAATAAAACAATCACATATTTACCATGCGTAGTATCCTAAAAAGAAGATATACATAGGTCGTAATACCTGTCTTTGCATCTATATACAGAGCCGATAAAAATCATCTAGTCGAGTAATGTTTTATGAGCATGTTCTAAAAACTGTACCATCCTTCTAATTGCACTTTCCCCTGTGAGCCTAAAACAATAACGTATAGCCTCTGTAGTTGTTCTTATTTTGGCATTATTAAACATGGGGCGTAAATATAACCTCCGTGTGGGCAAAAGTCGCGGCCAGATGCATATTAAATGTTCAAGAGTTTCCTTGCCGGTTCCACAAAGCCGACATCCCTGAGTATCTTTAAGCGCCTTATTCCAAGTCCCTTCAAACTCCCCTATCGGAATATAGAGTTGTCTAAACCTTACGTATTTCCATTTAATGTAGCTGGTCACATTCCATCCCAAGTATTCCTGAGCCTGGAAGGTATATGTGTCAATTATTAAGTCTGTGTGTTTATATTTCCCGGCTTGTAGGCGATCTGAATTCCATTGTGTTAGCCTTAATGTTTTACCTATTAGTTTTTGCCGCACATCCCTGGTCATTCGTCCCATCTCCTGAATATCAGGCAGTTCATAAGAGTCTATTTCCATCATTATAACAGAAAGTTGCAGATCTCTTACTTTATTACTCCGGAGTTCCTCCATTATTGGATGTTTCAATGTACATGAATCGGCCTTAGCACAATCGATAATGTAGTTAACACAACTGATCTTATGCAGCATTTCCAGAGATTTTAGGCCAAATTCCAACCGTATCATACAATGTGGAGTAGCCTGTTGTAAATGGAGTATGGTACGTACGCTCTTCATGAAACATTTTTCAAGATCACAAATGACTTTCTTGTTCATGGAAGGAGATACATACAATAGAAACTGAATCATTTTCATCTGTAAAGCTTTTAGAGATGGGATAATGGCATTCCCTCCGCACAGTTTCATAAATCTCGCAATTGATTTTGTAATAGTTATAGATTTTACACGTTTGCAGACCGTATGGTTTAACCATGATAACTTTTTGTCGAATGTTACGCCGAGGTAGTTATATTGGTCCACTACCTCGATTGTATTGTCTCCTAAAGTCCACGTTTTTGATTGTGTAGACCGTCCAAACGTAACAATTTTTGTTTTAGATAAGTTAGCTATCAAACCATTCATTTTGTTGTATATGTCTAGTTGGTTCAGTTGATGCTGTAATCCATTAGGAGTTAAGGATAAAATTACTAAATCGTCGGCATATGCTAGGTATGGTATTTTTTTGTCCGCTAATTTAGGTGCCACACCCATATCTGAATTTAACATCGAGTCGATATCTGCAATGTACAAGGAGAATAATAAAGGCGCAAGGACACAGCCTTGTTTAAGACCGTTAGTGGTATCCATTTTTGGAGATAGTGTATTATCATGAGCCAGCTTCACACTGACCCATGTATCCGAGTGCAGGGCAATAATAAAATTTAAAAGGTTTAAATCAACCTCCCATGCTATTAATTTGTTCCACAACTTATGCCTGTTGACCTTGTCGAATGCTGTGGAATAGTTCACAAAGCAGGCGTATAATATTATTTTCCGCAAGCTTGCCTTTTTTCCCCATCATGGCCAGTGAAACAATGTTATCCAGGGTCGAACACCCTAAGCGACATCCAGTTTGCGTTATTGGGATTAATGATTTTTCCTCTGCCCATGCCCTCAATTTATTCTGGAGGTGCTTCGCAAACAGTTTCCCTTCAAAATCCAGCAACGCTATTAATCTATAGCTGGACGGATCCTCTTTTGGGCCTCGCTTGTAAATCGGATGAATGATCGCTCCTTTCCAGGAAGATGGTATCATTCCGCAATTAATTACCTGTAGGAACAACTGTTTTAACAACGCACTCCAAAACGTTATGTTAAATTTTATCAAGCCAATAGGGATACCATTGGGTCCTGCTGCCTTGGATGAGCGAGGACTCTTTATTAATTTGACAATTTCATCTTCAGTTATTTCTGCAAATGAACCATCCGCGTTAGTTGTCATATATTTGCTTATAACAGATGATTTGTATAAAGATTTGATATGATTTTCCCACTTATGACTTGAGACAAAAAAATCATCTGGCTGTTTATGCGAATTTGTGCCATGTCCCACCAGGGACCAAAAAGCTCGCTCATTCCTGGACGAAATAGCATGATATAATTTAGCATAAGCGGTATCCACACTATCCCGCTTTATCTGTAAGTTCCTATTCTTAAATACTTTATTTATGTCTTGTATTTTCATATTCCTCTTGTTCGATATTGGAAGTTTTAAGATATAACGCATCTCCTTATGATAGATTCTCTTTGATTCCTTTAATTTTGCACTCTTTGTTACGTTGACATTTATTCTGTAACAGTATCTCTGATATATGTATTTCAATGTTATTTTGTTATCTCTTATATAATCTTTTAATGACTGGTCTACTTCTTTATTTCTCTTTGTTGCATTATTTGGAATATATTTTATTCTGGTTTGTCTGTGTCGGTTGCATGTCTCGTTGATCTTTGTGCTCTGCTAGCTATTTTCATTGCAAGTTTTTCACATCAGCTCTATTCCATAGTTGAGCTGCTCATGTCCTCTATATTATAATTATATTATTAAATTATACTATATTTAGCGTCTTTTTCATTCTTTCTTCTTTTGTGTTTTTTCAACCTTTTTTCGTTTGTAGCTTCTTTTTTCAATCTACCATTTCTCTATAAATTCTTATATTATTGTCAAAGTTTAATTAATTTTAAAGATTTCACAATTTTTGATGCTCTTTTACTTGATTTCATTTTTAGTTATGTTTTTATAATTCTAAATGTTTAATATTGTTATGGAATATTAGAGGGTTGGGTGGCTGAATTAAAAGACAAAAGGTTTCAACACATTTAAAGAGGCTGAATACATCTATTGACATGCATCAGGATATTCATTGTTCTGATACTGAATCTTTGAATTATAAAAGCCACTGGGTCAGGAACATTTTCTTCTTTCCTACTATAAGACATAAGTTTGGTGTAGCAATTTTAACCCATTTGTTCCTTAAAATTGATTGAAGTCATAGGAGTGCGATGAGGAGGACACTTGTGTGCTTATTAACATATTGGCTATGAAAATATTGGGTGTTGGGAGGAAAGGTGGGCGATTCTGTAATGTTTACTTGGGGATTGTAGTATAGTTCCTACCAATCCGTAGGACCTGCGCATTGTTCAGACAACATTACCTAAGGGCTTGGTGTCAAGACTGATTCCAGAGACCCCCGCAGGACACGTTGGCCTATAGACCAGCTAGCTCAGAGTGCCACTGTAAGCCCCCTAACCTACCAGGGAGCAAATGGTTTCTGGCAACCACTGAGCATGACAACCCTGATTCCTCAGGAATCATGGAAACAGTACAGAACCTTTCGCTCAGTCACTCACGCTCCTTTATTCTCAGAGAAATAAACAGAGAATACACAGTGGGACTTTTTTTTTTTTTAAACACATTTTATTATGTCAAAAGTCGTATACAGCACAGTGCTCCTTAAACCAGGAAGCGTCTGCCATATCCAGCATTACAAGTCATTGCCTTTGACCGTTACTTTACAAAATGTTGTCAACAGTATCAAAGATACAACATAACATGAACATCGAACCCCCCCCTCACCCCCCTTCCCGAATTGCACCAGCACACAGCCACACTACGGTCATTGCCATAAATCCCAACATTCAGCAACATCGCCCCTCCATTACAATTCCAGTACTCAACTCTAGTGACTATGAATCAAAACAGATATAGGTGAATCAATCGGGGGTATTGGGTCTAGTTCCAGGCCCCTATAGTCAGCTCATCGCTTCCAAATTTTAGGGTGTTTTTGCGGGCAACCCCTGGCCTTAAAGATCGGGATCTCCAACCCCATGCTAAAATCCAACCCGTTTTTCCATGCAGAAAGCGAAGGTGGGGTCGTTGCCTTCCGTAGCCATGCTGTATCTCTTTTGGCCAAGGTCAAGTCCAGTAACAATAAGTGCCTCTTGTATATGTTGCCCCCAATGTCCTCCATGATGTGTAGAATCGTCAGTTTCGGTCAGGAAGGGAGCTCCCACCCCAGTACCTCCGCCAAGCATGCCAGCACCCCTCTCCAAAATGTTGTAAGTGCTGTACAATGCCAGATGGTATGAATAAGGGATCCCTCTTCCTGACCACATCTCAGGCACAGCGGAGAAGCTACCAGACCAGCCCTCCACAGCCTGAGCCTCGTGTAATAGGCCCGGTGAAGGTATTTGAATTGAATGAGATGTAGCCTTATCGATATCGCCGCTCCTCTAGGGGAGGCCAGCGTGTCCGTCCAGTCGCCCCCATCTAATTGGCCTACGTCCCCTTCCCAGGCCTCTCTGAGTTTATCGAGCGTAGTGGAACTGTGTGTCACTAGGGATTGATAAATCTTTGAAATCTTCTGATCCTGTAGATCCACCATAAAAACGTTGGCCTCTATCGGACTGAATTCAGGAAGCGCCTCTAGCCCTGCAATACTCAGGGAGATAGCATGCCGAAACTGGAGGTATTTATAGAACTGGGTTTTTGGCATGTGATACTCGCATTGAAGCTCTTGGAAAGACTGGAGGACAGCGCCACCCATTACATCTCCTAATGTGGATATACCAATGTTGTCCCATCCTTTGAATCCAGTTAGTGCCGCTAGTTGTGGTAGCTGACCATTATGCCATAGTGGGGTTTCCCTAGTCAATTTATTCCACCAGCCCATTCTACGAAGAGATTGTTTCCACACTTGAAATACCACCCGGGTGGCCGCTGGTAAAGAACTGCGCATCGATGCAGAGTATAGAATGGTATGCACCATGGACTCGCCCATAAGCCTCCGTTCCACCGCATAGGCGGGGTCTTCTCGATTACCATACCACCATTCATTCAGTACCAGTAGCTGTGAAGCCATATAGTACGACTGAATGTCAGAAGTGGCCAGCCCCCCACAGTACGTGGACCAAAATCAGGTCCGCAGCGCCACTCTGGACACCCCCCCTAACCACAGAAACTGCCCCAGTGCCGTGTTTACTTGACGAAACCACGAGGGGGGCACCGGGTACGGATGGTTCTGCAATTGATATAGCAGGCGAGGCAAGGACACCATTTTAAAAATTGCCAATCTGCCATATATGGAGAGGGGCATGTGCGACCAAGTTTTCATCTCCTCCCTCGTTCGTGCCCAAATTGGAACTATATTCCTGTCCCACACAACTCTCGGCGAGTCAGATAGAAAGACTCCCAGGTATTTCAAGCCTTCTGACGGCACTCGCACCGCCGCGGCCCAGAACCCCAATTCTATCGCCTCCCCCAACACCCATAGCGTAGATTGGCTCGGGTTCATATAGAGTCCCGATGATTCTCCGAAAATTCGCATAATATGTGAGGAGCCCCGACCCCGTCTTGTTGACATCCATTAGAAAATGGAGGACATCGTCCGCGTATAGCGCAATGCGGTCAGAGAGCCCATGGTCCCACTCAAACCCGGCCACCTGTGCATCTAGTCGCACCCACGCCGCCAGCGGCTCCATCGCCAGCGCAAAAAGATACGGTGACAGAGGACACCCCTGACGAGTGCCCCTGCCAACCGAAAATGTAGAGGATATGGAACCCGCCACCCGCACTGACGCCGTGAGGTCTGTATAGAGTAGTTTGAGGTATGCCAAGAATTGCGGACCCATGTTAAGACGGTCCAGAAGCGCAAATAAATATACCCAACTAAGGGAGTCGAATGCCCTATCCATGTCCGCCAGTAGCAGGGCCGCTGGGACCCCTCTCCCCTGGATGGCAGCTATTGCATTATGCGCCCGCTGGATATTGTGTCGCGTAGCCCGCTGGGGACTTTTTCAATAATATTTATTGAACCGTTATTCTTGTTTTAAATACGTGGGCTGCAATGATTAGTAGACAGAAGCAGATAAACGCGATTACAAGCACCAACAGCGTTAAATAGTAGATATAGTTCTACCATGGTGCTAAACAATTGTATGTATGCAGGCATATAAACAGTGTGGCAATCTAGCGTACTCCTACTATGCAAACCGTCCTCTAAGTGTACCTACAGTGGGTGTAGGTGTAGAGCCAAGAATCCCCTCAAGGGACGATTCAACCCCATTACCTGATGGGATAGGACACCCCTCACGGGATGTCAGGTTGCTGCGTGGTGATTTCTCAGCATGCAAGGACCGTCTGTGTCAGCGGAAGTACCTCCTCTACTAATCTATCGGGATGCTCATCTTTTATAATAGAAATCAGCCTTGCATGTACTCATAGATTAGTGATGTTGTGGATGTGTAGATAGCCCTGTCGCCCCGTGGATGAAAATAGGGATGACATTTGTACGTAGTAAGGAACGAGACCTTGTACATGTTCAGGGTGTTGTGATAATGTTGTGCAAAGCTGGATGTAAAACAAGTTTAGTTTCAGAGAAACTAATCCAACATTGTCGTGCGTGCAAATGTATGCAAAATGTCACAGCTTGGAAATGTTATTTGTGAGGACAATGTAAGAAATAAGTTGCTTCGCTACATGGACCTAACCCGGAAATATAACAGGGTGTATACGTTTTTAATGCCTAACTTCTATTTTGAGAAAGTAAAGATCACTATGGTCATTGCGTCATAACACGTAATGTAGTTTCACACTATGCTCAACTAGGCCCATGAAATATACATGCATCCTTTGTGCACTATGAATGATCTGTTTAATCATTTTAAGCAAACTACTTTTGCAAGTAAGGACAATCAACAGATAACGTACCTATTCTGTTTTTAATCTTTTTACAATATAAAATGTAGTGATTATTCAGATTTACAAAGCTAATTGGCCTGTTTAACAATGAAAGAGGTCAAAGGGTATTTTGCTTTTAATGTAATCTCACTGCTTTCTTTGTCTAGGGCACGTTGCATCACTACAAATGGCAGAAGCCGATTTCAAAAGGCTGGCCAAGTACAAAGTAACTATTGGAATTGTTGCTCACAACTTGTGTATAGAACCAGCTGTGATAGCTGCACTTATTTCCCGCGAGTCTCATGTGGGCGCCATCTTGAGAAATGGAATGGATGCTGGGGGGAAATATTTTGGCTTAATGCAGGTGAGAACCGAGATCAGTGCAACGCGGTTGTGATTTCAATCTTCAATGAACCTCCTTTTGTTTCGCTGAAAATAATACGAACTATATGGCCTTGTGTTTTAGCTCAGCAAAGAATGGCACACGATTAAAGGGGAATGGGACAGTGCAGAGCACATTACTCAGGCGACAGAGGTTCTAATCCAGATGATGAAGGCAATCCAGATAAAGTTTCCAACGTGGACAACAAATCAGCAGTTGAAAGGTGAGTGTCACGCTCCCAAAGCATCCGATTGCAGAGGATCACTGACGTTACTCTGGAGCAGAGTTTCAGTATCTTTTCATTGACATGACCCCATTTGTAATTTAGATTCACGGCTTTTGTGTACCTGCGACCGCAATTTTTTTTTTTTAATTATTTTATTTAGTCATTTTTACAATAATACACAACTGCATATATTATTGGCAAAAAGAACAAGAGCAGTACAGTTACAACATGCAGGTATTATCATGATCAGAGGAATGACGCATTCTGGACATAATCTGGAGCACCTCATCTAAGCTGACATCAGCGTCAACTACATACATCCGACCCAACCTCTATTTCTCAAACAACAATGAACTAATCATCACATGGCTAAAAATAAAGCAGACTTGCACATTAGCATTGCCTTCTGGTTCATCCGTTTCCTTACCAATCAGGTATTGTTGATACAGACCCCAAAAACTTTTAGGACGACTCTGTGGGGGAAAGAGTTCATTATACATTTCCGACTGCGTGTTACAATACAACATGTCTCTGTACCAATCTGCCATTTTCGGGACTGGGCCTCTAGACCAGCACATTGCAATTCGGCATTTATCGAGCAATAAGCCCATTGCTATCAGGTGTCTGACACCTTTCTTCAAATTTTTAGTATAATCCAACAGCATCAGTAAACTGGTCGATCATCGTAGGGTGACCAACTGGCATGATTGTAAATTCAGGACGGTGAGTGTAAAAATTCAGGACAAAGGGTCAAAATTCAGGACAAAAATTCAGGACGGAAGGTCAAAATTCAGGACAAAAATTCGGGACAAAGGGTACGTTTTACAGACACTACGAAGGAGGTCGCGCAATGGTATATTACAGGCAGGGCACCTAAGGGCATGAATCCCAACCACACAGCCCTGAAGTGTCTCGTTTGTGCAAGCTCAAAAGACTCTCCATTCTTAAGAACTGTTGTCTGGCTCTACTGTACTCTGGTCCCCACATCTCTGCACATGATGAGATCAGATAGTGGAGAACGGAGAATAAGTATTAATCAGAAGTTCTGTGGGACTGTCATTTTTCTGTGGGTAGCCACCCCCAAGAGAGTTCTGACTGTCTTTGCCCACAGTTCTCAACTAGAAACACAACCTTATTTGACTTGCAGCCGGCCTAAATTATAAAACTGTGATGCTGTTGAAGGAAATATAAACCAACAAAAATCCTTGGGTCTGAGTTATCTGTACTAGAGGACAGAAACAAAAAAAGGCACAAAGTGTATCTCAGCGGTACTTGCTGGGGAAGAAATCCCTTTAGGACGAATTCCCTCACCCACCTATGGTGGCATGCTTCATCATTTGGGATTCTCCTCCTAGAGGAAAGACCTAGTTCCTCTGAGGGCTACAACCCCCTCGCTGAGAGGGAGGTGCGCAGGGACGTTTTTACATTTGCTCTAACTGGATTTACTAAATCCACCAAATGGTATCTGTGGTATGGGTGAGGGCGCAAAGAAAGAAAAAACGTGGGTGGAGTGACGATAAAACTAACTAGAGAGAACTGAGTTGTTGCTTTATTTGCAAGTTCTCGCTATCAGGATTAAAAAACAGTGCACCAGCGGTATGGATTTAAACCGCATGTGTGGAGTGAAATAATGTGGTTAACATGTTTCAGCCGTCATGCCCCTATCTCGGGCAAGGCTTTCTTCAGGACCTCAAAGATGCTGCTGCTAAGTGAATTTGTGTAACAAAAGATACAAGAAAACAGGGAACCAGAAATACTTGCGGTTCCTGATCTGCAAGAGGTAACAGTTCCTAGTGAGGGGTAATAAACAAAAGGTATAGTCAAAGGCCTTTAAACCAACAAACACAAAACAACAGATAACCAAGCAGGCAGGATCAAAAATTGCCCCAACCTACATGATGCACCACTCGTATGTCTATGTCAGAATAGTGTCAAGAAACATGCTTACCCGTAACGACTGGGTCTGCTGCTAGCCTCACCTGGCGACAGCTCAGGGGAGGGGCACCGCTCTATGAAAAGAATATAGAGTGTGCTTCTGTCAGATTATGATCAAGTGTATACAAACTCTAAACACCACATGCTAATTGTCATAGCAGACAAAAAATTGCAACGAAAAGAAAAAGAAATCTACTCGAAAATCATATTTACTAGTGGAAACAGAAAATACCCTCTAAATCGATGTGTCAGGGTGTCTTACTAAACCTCAGTAGTCTACGGTATTAGAGACAACCTGGAGGAGCAATCCAAATGGGCTGAACTGCCACTTTGGTGTAAATATATATACAAATGGTTGAAAACTGAGATAAAGGGACCGGTTTGGAAATCCCAACGGAAGGCTCTCGCTGTCGGTGCACATAACATAACCCAGCCCTTCCGATAATCAAGGGGCTGCGCGTTAGCGTGTACAAACTATCAGGAGACAAACTCAGGCTACAGTCTAATAGTCTCAATGAAAGGCTCTCCCCAGCGGTGCACACAATAAAATACTGCCCTATGTAAGGCGAGGGACTGTGCACTAGCGTGTGTGCTCTGTCATGCGGCAGAATCAGGCTCCAGACTAATGGCGAGGCTCAGATCTCTATAGGGGCAGGCACAACAGCCAACACCACGCCAAAAGTCGGGGTAGAGAGATGTTACCAATGTTCAGTATCTCCCAATTGGAAAGAATGCTCTTTTTGATCTTATTTGAAAAACTACAGAAAGTATTGACACATATGAGACTCGGGTTATCTACTTTTGGGCCACTTTGTTCAATGAGTGCTTCCATGTTGTTGTTGGCTGCACGTTTCATTGATCTCTTAATCAATTTCTTCGGGTAGTTCCTTACATCAAGCTGGCGGGCCAGAACCTGGGCATGTTCCTGATATTTGGAAGATGAGGAACAGTTTCTTTTAATCCGAAGGAATTGCCCAAAAGGCAAATTGTCACGTAGGGCTTTGGGATGATAGCTCTTGTATGATAGAAGCGAGTTCCTGGACATGGGCTTCCTATATAATTCAGTGCCCAGACCACCCTCAGTCGGGGAAATGCGGATGTCCAATAAGGGTAGGCTGCTGTTGCTGTATTCACAGGTGAATCTCAAAAAATCATTCCGGGTATTGAGCCACCCTTTGAACTCTACGATGGTAAGTGGAGGACCCCTCCAGGCAGACGAAAACGTCGTCAATATACCGTTTCCATAACAGTATATGATCTTTGTATGGATTGTCTTCACCAAAGACATGGACCTGTTCAAACAGGTGCATATACAGGTTAGCCAGGCTCGGAGCAAAAACGCTGCCCATTGAAGTCCCTGATACTTGTAGAAACAGCTGGTCTTCAAATTGAAAGAAGTTTTCTTTCATGGCCAGACGGGCACAGTTCATGATGAATTGAACCGGAAGGAAATAGCCATGAGATCAACACTCCCACCCACAGTACTTGGAAACCTGGAGCGCAAATCACTTGACATAGAATTTCCAGCAGAAGTGTTCTTGAACTTTCAAGATTTTGTCATGGACATCATTTATGGGTGCAACGGTGACCCCCTGGTCTCAGCGGAGTAAAGGTGGTGTCAGAAACAGGAGTGATACAATGCTCTAATGAGCCTTGTTTACTTTCTGTACCTCTCACCTACATCATTTGAAAGTAAAGTCATGAAAGTTCTAACCAGTAGCCGGTTGTAAGCTAAGCTACACACTTGCAAAACAATTATTTATTTCTGAAAGTAGAACCAACCCTATTAAAAGGTAGTCTGTCACTCCTCCACCCCCTGAGCGCGTGAAGGGAGCAAGAAATAAGAAGTAAAGCAGAGGGGAGAAATGGGTAAAAGAGAAAAACTATGAGGGGAAAAATACGGAAGGAAGAGCATGAAGAGGACACTAAAGAGAGACAGGTGAGAGACTGAAAGATAGGGGTGTGATAGAGGGATTAAATACATAAGAGAAGGGCGATAGGTGTAAGTGAAATATAGACATGTGAAAAAGAATGAGGCAGGTGACAGCGATAGGTGATATGCACATAGACAGGTGAAAAAGAGCCAGTCAAGAATCAGAGAGAGAGAGGAAAAGTGGCGATATGGGATGACAGTATGAGAGTTGTGATCTACATAGAGGCAGATGCCGAAGAGAGACAGGAAGAGAGGGGAGACAGATGTGAGAGAGGTGCGATAAAGAGAGGTTATAAAGACTGCTGAAAGGGTGGGGTGGTAGACAGGTGAGAAAGTACAGATGAAAGAAGGGAGACAATTGAGAGTGTGGTGATAAAGTGACAGACCCGTTATCTCGTTTATAGTGAGGGAGAAAGAAAGAGAGAAACTGGGGATAAGAAGACAGACACAGGTTAGAAAAACCAGCTGGGGGAGAACCAGGAAGGAGGAAAAGGTGAGAGGTATGGACCTGATATAAGACTGGTGGGAAAGAGACAGACAAGGGGTTATAAGATGTGGAAGACAGGTGAAATAGGTGAAAAAGTGATAGAACAGGTAAGAAAGTCAGTTGAGACTCCTTCAGTTACAGATCTGCAAAACGGCATCAAATATTTTCGCCCAACCACACCCAAGTGGCAGGGAATTCTACTAGAGCCGAGTGGTGTTTTCAAATATTGTTTTTAAATCCAGACAAATTATCATCCGCTCAATAGCTGATAAAGGACAAACCGAGGCTGAACATCTTCACCTTTAGAGACGAAAAAACATTGATGAGGTTTCTTGAATCATAAACATGTACTGAATAACACGCTGTGATCTTGATATGTTATTTTGCTCCTGCTCTCAGGAAGACTAAGGGGCCCATTTCATGTTAGATGGGCTATTGTTCTCCAGATTCCAGCTTTACTGGGTGCAGAAATGCAAATGGTTAAAACAAATGTCTTTCTGTTGAATGTGCACGCACAAGGCCTCGAATCGGGACACACATGTAAAATTGAACTTGGTAATTCCATATCAAGCATAATTTCCCCGATTTTGGACCCAATAACTTGTGACTCCTTGTAATTGGGGAAGACAGTGACTTAAGTCATTAACTTCGGCCCAGTATCCCCTCACCTCGTTAACGAGCATTCCTCTTATCTAAAGAGTGAGGCGTAGTTTGAAGGGAAAAAGGGCGAGAGAAAGCTGGAGAGAGCCTAGGAACGAGTACACTAGGGGAAACGGTGAAAACAGCAGACAAACTTCAATGAACTGAAAATAAACGCGCGCACATGTAAAAGAACGGTAAAAAGCACATTTATTAAATTTACCGACCGTTTGATAAGTTCTTTGCAAAGGGTAACGAAGCCCATGGCTGACTCTGTGGTCGAGAAACTGGGGCTGAGAGAGTCTGCAGGCCTGGCAAATGACGTCACTCTTCCAAAAATGCAGGAGTCGGACCCTACAAACACAAAACCCAACAGCGTGCTTCTGCCCGTACTAAAGTTATGTAAGGCTGGTGCCCTAAAGCTGTTCTCATTGGCCCTGAAGCATCGGTGCCAATGAAAACAGTCCTGCAGTGGACCCTGGAGCACTAGGATTGGCTGAAGGCTTTCAAGCCAATCCTAGGTTCTTCACACAATCTCTTGGGCAATCATTGAAGAGTGAAAGCCACAAAATAATTGGCTGTCACCCAAAATCAGCAGAATTACGGACAAATGGCGTCCGTTAAAGATATTGTCACGGACAACGGACAGAAGGCGAAAATTACGGACTGTCCGTGAAATTTACGGACGGTTGGTCACCCTACGGTCGATGGCAATGGGAGCCCTGTGACCTCTTTTAAAGTCTGAATGACCGTGTTCCAAAATTTCGCTATTTTCGGACAGAGCCAAGCAACATGTGAGAAACCGGCCGACCTCTCATTGCAGCGTTCACAAGCTGGGGTCTACCGTAAGCTGTATGGAAATAGTCTCTCAGGTGTATAGTAACTAATAAGGAATGTATCTCTCACAGTGCCTATCCCCTATCTCTGTTTTTCATCCCTTGCTTCTCTGCCTTTTCTACCTGCCTTTTTCTCTTTTCTTCTTCAATAAATAATGCCATGTGGGGTTAGCTATATAAACACCGATGTATAAACGCTAATTGACTCAACCTGTGATAACCCTGTAACAGCTGTTGCGAATGTGTTCTGTATAAAAAAGAAATAATAAAAAGAAATTTAAAATGAATGATGCGATGCCTTTCGTTTAATGAAATGCTCTTAGTGTCTTCGCAACAATACCGCCAAGTGTTGTCATCTATAACTACCCCCAGATCAGTCTGCCACTCTAGCCTTGCAGGATTGTGCCCACCTAGATTCTTGTGTCAGATCGTAAATAGTGGTAATAATCTTAGCTGGAGATGAAGAACGTAAAAGGAAAGTAAGTGATAATAATTCAGGTGGTTCCTGCATATCTTCTCCAAGTAATTCAAGTAACGTGTGTTTCACTCAGTAAAAGGGGTATTGTATGAGTGGGGAGTAGGCTGCGACCGCCATTTCCAAAATTTCGGTGTGGCCTACCAGTTCAAATTGACTTACCCAGCCTCAGCGGGTGAACCTATCATAGCCGAACATGCTAAGGATCCAGCCACATATTTGAGAATGAATCTCTCGTCCAGGGAGGGGACAGGGGAACCATTTCATGCCCGATGACCACAAGGATCAAACTGCAGCCCAGTCTTTTTATATTCCAAAGCACTGCTCCTTCAACTACCTGCTGAATATCAAGTGGGATGAAAATCAGTTTCCAATACATCGGGAATTCTTTTTGTTAGTGTGATCCTTTTTACACATATCTAAAAAAAATATGCAATTTTGTGGCATAATTTGAACAAATGGCACTTTTACGCTGTGAGATCCAATTATCTCAGGAGTTTATTTCTCTCTGCCCAAGTTTTCTGCATAATATTTGGTGACTAATAGGTCTAAGGATATTTTTATGCGACATTCATTTTATCTTCAGATCTTTAGAGCACCTCTTGATGTTAGCCAGAATGGTTCCCTTATTAAATGTTTCTCTAATCCTCCCTGCCATTTCTGGGTGACATCTAAATGGAAAAATGGGTCTTTATTGATGGTATTGATATTAATAGTTAATTAAAACCTTGTCAATACAAATGATAAGCAAATCTAAAATACAGACCACCCATTGCTGACTGCCGAGCTGCGTAACGACCTTCCTGAGCTTCCAGAGCCTATAACAGACCCACAGGCAGGGGACACACACTGACGCTGAGCCTCTTATTGGCCCTTGGAGCCCTTCAGCTGACCATACACTGTGCAGCCTGCATTAGTGATTCACAACCAATTGGAGACCAGTATTGAAACGGAAGGGTGCGGGATGCCAACAACAATGCGCGGATTTGGCAGGTGTGCGGGTAACATGACCTAATCCTTAAAGGTAAACATTAGACGTTTGTACACCGTATCTGGTCCAACTGCACATGAAGAGGGAAGTTATGTTACATGGCATTAAGAATCCCTGGGGGCTTCATAACGCCTGGGGCAGCCACAGGAGAGGGCAGGAAGGCTGGCCTTGGTCTGCCATGAGGTAGTCAGGGCCGGCTTTAGCGCTGATGGCGCCCGGTGCAATATTTATTTTTGACGCCCCTACGGCCCATGACCGCCTCCTCGGATTCCCTCACTACCACCGGGCAAAAGTGCCCCTCATCTCTCCATTCATAAGTTATTGCTAAACACAGCACCCCCCTCCATGAGGCCAGCGCCCCTCCACTGGTCAGCGCCCAGTGCGACTGCACCAGTCGCACTGCCCTAAAGCCGGCCCTGAGGTAGGTAGGGCATCTAGGAATTGTGCAACCGTCCAGTCGAACATAAATGGCTTCTCTGATAGAACCAATGAAAGGACAGACCCTGAAGGGGTCAGTGCGCCACCTGGTTACAGGTAGTGTCAGCACGAGGGGATATATTTATCAGAATGCTTCTAGGGGCAGTTTCTTTGACTTCAAATAGAGTTAACTATCATTGGTTCTGTAGTTACTTTCAGAGCCCCGTGCCAAAATCATATAACACTGCCTTTATGTAATATGGATCTGACTGCGTCTGGACAGGAACTTTGCAACATCTGCACAGATGAACACCTCCAGTTCTAGGGCTTCTCATGGGAGAGAAAGAGGTCAACTTGTAAATGATATGATGGTGAACTACAGCTGTTGTCACCGCTGCAATAAGTCAGCAAGACACTGTGACTACCACAGTGGCCCTGGCCAGCCACTCCAGTGTTAAAACAGTTTGATTGCACAAGCACAAACTTGCCAACTCCCACACTATAGTGGCCTAGTGAGTTAACCAGGCAAAGCTAGTGCAACACTTAGCTGAGAGAGTTATACTCTGATTGGCTGACTGCAGTACAACCTATTTACCCCCTCTGTAATCAACCAACCACAGGACATGTGCTTCTGCTTTACCTTGAGGTCCCAAGAGAATTGGTTGGAGTGGCTGAAACCACCATGCTCTGACCCCTGCGCGAGCTGGCCCTGGATGCCTTGGCAAGGCAAAAAAAAACACTTTGTTGGGCCTTCTGACAGGTTTGCAAAAAACAAAGTGCCGGCAGGGCTCACTGGTAACCACCAGCACAATTTACACTTTACCCGTCTATGAGTAGCCCCCTGAAGATGTTTTGCCATGTTGGACAACATGCTTTGAGAAACTGGTGTTTTCAGAACATACTTGTGCTTATCACTCCTATTCCCCTACCTACACTTGCCATTGTAACCAACTTGTTACATGTTTAGTATCGATCCACAAACTCTAAGTGGTAGAATGAAACAACATTTTTACTCATCTAACCAGTTTGCTCATGTCAGCCTGTAGCCTGCAAAGAACCATTACAATGACAAAGAAGGTGGTCAAGGACATGGCCACTAACACCTGAACAAATAAGAAGTGTTTAGGGACCATCATCCACTCCCTGTGGTCAACTCTGTCAGAAGTGAACATAAATCCAGCAAAAAGTTCCATACAGACTGAAAATTGTCAGAGTGATATTAATAGTTCTTGGTGGCATTATGGAACGACTTCTATGAACCTGGAACCAGTGACACTGACATTATGGTTTGTTTGTTACTAGAGACCAGACTGTACTTTGAGCAAGCTGCATTTGCCCCCGATTTTATCCTCCTCGAAAACTTCAAGTGTTGCACAAGGTCTGAGTGACAGGCTGTGCCCCCAACTAACAGTCTATGAGATGTTCACTTTTGATTTGAAATTCAAGCTCTCCGCCCAACCAGAGGAAAGATTGGTTGCCCACATAGAAGTCTTAACCTATACCTTGGGACCTAGGAAAAGGCTTGCATTGCTGTGATCTGATGTACAAAGGAGGTAGCCTGTAATTTGTAATGAGTACCGCAATTATTAGCTCAAAAGCATAGAATGTGGACAAGACCAGGGAAATGTGCTGAAATACGTGAAGATACCTTCCACCTACCACATGAATGAGAACGAAGATCTCAGGTAACTTTAGGGCATACCACTGTTCCTTGCAGCTTTCCATAGGTGCTCTTAGAACCCTGAGATCTGCTTCTCCCAGTGTGCTGACCTTCACAAAGGAGACAGTGTGGCATCCCTCTTGTGCCTTCTCAGACCAATTCATGTGGCTGCAAAGATTGCATCAACCCTAGTTAAGATCTACTGAACTACCTGTGCCCCCGCAAGCAAGTTCAGTGGCTAAGTAAGTAGCTGAGTGACTGGGACACTTATTTGCCTGAATTGGCATTGCCACTCACAGATCTCTGCCACCACTAGTGAATAAACTAGTCTAGGACTAATACTCCTGCAGCTGCAATCCACATTGATGCATATTTCCCAGAAAGAACAGTAGGACTTGTGTGTTTGGTTCCACTAGAGACCCATAATTTGTGCTCATCTGACATGACCAGATCAGTTTGGTCATGTCAACATGTGGATTGCAGCTTCCTACATTTTCCCTACAGACCAGACCATTTGCGTGCATGACTTTTACATATGTTTGCCATTGAATTCCTTTGCAATGTATGTAGGGTTCCTCTGCATACCTGAGAAATCTAGATTGTACGCATTTCATTGTGTTGCGTGTAACCTACTGTGAAGCAAATACAAAGATTTATACTAAGGTATCAAACCATTAACTGTGAATACAAATCTTATACTTTGTTAAAAAAAAAAAAGTTATAACACAGCCTGATAACATTTAATCACAAAAGTCTTGCATTATATGAACAAAACCTTTCAAGACGAACCTCTGAAGGTGCATCTTTGCTGCCACTGAAGAGTCAAAGCCTAAAATTTAGTTTTTTAAGCATTTCATTGCCTTACAGTAATATCTAATTCCGGAGGTTGCTGGGCCAATAGGCCATGCTTGTTACAAGGATTGCCCAGTTGCCCATAAGCTCCCTAGGCCAAAACACAACTGGCATGAAAGGACTGCTTCAGAATGTGGAAAATTAAAGTCTCATTTTCTTAGGAAGGTGGGCCAGAAGCAGGATGAAAGATCTGGTGGCCTCGTGCACAGGTGAGAGTTGATAACCTGACTACTCCCCTAATGGGTTTTTTCAGGCTCATACCTTTCCACAGGGCCCACATATTGTTTACCTTCCATATCTTTAGGCCCTTATGTCTCCTCTTCTTCAGATTGTGTTCACTATACACAGTTTCGGTTATGTGCTCCAGGTGGAGGACCAAAAATGCAATGCCTCCATTTGTCATGCTCTTGTACCATGGGAAAGTATCTCGGCACTTAGGGGATATGTGATCCAACACTTTAACAAGGTTAATGATAGATCACTGGTATCACCCGTTGCTGTATTTTCTATGGTTGGTGTTCCTAAGTTGTTGGTGTGAAAGGGCATACATTCCCCCAGGGAGGCTTGCAAATCTCACTTCTTCCATTTATTTCTTGTTTTATTTCCTGCAAGACTTACTATATTGCCTGTCAGTTTATAACGCCTTTCTTAAGGCTAGGAATAAGCCATTGTGACAGTATTGGTTATGACTTGAGATAGGATCTCCTAAACAATTTTTTTTACAGTTTGGTCCTCTCAGGGGCATGTGATGCATTTCTGGATTCTTTTCTACCCTCCCCTTCAAAGTTACTACCAGGGATAAAGCACAGGTTGGATTTCCACCATGAAACTATGGTATCTTGGGTTTCTTCCAGTACGCTCGGCTATATAAAATCTATGCTAGTTTGTCCAAGGTCTTCTATTGGTTTGCTCTTACCTCCCTCATTAGATTAGTTGAGTACCTCAGTTGGGGGTCCATTATATTTTTGTCATCTCATCTGTTGCTGTGTGAAAGTAGCCTGGGTTTCTGGTTAGACATACCCTCAATTAGTAATGAGTATGACAAGGAATATGGATCAGGTGGTAAATGCATGGTTATAATTATGTATTGGCATGCAGGTTGGACCATTCCTTTTTGAAAAAATGACAAAGACATCCTCAGTTGATCAGTGGCAGAGGAACTGCACTTGATAAAGACTCAAACTGCCCAGTGGTTGAACTTTCCCTCTGGTAAAGCATAGGGAAAATTAAAGAAGTTTACAAAACTGTAAAAAAAAAAATTAAATATTTTCATTCAAATATAAACCTTAATTAATTTTATATATTTATTTTAAATGTAGAACTCAAATACAGCATTAATAACTTCATTTAAATGTTTGCATTTAAATATTTTTAATCAATTAAATCACAATTGTTTTTCTGAAGTTAAATTAAAAAAATCCCAAATAAAGGATTTTTTAAATGATGTATTTATAATTATTAAAATTGGATACAATTAAAAGCAATTTAATATTTTTAAAAAAATTGCTGCAATTTTAAAATTTTAAAAAGGGTATTAAAATATTTTAATATATAATACTATATTTTATTTTTAGATAATTATTCTGACATTACATTTATCTATATTTAAACTAGTTTAAATAATTTAATTTAACTATTTCCTACAGGGTTTTATTTTAAGTCCCTACTATCACTTTTTTTATGGGAGGGTGTTGCAGTACCAGTGGTTGTCCATGTGAGGTGCTGGACTTGCTCCAGCTCTGAGCTGGAGTACATTTACTACTGTTTTGGGTCCATTTTAGCTGAAGTAACTTCAGAAGTACAGTTTGTGTATAGCGATGGGTTTACTCTGTTTTGAGTGGCTGCACTTCCCTTCCTAAACCCCTCCTTACTCCTGCCTAATTCCCTCCTTCCTAGTCATAAGTACTCCCTATTTTCCAACAACTCACTTCTGTCTGTCCTACATTCACTACTAAAACATACATTTATATGTGTGGAAACTTCACAATTGGGATGGACATCTCCACATAGAAAAAGATAGAGTTAAAGGCAGAACCTCTGCACTTAAATTTGTGAATAGCATTTTGTAGTACATTAAAAGTACTATTGCTAGATGATATAGTCTGAAATCTGGGACCAACAATCTAGCATCAGCCCTGCAATATATGTGCGGGCTAGCTGGGGGAAACCCCTTTGACTGCTGGAATCAGGGAAGGATACCGGATATTTATGAGCTACTGGTCGGGGAAGATGCCAAAAACTGTTTCTTAAGGTTCACTAAACCTATTTACTACAAGAAGGTGAGGTTCAAGACACTATTAGCAGCATGGCAGATTTGGAAGACGATAAAAAGAAAGATGGGGATTGGGAGATTAAATTACTATACCCCCTATACATGAACCCAGCACTACCAATAGTCTTTCACGATAATATAATGAGCCGGTGGAAGGGGTTGGGTATAGAGGTGATTGGGGACCTAGTCGATGTAACTGGATTCAGATCATTCTCAGAGATACAAGACAGGTTTGGGGTAGACAGGAAATATTTTTTTAAATACTTACAGGTGCGTAGTTACTGGGGGAAGAAAACAGGGGGCCCAAAAGGGATAGTCAAGAATATCATGATTGATAGGCTAAAGGATAAAGAGGGATGTACTATTAGTAGAATTTACAGCGAGTTGATTGTCATGCAGCCAGACGACTTAGAGAAACAGGCTGATAAATGGGATCAAAGGCTTGGAATAAAAGGATCCAAGTTCCTCGATTCCCTAGACAAGGGACATAATGTACTCTGCTCATCAAAACTGCAGGCGCAGCACTTTAAAACTATTCTAGATATGTACTATACACCACACAAAATAGCAAAGTGGGCGGGATCAGTGGGTATCAGCTGCCCCCTCCGTCAAGCCTGCAGGGAAGTTGTGGTACACATGTTTTCGACTTGCCCGCGGCTCGATACTCTTAAGAAAGATATAGAACAGTGTTTAGAGGTAACCCTGAAGGTGAATGTGGCCTTAACCCCAGAATTAATGCTATTGGGGTTAAGTAGCTCAGGAGCAGATGGTACCCAACCTTATTTTATGTTTCTGGCGATGGCAGTGGTTAGAATCTGTATTGCTACAGCCTGGTTAGACCCGGCGGCCCCAACATTCTCGCAATGGGTAGCCCGGCTCCTTTCCACTTTTAATCTCGAGAAAGGGATCTATGAAAGAAAAGGCCGAAAAGCCCAAAAACTGGGGAAAACAATATGGTCCCCAATTTATCGGTGGAAGGCGGAGGTAGCGGGTCCTTGAAGAAATAATAATAATAATAACGTACTGAAACTTTGCACACGAAAAATAATGCTGCTATCAATGTCTAGGCTTTCTTTTATCCCAATGCCTATCTTATCTTCAAGAAATCTTTCTGAATAATCGTCTGTAACAACATATCGATTTGAAAGCACTGTGTATGAAAGCAAAGCCACCACTAAATGTATGCATATGTTTTTATTTTTTTCTCACCTCAATGTCTATTTTATCTCTATTTTATCTCTCTGAATATTTGTTTGTGTAAGAATCTATTTATGTGCCCCCTTAAAAGAAATCTCAATAAAAATATAATTAAAAAAAAAAAAAAGTACTATTGCAGTACCACTAATGTACTAAAAAATGCAGTTTGTGAACAGCCCCCAGGATGTCCGTGCCCAGATCTTAGTGTCACCTACGAGTGGAACTTTACACAAGCGGGGCATGTAGGCACAGCACACCACCCGAACCAGGAAAAAGGTTTGTCAGTACTATAATCTACAAAAATTGGTATTCTGCCACACACTTTATGTCAACAACCTGGGGCATGGACAGTAGTCCTATGTTTAGATAAAGAGCATGATTGGTGCACCCTGTTAAGTCACGGAACAGACTCTGGACCTAAGAATCGTCATGGACAGGCCTTAGTGCATACAATAGACTAGCCAAAGTAAAGACAGGATGCCAGTTTCACATGCAGTCGGGTAAGTCAGGCTAGGGGTACACACCCATTCACGATGCAGAGGGCATTCCTGTCCCAAAAGATGCCCCTCCCAGATCAGACTACCCAGAACCTTATTCCACTGTTGGAGAAGTGTGATCAACAAAACCAGGGGAATGTCCATCTACATTCCCTTGTTGATCTCTGACTTTGAATTCTACAATGAAATCTACACCTTGTAATGAGACAGACCATCTCAGCAACTTGGGATCCTTCTCTTTTATTGCCGTCAACTACTTGAGTGGTTCGTCATCTGTTCGAACCACAAACGTGATAGCAAATAAGTAAGGCTGGAACCTTCCAGGGCCCATACTATTGCAAAGCATTCCTTTTCAATAGCAGTCCAATTATGTTCCTTAGGAAGCAATCTGTGACTTATGAATGCCACCAGAAGCTCTTTACCCGTGTCATTGAATTAGCCAGTACTGCGGCAACTGGTATGTCTGAGGCGTCTGTATAATCAATGGTTGGCCGTAGTCAGACGTTTTCAATGCAGAAGCACCACATAGTATCGCCTTTTGGTTCTCAACGTCCTACTGACACTCCAGATCACTTTGCTGAGCTGTCTGTTGTTTAGATGTCAGAGCTGTTTAGAGTACAGCTATGGACAATATTTGGCCACAAAGGCGCTGTGATATTCTGTGAGTCCTAGAAAAGCGTTTATATGGGCCTGGCTAGTGGGCACCTCCTACTCTAAAACAGACTTGATTTTGGCACTGAATGGGTGGATCTTCTTGTTGCCTATCTGATGTTAAAGGTAGACAACTAAGGATTGCCCCCTCTCACACTTGGTGGCCTTGATGATCTATTTTGCCACCTACATCCTGACCATCACCTGTTCCAGATGGCTCAGGCGTTTCTCCCGCAAATTGCAAAAGATTGCAATGTTGTCAAGGTAGGCCATAAAACTCCACAGGATCCAGTATAAAATAATTCACCAGGGGCTTAAAAGTTAAAGTGCATTCTTAAGACTAATCAGCATGATCTTAAACTGATACAGGCCCTCTGGTGGCAAGAATGCATTCTTCTCATTGGCACTAAGTGGCCTGCCAAACTCCACTGGTCAGAACAAAGGCACTCGAGCACTAACACAGCATCCAGCCGGTCGGTCCACCAGCTCTTAAGCTTGGGGAATAGGGAGTGCTTTGTTCTCACTGAGGAAACAAAAGTGCAGGTCTTTGAACTGTTGCTTGGGAACCAAAACCACTGGGATGGCCCAGGGACTACGGGAGCGCTCACTCACTCTTGGATCCAATATCTTAGCAACCTCTGTCTTCATGCGCTCTTGGACCAGGTCCAACATCCTATTAACCTTGCTCTTCACTGGCAAGCTATCCCATGTCTATGTCATGTACATAGATGGGCACCAACCCTGGTGTCAGTGAGAAAAATGGGAAAATAGTCCCAGTACCTTTCTACACTGTTCTTGCTGTTTAATAGTAATTTTATGGGCAAGTTTAACCTCTTCTATAGAGCCATGCTTTTCACCACTGTGCAAAAGGTCAGAGAGTAGCTTACTGTCCTCCTCAGTCTCCTCTGTCATTGCCAGGACGTCCACAATAAAATCTCTCCAGGGTTAATGCTTCAGCCAGTTCATATGGAACACCGACTATAATTTCCAAGTGGCATCAGTGTCCACTAGGTAGTTTTAACATCAGAAATCTTTTGTACCAGACTGTATGTCCCAGACCACTCATCCTCCAATGTGCTGGGACAAATGGGCTTCAGCACCAAAAACTGTTGACCCTCCTGGTACCAAATCAGCACTGTTTTCTGGTCATACCACTCTTTCATCAGCTCTTGGTTTGTATAAATATTTTTCTTTGCCATACCCATGCACTGTGCCGTCAGTCTACTGAGGCCAATCACATAGCCCACCACATCCTTTTTGCTTGACTTAGAAGTTCCTTCCCACTCTTCTCTAGCCAAGGTGACTGAGCCATGAAATGAATGCCCAAATAGAAATTCAAAAGGGCTAAACCAACTCTCTTCTTGTGGTGAGGCTCACTGGTAGAGTTCCTATCATGCTCTTAACACTCATGTTAAGCAGTTCCACCAACCTACTAGAATGCGGGTGGTATTCTAGGGAGAAGTGGTAAGTCACACAAGCTTGCTCCCACATCGCTCTCATGTAAGACTAAGTGAAATTCTTTTCCTGGTTGGAAATTACCATCTTGGGATATCCTACCCGTTGCAAGATCTTAGGAGTGCCCTTGGAACTACCTTAGCCACCGTGTTCCTCAGAAGAACTTCCTCTTTTCCTCTGGTAGCATGACTCGTCACAACCAAGATGTGCAGCCTGATCATGGGTGGGGGTCAAATGTACCAAGGATGTCAATGCTCACCTGTTCAAATGGCACACTACAATCAGCAGCAGCAATGGTGCTGCGGTCTTACCTGCTTATTTACTACTCATTTGGCAAGTAGGACAGGTCCTACAGAACCTCTCTGTATCCCACTGCAACTCTGCGAGTAAAGCAAAGAGTCCAATCTATCCTGGGATATTTTAAATCAGTTTGGATGCCCTTTGTAAAACGTATCTATTAAGCAATATCCTCCTATGTAAGCCTTTAAGGTCAGCACTTCCAAGATAAATTTCATCTTCCGGCTCCTTTTCATAACACTCTTCTTTGAGGGTACTGCTGAACTCTAGTTAAGCAGTCTATTCATGAAAGGGGCTCTATTCCCAGCATCCACTTAGCTTTAGCCCAAGATGTTTCTGCATTATGGGATCCTCATTTTAGGAAAGCTGAGGTAACGCACACAATGTGGCCCAACTCTATCAAAAAGCTAGAACACTTAGCATTGTGAATGCTTGTTTTTTTTTTTTGTTTCAAGTGCCTCCCGTCTGTATTTTTTTCTAATTAATATGCGTTATGGGGTGGCCCCCATGCCTGGAATACATTTTTCACAAGGGCCACCCTTGAGCACCCCTTTTATACTTTTATTATTATTTCTTTACGGAGGGTGTCCCCTATACACCCACTTTTCTCTGCTACCATTTACATTTTTCCCTGCCTGGCTTGGTGTAGAATCTTGTGGGGTGCAGACAAGAACTGCCCAGTTGCAGTAATGTGGTGAGATTGAGCTCACATACTAAATGTATTTTAGAAAGGAGATTACATACCAGGAGGAAGGGGAGTAGCCTAAACAAAAAGAGTTGGTAGATTCTCCAAACACTGGCAAAAATCGAGGACTAAGAAGCAGTGTGCTTTGGCAGTTCTTTTATCCAACAACAGCTCTTGAGTGGAAGTGCCCGACATGCTCCAGAAAATTATTGAGTTGCAACTACCAGCCCACCTGCCTGGGAGGCTAGGGTAAGACTGCAGCCTCATGCTTGCAGGTCATACAAAAGGTTAAATGCTGCCAACGCCAACTATATTATGCGTGTTGTGGGATGGGGTGAGGGGGCAAATCAATTCACCACAAAGGAGAAAAAGGCTGTTCTTTCGCCACTGCGTTGATATTAAAGCTAATAACAAACAAGATGACTTACAAAATAATAAATGACAAGTCGTTAAATACATTGTTTGTAAACAGCTTCATGTTTTATTTTTAGGTGCAATTGCTGCCTATAATTGTGGTCCCGAAAAGATCAAGACATATGCAGAAGTTGATAAGTTCACCACAGGCCGTGACTACTCCAATGATGTTGTTGCTCGAGCCATATATTTTAAGGCTAATGGATTCTAGATGGTGCTGTACATTCTCTTTTCAAAATATGCTTCCTCGATTCCCTTCAAGCTCTATGGAGACGTAGGATTTACAGAATAATTTTAATATTCCAAAGTACAGTTATAAAGAAATCTTTGCCAAATATTTCAAAATCTTCCATGATTATTGTATGCAAAACAGGATAAATAAACTTGTTAATAAAACTGTAAGCTAGCACGATCACCATTTGACAACTGGTAGGTATAGATCTCAAAACCAAATAAGAAGTATTTTATTGGCATTAAGGATGTATTCAACAAGACAGTGCCTTTATATATGTGCAACTTTATTTCTAGGTGGTATAGCTGCATATAAGGCTGGTTCCGCAAAATGAATAAACACACTACAATCCACGACAATTGTAATGATGTTGTTGCTCCAGGTACATTTCATTAGGTAGGAATATTAAATATACTCCTTTTTAAAAGACATACATTTTATAAGGCATTTGGGCAATAGGTGGTAATATTAAATATCCTTTTTTTAAAACTAGAGTCCCTTGATACTTTATGGAGAGATGATTTTCAAAATGCATTTTAAGGTCCAAAGTAGAGTAATAAGAAAATCTTAGGCATATCTTTCCAAATTGGACGCCATTATTTTTGCTAAAAAAAACGAGCACGTACATTTCTTGAAAATAACTAAAAACTAAGAAAGCTCCGCCCAACCACCAAAATATGAACTGTTGCACTTTACACTTTCTTATGGTCACGGTAAGAAAGCTATAACTCTGCCACAAAAGGCGGTGTTACAACTTTACCTACCTGAAAATATAGACTCAAGAGCACATTATGAAGCACAGACAGGGCAGGCAATAGCAGATAAGAAATAGCAGAAGTATCCGAAATATACACAAGTGGTCTCTAGAAATCCACGCCTCAAATACACTCAGTTTAATTACCTTCACCAGACGCACCTCTCTCCCAAAAGTATTAGAAGAATTTGAGGCAGGAGCCAATAATTATTGTCCTAGGTGTTGGTCACTAGAGGCAGATTTTTACCCAATGGTTTGGAGCTGTCCTACATTTCATGAATACTGGGGAGATGTCCTCAAACCTTTAAGAGATGCCACCAAAAAACAACTGACAGTCAGCTGTTCCGTTTAATGCGGTAGTTTCCAATGTCCAAAAAACACAAACATGTGCCACACTTTATAAATCTAGCCTTAATATTTGCAAAAATGACAGATAGCAATGTAGTGGAAACCAGCAGGGGCTCCTGCAGTGAAACTGTGGATAAATTATCTAAAAAAATGAGCTAATGCTGAAATTGACACATGAATTAGACTATATAAACAGACAGGAAAAGGCAGAAAAGGCATAGCTTACAGTACATGAAACCGTTTAATGATTGCCTGAGAAGGATTGTCAGATAAATACCCACCCTGACACATCACCTATGATATAATCTAGTGTTCCTAGTCCCAGTACATCCTGCTCATAGTGAAACTGACGAAAACTGAGAACAGCTACTTTGTCAGATGCAGTATACAGATAATGCTGATTCACTCATGTACTGATAAAAAAACTAATTAAGAGCTATAAAATGTTTTTAAAAAAACGAAGTAAATACAGCCAGCATACAATGGTTGAATGGAATAACTCCCAGGTCCTAGGTAAGACCGTGGGCAGTAAGGATGGATTCAACAAGACTGCCTTTATGTTTATGTGCTACTCCCAAAAGGAATCTAAATGAAATTACTCCAGAAAATGTTAAGGTCTTGGGAAATCTCAGTGATGCCACCCACAATTCCTTTGAAACAGCAGTTTGCACATAAACAAATGTCCACTCATTGAAACGAATCAAACTGTACTTTAATGCATTATAATCGCCAAGTGTTGTTTCATAGCCAAACGAAATCTCTCCTCAACTACTTCATTTATTACATCTTTTTCATTATTAAAAAGAATCTTCACAGACCAAATCCAGCTAACATACTGCGGTGTATCCACTCAATATTTGTGAGCGAGCTCATGGATATGATTGGCTGGCCTGTTTGCCTATAGAAATAATCTAAACACGTTTTCAAACTTGATTTGCCAGTTGTCATGGATCTGGATTTCAGCGCCACAGAGGAGGGCGAGGAACCAGATCTGAGCACCTTCTTCACTCCTACTGTGTCCAGCAAAGGCAGACTCATTTGGAACTGGACCCTGATGAGAATCCCACTTAAATCCAGCAGATGGGTGTGGCTGGACTTGCTTAACCTTGAGTTGGTGAGCAGCAAATAAGATATAAAGGGAACAGGAGCTAGAGAGTGAGAGAGGATGACAGAGAAGGAAAGGGAGTAGAGAGAAAGGCGTAGAGGCCAGAGAAAGAAAAAGAAAGTAGGTAGAAAGTGAAAAGTATCAGTGTGTGGGAGGAAAGAGGAAAGAAGCGACAGTGAATGAGGAGAGCGTTGTATCCGGAGTTTGTTGCGTTCGGGGGCCAACTTATCGGTGTTCCATAGTATGGGTGATTTAATGCAGAGTAAACATGTTCAGAGATTCCACTAGTTCAGTTGAATTCAAAAGTCTTTGAGCTGAGCTAAGAATACATGCACCAGGTGTGGTATACATCTTTACCCATTACTTTAACCAACTTGAGTTAACTTTATGGAACCTCAATTCACGCAGGGACCATCTATAATTTTAACAGAGAAACCATAGAAAGCGCAAGAGAGGCAGGAGGAAAAGAGAAGCAGGGGAGCAACAACAAGAGAGGAAGAGTATGGAACAAAGATGGCAGTCAGAGAGGAGAGACAGTGTGGAAAGAGAGAGAATTATATAAGTTAAGTTTGATTCTATTAAGGTGACCCCTCAGAAGTTACTCGCCACAGGAGCCAATCACTTGGTGCCTTTTAGGGGATGCTTTCCGTTCTCCCGCATCTTGGAATACTCCAGCTTGCTAAAGCATCTCGCACTTCTGTCAGGACTCTTTGGAGCATGCACACAAGATCGCTCCAGTATCTTGTGAAAAGAGTGTTCTCTATTAGTTGAGGGCACACCCCAAGAGGTACCTTTATGGCAGCCTCTCCACCTCCAGTATGCCCACTTCCTCCCGTGACTTGTCTTATGGCATCTTCCAACCAGTCTTATGTATGTTGGAATATCTGAACAAAAATATCGTCTTTCAAATATATTCAAGCAAGAATAATATTGTGAAGGTAAGGGTGTAAAGGTGAGTGTAGATTTACAATTTTAACTCTTCATCTACGTTCCCAAAAGATGCATGTCTGGGGAAGGAGAGATCAGTTGGTACCCACTCCTCCACTCTTACAGAACTAAACTCAGTCAACAATATGCTGTTAACTTGGAGGTGAAGTTACTGATGTGATGTCACATTGCCTGTGACGACCTGTTGGGGTGATGGGTGGTGGTGTGGAAAGTACAGGACAGGCCAAGACACCCAAGCCTTCTTTTTTTATCATAAGGCTGTGGCTTGTAGGAGGGAAATGAAAAACCAAGCACCCAGAAGTCCGCCACTGTTGACAACCAACCACCAGCACAAATAAATTACTAGTCCTGCCCCCAAACCACCGTCTAAGATTAAGACTTGATCTTTCAAACTCGGCCTCTCCTGAAAGTCAAAGCCTAAACAAAGAAGTACTTGGCAATTCAGTTAGCTTGCATTAGTATTTGGCTTCTTTTTTTTGTTTTTTATTGAGTTTACAAATGCTTACAAGAACATGGCATGATACACAGGTCACATGTCAATATGGAGCAATGAGTACAGGTTTGCGAATTGTAAAATACTGAAAATCTGGAAAGAACAATCCTCTCAGGATAGGCAGGGACGGGGAGACATACAAAGAGTACCAATGTTGGTGTCAGCACCCATACAAACGGCATCACCTGCCAGGGTCTGAGGGTGAGCAAGGGACCATTGCCTCCTCGCCATCTTCTATATTAGAACGAGGATCCGACTCATTAGAACGAGCCAGATAAGTGAAAAGTCCCAAGATGCGTCTTGGCCGAGAAGCCAGGGGCTGTAGCTGCACATTAAGTTCACAATGAGTATAGCAGTATACCAAGTCTCCAAGCCAGTCCTGTTTGCGCAGCGCCATTGGACTAACATTGCTATGCGCTTCTTCGCCAACACCAGGATAATCACTATGAATTGACACACCCTCTTTGGGAACTGTTTCACAAAGCCCAGAAGGGCAACCAGGGGTGTGAGCTCCAAGCGGAACTCAATCAAATCTGCTAACAAGTCCGCCACCTCTCTCCAGAAGCCCAATATATTTGGACTATCACATGCTAAATGGAGAAAGTCTGCATAGTCATGGGAGCACCGAACACACTGTCAGCGGGAAGGGTCAATTTTGACCCTGTGGGCAGGTGTGGAGTATAAGCGATGCAGATATTTAAAATGTATAAGTTTATGCTTGTGATGAATTGAAATCATTATGATTTGAGTGCAGCAGTATGTCCATTGGGGAATGGTGATTTCAGTTGCTAAATCTTAACTCCATGAAACTCTAGTTCTGTCTGGATCTAGGGGTATCGGTTCGTGTCGACGAGCAAGTTTTATAAACACAGGATACCCATTTGATGTTTTTGGTAGAGCGCATAATCAAGGTCATGGGAGGGGTAAGTCTGGAAGTTCATCGCGGAAGCCGGGCACACGTGCCTGGACAGCATGACACACCCTCAGGTAGAGGAAACGGTCTAATGGAGGGGGGCGTCTCCATCAGTAAAGTGATCCAGTGATGCAAAGGTATGTTGGGGGTAAAGATTGCCTAGTTCTCTCACCTCCCATTTCCTCAATACACGATGAACTAGTCTGTCAGTCGTGGGTAGTACTAGTGGGTTATTTAAGATTGGTATGGCCTGTGAGTACAAGCTAGGGTAGCCCAGTCGTCTACTCAGCCTTTTCCAGGCTCAGCCGAGGGCTACAGCAGTCTTCAGTGTGCATGGGTCTCTAGGGAGGCCAGTCGGGAGAAGCGTGTGAAGGGATGTGTAGCCAGCCTGGTTTCGTTCCGTTCACAAGTAGGGGAGTCTGGCATCAGGATGATACCAGTGCCTTACATAGTGATACTGTGCCTCCAAATAACAGAGCTCCAGGTCTGGTACTTCTAGCCCCCCCTCCCCCCCTCAAATGGTAATGTGAGATAGTGCCTGCCGATGTGGGGTTGCTTACAGGCCCAGATAAGTTTTGTCAAGATGCTATGGTGCCTTTTGAAAAAGGTACGTGGGAGCGAAATGGGGTATTGAAAAAAAGATAGAGAAAATGGGGGAGAACCACTATTTTAAAGATGGCAATTCTGCCAGCCTTGGACAAGGGTAACTTAATCCAGAGCTCAACCTGTGCTTCCAGCCAGTCAAGTGCAGGGCCATAGTTTTGTTGCACTATAGCCGGGTTGTTCCGATGCAGTATTATACTGAGATATTTAACTGTGTCAGCGACCAAACAAATAGGATATTCTAGGGGAGCCTGCAATGAGCAGTCTGTAAGGGGAAAAATCTCAGATTTTGCCCAGTTGATTGTTGAGGCAGAATGATGGCAAATTGTATGACAGCACAGATCACGGGAGAAAGGTGAGACTCTGGATCGCGGGTGAACAGCCCAAGGGGTCCATGACCAACACGAAGAGCAGAGGAGACGGGGGCATCCCGGTCTCGTGCCTCTGGATACTGGTATAGGGTCAGTTTGGAAGCCATTAACCAGAATACGGTGTAGAGTAACTTAATAAGCGCACTGAAGTCTGATGGAATGCCCACCTTTGTCAGCACTAGAAATAGTAAAGGCCACTCCAAAGAATAAAATGCCTTCTCCGCATCTAAAAAGACTGCCACAAGTACCTGTGGGGCTATCTGATCTAGAACTGCAAAGACTGTAAGCAGGTTGATGGCTGTGGACCTATGGGGGACAAAAACAGACTGAACGGACCAGAGCAAATATTCCATCAGTAGTGAAAGGTGTGCTGCAATTTCTTTTGCTAATATTTTTTTTAATCAAGGTCTATTAAAGATAATGGCTGGTATGAAGCACGATACGCTGGATCTTTAACGGGCTTAGGTAGGAGCGTAAACATGTCCTAGCGAATAGAGGGGGGGGGTGGGGAGAATCACATTCTGGACCACCTCGGCATAAACCTCTATAGGAAGGGGGCCAGAGGGTGCTTATATGCCTTATACAATTCACAAGTCAACCAGTCCAGACTAGGTGCTTTAAGGCCTGGCAAGGATTCAATGGCTGTCACTACTTCCTCCACAGTGATGGGGACACTTAGGAATTGTTGGTGCCCCCGCTCCAACCAAACCATTGCCACATCATTGTGATAGAGGATGCAAATAATTTTGTTCTATATTGGTTGCCAAAGAAGAGGGAAAATTCATCTAACATTTCTTCTGTGGAGAATATGCTTTCTCCTATGTATGTCAGTTGTGTGTTTCCGGTTTGAGTATTCCAGCAATAAATGAGCCAGTATCCTACCTGGTCTGTCGCCTTCTCCATACTTCCGGGCATGAGCATGTTTGCCCAGGAGCACTACCTTACTATCAACAAATTCCCTATAGAGTCGGAGCAGACGGTGTCTCATGTAAATGCACAGCGGAAGGGGGGGAGAGGGATTGATGCGGTCATGTCCAACTGCAATAGGTCACGTTCTAGTTTAATAAGCTGTGTACGTATGGTCTTGAAGACCCCTGAATGTGTAGAGATATTGTGATTCCACTGATATAAGCCTTAAAAGCTTCCCAGAGTGTGGAATGGGTGGACACAGTCCCCTCATTTAGTCTAAAATAGTCTTCTATTGCCTGACGCAACTCCTCCTGGAAGAGCTTGGACAGTGAAACCCATGACCAGGTATCTGGAGGAGCAATTTCACTGGTGAATGGTTGGACAGTGTATGCTGCTGGTGATTGACGTCTTTGACCCACACATTGATGGATCGGGAGGCTAGCCAGTAATCAATACGGGACTAAGTCCAATGGGGGGGCTGAATAAAATGTGTATTCGCAAGTGTTAGAATGTCTAAGCCTCCAGACATCAGTCAGAGCCCATATCTCAATGAGCTCCACCAACGCTGTAGCAGAATGAGATTACCTGGTACGTCTGCGTCCCGTACAGTTATCGTCAGTGTCGACTACTAAATTGAGATTCCCCTTCTATATTATGGGGGCAATGTTGACACGCTGCAGGGTCCGGCTACCCAGGGCGGCCTCACCAGCGCAACTTCGGTTGGAATTCTCACTAACAAACCAGTTGTTAGAAATGGTGGTCTCTAGTTGGCAGTGGCTGGCCAATGTCCAAGTAGGGACCCTTCTTCCTAAGTCAGAGTAAGGGGGCTACACCCTTTGATAACCCCTGCTCAACCCTGTGGTAACATAGCACGAGCAGACAGGCCTATCTCAGAGGCAGTGTGTGAAGCATTTATGACCATACACAATAACGCAGTGAAGACACCACAAAGGGACACCACACAAGTAGCTATAGAAAAATAAGTATCTTTATATAAGCTTAACACAAGGCTCAAATACGATCAAAAAGCCACAATGCACGTAAATGTAATTTCACTAAAGGCAATAAAAGCACTCAAAAGCGGGTGAAACGAACTTAGTTCGAGACCAGGGTCTATGCGACCCGGTGATGCACAATGTACCTGAGGTTTAAAGGGGCACGTCACGCAGCTTCGGGAGGAAGCCGCGATGATGACAGGCGGACTCGTAGCGGCCACAGCTCCCAGCTGTAGCGGTCCGCGGCGTGCACTCACGATGATCCTGAGACGGTGATTAAAAGGCGGGCTCTCAGCGGCAACAGCTCCTCAGCTGCAGCGGCCCCCACAGCGATAGCGATGATTCTTGTAGCACAGATAAATGCGGTCTCGCAGCGGCCCACAATAGCGATGATTCTCGTAAAACAGACAAATGCGGGCTCTCAGCGGCAACAGCTCCTCAGCTGCAGCGGCCCACAATAGCGATGGCGATGATTCTCGTAGCACGGACAAATGCGGGCTCTTAGCGGCAACAGCTCCTCAGTTGCAGCGGCCCACAATAGCAATAGCGATGATTCTCGTAGCACGGACAAATGCGGGCTCTTAGCGGCAACAGCTCCTCAGCTGCAGCGGCCCACAATAGCGATAGCGATGATTCTCGTAGCACGGACAAATGCGGGCTCTCAGCGGCAACAGCTCCTCAGCTGCAGCAGCCCACAATAGCAATAGCGATGATTCTCGGAGCAAAGACAAATGCGGGCTCTCAGCGGCAACAGCTCCTCAGCTGCAGCGGCCCACAATAGCGATAGCGATGATTCTCGTAGCACAGACAAATGCGGGCTCTCAGCGGCAACAGCTCCTCAGCTGCAGCGGCCCGCGATAGCGATGATTCTCGTAGCACAGACAAATGCGGGCTCTCAGCGGCAACAGCTCCTCAGCTGCAGCGGCCCGCGATAGCGATGATTCTCAGCCCGCGTTCCCCGCAGTAGACCCAGAGGCTCTGGAATTCTCGACAGAGGCCTCATCTGCGAGTAGAACCCCTCTCAATAGGAATTCAGAAGGCTGATGGGTGAAGTCTAATTCCCTGAGACTTCAGCAGGAGGCAAGCTCAAATCATGCCCTTGGGTAGTTGCTTCAGCAAGATGAATGAAAGTTTCAAAAGTCCTCTTCCTCTCGTTACACGGACAGAGGTTCGTCTTGACATCCAGAAATAACACACACGTCGGGGTTTCGGCGCAGATCTTTATACCCCACAAGTCTTTGTTCTCAAAAAGTCACAAGTCACTGAACCCAGTCAGAACCAGTTCGGTGTGGTCCTGGAGCACTTTATTTACGAGGCTGCATCCTGCCTTTGAGGAAGAGGGGGTCTGCCATCAGACGCACAGTGGGGGCTGGAGCCATCATTCACCTTGCCAGGCCAAGCCCTGCTCACCAAAGGGTCACCCCTCCCCATACTCCAGCTGCAGATCTCGCTATTCGACCCAGGTCGGGCTCAGCCTGCCCTGACCCTCCAAGACCAGACATCCAATACACAACAGCAGAGCACACTGGACAACTTAGGCAAGAAAATACCTACTTTCTAGAAGTGGTATTTTCAAAACACAGAATATAAAAATAATCCTCACTAAAAGATGTATTTTAATATTCTGAACTCAGGCATACTAAATTCGACTTTCCAAACATGTTCCTTGGGTCAGCTAGGATTATAGGATGTAATAATCAAAACTGCCCATTCTGGCCTAAGGGAACAGATAGCCTTGCAATAGTGAACAAGCATTGGCATAGCCAATAGGTCTCGCCTTTGGGACCTTATAAGTGTTTAGCCATGCAACAGTTGATGTTGTTGCACCAAGGATATTGTGCTGCATAACTAAATACTTATAAGGTCTCAAAAGCGAGACCTATTGGCTATGCCAATGCTTGTTTGTTTATCTAAGTATTTCCCAGGGGACTAGGACGAGTTCCATAGAAACCCTCTCTCTCTTCTTGTTGATTTGTACATACGAAGTACTCATGTTTATTATGTGCAGGAATACGTATTATTGCTATAGTAGGGTTACAGAATAAGTTTTACTCTTTCAGAATCAGCGCGGATGCAGCACAGATAAACTATGAAACAACTCGTATGTGTCAGTATGTGCAGGTCTGAAAGAAGCACTTCCGGCAGACGATCTTGTCTCATGAAATGTCATAACGAGCACGGGCTTCATCACAGTAACTCATCTATGTAATAAGCATGAGCAGAACCATGAATCATGTTACAAACTACAGAGTAACTCGTTTCATTACATATCCATAGCCACAAGTATGTAAAACATGATTCGAGCAGACTGCAGAATAATATATACAAATTGACAGACAGACAGACAGACAGGCAAGCAGACAGACAGACAGACAGGTAGGTAGGTAAGTAGGTAGTCCGACAGACAGATAGTCCGAAACATAGATAGACAGACAGGTAGGTAGGTAGGTAAGTAGGTAGTCCGACAGATAGATAGTCCGACAGACAGACAGAGAGAGAGATAGATGAGAGAACGCATCCTTTTTACAATGTGCAGAAATATGTCTGCTGTTTTCTAGGCAGACGTATGGAGTCAGGGGGGCGGCATTGGGCAACCTCCCTTCGTCAGCCTTATCAATTATTTAAGCTCCACTCATATTACAATCAAAGACCCTTGCTCTGAAGGGCTGCCTCCGCATGTGCCTGTGAAACGAGCGTTTAACACACGGTCTCTGCGGTGTAGATATTTTTCCTACCGGTTTAGTCCTGATAAGGTGCTAATATGTCATTTGATGTGAAGGCAAATTCGGTCCGGTTTCAGTGTAAAAATGGGTGCAGCTGATCAACAGAAATCCCCTCCAAGGCCTCAGAGTGCCTCTTTTAATATACCTCTTTGATCTGTGCAGTGACATCCGTGTCCGGTTTTAAAACAGCCTCAGCCCTTCGGTACCTGCAGGGATGTTTTTATGATGTGTGCTGTCTGACCGGGCCGCTGCCACGTCTTAATTCCCATTGTGTTTGCAGCGGTCAGTGGAGTCTCTTCCAAATCCCGGCTGCAATTTGCAAGGAGGGCTCTGCTGGGATCAACATGTGCGAGGGCTGCAGCATCCTTCCGGTCTGCTTCTAAATATAACTCCCCACGGAGGGAATCGAATTGAATCAGTGGGCACCGGATATTAAATTAACAAGCCTCGCAGCTGCCGGCTGGGGCCAGCCACACAATGCAGCGCGGCTCAGCAGCAGTCCCAGCTGTCACTGGAGACCGGTGACAGGAAAACCAAGGCCCGGCCGGCAACGTCTTCAACTGAAAACGAGCGGTGAGCCGCAGAAGGGGAGCGAAGCCGGAAACTACGGGGCGCATCGGGGGACAGGGAGCGGGGGCGAGCGAGCGCGGCAGCCTGCAGAGCTGACCAAACGCTCGTGCGTCGTGGCTGGCCTTTGGATGTGTACGCGCGGCAGACATGTGTTTCACTTATCGCGCCCGCGTCTGGGCACGATAATTGGAAACACATGTTTGCCGCGCGTACCCATCCCAAAAGGCCAGCCACGACGCACGAGCGTTTTGGGACTGCTTTTAAACCCGCTTACTAAAGTCTTCGCCTCTAAGCAGCGCTTGCGCGCTACTCGAGGCTCGACCTAAAACGAAATGGAGTGTCATTCACTATTAGGACATGCCACACAGACCAAGGCAGGTCCTACCTTTCACATACAAAGCACCCTGCCATAGGGATGACTTGCATGATGCCAAGGGAAGGTTGAGGGACTGGGAGGTGGGTTCACTTTACAGTCAAAGAATGGCAGTTCTGGACTGCGCACAGACTCTGCGATGGCAGGTCGGAGACACACTTTACGCGCTGCTTACGTGGGTGGCGCAATCATCGCTGCAGGCCAACCAGCAGCATTCGGTCTACCAGCCCTGGGCACGCCCGGTGCACTATACTAGGGACTAACAGGTAAATCAAATGAGCCAATTATGGGAATACCAATTCATCCAGTCAATTTATAATAGGGAGCATTCGCGCTGTAGCACTGAATGGCAGTGGCACAGCGCCCAGAGCATCTAACACCAGCACACACAGAGGAGACAAAAAGCGAAAGGTGGAAGGGAGACCCACGCCAATGGTGCCAGGTCTAACACGTGTCCCCTCCAGCTGAAATGTGGGGAGAACTACCCACCCACTTGGGGGTTCTCATCACTAAGGCGGAAAAATCGGGACAGACCATCAGCATTGGCGTGTTCTGTACCCGGGCGGTGTTCCACCGTAAAGTCCATCCCCTGTAGGGAAATAGACCACCTCAACATCAACCATCTGAGGGGCCTGTGGTCCGTCTGAACCTGGAAGTGAGTCCCAAACAGGTATGGCCTCAGCTTCTTCAGTGCCCAGACCACAGCAAATGCCTCACGCTCAATTGCACTCCACCTCCGTTCCCGTGGAAGTAACCTCCTACTAATGAAGGCTACCGGTTGGTCTAGGCACTCCTCATTGATCTGTGACAGAACAACCCCCACACCATGCTCTGAAGCGTCTGTCTAGACAACAAATTTGTTTGAAAAGTTGGGCGCCTGAAGTACAGGTGCTGTGCACATGGCAGTCTTCATGGCGTCAAAAGCTTTCTGACAGGTGTCAGTCCAGTTCACAATCTTTGTCTGCTTCTTAGAAGTCAGCTCAGTCAAGGGTGCAACAATGTTACCATACCCCTCCTGTAATAACCCGTGAGTCCTAAAAAGGCTCTCACCTGTGTCTGGGTCTTTGGGGGTTCCCAAGCCAGGATGGTTTCAATCTTGGGCTGTAGGGGCGCCACCTGGCCGCTCCCAACCTGGTGTCCCAAGTACACCACAGAACCCTGCCCAATCTGTCACTTACTTGCCTTGATTGTGAGGCCTGCCCTTCGCCGTGCCATCAACACTTCCCAGAGGTGGCGCAGGTGGTCCTTCCATGAGGAACTAAACACTGCAATGTCATCCAGGTAGGCGGCACTGAAATCCTCCAGCCCAACCAACACCCTGTTGACCAACCTCTGAAAGGTGGCAGGGGCATTCTTCATCCCAAAGGGCATCACCCGGAACTGGTAGTGCCCATCCGGTGTGGTGAATGCGGACCTCTCCTTTGCCCCATCAGTCAAGGGGATCTGCCAATACCCAGACGTCAAATCAAACGTGCTGAGGTACCGGGCAGCCCCTAGCCGATCTATGAGCTCATCAGCTCTGGGGATGGGGTGCGCGTCAGTCTTTGTGACTGAATTGAGACCTTGGTAGTCCACGCAGAACCGAAGTTCTGGGGTGGCACCAGGCGCTGCAGCTTTTGGTACCAGGACCACTGGGCTGGACCAAGGGCTGCTAGAGGACTCAATCACCCCTAAAGCAAACATTTTGGAAACCTCCTCCTTAATGGATGCCCTAACCCGGTCAGTCACTCGGTAAGCCTTGTGCTTAACAGGAGGACTGACCCCAGTGTCCACTTCATGGACACACCAATCAGTGACACTAGGCACCAGGGAGTACAGATCACTGAATTGTCCCAACAGTTGGCGACAATCACTCTGCTGCTCAGGGGTCAGTGTGGTGGAGAGGACCACACCCTCCACTGACCCATCTTGCTCCTTTGCACACAGGCGGTCAGGAAGAGGCTCACTCTCCTCCTCCATCCCAGCATCTGTGGCCAGGAGCATGCCCACTTCAGACCTCTCAAAATGGGGCTTCAGGCGGCTGACATGCAGGACCCGCAAGGGGTTCCGGGGAGACCGCAAGTCCACCAAGTAGGTAACAGGACTCTTGCGCTCCACCACCTCCAATGGTCCGGTCCACTTATCTTGGAGCGCACAGGGCTCCACTGGGGCCATGACCCAAACCTTTTGACCAGGCTGAAACTCAATCAGAGTGGCATTCTGATCGTGCCAACGTTTCATCTCTTCCTGGCTGGCTTCCAGATTTGCCTCCGCAAGCTTTCTGAAATGCCGAGTCTGGTTCCTGAAGGCCAGCATGTAGCTAAACACATCCTGGGGAGGTTTCCTGGGAGATTGTTCCCAGCCTTCCTTGACCAGACTCAGAGGCCCTCTTACCGGGTGACCATAGAGTAGTTCAAAGGGGCTGAACCCTAGGGACTTCTGTGGCACCTCACGGTAAGCAAACAACAGGCATGGCAAGAGGACGTCCCACTTACGCCTCATGGACTCTTCTAGGCCCATAATCATGCCTTTGAGGGTCCAGTTGAATCTCTCAACCAGCCCATTACCTTGGGGGTGGTAAACTTATAAGTTACCCCATACTCCTCGCACAGAGACTTCATATATTTGGAGATGAAGTTAGTACCCCTGTCGGACACCACCTCTCTGGGGAACCCCACACGGGAGAAAATCCCCATCAGTGCACGTCCCACCACGGGGGCCGTCACTGTCCGGAGTGGGATGGCTTCAGGGTACCGGGTGGCATGGTCCACCAAGACCAGGATGAACCTGTTGCCCATGGCTGTCTTGGGGTCCAGAGGCCCCACAATGTCAATGCCCACTCGCTCGAATGGAGTACTGAAAACTGGAAAGGGCTGGAGTGGGGCTTTGATCTTCCCCCACTCTTCCCACTTGCCTGGCAAGTTTCACATGTCCTGCAGTGAGCATCTGAGCTCCTGCGCATCTGGGGCCAATAAAAGTGGGTGATCAGCCTCTCGAAGGTCTTGGTCTGCCCCAGATATCCTGCCAATGGCACATCATGAGCCAACCCCAGTAGGAAGGCTCTGAAGCACTGGGGTAACACCAGCACACGGGCTGACCCAGGCTCAGCAACCTTAGGCTCGCTGTAAAGGAGGTCATTCTCCCAATAGATCAGATGTGACCCTGACTGATCACCTGCTGCCTGGGCTGCAGCCTGTCGCCGCGGCCCCTCAAGAGAAGGGCACGCTCTCTGCTGTTCACAAAATTCCTCCCTGGTGGGCCCTCTTTCCTGCTGCCAATGGGTCAGCCCAGGCAGGTCCCCCAGTTCGGCTACTTGTTCCCCGGTAGGCTCCAGGGCATCTCCCTCAAGGTCTGCTCCTCCTGGGCCGTGGGAACTATGGGGGCCGGTTTCCGCGCTCCCTACCCCTTCTCTTTAAGGCAGGGGCCTGGGCCATACTTTCAGGCTCTAGGTCCTTCTGAACGTCCTTACTGGCTGCCATGGACCGAGTGGTCGCACATGCCCACTCAGGCAGACCCAACATTTCCAAGTGAGATTTCCTCTCCACCGTAGCCCACGGTGAGTTCTCTAAATCGTTGCCCAACAGACAGTCTACCGGCATGGCTGGCCTCACAGCTACTTGAAGAGTTCCTGAGACCCCCCCACTCAAAGGAACTTGAGCCACCTCACACTGGCTCTCAGAGTTGTCTGCTGACACTACTGGGCAGAATGCATGGGGGACAACCTGCTCTGGGGACACCAACCTGGAGCTGACAGCAGTCACACTTGCTCCGGTGTCCCTCAGAGCCTCCACCCTATGGCCATTGATGGTCACCCACTGCCTGTACTTCTTAGTTTTATCAGGCAGCGTGGGGTTAGGGACCTTCTCAAAGTCTCCTAGCGAGACAAGGGTCAATTCTACGGGATCCCACCCACCTGGGGCACCCATCTCCTCCCCTCCCAGGGCTACACTGGCAAGCTGGCGGGTTGGTGCATGGGGTGGTGCATTGAGGTCCCTCTGGGGACACTGGGGATCATAATACCGGTGGCCCACTTGAGCACATTTAAAACAAGTAAGGGGCCCCCTATGAACAGGCCTACCTGTCGGGGGCACTGGCTTCTTCTCAGGGGGAGACTGGGACACCACTCCTGGGTTCCCTTGGGAATTACTTTGGGGCCCTCTCTGGAACTCCCTCTGTTTACCCGTTCCCCCCCCCCACTTCTCTGCTGGGGACCCTGCCCACCTTTGGCGAAGTCTCCCACCTGACCCTTGCGAACCTGGGTGTTCACCCAGCGGTCCGCCTCCTCAGCAAGCTTCCTAGGGTTAGTTAGCTTGCTATCAACAAGGTGCTGGCGTAGCTCTGGAAAACAGTTACTAGCTAAATGCTCCCATGCAAACAAATCATACAGTTGTTCAAAAGTTTCCACCTTGCTACCTTTTACCCAGCGATCCATTGCTCTGCAAAAAAAAGACACATATTCAACCCAAGTGGTACCCTCTAACTTCTTACAGGTTCTAAATCTCTGCCTGTACATTTCTGGGGTCAAACCATATCGCGTCATCAAGGCCTCTTTCATGTGGGCATACACCATCCTGCTCTCTTCAGGCAGATCCAACAGGGTATCCCTCCCATCACTCACAAAGCGTCCCCACAACCCTGCTCCCCAATCCTTCTCAGGGACCCGGTGGGACACCATGGCTATCTCGTAGGCGGCAAACCATTTCCCAATATCCTCTTATGGAAATCTGATGACATCCTTGGGTATATAAACTCTACCCTCGGTAGGTACTAAAGGTATGCTGCCACCAGAGGGGGAGATCTCTAAACTCTTAGCCTTGATCTCCAGCTCCCTCAATATTCTCTCCTGCTCCAGTTTCATTTTCTCAAGTTTAAATGTCAACCTGTTATTTTCAATATCCAACTTTTTACTCTCTAGGTCCTTCTGACCTTCTAATTTGGCCATCTCCAAACTATGCCTCCTATCTCTCTCCCTGTCCTCCATCTCTTCTGGAGACAGGCCCTTTGAGGACACACTAGTACCTGGACTGGAAAGTGCTTTACCTCCCCCTAAATCCACTTCATCATCCTGCTGCCCTCCGGCATTCTCTCCCCCATTCCCGGGGGACTCCCTCGCCTCACACCAGGCCTTTAGCGCTTTCTGATACTCCTCCTTCCTAGAGAGACCTGCAATAGGGACGGTGAATTGCTTGCAAAAAGACTTTAGCTGTTTGGCAGTGTAGGTTTCTAACCTCTCTTCCTCAAAGGTGAGATCCTCCGAAGCATTGGATGCTGGCTTACCCATTGTAGACATAATTGGCAATTACGATAAAAAAATAGAACAAGATCAACAACGTATGTGGTTGCGTTTAGGTCTGCACTCACTAGTGGTGTACACCAGTTATTGTATGTGGATCACAAATGCAAGTCCTGATCCCACCGCTTCCACCAATGTTAGAAATGGGGGTCTCTAGTTGGCAGTGGCTGGCCAATGTCCAAGTAGGGACCCTTCTTCCTAAGTCAGAGTAAGGGGGCTACACCCTTTGATAACCCCTGCTCAACCCTGTGGTAACGTAGCACGAGCAGACAGGCCTATCTCAGAGGCAGTGTGTGAAGCATTTATGACCATACAGAATAACGCAGTGAAGACACCACAAAGGGACAACACACAAGTAGCTATAGAAAAATAAGTATCTTTATATAAGTTTAACACAAGGCTCAAATACGATCAAAAAGCCACAATGCACGTAAATGTAATTTCACTCAAGGCAATAAAAGCACTCAAAAGCGGGTGAAACGAACTTAGTTCGAGACCGGGGTCTACGCGACCCGGTGATGCACAATGTACCTGAGGTTTAAAGGGGCACGCCACGCAGCTTCGGGAGGAAGCCGCGATGATGACAGGCGGACTCGCAGCGGCCACAGCTCCCAGCTGCAGCGGTCCGCGGCGTGCACTCACGATGGTCCTGAGACGGTGATTAAAAGGCGGGCTCTCAGCGGCAACAGCTCCTCAGCTGCAGCGGCCCCCACAGCGATAGCGATGATTCTTGTAGCACAGATAAATGCGGGCTCTCAGCGGCAACAGCTCCTCAGCTGCAGCGGCCCGCAATAGCAATAGTGATGATTCTCGTAACACAGACAAATGCGGGCTCTCAGCGGCAACAGCTCCTCAGCTGCAGTGGCCCCCACAGCGATAGCGATGATTCTTGTAGCACAGATAAAGGCGGGCTCTCAGCGGCAACAGCTCCTCAGCTGCAGCGGCCAACAATAGCGATAGCGATGATTCTCGTAGCACGGACAAATGCGGGCTCTTAGCGGCAACAGCTCCTCAGTTGCAGCGGCCCACAATAGCGATAGCGATGATTCTCGTAGCACGGACAAATGCTGGCTCTCAGCGGCAACAGCTCCTCAGCTGCAGCAGCCCACAATAGCGATAGCGATGATTCTCGTAGCACAGACAAATGCGGGCTCTCAGCGGCAACAGCTCCTCAGCTGCAGCGGCCCACAATAGCGATAGCGATGATTCTCGTAGCACAGACAAATGCGGGCTCTCAGCGGCAACAGCTCCTCAGCTGCAGCGGCCCACAATAGCGATAGCGATGATTCTCAGCCCGCGTTCCCCGCAGTAGACCCAGAGGCTCTGGAATTCTCGACAGAGGCCTCACCTGCGAGTAGAACCCCTCTCAATAGGAATTCAGAAGGGTGATGGGTGAAGTCTAATGTCCCTGAGACTTTAGCAGGAGGCAAGCTCAAATCAGGACCTTGGGTAGTTGCTTCAGCAAGATGGATGAAAGTTTCAAAAGTCCTCTTCCTCTCGTTACACGGACAGAGGTTCGTCTTGACATCCAGAAATAACACACACGTCGGGGTTTCGGCGCAGATCTTTATACCCCACAAGTCTTTGTTCTCAAAAAGTCACAAGTCACTGAACCCAGTCAGAACCAGTTCGGTGTGGTCCTGGAGCACTTTATTTACAAGGCTGCATCCTGCCTTTGAGGAAGAGGTGGTCTGCCATCAGACGCACAGTGGGGGCTGGAGCCATCATTCACCTTGCCAGGCCCAGCCCTGCTCAGATCAAAGGGTCACCCCTCCCCCTACTCCAGCTGCAGATCTCGCTATTCGAACCAGGTCGGGCTCAGCCTGCCCTGACCCTCCAAGACCAGACATCCAATACACATAACAGCAGAGCACACTGGACGACTTAGGCAAGAAAATACCTACTTTCTAGAAGTGGTATTTTCAAAACACAGAATATAAAAATAATCCTCACTAAAAGATGTATTTTAATATTCTGAGCTCAGGCATACTAAATTCGACTTTCCAAACATGTTCCTTGGGTCAGCTACGATTATAGGATGTAATAATCAAAACTGCCCATTCTGGCCTAAGGGAACAGATAGCCTTGCAATAGTGAAAAACGAAATGGAGTGTCATTCACTATTAGGACATGCCACACAGACCAAGGCACGTCCTACCTTTCACATACAACGCACCCTGCCATAGGGATGACTTACATGATGCCAAGGGAAGGTTGAGGGACTGGGAAGTGGGTTCACTTTACAGTCAAAGAATGGCAGTTCTGGACTGCGCACAGACTCTGCGATGGCAGGCCTGAGACACACTTTACGCGCTGCTTATGTGGGTGAGGCAATCAGCGCTGCAGGCCCACCAGCAGCATTCGGTCTACCCGCCCTGGGCACGCACGGTGCACTATACTAGGGACTAACAGGTAAATCAAATGAGCCAATTATGGGAATACCAATTCATCCAGTCAATTTACAATAGGGAGCATTCGCGCTGTAGCACTGAATGGCAGTGGCACAGCGCCCAGAGCATCTAACACCAGCACACACACAGGAGACAAAAAGCGAAAGGGGGAAGGGAGACCCACGCCAATGGTGCCAGGTCTAACACCAGTCATTCGCGAGGCTGGCAGCATTTGTAGAGCTTTGTCACAAACTGCGTGCAGCGGCCGATAACACTCTGGCTAACCGAGTTTGGTCCGAAATCAACCTACAACGGGGGAATGGCGCCCACAAGAAATATCTAGAGCACAGCATCAAGATGCTAGAACTGGGCGACTTATGAAACTCCGAAATACCTGGGCAAACCTTAAAGAAATTGGTAAATAAGTCGACCAAACTGCAAAGCTGGACTGCAGACAAGGAAAGGTTGACCAAACGTCATCATGGGTGGCTGGTGTTGAAATCACATTCAATCTTATGAGAACCTCTACTGCTGGCAGCACCTTATCATCGGAAGGTTAAACAGTCATTCCTGGTCCTTAGATTTGGCGAGATACCCACTTTAGACTTCCAGTTAAAATGGAGGAAAGCCAGCCTAAGTGAAGACCAGAACTGCTGACTATGCCATCAGGGGATCAAGACTCTGCTTCACATTATATGTATCTGCCCGATTTTGGTCAACCAACGAAGAAGCCTATTAAGACGAGAGTTCCTTGACCGGGGAATCAGGTCTTGCAGGACTGCACTGGTGGAGTCAATGGACCCATGCAATACAATGTTAAATGCTAGATTAGTACAGTTCCTGGCTATTTTTAAAAATCGGATTAGTGCGTAGGTTGGATGATGCTCGGTTGTCCGACATGCGACTGAAATATCAGAAACCATCCTCAGTGAAACTATCGACATTGCCTTCCTTACAGAAACCTGGCTGAATGACCACTCGACGGCCATCCTTGATTTACTCACCCCCCCCAGTTACTCTATCATTAGGAAAGACAGACCTGACAGAAAAGGGGGTGGTTTAGCTATAATCTATAAAAACGAACTTCAGCTCACCTGTGTTAAGAACGTAGACCACTTAACCTTTGAATACATTGGCACCGAACTCACTGTGCAGGGTTCTTCCCCAATTCGTCTACATAACATCTACCACCCTCCGGGTGATCCTCTTCCCTTCGCTGAGGAACTATCCGACCTTCTTACACAATCCTCACTTTCACAATGTCTTCTTAGGAGATTTTAACATCCACTGGAACAATGTTGTTGACTCCACAGTCAGCCACCTCATTAATCTTCTAGAGATCAATGACCTTGTTCAACTATGTCACACTCCCACCCATACCAAAGGAGCCACCCTCGACGCCATTTTGTTCAAGATTGAATCCACTCCCCTCCTCCCCCCCACTAGAAAATACAAAGCCATGATATGGACCAGAAATCTTAATCAAATGCCTCCTGGTGAACTTGAGTCTAAACTCCAAGCATAACTTCTTCTCACCCCTCTCTCCCAAGATGTCAATGAGCTCACTGAGCTTTTCAATAAGACTGTCAATGATGTCGTTGACCTTTAAGCCCCTCCCAAACTAAAAAAAACAAAGAAACATTCCATCCAAATCTTGGTTCAACTCAGATCTCAATAACAAAAGACGCTCACTTAGACTGACGGAAAGAACATGGAGACAACACCCCTCCCCCTCCCATCTAGCCCGCCTCCGAGCCGCTAGATCTACTTATAAGAAGCACATTTTTAATGAAAAGGCTACCTTCTTCCGAACACAACTCGATCGTGCGAAAAACAGACCCAGAGAACTGTTCAACATAGTTCGAAATCAAACGTCTTCAGCCCCCCTTAAGCTAATGGCCTCAACCGACAGATGTGAGGAAATTGCCAACTTCTTCTCGGATAAAAATCGACAAAATTGATCAGTCCTTCCATCTTACTCAGGTCCCACCCAATCCCCCATTTGCCGCTGACATTACCTTAGACGTTCCTCCCTTGTTGACTCTTCCGCTCACCTACACGTTACAACACCTCCGAATCCAGCCTTCCCTTCTTACAACTGAAAAACAATGCATCCTTGCTTAAAAACCTCACTGCTGACCCTAATGACCCGAACAATCTCCGCATTATCTCTAACCTCCCACTTCTTTCCAAAGCCCTTGAAAAATGTGCTTTGCTCCAATTGGATAAACACATCAACAATTTCAATTTACTTGACTCCTTGCAATCCAGCTTCAGAAAAGGCTGCAGCACTGAAACCGCCATGCTAAATATAGTTGATGACATCCATTGTTCCCTTGACAATGGTGAGTCCTCCCTACTCATTCTCCTCAACCTCTCTGCTGCCTTTGATACAGTCAACCACAATTCCCTACTTAACTCGCTCAAGACCCGCTTTGGATTTAACGGTATGGTCTTCAAATGGATCGCCAACACAGAACACAACAAATCAAAACCAATGACTGCCTCTCAAACCCGTCACCTGTCTCCCTAGGTGGCCCTCAAGGCTCTATTCTCTCCCCCTCTCTAACCTCTTTATGGAACCCCTTACCCTCATTCTGAAACAAGCTGGAATCAATTATCACCTCTATGCTGATGACACCCAACTTTACTATAAGATTAGGTCCCACTCTGATGTACTTCATCTTAACAATACACTGAGCAAGATCCAATCCTGGTTCTGCTCCAATCATCTCAAACTAAACCGAAAAAAAACTGAAGTCATCCTCTTCTCTCCAAAAAACAACAGGCTCCCCATCCAATCCTGGATCTCTGACCTTAATGCCCTCAACTGTTCGCTCTCCTTATCCAATTCAGTGAAATCACTTGGTATCACCATTGACAAAAACCTAACTCTTAACGACCACATAAAAACTCAGCTAAAGGAGCTCTCTTCACTCTCCGTCATCTGAAGAAAATCAAACCCTTCATTCCGCCTGAAGACTTCAAATGGGTTGTCCAATCACTAGTACTCTCGAAAATTGACTATGGTAACGCTATCCTCACAGGAACCCCTAAAGTACACCTAGCCCCCCTCAGATCCGTGCTCCACTTAGCGGCTTGGCTAATCACCGACTATAAACGTTTTGAACACATCTCCCCAGCCCTTAAGGCCCTTAACTGGCTGCCCGTTGAAGGTAGATCCTCCTACAAGACAGCATGCATTACGCATAAAGCTCTCCACCAAAATACCCCATTGTACATCACGAACAAACTCAAAAAAGCGGGCTGCTCCAGACCGATGAGGAGCACTAACGCTCTCCTCCTCGCCCCCCCCCTTGTCAAAAAAGAAAACCACACAATCACGCTCGTTCTCCTGAAATGCACCGAACATCTGGAATGCTCTCCCGAAGGATCCGCGATGTAACCCCTCCTACCTCAGCTTTAAAAAAGACCTCAAACATCACCTTCTCAGCAAGTACTGGGGTCCATAACCTTGCCTCTGACCCTACACTCTGCTTCTCCAGTCTTGATTCTCCTTTACCTCACTCCTATTTCTCACCTCCCCCCCTCTATCTTTCACCCTGTTCACTCTCTCCCTACCCCACTTCTCTCCCCTCTCCTCCAAAAATCTCTCTGCCTACTTGACCTCCTCTTCCCCAATTTGGTTCTTCCCACCTATTCTTATCTAATTATTCCTCACCCGCAGCCCAGCAGCTTTTTTTCTCCCACCTTCACTCTTTATGTAACCTGCGATTCTTGTTACTGTTTAAAATAGCCCTCCGTGAGCGCCTTTTCATGTATATTGCTCTTTGCCCATTTTGTTTAATTAATTTTGTTTTATATTACCTGTCTGAATGCTCTGCTACTGAATAACTGTTCTTTGTCCTGTAATCTTTTGTGCACATGTAAAGCGCTCTGATACCCCGGGTCGAGCCAGCGCTATATAAAACCTTTCAAATAAATAAATAAATGATGGGTGAACTTGAGGGGTTTGGGGGCGGGGGGGAGGGGAGTGACGAGACAGATAAGTTCCTAGTAGGCCCAAGGGTCGGTTGTTAAGGACTGCCAGAGAACTTGATATAAGGTTCTGCCAATCCTGTTAAGTTATGTAAACTTTCATGAGCAGGTTAAATGGATACGCAAGGACAGGCTGCTAGGGATAAAGTTAGTAGTTGTTCCCTATCCCGTCATGCAAAGGCAAAAATCGCTTAAACCAGCAGTTATGTCCTTTACATCGGTACTTTAACAGCACAGTTTTGAACACTGGCACTTTATTGGTAGTACTACCACTGACCACAGCAAAGCACCTATATTTTACCCGCTCCCTGGACTTGCACACGGGCACTTCAACTGCTCATAGTCTTGAATAACGGCATTCATCCGCAGAATCACAACTTGCCACATCGTAAAGAACTCACACGATAACCAACCAGGGAAAAGGTCAGTCTGCGACGAATTACCCTTGAGTCGTAGGAAGGCGCTGGGCGGTCAGGTTCACTCAACTGACTTTTATGATTTGTATTCAACATTTTTATTCATATACTCGTGAAGGGCAGCAAGCAATGAGAAGATTTACCAATTAGATGTGCAATGGCTGCAGCTGAGGTATAATGAGTTTTAGACTTCTTTTAGATGTTTTGTATGGTATGATTTGAGTTGTGTTTATGGTTTTAATTGATAATAAACTATTTATTCACTCATTTATTCACTAATAATGCAAAAATAAACAATGTAAAACATATTCACTGCAGGGTCTGTGAGAGAGACTGAAAAAATTTGAATGCGTCAACATTTGGGGAATAAGTATTGAGGAGTGCTACCTTCTGGTTTTCGAGCATGCTTGCTACCAAAATGTATCACCCTTCGGGGTCTGTGTGTACGCTATGCATAAAAAAACGGATGCTTTTTTGTAGAAGAATGCAGACACTTCGCGCATAAGTGCTATAGGAGAAGTATAATCTATGGGCCCCCAACTTGGCAGCAAACATAGATGTCCTTCCGGGCGGAAGGTGTGTTTCTTGTAAGAATGCAATATCTATGCAGTGTCGCTCAAAATATACCAGTACAAATTTCTCCTTGCGTTGTTTTATTTATCCCTCGGATATTCCAGGATAACAATGCAAGATGTCTAGCTGCATCCGTAGTCATGTCTTAGGGAAAAGTTATTCATAAATCATCCAATGAGTCTGGACCGTATTCTGCATGAATGATCATGCTGTGTGTGACCTCGCTGTAAATAAACTGTACCAAAAAAAAAAAAGAAAAGACAAAACATTCTAAATTCCCAATCCACCTCCCTCCTCCCACACCGACTTCCCTAACTTTCATTGACGATTCCCAGTTTAATTCACAAAACATGAAGCTGGTGCTACACACCATGGGTGAAGATACCGGTCCGTAAAACCACTCCCGTCGAACCGATTGATATAAACATTTCAGTCTCAAGCAAACAAGAGCAACTTAAAACAGCACAACTAAAGCTCTGTCACAGGGAGGTCCGTCCACCGAAGAGGCACCCTAGATACAACAGTCCAGGAGGTCTGGGCAACCAATGCGGGTCAGTCTCCACAGCTCTCCCTGGGATTGGATCCTGCAGTAGTCTCCTGGTGAGTATTCAGGTTTTTCTTCTGTGCATGCTTTTTGCAGAAAAGACTTGCATCTCTGGGGTTGCTAAAGATGTTTGCTTTGCCATTCACATTGATCCCCAGCTGTGCTGGGTACAACATGCATTATCGGATCCCCCTGCCACGCAACAACTTCTTCACCTCAGTGAATTTCTTAAGAGCATCCTGCACCACCTATGTGAAGTCCGGGAAGATGGATATTGCAGACCCCTGGAACTGAAGCGGTCCCCTCTCCCTCGCCAGGCGAAGCACTGTGTTGCTCTGACGGTAGTTTAACAATCGGGCTATGAGGGGCAGGGTGGAGCTCCCAGCAGTGGCTGCCGTCCCAGAGATCTATGAGCACACTCCACCAGAAAAGCAGAGGAGAACTCCGCGGCGTCAAACAATTCCACCAGCAGTTTCTCAAGAAATCGATCTGGCCGATCCATGATCCTAGATTGAGCTATACCCAAAATTTGTTTATTGTTTCATTGGGATCAGGCCTCCAAATCCTCATTCTTAGCCATTACCTGGGAGAGTTGTTTCCTCATGATAGACAAACAGGTGCCATGAGCAGTATTGTCATCTTCCAGATCAGAGATCAGGTGCTCCACACCGTTGACGCGTGTCGCCTGTCTATCCACCCTCTCTGTGAGTTGATCAATCCGAGTATGCCAAGGAGTCGATTTTATTGTCAATGGAGTGCAAGGCTCCATAAAGTTCCACCCAGAGAGCATCGTCAGCCCACCCAGGCAGGGGCCTCAAGGGTCCCCCTCCTCGGTAACGGAGTAATGCATGTTTTTTTGGGGAGACGACTTCTGCTCAAATTGCATTTTGGCCTGTCTATGGTCTCCCTTCCACATGTCCACATGCCTTCTCAGTGTCTGGTAGAAGTCAGAGAAAAAAAACGAACCCCAAGGGAGGCAAAAGCTCGACACAGGAAGAATATTTGTGTTTGTTTTTTGGAGGAGAGTAGTGGCGGCGATGCCCAGAGCACGCACCCCTAGCAAGAGGCACAAGAGCGATGACACTAGGCCAGTGGTCTTCAAACTTTTTAATGCTGCGCCTCCCCAGTAAATAAAAAAATTTCATTGGGCCCCCCTCAGATTTTTCAAAATTATTCTATTACACTTGCAATGTTTAAATAGGTCTCGACTTATTTAAACACAAGACATACTTAAACATTGCAATTAAATTCTGTAACCATTTAAAAAATGCAACCAAAGACATGATTTCCAAACATACTATTCTGGTCAGGCAGGCCTTACTAACGTGTAAAACCACAGTGTGATTATTAGAAATGGGGTTGGGGGTTTTGAAGAATATTTGGAGTCCCTTCCCTTTTGACACATACTCCCAGCTAGGATATAAATGACAAAAGAAGCTAGTGATGGCCAATTACAGAGTATCTTACTGCTGCTCATTCCTCCACCCCCCCTCCCCCACTTAAAACAAAGCACTGCATATCAGCATAAATGCTTCTTTTGGCCAGAGCCTGGCACCCCACTTGGGATCACTTGAGGCCCCCCAGTTTGAAAACCCCTGCACTAGGCTATCACCCAGGGAGAGGCAGCCGGCAGGGATCACCCAGACTGAAGGTCTAATAGTGCGCACTTGCACACAGGACATTTGGGAGCGGCAACAGGGAGGGTTCTACTGACAGATCCATCAATTAAGGAGAGCAAGAAGCAGCCTTACAGAGCAGGGTAAAAGCTCGCACTGTGGCGTCCCAAAGTGTTGCGAACCCGCAGTTCAATCATAAGGGACACACCTGCATCTCACCTCCGAGCAGGACAGCTCCCCTGTCGCAGCACCACTCAGGACACGGGGGCATATTCTGCATGAAACGTCAGTACAGGAAGGGCGGCAAAGAAGGGCTTCATGTTGCAGGTCCGGAGGTCCGACGCCTGATCCACATCAAGGTCGGGCCACGTGCGGTCCAGCAGGAGAGGAGGCCCCTCCCTGGCACCGTCTCCCAGTGTTCGCCAGCCCACACCGCCCAGTGAAATCTTCGGGTTCCTACTCAGCAGGAGGCTCGCCAGCGGCCCCTGTCGCCGCCAAGCCTTCGAGGCGCGAGGTGGCCGCAACCATGTACAGGGGGACGCACCCAATGGCAATGGCGGGGCTGGATTGTCCAGTTTGGCGTTAAAGCAGCAGGGTCGGTCCCGGAGCTACGCGCTAGCTGGCCATCCTGGACGCCAGCATGGTCATGCCCCCCTCATCGCTGTAGTATTTGGTTTCTGTGGTTCCATTAACAACAGGGTTACATATCTCAAAGATGGTCTAGTCGCCCTTGAGTATCTTCAGTAAGAGAACGTACAACTGCAAATCATTGCTTTTACTCGAAATTCCAACTGCAGGAAACAATGTATTTCTCATAATTTAAGCTCTTCTTCGGGTTTGCAGCTAAACCACCAGTTCATAAGCAACTCTTCAAGCAGCCACGTTCATTTACTGGTGACTAACAAAAGGTATACATCGGTAGTCCCTCATTGTGTTTATCTTGTATTTGGGAACTGCTTAGCTGCACTTTTCCAAACTCTAATAAAATATGAAAAATAATAGAGGTCTCTCGTTTGCACCAGAAAGGGGTGGAAGATTTGATTCGCAAGCTGGAAAAGGCAAAAAGTATGCTAGTTGTGAATGTTATGAAGCTAAATTTTGCCCCTTCCACTTAAAAACACCCACTCCAAAGGACAGGTCACTCTGCATTTTATCAGGGCTACCGTATAACTTTTCGGTTGCAATACCCCACTCAAAGCCCTCCCTAACAAACACAAGCACTCGCAATGCTAATCGTTTTGGCTTTTGTGTAGTGAACAAATTACACCAACCTTCCCTAACACCTACACTGACAGTAGAGAAAATGTTGGTTTTTATAACAAAGGAGAATTGCAGCACAGACATGGCACGGGCAGAAGCAGTAAAAGTTTCCCTCATGCACAGAACAAATGCAGCATAGGCAACAGGATCCAGATACAGCATGTGCAGCAGCACAAGCTACACACATACAGCAGAAAAAACACACATGCGAAAGCAAGGCAGGTGTTCTTACACAACAGTTATGGCATAGGCTAAACGATGTTGATGGGCTGGTGAGTGGATTGGTAGACGCACCAACAGGTCAGCAGATGGATGGACAAATTAATTGAGCTATCAGTGGATGGCTGAATTGACTGGTGAGTTAATAAGCAGATGAATTTAACGAGTAATTACCTCTGTAGTATCACCAAAAACGACCACAGGGACATTTTACTCAGTGTGCTCAATACATCAAGCCTAAAACATACAATCTTACACAGAAACCGACCCATACTCAGACAGTCACCTGCTCAGTTACCTACCGACCCATACAGGTATAAAACACCACAGACATGCACACAACTCTAAAGATGGTCAGGCGCACAAACAAGCAAACACCAAAATCAGCATACCTAATCCAGGATAGTGTACAACAAACAAACAAAAACACACACAAAAACACACACACACACAAAAAAACACACACACACACACACACACACACACACACACACACACACATCTTCACACCAGCAATTAGAACAAGGAAAAAAACATTTGAAACCCCAAAATAATATCTAGTAAGAAAAATGTATTAAAATGAAGACTGATCTAGACGGGGCGCTCTACACATGTGTGCATATCTGACAACCCCTTTTTAAAGTAGAAGATATGTATTTTTTTTAACTAAAATAAACTGCATTGTGATCGGAGAAAAGTCTTTAAAGGAGCATTGTCAAGTGGGGTCGTTTTTGTTTGTACCAAACTTATCAACTTGGATCTCTGTCTGTTTTTCGTTATAAAGACATTTGACACACCTATCAATGACAGCAAACAGAAAGATATCCAAAAACGGACACTTTAGTTTATTATTAGCAAACAAAAATGTCACAGAATAAATGAGTCTTTAATTCTACAACTAAAGATCTGCTTGTCATTTTCCATAACATATTTTTTAAAAGGTAATTTTTCTTTTGGATATGTAATTTCAATACCAGTGTATGGTTTCTGTCTGATCTAGTTTCTGGCATTCGTTTTTAGATTTCTGGGGCAGATCCAAAAACATTTTTGACAGACACTATTTTCATGTTCTTGGTGTTAAAGTAAGTCAGTGTTTGGTGCACACACATTATATTGCCGTGTTATGAAAGGAGATTTCTAGATGTGTAAACGTGTGACAAAAATGTTTGTGCATCTTTGTTGTGTGGCATTTTGTGGTGCTGCTTATGTATTCTGTTTTTTGTGACTTTTTTGTGTGCTTTGTTTTTGTACTGCATTATTGCAATGTGTACTGTGGGAGTTATGTCCCATTTTGTTTTCACTATTCAGTTTAGCTATGTCCTGTTATAATTGTGTTATGATGATTTGTGTTTGTCATTGTGAAATGTTCTGTTTACTTAACTAGGTCAGCAAATGCTGCTACATTTTCAGCCAAAAGCAGCCTGTACCTTTAAAGATCCAGAGACAAGCAACCATTTGCCACTGTCTAAGTTGGTAAAATAGCACTGCTCCAGCACTTCTTAAGACACCAGTCTGCCCAAAACAGTGTCAGAGACCATGTCTTTTATTAGCACTTTCAGTGCTCTCTTTATGTGATATGGCCTCTCAATTGCTGTGGAGTGAATTACGGTTGAATGTGTTCTAAGGACTTGGAAAAACGATCATGCAACAATCTTGTCAATATTTTGCAGATAACCATTTGAATGTGGACAATCAGGTTTCTGCCCTAAATATAGTCATGATACTGCTAGATGCGCGTTTCAATCTTCTTCAAGGCTTGGATAATAATTCAAAAGTCTTCTTATCCTGTGGGTCGCAAATGCATTGTCTAGTACAGTTAACCATATCCCTCTATTTGAGACAGTCAGTCAAGAAATGGACATCTCAGGCAGTCCTTATATGAAGGCAATCATTCATTTCACAACACTCGTAATACATGTAAATCCAGTTATACAGCTCTTTTAAAAGGGTGATGAATAGAACGCTCCACCAAGTCCTCCCCTTCCCCCTTTAGTTGTTAGTCAGTGCATTTAAAGACTGTCAAGTCCATAATACTTTTATTTGATTTCGTTAAAAATCATAAAAGAGTGGAGAAAGCACTTAATACAAAATGGTTAAAAAATGGGGGTTAAAAAGGTACAAAAGCTTAAAACATAATGCGATCATGTACTCAATCGTCATGAACAGTTAATACACAAAGTATTACATCGTAATCAGTGCAATTTTAAGAGATGCGAGGCGGTTCAGTGAACAAAAATCGGGAAATAATACCAGTGCAAATGAGGAGAGTACAAGCAGTCTTTTCAAAGCCACTCAGGTTCATTCATTTTTGTTGTCTAATTCTTTGGCTGCCATTTTCTAAAACGTAATGGCTTTGCAGGATAGTTCAATTGACAGGCCTCCAAGGAATTGTATGACTGCGGCTCTGCATGTCCTTAGTTGGTTTTTTCTCAAGTGCTCACGGAGGACAATTTTTCGAATTTCTAAAAGCGAGGGGCAAATACATAGGAGGTGTAGTAGAGACTCTTCTCGTTGTCCGCACAACCGGCATTCTTTTGTCAGCCATATATGCTTCCATTTTGGGGTTAGATCCTTCGTGGGGAATGACCCCAACCGTAACATAGTCAGATAGTGCTTTTTATGATGTGAAAAGTGTTCTGACAAATACGGTTGTGGTTTAAGCGTCTGATAAGATTGAATCACTGCTCAAGCATGATTTTTCTTAGAACATGCAGTTTTATCCATTAACAGCGAGATTCGTTTAGTTGCACTGTTCACTGCATTTTTAAACCCAGAGTAGGAGTTATTTGTGTACCATGCCTCTTTGAGGTGTAGGTCCGCGAGTGATTCTTTTAGAACTGTGGCGATGGAATTATTTAGCCTCGCTTGCTTTTCAATTTCTTCCCAACAAAAGTGGGCTAGTGTGTTATCTTCTGCTTGCCTCATCCGCCAGTAATATTTGACAACCACCCCTTGTTTGGCTGGTTTCTGGTTTTTAAGCCCGTATTCCAGACAAATTTGGGCCTGAGAGATGTGCCGGGGGATTGAAAACAAACTCTTGAAAAAACTCGACTAGACTTGGTTTAAGACGGCAGCATCTTTTGTGTACATAATTTCCGACCCATACGATATTGTTGGTATGAATTTTGCTGCGATTACCTTCAGCAGGTGCCCGCTTGAACAGCCTTTTAATTTTTTCTCTAGAGTTTTAAAAGCGTAGAGGAGTAGTTTTGCTTTCATTTTCCCTTGATCTAGCTGTTGTTTAAAGTTGAGGTTGTGATCAAGTTGAAAGCCTAGGTATTTATAAGACTCCACCTGGGATATTGATTTATCATCTAGATTCCAGATGAATTTACCTTTTGACCCTTTTTTGTGATGTTTAGAGAAGCACAGCACCTTGATTTTAAAGACTGAAATCCTTTGCATAGATAAAAAAAACGTGATGGATATAATCCCTGAACTAATCTCAGCCACAGGCGATCGCTCAGAGCTGCAATCCAGTCCATCCTTTTCTTGAGCACCACACTACCTTACAGTACACCCAGAAATATGCAAATCAACCTTAGTCCTGTGCCAAAATGAACAGTGAAGCCGGAACTGCCAAACCAGGTCCTCTCTGAACCAGAACACTAGCAACCAAAGCCCTGTTTTGGCCACAATGGGCCTCTTCTATTGGTGCAGCTTGGTTGCAGTGGAACAGTGAGCATGGGACTTTCGTCTGGGCATACCTGTCACACTTAGGCCATCAAATGCAATGAACTAATCTGAGGTGGCATGGTGGGCACTTCCGTCACTTTTTGGGTATTCTTCACTTTTTTGTATGCTTCCTCTACAAGGTGGCACCCAGGACATCCTCTCCTAATCAAATGGTAAACCTCCCTAGAACCTCCTTCGCACCACTATGCCACAGTGATTAAACCGGGGGGCCACATTTGACACCAACCTTATGTTTGTACTCATGTCATAGTACAATCAAAGGTCTTTCTGACCAGGAAAAGGGGATCGCTCCCTCTTCCCCTTCTCCCAAAGAAAGATCTCATTAAGGCAATTACTGCACGTACATTGGATTAGTTGAATCCACTTGATTTAGGACTTCTGGTTTTGTCAAGTTAAGCTCTCAATTACCCAGAGCAGTCTACTATGCTACAGACAAACTGCTTTACCTGGACTTAAAAGATCCAAACAAAACATACCCTGAGCACTGCCACAACTTCTATCCTTTGCTCCTCGAAAAATAGCAACAGAAACATACGAAGAACAACAAAGAGTGAAAAAATACAGTAGAGCTCATTCTTATAAAAATATTACGAAAAATATATTCATTGTATTAGAAAACAGTACATCAGTGGTCCTTATTTAATAAGACTTTTGCCACAGGCACAAACTGAGGGGGAAATCTTGCTGAATATGGCAGCAAGAAGCAAATAAAAGAGCACTTGTGCTATAAATAATTTTTAGAAGGGAAATTGGATAATATATGGTCATGTTTTCTTTGTGTGCTTGGTGTGAAAGATGTCCACAGATGTTTCATGGCACAATCGTAAGTCGTAGTCGCAGGATCCAAGAGAAAATCGCCCCTGATTAAAAATAAAAACACAAAAGAACACAATCAGAACATTGTAGGCAATATTAAAGTACGTGGTAATATAGCAGAAAACTGAAAGAGCAGCGCGAACTACCTGAGGCTTTTAAAGTAGTCGAGGCCTCTTCCGATCTTAATCATCCAGCCATTGTTGAACCTAGGATAATATTGGATTTAAATGTTTTAATACATCAGCAGGATGCACTGTAAAGTGAATTAGCAATATCTTCAGTGAGACAAAACAGTAAACAAAATACAAGAGGCAAACACTCAACCTACTTAGCATAAACAATATTGACGATTTAATTATAGACCATTAAACTGAAAATTATAAAAGGCTATTTGATCACCCTATGAGTTATGTGGTGCAACCTGTTCCGAAGGCAAAGATACTAGAAAAAAACAAAAAGAATTATAGTTCGATGTAAACCTTGCTTAAGGAGGGATTACAAAAATGAATCCTTCCCTGCTTATGCAGGCAAGTAAATAGGCCAGGAGACCCACCTTTTTAGCCAGCGTTCCAGAGGAATACTAATGTAAGATTTGGGTGAAAGATGGGCAGTGTGTTGCCTCAATGTCCTTCCTCTGTAGAGGCTGGCTATTGGTCAAGAGACTTTTAAGACGGGGTTGGGTGGCGGGGGGGATAGACAGAGACACATACCACACCCCCAACTCAAAGGCATTGGCGACAACCTGTTGTGTTGTGCTATTAGCATCTTAATGAAACCCCACCAATACACCATTTCACAAATCTTCATCAAAAGACAATCCAATGAAGCTTAGGAGTTCATGTTGAATTCATCAAACAAATATATAAATGATGAAATGTCATTTATTTCACAAACAAATATATATATATATTTTTTTAATTTAATGGGAAGGATGGAGCTTTTCTAAATTCAATTTAGGCCACTCATCACCAATGCTATATTCTGTTTGATGCACTTGCACTTCTCCCACAAATCAATTTGAGGATAGTTTAACTTTTAGCCTCCAGTTCCAAATTCCTTCATATTTACAGATCGTTTTAAGATTTTCAACTTTACATTTTGCTTCTTCATTTATATATACTTTATTTATCTGTTATTTGTATTTCATTTTCTACCAAGTGGTTCTAGGACCACCGGTTAAGAACCACTGGCATAGACTAGAAGAGATCATTTTAAGGAAGCCATAAACAACAATTATTTAAGAAATATTTAAAAACACAACCCCATACTTCTGGCGTAGATGCATAAATACAGCAAACCCAGAGTTGACCACCGACTGGAAATATTCCAGTCCATACATATCCCATCATTCACTAAATTTATCACTACATATGTAGGGTAGCAAATAATCACTCCAGGATGTAAATCTCAATACAAGGTGTTGAAATCCACTTCTGGACAAAAAGCATTGTCTAATGCCAGTTAGAAGTGTCTGATACAAAACATTTTCTGTGATATGTAGAATCCCTATGATTAACAACTAATAGATATATATCTCGAGTTAACAGTTTGCAGTGTTTGCATTATAAGCCCAATAAACAAAGTGATCAGAACGTCATACTGAATCTGAAGAGATGTTAAAAGTAGTCTTCCTATAGTAGCCCAGTAACTCCTCCCCAATTTCAATTACGCGCGGGACTCGGCAGGGCTGTCCGCTATCCCCGTTGCTTTTTATAGTGGCCTTAGACCCATTGGTTCGACACCTGCAAGAGAAACATATGTTTCGTGGCCTGCAATTTCCCTCGGGACCTTTGCTAATGTCCATGTATGCGGACGACATTTTGCTTTTTATACGACATCCCCACGACAACTTGCAGCCTCTCATAGAGGAGATTGGCCGCTTTGGAGCCATGTCCGGGTTGCTGATAAACTGGGACAAATCAGTACGGTTTCCTATTACTGATGCAGCCGCTGCGGGTAGGACGGACCTTCCCTTGCGATGGGCAGGTGACACTGCTAAATATCTTGGTGTGCACTTGCACAGAGATAGAGAGCAAGTTATACAATTAAATTATGGGCCTGCAATTGAGCAGCTTACTAAGCAGGTTGAACGGTGGATTCAACTACCCCTGTCTACGGCCGGGCGTATCGCTCTTATCAAAATGAAAGTTTTGCCCAGATTTTTATATCTATTCGGTACTATCACTATCCCACTTACCAACGCCTTCTTTCTTCAGTTACGGGGACTACTTATACGCCTGATCTGGGCGGACCGTAGACCGAGGGTTTCTTGGGATACTTTGACACTCCCATATAACCGGGGCGGATTTGCAGTTCCTGATTTTCAACTTTATTTCTTGGTAGCACAGGCTCAATTCGCGCATCATTGGTTCCACCCAGATGCTCGTATACCTTATGCGAAACCTGAATGAGACCTGGCTGCTCCCACACCATTAAAAGCCCTGTTCCCAAAGGGCATGCCACTGGATCCACAGGATATCCAACCCCTTTCAACCGCATGTTGGGCCTGGCGCAAACTTCACAAAATGCTTGGTGGCGGCCCTCTCTATTCTCCGGCCATTCCACTGCCCAACAACCCGTTCCTCCCACTAACCTCCGAAAAAGTAGGGCAACACACTCTCACCAAATTGGGCTTGGGTACCTTTGGCTCCCTATTCCCAGAGGGCCGGGCACGCACATTGAAAGAACTGTCCACACATCCTGGGATGACATATATGGATAACTTTATAGCCGCCAGATTGTTGGGTTCACTTCGCTTATCGATCACCTCCTTCCCATCCTCACCTGCAGATTTCACTCCACTTACTCACTTCATTACTAAACTATACCTGGCCTGTCTGGCACTCAAACAGGTTCGCGACAGGGGGGTGAGACAACGCTGGGAGGATGACCTAGACCACTCATTGACTGACAAAGAATGGACTTTTTGACTTGATCAAATCCAGAAGGTCTCCCCCAATCATAGACACAAACTCCTTCACTTTAAATTTATCCACAGGATTTACATCACCCCACATCAATTAGCCAAGTTTGATCCTACTAAATCATCTAGTTGCCCTAAATGTGGGACGATAGACGCCGATTTTGCTCATATGACCTGGACCTGCCCCCAAATTTCGGTGTACTGGGTTGAGGTATTTCAAACGATAGCAAAAATAATCGCCGCATCCCTCATCCCCTCTCCAAGGCTAGGCCTCGTAGGGCTGGTCAGCTATATTAAACCGTGTTTTCGTAGATTTGTAGCCATAGCACTGATGCTTGCCAAAAGGGAACTCGCGATCCACTGGGGAGCCAAACATTGCCCTACTACAGCAGCATGGTTGCGCAGCATGTCACACTGTAATCTGCAAACTGATATATATGCCATACTTCAACCCCCATCTGCACGACCAAAAGACATTTGGTATGTCTACCGCAACTACTTGCTGCAGGCCCGGGAGCCCTCCCTGGCATCATCTCTGGAATTTCAGGATGCTTCCGAGAGCATTCCATCCGGCTCATCCCTGGGGTCGACCGCTGTTCAGACATAGTAACACCACACCCTTTACCCATCCCTTCATAACCTGCACCTCCGAAGATATACGTAACACTTTCCTGCCGGGACGAATAGAGTAAACCAAAGACTGTGACCTAGGGAGACCTTCCCCCTCCTCCTCCCCCCCCCCCCCAAACACCTATTTTCTGTATAAGATTGTTTATTGCTTTATGTTTTGCGGTAATTTCAGTCTCTGTATTGTGTTTCTATTATTGATTATTGTATTATTGTCGCTTTTTTCTCTTTCAATAAAAAAATAAAATAGTAGCCCAGTAATGAAAATCGAAAGTTAGAAGAGTAGAACCATCTCAATAGTTAAGTAAGTTCATGCACTGAACTGTATGTCAAGTCTTTTTGGACCCTTGCTAGCTATCAGCGAATGTAATTGTTGACGAAATCTTGAGTGTACGAACATATTAGTATGCCCCAAATAATTAAAGAAACCGGGGCAGAATGGGCATATTAATCACAATGCATCTGCTAATAAATGTCAGTGAAAAGTTATGCATTTTTTTAAGATCACCTTGATATGTTGCAGTGCAGTACAATTAATTTAAATCAAATGCCCATATTATCTTAGCCTGAGGTGTATGTACAAGTGCAACAACATGCAGAGCTACACCTTGTAAAGCTGGACAGAATGGCATTCGATTTATGTAGGTTCAATTTGTAGCCAAAATAAATGGCTTCCATGGTCCACAATGCACCATGCAATTATACTCCAGCATAAACAAAAAAAATAATCTAACATAGTGCACAGCTATTCAATGGGTTCAAGCACATTGTTATGTTACCTTATGCAGATTTGCAGAGTGAACTATTACACAGGAGGGTATCCTGGTGCTGAGCAGGTGTGAGTCTACCTACACCTAGGGCCTAGTGGGACTACTCAAAAAGACAGGTCTTCAGCTTCTTGCAGAATTCTAGAAGTGAGGAGGAGGCTCTTATGTGTAGCGGCAGGTCGTTCCACACTTTAGAAGCGATGTAGGAGAAGGCTTGACCGCTGGATCGGATTTCCTATATGCATGGGGTTTGTGCAAGTAGGAGTCCGGACGAACAGAGGTGTCTGGAAGGTTTGTGAAAGCAGATGCGATTGTTGAGACATGCTGAGCCAGTGTTATGTAGTGCCTTGGAAGTGTGGGTGAGACGTCTGAATTGTGCACCTCTGTCGATGGGGAGCTAGTGGAACTCCTCCAGAGGTGGTGTGATGTGAGCAAATTACTCTCCTTGACTGGTGCATAATGTTGAACAATTGGTTTTCTTGCAGCCAAGAAAATATTTTTGTTGCCAACATTAACCCTCTGTCTAGTGGGTCCTGTGAAAACAAAAGTAGCACTAATCTCATAAAATGTATCAAACTACTGATTTTAAAGTCACCTGCGTTCCAAAGATTTGCAGCCAATTGTTTGGCAATGGAAAGATTGTAAACTTGGTTACTTAAGTCGTGTGGCAGTAGCAGCTATTAAATAACTAAAATAAGCCAAAACAGGAATATGGTCTCATTTTAGGATGGGCCAACAGCCGTTCTATGGCTGTGGTGGACTTCATCAGCCAGATGTCACTATAGCAGGTGAAGTGCTGCTTGCAGTGCTTTTACAAGATATGTTGTCTATCACATCATATCTAGACAGTTTTAAGGAAATTTAACACATACACTCTACTGTAATAGTACCCCAGCACTATCTGTGTAATCCTGTAGCTTCCTCCCTCACAAGCACTCTGAGGAGGCTCAACACCGGTGTGTAGAACTTCACACAAAAAAACCTTACAATTAAATAATAATCTGTGAGTTCTAAGGCCATGGGAAAGCCAATAAAAACACTTCACATACAAAACAGTCTCCAACCTTTTGTATAGTGCCAGCTACTTTTCAGCAACTGAAATCTTCTTGAGCTGCGTAGGAGAAAGAGGAGGCTAATGAGATGCCACCTCTGTGGAGACCTTCCTTTCCTCCATACAGCTTCCCCTCTCGCACAGCTTCAGGGTGAGTAGACAGAATTGATTCCAAATCATCCAGTTACATGTTGATCTGGTCAGAAGGTAATAATGTGTGGTCAGTAGAGGAAGCAGTCTTGCTCCTCACTGGATTAGGGAAACCACTCCTAGACAGCCATGTGTCTCTTGCGTTTGGAGCTTCTTTTTGCCACTACACAACACTTGTACCGTCAGCCCCTCCCCCCGCCCCCTTTCCAAGTTTTGCTTAAGCTGCTGCTTTGGTTTATATTGTATAAAATACTGGACACCACCTTATGCTGACGAATTACTCCATCAGGGGAGTCAGCATTTTAACAAGGGAAGCAGCAAGTGGAGTTGATGAAGTGTCAGCTGGAAAGGAATGCAATCCTAGCTTCTCTTCCAAGTAAACAATTTAGCTGAGGCTGTCACAGACATTATTGCCGAATCTTAAGCCTGTCTAGTTATATTTCGTGCAGCAGTTATGGATCATTTTGGATAATTGTGAGCTTATGGAGTGTCAACGTTTCAGTTTGTCTGCTCTCACCTTCTCAGTTGATTGACTGCATAGCATGTGGTCAACTCAACTACATTCAGATATTTTATTCACAAAAGAGGTCACCCTGCCTTGCTCAACCTGCTCATCCAATCAGAGGTATCTGTTCTCAGTTTTGAGGAGTAGGACCATCAAAACGAAATGCGAATACTTTTGAATGATAAGTAGCTAGGGACTCGCAATTTTGGCCCACCAAAACTTTCATTTTATTTAGGGGCTGACTCTCACTCTAGAGAAACAGATGTGTGTCTCGGAGAGCTCAATACAGTTTCCAAGGAGTTGCTTCCAAGGACTAGCTCTCTGTTAAAAAGGTAAAATGGGGGGCGTGGCCAAGATGGCGGCGCGGTAGGACGCGAGTCTGTGTCCCTCCGGCGCTGCCTTTCAATAGCGTTGTTTCAGAGCCGACTCCCGGGGCCATCCACCCGTGATTCCTGTTGGCGAACGCACAGGGGTGTGCTGGGAGCCTGGAGGGAGACTTTTGCGGCCGATTTGCTGCCGAGCTGCCCCATTGGAACTAGGAGGTGTACGGGGCCTTCACGGATCTGAGCGCGGCCGGGTGGAGCCGTGGCATTGCTTCGGCTGCGGCCGAGGGCGGAGCGATTGGCATATGCTGAGAGAGGCGTCCCCTGTGGTACACGGAAGACGGCTAACGGCGTGCAGAGGCCGGGGCGGCGGTGAGAGAGCCCGGTGCCGGTCATCAGCAATCCCCGGCGGAGGCCAGAGCTGCGGTGCCGCTCGTGCACGGAAGTCGGCTACCGGTGTGCAGAGGCCGGGGCGGCGGTGAGAGAGCCCGGTGCCGGTCATCAGCAATCCCCGGCGGAGGTCAGTGCTGCGGTGCCTGACGCGAGCGGCCCCCTGGGGACATGGCCGAGGTGGGCCTGGTCCGGTGGTGCGGGGGCTGCGGTGAAGCGCGGCTATACCCCCTGGTCGGGCGGCTCAGGGCTCGGGCGGCACCCCCTGGGTGTGCTGTGGCCAGTGGAAAGCGCGACAGGGAAGCAGGGCCTACTCGGTCCGCAGGTCGGCGGACGGCGCACGCTAGATCGGCCCTCGTGGCGGCTGCAGACTGCAGTGGCTCTTTCCGGTGGGGGCCGCACGCAGAGCGGTGTGCTTGCTGGACGCCTGCAGCCTATTTTCTCTGGAGATAGATTGCGGGACCATTGGGGGAAAGGAGCCCCTCCCGGGCCAAGAAGGCAGTACCTGGCGCATTCCAGCGGGCTTCGGCCCTCTCGCCCTCCCAGAGGTGTCGGAAGCGGAACGGGGCCCGAGCGGTCCGCGACTCGGCGGCCGGAGGTGGCAGTGGAGGCGGAGCCGAGAGGCGGTGAGGCACCTAACGAAGCGGGGGAAGAGTAGCTACTGGATACCCCGCAACCAGACGACAACCTAGTGTGGTACAGAGCAGATGGTATACAGAGCACACGGAGACAGACACTGGTGACCCCGCGCCTTGTGGTCTGGAGGGGCCTCCCGCTCTGGGCACTCCGGGAGGCCTGGCTTAGGCGACACTGGGCACGTGGCAAACACAAAGAGAGGGGCTCCCACGGACTGGACGGAACACAGTGCTTTGGCCGGATACCCAGTAACCCGTAATACAAAGACTAGGTGGAGGTGGAGAAGCATGTAGGGGTATAACACACGATACAACGCTGAAAGTGTAGTGACCGAGACCAAGGGAGATTGTATCAGCACTAGTGGCCGGAGCGGTGGTTGGATCCGAGAAGCACTGCGGCACGGAGGGCTCGTCATGGCGGCGGCGAGGGCCCGTAAGGAGAAGTCGCTAAAAGAACTCCTCCAGAAACAATCCGGCCATTCTGCAGCTCAAGGTGAGAAAGGGTCTAGTCAAATGGAAGGCGATGACTCCCCAGCGACCAAAACTTTCATGGTGGAGCTCTTCGCGGCCATAAAAGAGGACATCCAGGAGCTCAGATCCCAACTAACTGCTGATCTAAAGGAGGTTAGACGCGATGTGGATGACATGGGAGAGAGGGTGGTGACCCTAGAGGAGCATGATGTCGGCAGGGAAGAAGATCTCCACCAATTGCAACAGGATATGTTGCGCCTCCGTGAACAGAACTTTGATCTCCAGGCCCATGCAGAGGACCTGGAGAACCGCTCCAGACGGAACAATGTGAGGATCAGGGCCGTCCCGTGGAAGGAGACGATCTTCGAGCTTATGTCAGCGCCTTATTCCAACAGATCCTCGGGGAGGAAGAGGGTTCGGACATCCAAATGGACCGGGTCCATCGGGTGGGCCTCCCCCGCGGTAATAAAGCCCCGCCTCCTGATATTCTCGTGTGTGTACACGACTTTCAACTGAAAGAGCGCATCATCCGGAAGGCACGTGAGCAGCAACCCGTGCAGTTTCGCGGTCATCAACCAGCTCTATTCCAGGATTTAGCGGCCTCCACACTTGTTAAACGAAGAGCGTTTAAACCTGTAACCAATTACCTCAGCGAAAAGAACATTCCTTACTCTTGGGGCCACCCGTTCCGTTTGATATTTAAACTTCAAGGAAAGCTCCTGCAGATCAGATCACTGGAGGAAGCGCTGGAGACCCTGGGTATTGATAATGCCCCGTCTGCGGAGAGTGCGGATCGGCCGAACCCTCGGCGTAACCGCCGCACTTCGGGATGGCAGCGGGTTGGCAAGACTTCACCAAGCCAAAAGCCTGACCAGGCCACAAGCGTCCAGGAGAGAGAGGCGGTGCTTTCCTCGCTGTCGCAGGTTACAGGGCGCCCCAACACCCGTGACATCCCTAGCTGATGGCTCCGGATTGTGCTCACTGACGGGCGCCGGAGGGACGGAGAGGATTGTTCAATTTGGGATGTTGCCTTTCCCCCGGCGTCAAAGTGGATGAGAGAGGACTCCTTTGTGGACTAGACAATATTCTCACCACGACCCCCTGGACTTTAACCACTGTGACGAACTTTAGTCATGTTCATTTTGTTGGATTTTCCCTTTTCGACACTGGGCCGTTTGTTATTATTTGGGGATGGGGTTTGTTCGGGGTTTTTATGGGGTCTCCGCATCAGTTCTCAAATAGGGATGGCATGTTTCAGGGCGATCCGAGGTCCCTCTAACGGCGCATGTGTTGCTCAGGCTTCAGCTCACACTCTGCTTCGCAACTTCCAAGCTATCCAATGGGTAGAGATTTGAAAGTAATTAGTTTGATCGTTCAGGGGTTGAATAATCCTGTGAAGCGCGCGGCAGTGCTCTCCCTCCTTGAAAACACCAATAGTGATATCTGCTTTCTCCAAGAGACCCACCTGCTGTCCAAAGATACCATGCGCATGCAAGATAAGCGATTCCCACAGCAATTTTGGGCCTCTGGGCCGTCCAAAAAAAACGGGGTAGCTGTCCTGGTTGGTGCGCGCTGCCCGTGTAAAGTAATCTCGACAGTGGCAGAAATAAAGGGCCGGTTACTGGCCATCAGGGTACAATGGGGTGAATCTCACCTTACACTAGGATCGCTATACGCCCCTAATGAGAAACAGGAACCCCTCCTGCGCTCGGCCTTGACTGAGGTACTTGCCTCCCCGGACGCTGCGATATTGGTTGGGGGCGATTTAAATCTGGTAATGGATCCGGAATTGGACAGGTCAGGGCAGAGGTCACACCAAGCCGGGGCTCTCTCACTGGGTGGGAAGGGATGGTTGGAGGACAGTGGATTGCATGATGTGTGGCGGTCACAACACCCAGGCGAGCGCGACTATACATATTTTTCTGCCGCTCATAAAACATATGCACGCCTTGATCATTTCCTAGCTTCTACTTCCCTCATGACTAGCCTACATTCCTCGGAGATTACTCCTCGCTCTCTTTCTGACCATGCACTCATCTCCGTCCTCCTGCCTGCGCAGCGCACGCGAGCGTTCCCCCCGGGGTGGCGATTACGGGAGAGCCTGCTCCACTCTGAAGACGTGGTTAAGCGGATACGAGACACTATAGTGCACTACTTTCAGAACAACAATGTGGGGTCCACTCCCCTTTCAGCGGTATGGGAGGCTCTAAAATTGGTGACGCGGGGAGAGTTCATCGCGGTCGCCGTGACATATAACGCTTTACGCAGAGAGAAACGCGCGGAGTTGGAGAGGGCGGTGGGAGAACTGGAGGCGGTTCACAAGCGTACCGGAGCCCCGAGGGTATGGCGAGAATTGGAAAACCGAAGGCGAATGCTGAAACACTTAGACTTGGATAGGGCGGAGCACGCCCTTCTGCGATTGCGCCACAAATTTTACCTTAGTAGCGATAAATGTGGGAAAATGCTGGCACACAGGTTACGAGCGAAGACGCAGAGGTCCCTAATTCAGTCAGTGTGGGATCGCTCTGGGGTGGAACAGTCCGCAGATGATAGGATAGTTGAGGCCTTCCGCAGTTTTTATCAGCTCCTCTACGCGGACCAAGATTCACCCCCGCGTGATCCAAATACATATCTGGGCGCATGTGACATAACACCTATTCCCAAAACTGTGTCTGAAAATCTGGACTCGACGATCCGCATAGAGGAGGTGATAGCGGCCATTTCTAGGTTGAAAATAGCCAAATCACCGGGGCCGGATTGATTTCCGGCCTCTTTTTACAAAACGTTTTGTGTAGAGCTGGCTCCATTTTTAACTCGGTTGTTTAATTCCTTTCTTGATACGGGAGCGGTAACGCCCTCGATGTCGGAAGCGGCGATCTCGGTCATTCTGAAGCCCGGGAAGGACTCTCGGGACTGCGGGTCCTACCGACCCATTTCACTTCTTAACATCGATGCGAAGTTATTTGCGGCATTTTGGCGTCGCGCCTCAACCCCCTCATGGCCGACATAGTGGACCCTGATCAATCGGGTTTCATCCCTACTAGACAGGGGGGAAGACAACTCCAAAAGATTGCTGCACCTCATCGATCAAATACACCGTTCACGGAACCCGGCCTTCCTGCGATCCATAGATGCTGAAAAGGCCTTCGACCGCGTCGATTGGGGTTATTTGTTTGCAGTGCTGCGCGGCTATGGCTTTGGAGACAACTTTCTACGCTGGATAAAGTGCCTATATTCTGCCCCCAAGGCCTTTGTGCAGGTTAACGGATGCAGCTCGGCCCTTTTCTCCGTCACTCGGGGAACGCGCCAGGGTTGCCCCCTATCCCCGCTTTTATTTGCGCTCTATATGGAGCCGTTTGCCCAGCGGATTCGGGCAAATCCTGAGGTTGTTGGCCTTTCAGTTTGGTGCGGATATGCATAAAATTAGCTTGTACGCTGATGACGTGATCCTCTCGCTTCCCCAGCCCCGGCTAACCCTACAGACTTTAAATCGGCGAACTTGCGGCCTTTGGGGAAGTCTCGGGATTTAAGGTCAATCTCGCAAAATCGCAGATCCTCAACATTTCTATCCCTGCTGAAAATATGATGGCCCTACAGCAGGATTTCACATTCCCCTGGACTCACACAGACATAACATACTTAGGACTTAAGATGACACCAACCATTGCTAAGACGGTCTCTCTAAATTATACTTTGCTGCTGGATCACACGACCAAGGCGCTGGACGCGTCTCAGGTTAGCATGGTATGGGAGGATAGCCGCGGTGAAAATGACGGTATTACCTTGCATCCTATACATCTTCCAGATGCTGCCGCTGACCCCGCCGCCGGGTACGCTTAAGAAACTGCAATCACTTATTAATAAGTTCGTATGGGAGGGTAAGAAGCCTCGTTTCTCTCTAACGCAAATGGCCTCCACGAAAGCGCCGGGAGGTCTGGGCCTTCCACTCATCGGTGCCTATTACCAAGCGGCATGCCTTCGCTACCTGGTGGAGTGGAATAGACCCTTGTCCAGCAAACACTGGAATTTTATGGACCAATCCGTAGCTGGAGTGAATATTTGGCGGGAACTGTGGATACCTCGCAAACACAGAGCATGGGGACTATATTCCTCTCCAGTCACCTCGCCTACGCTCAAGGTCTGGGACCGGCTGGCCGTGGCGAAGGGGTGGACATCATTCCCCTCGCCTATGACCCCCATTGTGGATAATCCCGATTTCCCCCCGGGTCAGGAGTCTCCGGTATTTCAACGGTGGGGGGAGGAGGGTTGTAAGAGGGTTGGTTCCCTTTTTGACACAGAAGGACTGATTCCCTTTGCCCAATTGCGGAAGGACTACGACCTATTAGCTACCGATGCATTCCCCTGCAGTCAGGTTGCTCACTGGGTTACGCGTCCCGCCAACTTTGCCCGTATGTCCCGTCCCCTTACTATGTTTGAAAAATGGCTAGTGCGCAAAGCGGATGATCGTAGGCTCATTTCTGAACTGTATGCTATGATTATGGCGCGCCCTGCGGGTCATCGTACAAAGGCACAGGTGCGATGGGAGACTGAACTGGGTAGGCCCCTAACGCCTAAGGAGTGGGACCATATTCTATATAGAACACACCACACTGCACACAACACAGTGGGTGCAGAATCCGCTTATAAAGTAGTTACATATTGGTAGTACACGCCGGCTCGTGTGCATTGCTGGGACAAGAGCAAAACAGACCTCTGCTGGCGGGGGTGTTGTTCAACGGGTACTCTAGTTCACTTGCTATGGCATTGCCCGAAATTGGTGCGCTATTGGACAGCGGTTATTGATGATATCGATGCTGCATTCCAGATTACTCTACCTCGTTCCCCAGAATACACGCTGCTGGGTCTTTCCCATCCTGAAGCATTCCCACTGAAATCTCTGAGGGGCAGGCAGATCGCAATGGCGCTGCTAGCGGCGCGGCAGGTTATTCTGGCGAATTGGGGGACATCTTTGGTGCCTGAGATGATTGACTGGATACATCGTCTCTGGCAGCTTCTAGCCATGGAGCGCCTGTCGCTCAGTGTAGAAGGGAAGGGCAAAGATTTTGCGAAGTTATGGGCCCCTTTTTTTTTTTTTTTTTTTTTTTTAACATTTATTTATTGTGTAGTTTGCAATTAGTAAGAAGCAAAAGCCACCTCAACATGAGATGTATTATGCCAGCAACGATCGTTCAGTACAGGATATCAATGCAAACCAATTTACTATTCTAGAACAGCACCCAACGTAAATCATCCCCGCATTAGCAACCCTCCCCCTCGGCACTTGGAATAGCACTTCACTGAGTCCTGGACAGCCCCCGTCGGGTAGCATACTTTACAAAGTCCAACAGTCCCTGCACCCTCCACAACATCCCCGTACAGTATACAATATATTAACATAGGTCTGGTCTGCCCAGTAGATACCCCGTAAGAGGGGCCCAGAAGTCCCTGGGGCGGGATGCCTCCGGCAGTTCCTCCGCATAGGTGTCAAGTTGTTCTCTACAATACAACAGGTCACGCATCCACCCTTTCACAGTGGGAACAGCCTTTGCCCCCCACCTCTGTGCAACCGCACGCTTAGCAAACAACGTGGAGATGGCCACCAATCGTCTGTTACAAGGTTTAAGTTTACGAACCCATCCCAACAGGCATACCGCAGGCACACATGCCACAGGCTCCATGACAACTTCCGTAAGCACTTGTGTAACCTGTGCCCAAAACTCGGCAATCCCTGCACAGTGCCAGGCCAAGTGCAAAAATCTGCATCATCCTGTCCACAACGCACACAGCGTGCACAGTCCCTCAGCCCGAAGCGTCTTAGCTGAAGCGGGGTATAATAAAGTTGATGTATATATTTAAAATGTATTATTCTGAGGTTGCAATTTGCTGTCAAGCGTCCCGTTAATTCACAACAAAATTTCCATTCAACCAGTGTCAGAGATGTACCCACTATCGTCGCCCATCTAACATATGAGGGGGACTCCGCCAGTTCAGTCTCCCTAAGAGAGGCGTTGTATAGTTTGGTGATCAGGCCCCCGCGTTCCCCCCCGCCAGCACCGCCCGCAGTGCTTGCAGAGTGCGCGGTTCTGCCGGGAAATTCAGGGTAGACAGCGCGGATAGCCTGTCGCACCCGCACATAGGTAAATCCCAGCATAAGGCCAGCGCCATGACATCGTTGCAAGTCTGAAAGTGCCCGAAACTGGCCCTGTGCATACAAATCCCCCAGGTGAGTGATCCCCACCTTACACAGCACCTGCAATGCAGTTTGTTCCCGTGCAGCTGATATATCTGGATGTGCCGCGATCGGCAGTTTGGGGGCGTATAGGTAATCCACCCCCGCCCTCTTAGCTAGTGCACTCCACGCCCAAGCCGTACAATGAACCGGGCTGATTTCATTCCGTGGACCCCCTCTTCCACCCATCAGGGCTGCTGCAGCCAGGGGCACCGGGAGGATCGCGTCCGCCTCAATTGCCGTGTGTGGCTGGAACCTCTGTGGGAAGTACCAGAAATGCGCATATTGCGCCTGAGCGCATAGGTAGTATAGACGGAGGTCCGGGGCCTCAAAACCACCACGTTCAAATGGTAGCGTCAAAACCTTCCAACTGCATCGGGGCTTCCCGCCCCCAGACGAACGCGAGCAGGACCGACTGCAATGTGGTGAAAAGCGCAGCATTTAATCTGATAGGGATATTTATAAACAGGTACAGCAGCTTGGGCAAGAACGTCATTTTTATTATCGCAATGCGATCCGCAAGAGAGAGGGTAACCCTAGCCCAGCGCGCCGCCTGATCAGAGATTCTATCCACGGTGCGTCCATAATTAGCAGAGATGACCACTGCAGGGTCTCTGTGCAGCCATATGCCCAGATATTTCACCGGGTCAATTGACCATCGCAATGGAAAGTCCATCTCTATCTCCTGAGTGCCGGCTGTTAGGGGAACACCGTGGATTTAGCCCAATTGATGCCTAACCCCGAAAACGCTCAAACCGGACATATTCTCTTAATAACTCCGGCAAATACGTGGCAGGCTCGCGCACATATAGTAGCATATCGTCAGCATACAACGACACCAATAAGGGTCGCTCACGAAACCGCAATGCCGCTTGGGCGTGCCGCTGCCGCAACTTACAGGCCAATGGCTCCAATGCCAGTGCAAACAGCATGGGCGATAGCGGGCATCCCTGTCGCGTGCCGCGCCTGATAGGAAAAGCCTCAGAGACCCAGCCATTTACACGAACCCGTGCCATCGGTGCTTCATAAAGGAGGCGGACCCATTTTAAAAAAAACGGAGGCAGACCCATTCTTAGTAGGACGGCAAACATGTACCCCCACTGAAGGGAGTCAAATGCCTTAGCCGCATCCAGCAGCACGGCCACTGCCTGAAAATCCCGGTCGAAATAGTGCAAGGTGGAAAATATAGTACGTAGGTTATGCATCGTAGACCTGGAAGGCACAAACCCTGATTGGTCCGGCAGGACCAATTTGGGGACCAGGGGCTGGAGCCTTGTGGCAATCATTTTGGCCCAAATTTTGGCATCTATATTTATAATGGAGAGAGGTCTATACGAGTCACAGGCATTCGCCACTTTATCAGGCTTCAGGAGCATTACAATTAAGGCTTCCGTGAGGGAAGGAGGCAGCCTGCCAGTTTCATACGCCTCCGCAAATACCTCCAGCAGCTGCGGCGCCAAAGTGTCTGAATAAGCCTTGTAAAACTCACTCGGCAAACCATCAAGCCCCGCTGCCTTGCAAGTAGGGAGGGACATGATTGCCTGCTTCACATCCTCCACGTCAAAAGGCGAGGTGAGATAATCCCGTTGATCATGGGACAGCCAGCCCAGTGCGATATCATCGAGGTAACCATTAATCTCACTAAGAGGCGGCTGGTCGCGTTCCCCATACAATTTAGAGTAGAAATCCAGGATCACACCGCTAATATCTGTATTACCGAGTGCGTCTCTCCGGCCTCATCCTCCAATTCAGTAATGTAGGCCTGGCTACGAGGCGCCGCCATTTTCTGCGCTAGTGAACGGCTAGGTCGGCCCCCTCCCCATAATATCTAGCAGTGCATCTCCGCGATCTGTGCCTCATTTCTTGATCTACCGTCGCGTTATGTTCCGACACTAACTCCCGGATTGCGGCCAGTTTTTCTGTGGCAGGGCAACTGGCATACTCGCGTTCCAAGGCAGCGATATCCTCTGCCAATTTCCTAATCCTACGGCGCAAATCTTTGAGGACTCCGGCCTGCGCCCCCATACAAACCCCCGAATAGTGACCTTGAACGCCTCCCAGGTAACCCCGACACTGTCCACAGTGCCTGCATTTTCCCGGAAGTAGTTATGAATGGCCTCCTCTATGGTGTGTTTAAATACCGGATCCGCTAAGGATGAAGGTTGCAATCTCCACACAAATGGGGGCCTCCCCCCTGGGACTCGCAAAGCTAGGAGAACCGGCGAGTGGTCAGAAAGGGTTCTGGCCAAGTGCCGAACGTCTACCGCCCAGGTGCATGCAGTCTCTGACACCAACCAATAATCCAGGCGGGACCAGGACCCATGCACCGTAGAAATAAAAGTGCTCTCCCTGACCCCAGGGTGCCTTAGGCGCCAGATATCATGCACCTCGCCAGTGTCCAAAAGCCCCCAAGTGTATCAGTGGATTGTCTGTGTCGCGGGGCCCCGCTCCCCCCTGTCCTCGTTAATGTCCAGACATGTATTAAAATCCCCTCCCCAGATAATCTCAGCGCTCGGGAAGGTAGATATCCTGCGCCAGACATCCGCGAAAAGGAGGCATCGTCTATGTTAGGACCGTACACGTTCACCAACAGAACACTCGTGCCATCCAGCGTACCATGCACAATTGCCAGCCGGCCCTGCTCATCCTTGTCCGTGCCGTGAATCTGGAAAGGTGTACCCTTCTTGACCAAAGTCATCACCCCCCTGTAGTAGGATGAGTAAGAAGATGTCATTCGAACGTCAGCCCATCTGGTGCCTACATTTTTTCCGTCTGTGAAGTTAGATGCGTCTCCTGTAACAAGGCCACCTGTACGTTCCACCTATCTAGCGAAGCTAACACAGTGCGGATTTTTTGGGACTATTGAGACCGCGCACATTCCATGTCACAAATCGGTACTCACTACCCATGTTGCATGTAAGTCAGCCCTATGTAAGCAATGTGTAACCCACCCTCGGATGCATTCCATCCAGACACAACCAAGATACAACTCGCAAATGCCGACCCCCCAACCCAAACCCCCACCCACTTCGGCACCCCCAACTTGCCAAAGCCATCCCAATAGCGACTAAGCAAACCCCAGAAACCCCAGCAAAGCAACAACATAGTGTGGGGAACTCCCATACAGGGGGGCATCAGAGCGCTCCTACACTCCCACAACGTAGGAGGTGGCTGATCAGGTCTAGTACCTGTGTTACAATTCAAGAGTAAATACTTTAACTATACAGCATCCAATCTAGGTTGCAGATAACATATAGGCAGTTGCCCTGCGCGGCAATACAAGAAGCAGTTAATACAGAAAGTGAGCCCCGCTATCAGGAGGATTCATTTTAAAAAAAAAAAGAAGAAAAGGAAACGCACAACCGCAGCCCCCACCACCACATTATCATTCCTCCTCTCCCTGTTCAGTCTCAGTCTCGCGCCTGTGCCTCTTCAGTTGCTTTGCATGCTCCATCGCCGCCTTGGGGGTCAGGAATATTTTGAAGTTCCCTTCTGATCCCACACGAAGACGCGCGGGATATAACATGGCGTAGGAACGTTTTCAGTCTGGAGGAATTTTTGACTGCCCCAAACTCACGCCGCGCAGTTTGGACTGCGACGGTAAAATCAGGGAAAAAGGACAACATGCTTCCCTGATAACTTACAGTACCCTTCTCCCTGGCCAGCCGCAAGACGACATCCCGATCCCGGTAGTTCAATAGTCGAGCTATTATGGGACGAGGTGGAGCCCCCGGGGCAGGTCGTGCCGCCAAAGAGCGATGGGCGCGCTCTACTACAAATATGGAGGACAAGTGCTCAGGGCCAAATAATTCTTTGAGGAGAGATTCAATAAAGTGTTCCATCCTGCCCGTATTTGTTGATTCGGGAAGGCCCGTGATGCGAACGTTGTTCCGTCTGGACCTGGCCTCCAAATCCTCATTCTTGGCCTGTATGAGGGCCAGGACCTTTTCCATGTTGAGGGTCTTACTGGCTACGTCGCTGAGTCCATCCTCCGCGCTAGATACTCTTTGTTCCACCTCCCCCATTCTCGTATTCTGTTTTTCCAATTGCGTAGACATATAGTCCAGCCGATGATTTATAGTGGACATACTGCCCTCGATGGACTGGAGGCTCTTTTGCATTGCTAGCAATGTGGATTCCAGATTGGGTGGGTCCCCTTGCCCATCAGCCTCAGAATCAGAAGCCGCTTTTGTGGGACCCTGCCGGACTTTCGTGCCTCAAACGTGAGGCGGGGCTGCGACTTATCCGGCTTCCCCATGATGAGCAACGGAGAAGGCAGACGCGGAGCAACAAGTATAGATCAGCTATCTCCAGCCTCTCCTACAATTCTTTATCAGTGAATGGGCCCAGTATTAAATGCAACCTCTGTGGAGACGGCGTCTTTGGCAAGCCAGCAAGCAGATCCAGGTCAGTGCTCGAGAGCGTGAGTAGTGTGAACAGGCAAGTCCAACCAGCGAGGGAGCGAGCACCCCCAGCTAGTGCTCAAGCGATAGCCACAATCTGGCCCCCAGATGGCCCAACTAGTTGCAAGGAGCAGATGAACACACACCCTACAGCAGGTCACCCCTATAGCTCTGGGGATGCAGGTCACCCGACAGTGCGCAGGGAGCAGGTAAGTCAAAAAAGCAATGAGTCCTGAAGGAGGCGATCCCCAGCCTGCCCTCAATACCGGTGAGCAGCTCACACACCAGACCAGGCCCAAGAAGCTGGATTGCAGGAGCGGGGACAAACCATCAGACAGCCCACCCCGGATCCTTCCAAGATAAGGCAGGGGGTAATGCTGGGCTGCCGCAGACAGGCCCACCAGTCGTCCACCGCAGAGATCCGACCAGGATGGGAGCCGAGACACTCCCGTGCAGGCCTCGCCGGTGTCACCACCGCCACTCACCCCGCTCGCAGGCCGCAGCGCGCAGAGCGCGGCCCAGCGCTCAGGCCCACACCCGCCTCCGCAGACCCAGGCCCAAGCAGGCCGCGCCCCACTCACCGCCACCCGCAGCAGGTGCCAGCAGCCTCCCTCCGCGCCGGTCCGCACCACAGGAGCACGCCCGGCCCCGGGCCGGCCCCCAGTGCGAAACTGCACCGAGACGTGCAGCGATGTGGGACGGGATCCGCTCCAGCCTCGGGACCCAGGTAGGATTTCAGCACCTTGCAGGTACGGCGGTGCCAGCAGTCTCGTTGGCCTCCCCAGGTGCCGTCGCTCACCCGCTGCAGACCAGTGCCTTAGCGACAGTTCAAAGCGGGCCCCAGCTGGCCGCCACGCTCCGTGCCAGCTCCCGGGACAGTCTCCCGGTTGTGCAAGGGCAGGCCCCAAGTGCGTCCGCCGCCTCACCAGCTGTGCGATCCGTCAGCTCACATTCAGTCAGGGGATCCCGCGAGCCCGGCACCGCCGCGGCTGCTCAATCCCCACAGCTGAGCATTCAGCACAGTATACAGCCAGTCGGGCATCCTCCGTGCACAGCGGTCGCCATCTTGCCCTCAGCCGGCCGATACTTGTGAGGCTGATATCGTCGTTCACGATGCTCTCCGGGGGGCCGCAACTGCCCGATCCGCAGCAGCGGGACAATTACCGTGCAGGGCAGTCACCATACAACTATGATGCGTTGATCTTAAGGCGGATTCTGGGCGGATAAGAGATCAGCCGGGCCGAGCAGCACTAATGTGCGGCCATCTTGCCTGGCGCCCTCTAGCGCCCCCAGTTATGGGCCCCTTATTTACAAATACTCACAAAAGATATGAGAGAGGTGACATGTCCTAAATATTTGCAGATTCTCAAGCTTCTGCCGCTAGAACCCCTTGGTTCCATCCAAAGGCCGGTGAGATGAGCATTGCCTCTGTACTAAGCTGGGTCCTGCGGCGATGCCTTAGTGGGTGTGTTGGAACTGATGCGGAGAAGGGATGGGGGTGGGGCGGGGGTAGGGAGGGTTGGTTTGTTCCAGATGTTTTTGTTTGTTTTATTAAATAAAACTGTGGATGTCTTTGACATGAGAGCCGATTCAGATGCCATGTACGAATGCTTTTTGCGGGGCCAATCAAACACTCACCCCCAGTCAACTGATCTGGGTTTAATCCATCATCATTCTTTAGCTCACTCCACCACCCCAGTTCAGACATGACAAAACACAATAGACCAGTCCTAACTTTGACAAAAGAAACAAATGAACGGTAAGAATAAATTATTCTATTGGGCTAAGATAGGGAAAACACAACGCAGGGACCCATAACTCACAATTATCTCATTATCTTCCATTGTGTCTGACCAAGTCCTGGTCCTGAGGAAAACCCAGAAATTGAATATGGTTTTGAAACGCGTCGACCCCATCCAGCTAGCAGTAGCAACCACTAACTTACAGAATAATACTGTGTACAAACAGGTCAATTAGCCTGGTGTAACTATAGTGTTGTTTAGCTGTATATAGCAGGTTGTATTTTCGAAAAACACAAACAATTTGCACCGCCATTTGTTTCTTTTGTCAAAGTTAGGACTGGTCTATTGTGTTTTGTCATGTTATGTTATTTTTTAAGTATTTGTCATCTTTTGATGTATTTGTCAAATGTTTAAAATGTTGTGATTATTGTTTTGTTGAACTGCAGCACTTATTGTTCTCCTCCAAGACTTGAATTAAATGTTCATCGTGTTTGTTCTAAAAATAAATGAACAAAGAAAAGGTGTAGTGAAAACACCATAACCACTTGAGACTCCAAGGTGGTTATTTACGGATGTATTAATTGTAAATGCACGTCCAACCACTTTTCCATGTTCTTAGTATTATTGTAGCCTAGTTTGGACGTAGATATAGGCCCAACCCCTGGTTGTTAGATAATTTTCCCCAGTAACAGCAGACAGCTGGTTGTCTCCATGTTGGTGTGGCCATTATATCCTGAACTCTGAGACTGTTGAAGCTCCTTGGTGTTCTGAAACAACTAAGAAAGCCCCCTAATATGGGGCACAAATTCCCCCTGCATTGTGTACAGCTGTGTTCCATTTTTAGTGTGTGCATTAAAGTACTTTTCTTTTCTAAGTAAATCTCTAGTTTGGACAATCAGTTATTGCGCTGTTGAATTCTGGGCCTGCACACTCCCACACTACCTCCCTGAGAAGCCTGTGACTGCTTGCCATCATTCAAAGACAGTCAAGAGCTGAAGGGGTTGTAGTTGGCCAAGTTTGCAAACCCATTGTAGGAAGATCCTTGGGACATCAGAGGCAAATGACCCAAGACCCCACAGCTAAGGCCCTATAGTCATGCTTGATATGGGGCCCCCCGAACATGGTCTGACACCTAATGTTTCACTGCACAGTGACCTCTCAGCATGCTCCACTTCCAGTGGATATTGTACTCACATCTACTAAATCCCACCCTAGTCACTGGAAGTTTCCTTAACAGGGAAGCCCACATAAGTGCTCAAGGAAATATTCTAAATCTCCCAATGAGCAGGTCAAATGAACAAGACTGCTAGACTTCAGTGTCCAGTCGGGCTGTTGTGAGGAAAAAGAGGCATCCTTTAAAAAAGGTTGATGCGTAAAGTTGGAATCTATACAGCGGGTTAAAGTGATAAAATTGAATTCATTCCTGAACACAGGCATGGCAACCTGGATGCTGCTATGCATGGTGTGGCAGTAGATAAAGTGAACAACAGTTCCTGCGGACAAGTGTTAACCTCAACTTCCTAGGTAACCAAATAAAACCATTAGAGAGATTGGTTTTTAGCAAAAAAGATCAGGTTTTTTTAAAATTCAATTTCTTATTTCCAGAAAGATTAGACAAATAGAGTTAGACTTCTCTCTTTGGACCATTCAAAATAACAGGGTGCTCCCTACAATGTAACGGCACAGCGAGATAAGTGAATTTAAAGTGGGCAAGAGCAATACAGCAATCATATGTACATAGATAGCGAATGAGGTGGATACACTGGTTGTCAAATTGTACTCTGAAACAGAGAAAAATGTTCCAAATCAAATAAAAAAACAGTCCACTGGTGTTTTGTTGACGCTTCAACCCCGTAAATTTACTTATAAAGGGTCATCATCAGGACGGAGGGAGATAAATGGAAGCACCCACAGGGGTAGAGGTACTCCTGTGGTGTAGCTAGCCTCTGTTGTAGTAATAAATCAGTAACGGTGGTGGGGGTATGTAGGCACTCAATGCTAAATTAAGTGAGAACCATTTCTCCAGTTAAACATCACAAGTGTGGTCAATAATTCTAGTATTTTGCAGAAAGGCTGAAACACCGTTAAGGGATCAGGGTCTCAATAATGCGAGCTGATCACCGTAGGGGATGGGTGTATCAGTGAAAGAGGGAACAGAGGTCCTTCATAGGAGTGAGAATCAGGAACCACAGTCAGGGAATCAGTGTTCCAATAATGCGGACTGTTCACCATAGGAAATTGGTGTATCAGTGAAAGGAACAATGGTCCTTTACCGAAGTGTGTATGAGGAAACACGGTTGGTGGATCAGTGTTTGAGCAGTCATACTGAAGAATCTGCCCTGCGGCGCTCCTATCACCAATCCTGGATGGTGTCGACAAGCGGTTTGGGAACGCTGATCCACCGACTGGGCTTTTGTCTTTGTCTATTGTACCGCCCTGGTCCCAGGGTTATTGGGTTGCCCTTTTTTCTTTGAATGCATGGTGTGGCAACATTGTCTCAGCCATTTCCCTTGGGTATTCGGGGGGTTTACAGGATTAAGCATATTCTTTAGTTTCATGGAGATTTTGTAAATGGGGGATTTCTCTATACCTAAAATGTTAGCGATAATAGATGCATGCTACTAAAAATGTTCGTGATGGATGTCTAAAGCCCACTAAACCTATCCTTTGGACAGCCAATAGTAGCATTGTGAGATAAATGTCTGGAGTACCCACCTAATTTCTCTGTCGTGGATTGAAGAAGAAAAGGAGATTTCCAACGTAATTCCATAACCTTCCAAAGACTGTTTTATCTCCTGTAGAGCACTCATCTGTTGTGCTTTTCCATTGTCCTATTGAAACAAAGTAACAACCAATATGAATTTTGCTATTATTCACTGTTCAAGTGTAGTTTTCTGTTACAATGTGAATCTACAGTAGAAGGAATGAATTATAACAAATATTACATACACTACTACCCATGAAGGTCTCTTAGGGCAGATCTTAAAAATGCTCTGTTAAAAGAGGTAGGTTTTCTTTTCCTACATAAAGGTGACCAAGTTAGACGAATAGATCTCAAATATTGCGGCTAAAAATTCCCCGAGGACGATAAACTGTAAATAATCACCTCTTTTGAACTTTAACATAACCTTGGGTTGCTGAGTAGCCCTTCACATTCCTTATAGGGAAATATAAAGAAATCTAATTTGCCACGGCTGACCATCCAGCAACCCAATCTAAAGCAGACTCAGGCTCTGCCGGGGACCCAGTCCAATTACCTTCTTAGTCTTTCATGCCCAATTCTAAATCAATCTAGCGGCTTCATTTTAAGCTCCCTGAAGGGGACAAAACGGAGTTGCTGAAAGTCCTGCACAAAAGACAGTTACCAGTCTAGTCCAGAATTCACTACAGCTCCTACAACCAGTGTTTTATGCGACATGGAAGGTAAAGCAAGAAGAGGTTGAAAGTTAAAAAGTTGGTGAAAGAAACATTCTACAACTTTCCCCACTAAAGTACTGAGGGCATTGTCACCATCAAAAAAGATTGGCAGTGTATTGTGATTGCACGGTCCTTCGTACCAAATGATCTCTTCTTTGTAACTGTTAAGTTGGAGCCGATTAGAAAGCATTCAATATTCCATATGCTTAAATATATTTTGCCGTTCCATTATCAAAGTGGTATCTACAGAGAACTTAACACACACACACCCAACTATTCTTTCAATTGTGTATCCTTGAATGTATTAAAAAGTGGTGCAATATAGATATTGAATAATGTGGGTAATAGGTCAACTTCATTAGAGAAAATATGACTCCGAGAAAGCTTCTGTAATTGTTTGAAGAGGAAAGGTTTGTACATAGCTGATGGTGTTACAACAAGCCTGCATAACTGTGGTTCACCTGTTCAGAAGAATCTAATGGTTCACGGCTTCAAATGCTGTAGACAGGTCTGGTATGACCAAGCGGAGGGCAAACTCATTCATGTATTGAAGGGCAGCGTCCCAAAAGCCCAAAAATTTATTTTCAATGCCATGTTTTGGCCAAAAGCTTGACTGAAAAGAGAAAAGGCACATTTTACTATAATGTTACCTTTGGAGTTGGGCAACCACAACTTTCTCCATTATTTTAGCCAGCACAGGCAAATCAGAGATAGGTCTAAAGTTGAACCATGGGATCAACAGTGGTTACTTTCATCAAAGGAATTAGTGGCTAAATTGGAGGTTGCTGCTACACTGGGTCACACTGAAAAGTCGATTACTCCTTTTTGACCCTCGTGTATCTGCATGTGGGCAGACCAAAGGTCATGGATAACACTGTGAGGAAATACGATGGAAGAAATTAGAGATGGGGTGGGGGGTGACTTTCAAACAGAGAAAGAAAGAACATATACAAAAATTAGAGCAGAAGAGGGTGCACAAGAGAGAAAGGTAAGAAAGAAAAAAATAAAGAAGGGAGGGAGGAAAAATAAAGATGAAAATAAAGGGGGAGGAAGGAATGAATGGTGAACAGGTGAAAGGAAAGAAGGTAAACTCAAAAAAGTTGCAGAAAAGGGTGAAAGGAAAGAGGAAGGAATGATGAGCGGCTGAATAATGGAATGGTGGAAGGAAGGATTGGTAAAAGGAAAGAAAGAAGGGTGAATGGAAGTGAGAAAGAAGCATTGATAGATGGAATGGTGAAACGATTAGCTGTACGGAAAGTCAAAGGATGGAAAGGGATGGGCAGGCAGGAGAAAGGATGCAGGAGTAGAAGGGTGAAATTTGGATGAGTGAAAGCATGGGTAAGATGGGGAAAAGCTGGAAAGACTTATGTAAGTACAGTTGCGTGAACAGAAAGATAGAGGGATAAATGGATGGGCGGGAGGGTGAAATGATGGATTACAGAATGAATGGATGGGTGGTGGACAGCACATTGCAAGGATAGATGGATATAAGGAAGAAGAGAAGGAAGGATAGAAGGATGGATATGTGAGCTGAAAAACGAACTGATGGGCGAAAAGATGGCAGCAGGCTGAAATGTTGGTTTGATAGATTAGCAAAATGTTGGATGGAAGAGTAAAAAGATGGATGGGTGAGTGAAACTATGGATGGATGGGAAAAGAATAGATGAGTGGGTGCATGGCTGGTATTTGGATGGGCTGATGGAAGGTTGAGAGGAACCCTAGTAGGGAATGTTAGGTTTCATTTGCTTGTTGCTTTAGAGATTTGATTTTCTGGCAACTCCATTGAATGCGAACCTTGTCCCCGATTATGAGTTAGCCACAGAGATACCAGGTAGCCGAAATTAAAGACTTTGGTTGGTATCTCCACACTTAAATCCCCCCATTCTAAGTTAATACCAGCTGAATGTGGAATAACCACGTGGACCCTTTTTTCTGGACACATTTTGCACACGATTCCATGAGTAGTCATGCGGGGTAAGGGCAGGATTACAGGCAAGTCTGCAGCTTTAAAAGACCTCAGGATAGCTTCAATCTCAGCAAGATTGGACAGTTGTGGGGAGAACTCCCTAAGCAACAGAAGAAGATGCATAGGTGGTAAATGGCTGTTCAGTAGTCGCAGTTAGTCCTTAAATTATCCTACTAACTTTACTTATAAAGAAAATATACAATTCCAAACGTTCTGAGGAGGCCACCACGGGATAGCAGTGAGATTGGGAGACATGAGGAGAAAATCTTAACAGCTCAGTTGACTGTCCTGCGGAATCAGCAAGTGATTTTGTCCTAAAGTCAGTTTTTATTTCCTTGATAGCAATTAGATATATTTGGAAAAACTGCAAATAGAGTTCAGAGCAGGATTCGTGCTGCCGCTTCCTCCATCTAGATTATAATCGTTGGTTAGCTTGTTTTATGAGTTTGAGATCCAGATTAAACCAGTTGTGTGATGGGGTTCCATTGTATATTTTAAAACAGACGCAGTGAAAGTTGCCTATTTCTTCATAGTGGAGGAAAACAGACCAAAAGCCTTATTATACTATCCATTACCTCCCGACCATACCTTGTCTCATCCCTTACATAGACGTGGGTCACACCTCCCCCAACACCACGTGGTCATTAAAAAAACAACTCTGATCGACCTAATTTGCTTAGCTGGCAACTCTTACCTGGTCTATTTAATCAACTGAGCCCCTCTATTCAATTCATTATGTATTTTTATGTTGAGGCTGGGCAGTGCATGCGCTGCTCTGCGAGCCATGCTGTTTTGGAGTATGTACTTGAAGCCCTGTCCACTCTCCGCCCATATTTGTCATTGGCTTGTGTCACTGTCCTTCATAAATGCTGGCTTCTGATTAGTTATTAGGCTCGTTAGTCCCTCCTTAGTACCGCCTTGTCTTCATTTGTAACCTCCCATGAGGACTCGCCCTTTTACTTTGGTTGTTACACCGTACGTCTTCTTTAGTCTGTAAGCACTATTTTCTTTAATGAGTTTCTCTTACTGAAGGAGGGTCTCTTGTGCGCAGTTGTGACCATCGACTTGTTTTTTCAACTCGTAGCAAACGGGGAGCAATTCAGGGGCCATGGGAGACAGAAGGGGGCAACTCAGTGATGCCTTCAAGCATTTGGAATGCAATAGGTCTCGTATTTGCGAGATTTCAAGCTATTGGCATTGTAAATGACAATGCCTTTTATTTAGGTTTTTAAAAACCAAAACATAAATAAAAGTCATTGTCATTTACAATGCCATTAGCTCAAACTCGCGTAAATGCAGATGCTTGTTGGTTTTTGTGGTTGCTTTGCTGAGATCACATAAGGTAGTATTGGGTCCTGAAACACATTGTTTTAACGAAACAAAACTGAGGCCTACACTCTGGAGTGGAGTTTGTGAAGGTTTACTAAAAGGAGCTAAATGTTTTGCGGGCTGTCCTAGTCTCTGCAGCCGATTTCTTACTTAGTTGCAGCGCAAGGCCATAGACAGAGGCTCAGTTTCATCTCTGTTCTAATAATGATGTCTTTCATATGCACTACTTTCTAATGTGCAGTGTGCAAGACTGGGGAGTCCAGGTGAGATGGAATGCAGAGCAAGGCAGCAGAGGCTTTCAGGACAAGGCAGCAGAGGCTTTCAGGACAAGGCAGCAGAGGCTTTCAGTGCTCAGGGAAGACTCTTTAAAGACTCACTTCCCAGACGGCAGACTAAAAACAAATGAGTGAATAGCATATTAATTAGAGCTGCTGACTTTAGAGTGGAGGTCCTTGGTTCGAGTCCCGGCCTTGGCTTGGTATTCTGTCTAAAAAACAGAAAACACGCAAAGACCTGAGGAGTTCTTCCAGCGGTGCTATGTATTTATCACCCCTTAGTAGAAAACCCCCCAAAAAGGTTGGGCCAATACAGCGGTTTACAATTACTGATATTTTTAAGAGCGTAGTTACCATTAAGGATATCGTTAGAATGCTTTAAATTTAGAGAGGTTATGACATTTTTGGGAGTAAAGCCTGTATTTAGTAATGGTTTAACCAACTTGTTTTGATAATGCAAGACCTGATAGTTGGTGGTCTGCTGTTTGACTCCTTTATGACTTGAGCTCAAGATTAGTCTCTTTTTTTATGTCCTGGGTATTCTTTCTGGCTCTGGACCTCCTCCCTGGGGTCCTGGCTCAGCCCATATATAAGGAGTCAGGGACAGTGATGATTTGTGCACTAGAGTACGATAGAGATGGAGCTTTGCAACCACATTTCTAAAACAATGCAGGTCTCAAGTTATTCTTTCACAAGCACAAATTCAGTCTTTGATAAAGTGTTTAGCTGATGCCTTAGAGAAGCCTACTGATAAATCTATTCCAGAGATTCCAGATGGGGATGAGTCCATTCCATAATCTTCTTTTGAATCTTGGTGTAAGAAGACAATTTTAGACCCAGGCTCCTGTGATCCTAAATAGTTTTTACAATTTCTACAAAATGGTTCTGATTAGGGTCTGGCAATTGGCATTCTCAAAGTGAAGTGGGCTGCCATTAAATACATTTGTTCTCCATGGGAAGGTTTAGAGAAGAAGGAAGATTTGTGAGACAGACTTCTTACAGGATTTTTGTTGACGGGAACTCTATCCAAGTCTTCAATTCCTCCTTGGGACTTACCTTTATTTTTTTTAAACTTCTTTTGATTAAATGTTATGAGAGAAGGGAATATACATACAGTACAATGCAATTACAACAACAAGCTCAGGTCATTGGATATTCTGCATATTAAACAATATGTTACAGGAGAGTATCACAGAATATCAGCAACATCACTATTATTTGCCATCATGTTGCTACAATGGAAACATATATGTTTTGCTTATTATTACAGTCTACAGATCTGATTATGCAGTGTCCAGGTGTGAGGAATGCAACGATAATTTTCCTTGGGCCTTACCTTTAGTCGTGGAGGCATTACAGTCTCCACCTTTTGAGCCTTTGGAAAAGGTAGATTTTAAATCTCTCTCACTCAAAACAATTTATGGTGGCCACATCAGCAAGAAGGTTGGGGGAATTAATGGCTCTCTCAATCAGGCCTTTTATTTGTGCATTGTTGTGGATAGGCTAATCCTACATCTTGGTCCTAACTTCAGAAAAAAAGTAATCTCTACTTTCCCTCTAGAGCACAAAATTATGTTGCTATCTTTTTTCCTAATGCCTCTTCTGATACACAACAATTAGGGCATTTACTAGATGCTGCTAGGGCAGTAAAATTGTTCATTTCACAATCAACAGAATACAGAGTCAATGACAGTCTGTTTGTAAATGTTGGTGTATTTTAGAGACATCATAAATCTTCCTCTTCCACCTTAAGTCTCTGGATGAAGCCACGATTTCCGTTGCCCATAAAAAACAACAGGCTCCTTTGCGAGGCGACGTTCAGGGATGTTCTACCCAGGAAATGGCATCCTCTTGGGCTGAGGCTGCAGGTGCCTCACTTTAAGATATTGGTCAAGCAGCTACACGGGCTAGACCTAATACATTCATCTCTCGCTATAGAAAGGATATTGGAAATTTTAAGTGTTTGGAATTTTGAACCAGTGTGTTGGCTGCAGTTGGGGCACACAGATGATGCTATTATACATATATAAAGATATCCCAAGCACTACATGATGAGTGCTGCTGTTCTTTGTGGATTGAAAGTAGTGATATACTGCTTTAATATCTCCTTAATAATGTAGGGACTAGGACAAGGTAGGATTGAGGAGATAAAGTTAAGATTACTTTACACTGAACTTTATTACTCGGAATACCCTTCCTTGTCCCAGGACTTGCATATCTAACCGCCCTCCCTTCTATCAAACTTTGATCCCGGTTACTTGGGACAAATGAATGAAGGGAGGGGCTCAGGTGATTAAATAGGCCTAGTAAGAGTGGCTGGCTGAGCAAGTGGGATGGATCAAAGTTGGTCTTTATAAGATCACATAGTGTCTGGGGGGGGGGGGGAGGTGTGACACACCTCAATTATACAAGTAAGAGTATTCAGAGTAATGAAGATTACCAGCAAGTAATTGGGACATTATGCACAATATACCTGGAATGAAGAGTGCTGAGCCACAACAGATTTATTTATCAATATTTTTTTTAAAGGAGCCTTTGAGGGCCTCACATCGCAGTGAAGATGGAAGTCAATCAGGGCATGGTCTCAGGCCATGGTCCGATTAGATGGGAAAGGTAAGATGTTGAATGGCGACACTGGTAAAAGCTGTGGCAAAATCGACTGCAGCTAAATCGACTGTAGTATAATCAAGCCAAAGATTAACATTACCATATACTATCAAGAAGGAATACCTGTCAGGGAGCCCATCAAATTGATAAAATTATGCAGATTGTAAAAGTGTCTTCCTGGTTAATGGCAGCAAACAAACTAAGTAGTGCAATGTTTTGGGAAGGTGGAAAGGATGAATGGGGTACTAGCAGCCAATTGCAAAAGCAGGTGCCGACGTGACTGAAAAGGCTAGGCTGCTTTTTTATACTCTGTAGTAGCGGCAGGAACGATCACACACAGGAGATGCAGGTAAGTATTGTTTATTGAATAATAACCGTAGACAGAGCTGCCTGTAAGGAGGACACAGCCTCCGCAGCAATGATCCGCTTTCTCTCTAACTGCCGAAAACCACCCGCCTAGAACCAATCCTCAACAGTCTAAGTTCCTTTCTGACGTTCCGACGATACCATAACCAGAGCAGCAGAAAGGAATATTACATTTACTCTTTCCCTTGAACAACAACACAAAAAAAAACAAAAAAAAACGACCTAAATAAAAACATCCCTAAAACTGGAGTAAGGAAACCTAACCATACATTCTTATCAAAAAGAGAACAACAAGGATAACTGAAAAATTTATTGTCTGAATCTCAGAGGGATCTGTTTAGGGCGGCAACTTCTACGCACCACTTGCCCCGGATCAGAATTGGCGACTTCGAGTTCCTGGGGCATACAGTAAGAGGAACTACCCACTTCCTGACCCTCCTGAGTTGAACCTTGGGGAGTTTTAACCACCTTTGCAACGTTCCACCAATTTTTACCAGAAACTCTCACTGCATTCCCACACACATTATCAACCACAAAAGGACCACTATATTTCTTCTCACATTTTTTAACGAAAGAACCTTTTTTGATAAACACCTTATCACCCACTTGAATTTGGCATGCTTCAACTCTATTTCTGCTGTCAAATTTTTTTTTGTTTGGACTGAGCTTTGCTTACATTCAACCTTGCTCTCTTGTCCCAAAGACTCAAGTCAACACCAAATTTGACCCACTTAGACATCCAGGCCGGGCACAGCTTAGTGGCAGGCTTCCTTCCTCTCAACATTTCAAAAGGGGAAATCTGGGTGCTGGAGTGAGGTGAGGTATGGTAGACCCATAACATGGATCTGACGGCATTAATAACCACGCACCTTTTGTCAATTGCCCACTGAATACAACGCACCAAAACATGGTTCATGCGCTCAACTTGACCGTTAGACTGGGGATGATAAAGAGCCGTCTTCAAATGTTTAACACCACCCGCCAGAAGGAATTTGTCAACCTCATCATTGGCAAACTGGACACCATTGTCTGAAATCACAAAACCAGAGTATCCCTCCCTGAGAAAAAGATCTCTGAGAAACTCAATAACAGCACTGTTGCTAGGTTCAGACACAAATTTTTATTTCAGGCCACTTGGAATAAAAATCCACTGCAACTAAAGCAAAGCGATACTGCTTAGGCAAACTATTGAAAGGACCAACTAAATCAATGCCAAATTTTCTCCCAAGCTCTCGCAGGATACTCAATGTGTTGAAGAGGAGGTTTCCTCGCACACAATCCCTTCTCTGAGGATAAGTACACCACACACCCAGAAACAATAGAATCAACCTCTCTGCCCATAGAGGGCCACCGCAGCGTTTGCCTAAGTCTTTTCTTAGTGAAAGTACAACCCAAATGTCTTTCATGGGCAATCTTTAGAAGTCTGGGCCTCAAACCTACAGGTGGAACTAACTCATCACCCCTAAGGAGTATTCCATCATCAACAGAAAGCTCTTCAGATACCTTCCAAAAGGGTTGACATGCAAAAGGCAAGGTTTTCTCACTCGGCCACTTAGTAACAACATACTGCAACACAACCTTCGAAATTCATCCAAACCCATCTCATCTCTCCACTCCCGCTCAGTAAGGGCACATGACTCTTGGAAATCAAGAGAAGCAATGAAACACCTCATCCGCAGTATCATCACCCTCATCTTCGAGCCCTTGAATGCCAAACGAGACAAAGAATCTGCTCGAACATTCTTCCCACCTTTGATGTGCTCAATGTCAAAATGAAATTGTAATAGTTTGGATGACAACCTAGAAATCCCGGGCGTCTGTTCTTTAACCTTTTCCCCCCCCGACAGTATAGAAACCAAAGGTTTATGATCAGTCTTGACACTAAAATTCGTTCCCCACACATAAGGTTTGAACTTCTGTATTGCCCACCAACACGCTTAAAGTTCCTTTTCTATGGTAGAATATTAACTTCTGTGTCTCGCAGTACCCTGGAAGCATAACTGATGGTATTTTCATTCACACCATCGCTCTGAGTTAAAATGGTTCCCAAACCAAAATTGGACGCATCCACAGTGATACAACATCGCATGTTAGGATCAAATGGTTTCAAAATCTTTGAACTCGACAATTGTTCATTGACCCATTCAAAAGAATGTTGGCAAACACTGTCCCAGACAAACTAGGAATCCTTCTTTAGAATTTTGGTTAACGGTAATATGTGAGCAGCGTAATCGGGAATAAATCTGGAATAGAACTCACACATCCCCATGAAAGATTTAAAAGCTATTTTATCTTTGGGAGCCTCTACTTCCATGATGGCACCAACCAGGCCTGGTCTGGGTTCGATGCCCTCACCGGACACAATATGACCCAAATACTCGATCCTTTCTTTACCAAACTCGTATTTTGAAGCTTTGAGAACCACACCATTATCTTGGATAACAGAAAGGACACGATTAAGTATGACATCATGTTCTTCCTTAGTTTTAGCAAATAGAAGTACATCGTCCTGGAATGCAACACCCTCAATACCTTTGAGAAGATGAAACATGATTTTCTGAAAAACTGATGCCGCCGAGGCAAGACCAAACGGCATCCTGCGATATTGAAAAGTACAGACTGGTGAAACAAATGCTGTATAATGTCTGGACTCTGGCTCTAATACCACCTAGTGGTAAGCTGTTGCAAGATCAAGTTTGCTGAACCATCTCGCACCTGACACAGAAACCAATAGATCGGATATCTTCGGAAGAGGATGGGAGTCAACCCATATAGCCTTATTCAAGTTGCGTAGATCAACGCAAATTTGAAGTTCCCCATTCTTCTTACGAGCAACAACCAGGGGTGACAACCATAGAGATGATTCAATGGGCTCGATGACGCCCAAATCACATAGCTTCGCTAACTCTTTTTCTAAATCTGCTCTTACAGAAAAAGGTACATTTCTAAGTTTGTGCTGGACAGGAATAACCCTGTCTTTAACCTTAATCTTATGTTGGAAACCCTTTATAGTTCCCAATTTCTTAGAAAATACTCTGGGGAAAGACATGCAGATTTTCTCTACAGAAGGGTCAGATACAGAGTTCACTTCTGACACTCCTACAACAGAGACTTGGTCAGAAGTACCCGGTCTCAAAATCATTTTGAACAACCCTCGTGAAACCATCCCAAAATACATTGCCCTTTGATAGCAACATAAACTTTGCCAAAAATCTTCCTCCCCTAAAAACCAGAACATCTTCAAAAAATCCTGAGAGTTCAATACGACGTCCCTCGTAGGACACCGGAGCTCGATCGGGCGGTTCAAGCTGTCTTCCAGGTCATAGATCGTCAAGCAACTCTCTAGTGATCATTGTTATTCTTGCTCCAGAATCAACCAATAATTTAACGACCAAATCCCCAATAGAGATGTTTACATAAGGATCAACGCAGTTGGATGGATCGCCTGATCCTATAGTGTTGTCAGTGACACCCATTATCATGTCTTGTAGATCCTCTTGCAACTTGTCCAACTGGTCCTCTACTATATCTTCTCCCAGGTTGGCAACAACAGGGCTGTTTTTACTAGCTTGTTTTCCTAGACTCTGACAAACCTTGGCAAAATGGCCTATTTTGCTGCAAATTCTGCAAGTAACGTTTCGTGCTGAACATAGTCTACCAGTTTTAAAGTGAGGTAAATTTCCGCGCCTAAAACAAACATTAGCTTGTTTAAAAAAACCTTTTCCATCTTTGTAGTTAATCTCAAGTTAGCATCTTTAACAGAACTGTTGATTTTTTGCCTAACAGCATTAACAACTTCAGATTTACGATCCTTTAATTCTTTTACAGACAACAGGTAGGTTTCAATGCTTTTAGCAATTCGCAAAGTCTCTTCTAGCGAAGGATTATGTAAAGACAGTAACTTTTGTTGAATGGCTTTGAGTGACAAATAAATTGATTGCATACCAATTGATCAGTAAATAATTCAAACTGGTAATCAGCAACTAACCTTCTAAGAGCATACACATAAGCATCAATGTTTTCCCCAGACAACTGTTTGCGCATGAAAAATGTGTGTCTCAAAACCACCATACTAGGTTGAACATCAAAACGTTTTTCCAATTTCTTAACACAAAGTAAAATCATCGTGGATCTGCTAATCACCTTCCTCTAAATTAGGTAAATGCTTAAAATTGAACACCCCTCAAAACCCAAAGAATGTAAAAGTAAAAACCTTTTCCACTCAGGACAAAATCTGGAAGCACCTATGGCCCCTAAATAAGTCTCAAAAGCGTTGAACCAGTTCTTCCACCCCACGGGTGGTTCCCCAGGTGATTCTGAAAAAGGTGGAGGGGGATTTACGGATTGCATAATCGCTAACAAGATACTCTAAAGTTATGACGAGCAACAAATAGGAAACAAGGAAGATTTACCAATGGAGGAGAAAAACTTTTGATGAATTAACCCAAGGAGATGGGAAAAAATAAATTGTATACAAAGTCAACAAAAACAAATCAGCCTTTAAAAGATGATTGATAAACTTGTGGGTTATCCACGATGTGTACCTACTGTAGATGCCGCTAGAGTCAGCGAACTCCAATGTAAATGAAAAACATAAGGCTCTTATATGACGCGCACTCACAGAAAATGCTGTGCGAATCGGCGCATATACAGCTGAGATAAAACTAATGCTTGAAGAGAGAAGCGTCAACTTAGTTGCCTTTGATTTGAAACTGTGCGTATCGGTGATAATCCGCGATAAGCACAAACAAACTTCTAAATGGAAGCGCCAAACAATGACAAAGCTGTGCGTGTCGGCGATGACTCGCTGGGGAAAACATTGAACAGTGTTGCTATGTTACGTTGTTGCTAAGTTACGCAGAGCGAGCAAATAAACGTCGATGCGTTGAGAAAATAGTTTTGCCGTGCGTGTCGGCGGTGACACGCTGGAAGTGAAGCGTTGCTAGGTTACGCAGGTAGGCCTAATGCGTTGCCGGGATACTCTGGTTACTGTAAATGCCAATATAGGCCGCACATGCGCATCGTTGCTCAAACCTAGAGACACGTACACGCCGTTTCAGGAAACCACAAAGGACAACGGACGAGCGCAGCGTCTAGAAAGCAGGTGAGAACAAAAAAAAACACCCTTGTTCTTGGGGCAAGAAAATTAAAAGTACTTGCGTGTCAGAAGGGTAAAAGCCAAATGTCTCTCCTCTGTGTACATTCATCAAATCTTCAACGTCCTTGAGGAACGACAGGCACAAAAACACTCTCAGCGGCTGGAGGCTATCACCAGTGATGGCTTCGTCTTGCGCAGGTTCTCTGGCAGCGCCGAACAACTCGTCGTTAACAAAAGTGTGTAGTAGCGGAAGGAACGACCACACACAGGAGATGCAGGTAAGTATTGTTTATTGAAGAATAACCGTAGACAGTGCTGCCTGTAAGGAGGACACAGCCTCCGCAGCAACGATCCGCTCTCTCTCTAACTGCCGAAAACCACCCGCCTAGAACCAATCTTCAACATTCTAAGTTCCTTTCTGCCGTTCCGACAATACCATAACCAGGGCGGCAAAAAGGAATATTACATACTCTACAGTAACTGCACTACCGTGCAGCTTGTCTTCGTGTAGAATGAGGTAACCTGGAGTAACAAGGCAGGAAATCGCTACAGCGCAATCGGGCGGGGGCAGAATTACACAAGGCAGCAAATATCTGCATGCCTGAGAGCAATCAAGTTGTGTAACTCACATTGATGCTTTATGGCAGACCCAGTGTCAAATAGGGGACATTGTAAAAGACTCAGCAGGACTGTACTGCATTTGGGAGGTAACTTAAGCACGAGATGTTGTCAAAGGCAAGGATGCCAGTGTAGCTAAAATATATATTGTAGTATTAGGAATAGCATGGTTTCTGTGCAGATCGAGGATGTGCTGTACCCTGTGCGTATCTGAGGTATGACTGTTAAAGTGGAAGGCCGCAAGCGGAAGCAACAACCTGGAGCATACCGCAGACAATGGGTAGAGATCCTTAGCTGCCATCCTTTCGGGGTGACTGTTACTGTACGCCTATAAGGGCCTTTCAAGTACATCTGACGATAAAGGGTGCACCCTGGACATTGGCTGAAAGCGTCAGAATGCTGGAGCATGCAGAGCCAGGGGGTATCCGTTTCCCGCCTTAGTCCTGAGTGGAGAGCTGTTAATTGTAGGCAATTCATGGAATCTTGATATCATTTTGAACTTAGAGGTACGGAAGAGGAGATGGAAAGGGCAATATTGAGAGCCTGTGCGACTGTCTGGAAAGCGTTCTTGAGGAGGTCACACACCTTTAAAAAGAATTGACATATGGGAATATTTCCTTTCATATACGTAGAATGTGGGGATGAAGTACATACAAAGTAGTTGGCTTCCTTTATCAGCAACTATGAAATCTTACTTAAAATCGTGTGGGGTTGATTACAGAGAGAAAAGAAGTGAAAAGCATTCACCACAACAAAAACAAGCAAAGGAGCAAAGACAGGTTGCATGACAATGTTTGTATTCTGTGTAAATTCTTGTCAAGAACTTAAATATAAAAAGGCAAGAAAGCCCTATTGCGAAGAATAATGTGATATATGGAAGGGAGACCGAAGTAATAAGCAGTATTGATTTTTTTTTTTTTACAAAAAAATAGGCCTTACTTCATCCTTGGAGGTGAGCAGATGAATTGTTTTCACATGGCCGGGTCCCTTGACAAGCATCTCACAGAACCGTAAAAAGTTATACAACTGAAAAATAAAATAGCATGTGGCATTTCATAAAATTATAGAACCCGAAGTTTAATACAGTCATTCAGTTAACATTTATAAACTACATTCAAATCCTTCACCTGGTGAACGTGGCGGACGTACGGATCCTCTACCCACACTTCTGTCAATGTCTCATTAATATAGGGTTTGAATAGGTTCTCGTAGCTGAAACCCGTTCCGTTTTCCGGTATTTTTATTTGATTGTGATATTTCCCCTCTGTAAAAGGAAAGACAAAACATGCAATAAAAGTACCTCAATTTAAAAAAACCATCATCGACAATAATTTAGTTGCTACTAAACTACACAATTGGAGGAATTTATCAACCTAAATTTGCCTAACACATATAGCCTTATTTCTGGTATTAGGAAGCATGAATTTGCAGGCCTTCATTGTTTCGGGTTGCCAGTAGTGTGCCACGTCTGAGTTTCGTCCTGGACATCGGGTCTGGCTGGTCCAGAATTAAGGACATCAAGTCAATTTCGGTTAAGGAGGTGCAAGTCCCCATCATCAGTGGAGGAGTAGCTGACTGAAGTTTATTGGTCATTGGTTCTTACAGCTGAGCAGCGGATTGGAAGGAAAGGATTAAACTACCCACCCATATCTGTCTAACAGACATAGAGACTGTACCATTGGTAGAAGGAGGCGAGCCAGTATAGTAAAGTCTAAATTAAAGGTCCATTTATGAAGAAGGTTTGTAGCTCTTTCCTGAATCTCTAGATTTAAGATCACTGAAATGGTTAGGCACATTATTCCAGAATATTTTTTCTGCACCTTTCCTCTGTGTTTCTTCCTTCTCATGTAGTTAGTGGATCAGGACAGATTGAACCTTTCTTTAGTGTCTGGAAGGAATATAATAAGGTGCCAGTCCTAGAAAGGTATGTGGGACCTTTTCCCAAGTGGACCCTGAGCAGTGCAAAATTTTGTCTGTTGTTTTAAAGGTTCCCAATTAACAACCAATAGGACGGGGTTGCATGATCCTGCTTTCTGAAGGTTGCAGTACAGTTTGGATGACTATGCCAACAAAACACCCTTGCCATCTAGCATGCCTGCATTCAGTTTTTATAGCAATTTCTACAATTCACACATTTATTAAGTGTTCCTTTCTTGTTTCTAATTCATGGCTGTCTAGACACACGCTTTTAAAATAGATAAATACGTGATTTTTTTTCACTACGTCAAATCTTGATGCCATCTACTTTACCCAGGAGTATTTTTTATTTACACCTACCTCTCTACTCCTGCCCATAGCGAGCATGTCATCTATGAGCTTGCATTTGCCTTCTTTACTCATACATTCTCCATTTCTAAAACATGCAGATTTAAGCTCTATACAATTCGCATAATCATCTCTCTCTTGCCTCACTTCTCAAGGTAAAAAAAAAAATCGCACTGTTGTTCTACTAGGTCTCATCTATTGCCTTTAGCCCTCCAGTCTCATCTATCATCTGCTCAGTCCTTCTCAATGCTTTCATTCATCTTTTTCATCTCCTCACATCTCAAATTGCTCTGACAGATCCTCTTCCATTTCACTTCTCAAATTCTGGCGCTGTATTTTAAATGTGCCTATGGCTTTCCGCCATACAAACTTTTTTGCCTTCTTCATTATATAAATCAACGATGTACCTTCTAACAACCCTTTTGATCAACATCAAAACAGAGACACGTTCATTACAGGTCATCATTTATTGTTCTTGGCATTATTTTGAACGCTGAAATCACAAAAGATGAGGATTTTTTCACACTGATTTGGAAGTGTTAGGCTAGGTTTAGGAATCCATTGAGAAAAGTTGAATTGTAGCTTGTCTGCATATACGTCCTAGGTAGAACCATTGGTTACATGGCACTGATCAGGCATCCAAGTGAGGATAAATAACAAAATGAGGTCATCTTTACTCTGTACACTGAAGATCTTTGCTGTGCCTTGCCAAATTCGTGTCGATGCACCTTTTCATAGAAAGAGATTCACCGTGATTGTTATCGCATTACTCGGCAGATTCCCTTAGCCCCAGTTTTGTTTTGCGGGGGGGGGGGGTTACTATCACTCTTACTGCTTGTGGTTTGTCTTGCTTATTATGAATTAATGATCCCGACCCACGCTCCAAAGAAGTGTTTTTACTTCTTGCTAGCCAGGTGGCATATATCGAACCGCACTCTAAGTGCGTTCAACTGTTTTCATAACCAGATGTCATACAGCGGGCCTGGGATTTCCCAATTATTATAACGGTTGCTGCTGGAACATTATGGATTTTTATGGCATATTAGCCTACTCTAAAATAGAGGTTAGAGTTTGTATTAATATTCGAAAACAACTATCACATTGTTTTTATTTACTTAGATAGGTCATAATTTAGCTACACATTTCTCTCACGTAGTTCCTGGGGACTCCCTGTTATCCTAGTTGGAGCTTACATACTTTTCCTTCTACTCTTGTATTCTGCTGTAATCTGTCACAGCTATATTTTAATGACTGATTTCTCACTATTTGATGATTCTCTTCTATTCTATGGTTTATGGTAAAGAGTCATGTCTTATCTGTTCTGAGGAGATATCCTCAGCTACTTTTGTGTAATCAATGATGCAGTCATACGGGTAGAAGTGTGAATTCTTTGCAATATGGTTTTGGTATTATTTTTAGGTTAGGTATCTGTTTTTCTTTGTAGACTTCTGTTTTTATTAATGTCGAAAGTCTGTGGTTCTATTATGTCGCTATCAACTTATCTTTTATTCTGTTTAATGTGCGTTCTATGTGCCTCGTTATGATTTTTGTTTACAGTCACTATTATGTCATTTTTTAATTTTGTAACAGTTCATTGAATTGTATGTTATGTATTTATGTGTTCTATGTGATTTATTACAGCCCTGACGAAGTTCCATGAGTGTTGGCTGGTTTTCATTTATTGTACATGAATTTGGAATAAAGAATCTTTTCAAGAAATATATTGGACTGGATTTGTTTTCCTGGTGCACCTCCTTGCTTTCATCAATCATCTTTGCTGTGCATGGCGGCCAAATATGTGATTCCCCGGCATGACTTTTTCGCTAGAGTCTTACAGATATAGATATATATATATATATATATATATATATATATATATATATATTATCTACTGGCGGTCGCCAGTAGATAGTTATAGTTACAACCTATTATCCATAGGAAATCCGCGACATTCTATTTGAAATAACTCTCTTGCCGGTTGACGTATCTTCGCGAAATTTTCAAACTTTGTGGCCCGCTCCGGTCCGCTCCTACCCTGAAAGTCTCGGGGGATTCGTCAAGCGGGGGCCGAGAAAAAGGGGGTCCCAAAACGCGTTTTCCCCATGCATTTTTCCATAGGAAACTTTAGACACGGCTACAGCCCGAACTGCTGAACGGAATTACACCAAATTTGGCAAAGAGGTAGTCCTTGGTTCAGAAAGAACCCTTTTGTTAAATGGTGTAAATCCGTTCAGTAGTTGCTGAGAAAATGAAAAGTAAAAAGATAGTGATATCTATGGCCGAGTAGGGTCCGCGTACCCTCAGCGCACCCTGCGCGCACCGTCCCGTTCACGAGCTGCATGTTAATTGGCTGTCAACATTCCGATTCAGGAAATGTTGGCAGCCATTTTGTCCCTCGGTAGAACCGAGGGACAGAAACAAGTGCGCAAAGCGCACAAAGGGGGCAGGGTAGAAACACCCTGACCCCCTAGGTTTGCTCAGGGGATCCCACAAAGACCCCCTGGGCAAAAAAAAATAAAAACATTTTTTTAAAAAATCGGCAGGATGCGCTCAGGGTGCACGAATCCTGCCGAAAACAAAAAATTCGAAGCGCGGTCTCCCGCGCTTCGATTGTATTTTGCCCCCGGGTGGCCCAAGTCCCGGGGGCATGGTGGGGGGTTTAATTTTATGTGTGGGGGGCCTCAAAGGGCCCCCCAAGCCCCGGGGACCGCCACCCCCCCGGGGCTTTTTTTAAAAAATGGTGCGGGAGGGCTCTGAGCCCTCCCGCAGCCCCGGGGACCACCACCTCCCCGGGGCTTTTTTTTATTAATTGAACAACCTGTGTGGGGGGGCCGCCACCTCCCCGGGGCACTAACAAATTAAAATGGGGGTCCGTTTTGGACCCCCGAAGCCCCGGGGACCACCACCTCCCCGGGGCTGTGCTGATGTAGGGAGGGGGCCGCGCGGCCCCCTCCTGGAGCCCTTGATGGCCCTGGGGACCACCACCCCCAGGGCCGGCTCCTGCAGTGTCCCGGGGTGCCTACCCCCGGGACACTGTAGTTTGCTATGGCAGGACGGGAGCCTCGCGGCTCCCGTCCTGCCATAGCAAACTGCTTTGGATATTGGAAGAGAGAGCAGGGAAACCTGCTCTCTCTTCCAATATCCAAAGCACATTGCTTTTCCACATGGGGAGCAGCATGTCAGCTGCTCCCCATGTGGAACAGCAATGCCGGCTCCCAAGGGACATGGGGAGCCGGCGGGACTGTGGGGGGATTGGGGACCCCCCCACAGTCCCCAACGGAGAGGGCCAGCCCCGGGGGATGGGGTCCCCGGGGCAAGTAGTGGCCCAGGAGGGGGGCCACGCAACCCCCTCCCCAAAAAAAAAAAAAAAAAAAAATGGAAAGGCCGCCCGGGGGATGGGGTCCCCGGGGCCTTAAATGGCCTGAGGAGGGGGCCACGCAGCCCCCTCCCAAGAAAATAAAAAAAGGCCATGCCCCGGGGATGGGGTCCCCGGGGCCAATACAGGCCCAGGAAGGGGGCCACGGGGCCCCCTTCCCGTTTTTTTTTTTTTTAATTAAATTTAAAAAATGGGGTAAGGCCCTGGGGGATGGGGTCCCCAGGGCCCAAAAACAGGAAAAAGGAAGGGGGGCCACACAGCCCCCCTTCAGGGGACAAAAAAAATAAAATAAAAAACGATCGGGCCCGCAGGCCCCGCCCCCTTCCTTCACCACTCTGCAAACGCGCCCCCTGGCGCCTTTGCAGAGGGGGAACAAATTCCCCTTGAATACTGGGGGTCCCTGGGGGCCAACTAGCCCACCAGGAACCTCCAATATGCGCCAGGGGCTGCGTTGCAGAGACGTGTAGAGAGGCCACACCCCTTTTACACCTCTCTGCAACGCAGCTCTGTGGCGCTTTTGGAGGTATATGGTGGGCTAGTTGGACTCGGGGACCCTCAGGATTCAAGGGGACTTAATCCCCCAGCTTAAAACACACCACGGGGCGCGTTTGCACAGTGGTGAAGGGAGGGGGCGGGACTTCAGGTGACATGTGTGCAAACAGGCCCCGTGGCGCGTTTTAAGATGGGGAATTAAATCCCCTTCAATCCTGAGGGTCCCTGGGGGCCAACTAGCCCAACAGGTACATCCAGAAAGCGCCACAGAGCTGCGTTGCAGAGAGGTGTAAAAGGGGTGTGGCCTCTCTACACGTCTCTGCAACGCAGCCCCCTGGCGCATATTGGAGGTTCCTGGTGGGCTAGTTGGCCCCTAGGGACCCTCAGGATTCAAGGGGACTTAATCCCCCAACTTAAAACGCGCCACGGGGCGCGTTTGCACAGATGTCACCTCAGGCCCCGCCCCTCCCTTCACCATTGTGCAAATATTCTTCTAAAATCATCCGAAATACGAATTCCGATGTACTCACCTGTTATCAGGAGAGACCTCAGTGCTGTATCTTTCAGCCCAGTACTGGTCCTGAAAAGTAATTTTAACCGTACTTACCAGTAACTTGAATTTCCTTCCATAGGCTAACATTGACTGGTTTCACTTGGAAATTCTTCTAAGTGTGGAGTTTTGGAACTTTAAAATATTCCTCTAAAATCAGCCGAAATACGAATTCCGATTTACTCACCTGTTATCAGGAGAGACCTCAGTGCTGCATCTTTCAGCCCAGTACTGACGCTCAAAAGTAATTTTAACTGTACTTACCAGTAACTTTAATTTCCTTCCATAGGATATCATTGCCTGCTTTTTGCTGAAAAAGTTTCTAAGTGTTGATTTTTGAAACATACAAATATTCCTCTAAAATCAGCCGAAATACGAATTCCGATTTACTCACCTGTTATAAGGAGAGACCTCAGTGCTGTATCTTTCAGCCCAGTACTGGTCCTGAAAAGTAATTTTAACCGTACTTACCAGTAACTTGAATTTCCTTCCATAGGCTAACATTGACTGGTTTCACTTGGAAATTCTTCTAAGTGTGGAGTTTTGGAACTTTAAAATATTCCTCTAAAATCAGCCGAAATACGAATTCCGATTTACTCACCTGTTATCAGGAGAGACCTCAGTGCTGCATCTTTCAGCCCAGTACTGATCCTCAAAAGTAATTTTAACCGTACTTACCAGTAACTTGAATTTCCTTCCATAGGATATCATTGCCTGCTTTTTGCTGAAAAAGTTTCTAAGTGTTGATTTTTGAAACATACAAATATTCCTCTAAAATCAGCCGAAATACGAATTCCGATTTACTCACCTGTTATAAGGAGAGACCTCAGTGCTGTATCTTTCAGCCCAGTACTGGTCCTGAAAAGTAATTTTAACCGTACTTACCAGTAACTTGAATTTCCTTCCATAGGCTAACATTGACTGGTTTCACTTGGAAATTCTTCTAAGTGTGGAGTTTTGGAACTTTAAAATATTCCTCTAAAATCAGCCGAAATACGAATTCCGATTTACTCACCTGTTATCAGGAGAGACCTCAGTGCTGCATCTTTCAGCCCAGTACTAATCCTGAAAAGTAATTTTAACCGTACTTACCAGTAACTTATATTTTCTTCCATAGGAATCCATTGTCTGGTTTTCAGCAAAAAGTTTCAAAGTGTTGATTTTTACAAACTACAAATATTCCTTAAAAATCACGTGTATGACTTAAACGCATTCTTTCAACTGTTTACAGGAGATGCACCAGTGCTGGATCCAGGATCCAACACTGAGTAAGAAAAAGTAACGATAACAGTTTTTACCTGCTAAGTGAATTTCCTTCCATAGGATAACATTGGTGATTCTATGAGAAAAAGTTTCTGTCAACTTTTAAAATACAATAATATTCCTTAAAAATCACGACTGTAACCAAAACGCTTTTACTCAACTGTTTACAGGAGATGTACCAGGACTGAATCTAGGATCCAGTCCTGTGGTTAGAAAAGTAATCCATAAAGTAACTAATTGCATTTAACTAGAAATTCACATTGAGCTGAATGTTGCATTGTGTTTGAAAATGTGTTGCCCATTGCAACAACTGTAACTACTGTACTTAAAAGTCTATTGCCTATGTGCAAAGTATTTAAACTAAAGTAATTCATTCTGAGAAAGTATTTTTTGTAATGTAATGTATAATGTAATTACAATGTAATTTAAAAAATAAAATCTGTAAAAAAAAATTGTTTCTAAAAATGTAGTAAATCAGTATGAAAAAAATTAACAATTAATACATTTAAAAATTGTCATTTACAAAACCTTTGAAATTCACTGAAAAAACCGTAGGTTTCAGGCACGTTATAGTTAGAAATTAGCATTTAAAAAACCTTTGAAATTCACTGAATAAACCATAGGTTTTAGGGACAGTTATAGTTACTTGGACATTGCACTCGTACAAAACCCGTGAAATTCCCCCGTTATAGTTAGTTCAGCTAACTATAACTCGCGCCCCCACAATGCACTGCTGATGACGTCACATATTACATCACTCATGACATGGTCAGTGACATCACTGATGACATCTCAAATGACATCACTGATGACATCATCCACGTGATAATCTGATGCACCTCCTCACACCCTAATATAATCTTTGATACACCCACTCTAAATTACAGACTGCCATTCGCAAAACCATAGACACTCCAACACCAATAACTACATACCCACTCACTGATTCTTAGGTCTACACACACACATCCACTCACTCACCCGTACAGTCACTCATACTTACGGTCACTCAGTACAGGACTATCATATGCACTCTTACTCCTATATAGACACTCAAACAACGCCACTCATCCATAGAGATACTCAGACACCTAGTCAGTCATGCAAATAATTAAACACACTGCCATTTACTCACCTATACAGTTATACACACACCAGCTCACTTACTCATACAAATAGTAGCACATTGTTACGCTCTTATACAATCACTGATACAAGCACACACTCATCCATACAGCCACTATCACAATCACTCACTCTTGCTTATAGCTATTTATATACTCCAACACACATATATACTGTCTTGTGGATTGTTACCTGCCTTGTTATGTTGGCCTGGGCCTGGCTGCCATGCTGCTTTTCTTTGCGCACGTTACACTGAGCCAGGGCTCCCTCGCCCTTTGCTCTTGCCAAGTTCTTTTGCGCTGTCTGCATTTTCTGTCTTTCACCTTTTCTCTTGTTCGATTTGGGCTCAGACTGCACAACATGTACAAGGTCGCATAACAATGTATTTCGGTTCTTCCTGATATGGCCAGTCTCGCGCACCCAGACATAACATTAGGCGCAAATGCCATGAAACTTTGTGTGCTTTTAATACTGCAGTTTGTACTGGCGCTGGACACTTGGAGAAATCCTTTTCAGTGAGAAGAGCTATGATGTCCTGCTGATGTAATTCTGCATCTAGAGACTGAGGTATGGGGGTTCGCTAGTCAAAGCCCAGAGGTCTTCTATTATTATAATAAACTATCTTACTGCAAGGGGAGGGTGGTAATGTTATTTATACGTTTATCCACTGAGCTCTGAGATGCTTTCCCCGTTTGTATTCTATGGAATTGTAACCATGCTGCTTATATTAGTCATATGCATTATGCTATTAGTACTGACACGTGTACTGTACATTAGAGCACGTAAGTTGGAATAAACATTTTAACCTATCCAGTGTCTCTTCCTACGCACCTTGTGGACAAGTACGAGTGAGTGGCGAAAGAGTGTTCTTGCTTCAGTGAGTCCTGAGATAAAGATACCGTGTTCTGGGTTGTCCAAACATTAGTACTTGGGTGCTAATGGGATGCTAAGCTAGTTGGGTTGGGGTTTTTGGGTGCTACGGTATATGGTGGCAAACCACTGTATTCCGGGGTCCCATTTTCCTGTGCATAGCTCTGTGTATGTGCAGAAACCTTATGACATGGCGCGACCACCGTGGGGCAGCTTATCTGCGAGACGCTTGAGTAGTACTTGTGCTTGTCCACAAACCCCTCGCGTACGCTTCCGGAGGCGTATGTGACGGTGATACCTCCTATATTGAATGTTTTATAGGTTCTTTCAAGCTTGATATTATTAAAAAGGTTAGTTAACAGACCCATTTTTGTGCTCCCTGTTAGGTTGTCGAATATAATTGTTTAGTAATGGCTGGTGTGGCGATAGCTGCACATAGTCGAGGAGCACTCCGAGACCACTTAGCTGTGTATGGAGTGCCCGATACAGGGGTCGAGTTGGTCTTTGTGGTTCAAGCCGATCCGGCTTATCACTTTGAAGTGTTTTACACTTGGATCACTTTTGAAGCGGTGGATGCAGGTGATAAGCTGTTTCATGAATATAAGCCCACCGCTGTTCCTGCTGCCTATCGACCCTATACTGCTCTTGAAGTGCCTCTCACGGCTTGGCAGCACCGTGTTTGGTTCAATGGCGCCCTACCACAACCAACTACCGCAGTTCGTTTAGGCCCCTTATCAATTCAGGGGGCCACTTGGCCTGTATTGGCCGGGTATACCCCGCATCCAAATTATCTGGCATTACCGCTTGCGGAACTTCGCACTATGCATACCGAATTGGTGCGAGTGCATCGAGCCCTAGTGACATACGTTACAGGTAGCCTACATGGAGCTGCTCCTGTAGTCGCAGGCCAACCAGCTATAGCCGCTGGAGTGACCATAAGTCCTGTCATGGTAAATTCTGTGATGGGCAAACGTCCACAAAATAAGGACGACTATCCTTATTGGCTTGCCGAAAAGTTCGATCAGATAGAAGCGGTGTTTCCACATACGTCCCCAGTGGATAAACATCGCATCCTTACGATAAGTTTGCCAAAAGACTTAATCCCCGATTTGACATCATGTGAAAACTGGGGTAAGGTATTCGCAGCAGTTTATTCAAAATGTTTTGGAACTCCTTCCATGACAGTTCTACCCTCTGTAATTAAAAAAGTACAGGATGAACATGGCCCTGAAGCGGCTGTGGAATTAGGGATGAGACTAGTGGGAGTGTTTGATGTAGTAGCTGAGCTGATCCTTGGAAATGTCAAGGGCGATGCTATGAACTTTCAAGTAGCGAATGCTTTGGCTTTAGTCCCAGAGTTGGACAGGCCCCGCGAATTACCGAAAATTATTGCCCGGGCTTATAAAACAATTGGAAGAAACAGCCTAGGCAACAAGCCTTTTGTAAAAATGCAAACTCAATCGCAAACACAAGTTACACAAACAAAAAGTACATCTGAGAAAGATGATAGACCTGTCTTCACTAAAAAGAGTTGGAGACAGAAAAAACAGGGTAAGCAACAAAAGAAGCCGGGGTCGAGAGGCGCTTCCCCAGTTTCGGTTTCTTCTGAACGTACTTATGATTTACGTGATAGGTCAAGGATTAAATCACCAGAAAGGTTTCAGAGCTCTGATACGCGTTCTCCTCGTTCTTCACAGGCCCAGACGTCGTCACAGGCTGGTGGAGGAGGACGGCAAGATAGAGGAAGGGGCCGAGAGGCTCCCCAGGAGCGAGACCAACCTCGACAACAAGTCAGAGGTAAAGCAGAAGACTTTCATCTTCCTCGACCGCAATTTCAGAAGAAAAAGGTTGCCGCTGTCACAGCGAAATATGCCTCAGACCGTGAGAACGAGACTCCAGAATTGGACGTGGGCAGTGACCCTCCTAGACAGCGCCGCGGAAGTTACCATAGTGCGGGAGGCGCTACGTCCTCATATGGAGGCGACAGCAACTGAAACATTCGTTACTGTAGAGACAGCTGACACGAGAGTGGCACTCCCTGACAGACTATATAATATAGTCATACAAATTGAAGGTGACATACCGCGTGAAATAAAAGGGATTTTTGGGGAAAATCTAACCTCTTCATATGACATTTTGTTAGCAGAGGTGGATTGGCCACCCCCATTCGTTTTAGCTGCACATAAAGGAGAGGAGGTAATCCTTCCAAGCTTTTCACGGCATGTCCCTAAAGACAAAGCCGAAGCACTTGCAGCTGAGTGGGCTGTGTACCTGGCACCAGCGTTATACCGCAACCATGTGGGATGGGATGAAGAGTCACCTCCCCATGCAATACCTTTGCGGTCACTACCGCAGCCACAACCCCAATATCCCATCAAACGGCAGGCAAAAGGCCCCGTCTCCGAAATTCTGACACAGTTGGAATATCAGGGAGTAATTGAACCATGCGTATCACCTATGAACAATCCCCTTTTCGTGGTTTCTAAACCCGATGGATCGTACCGCTTAGTTTTGGATTACCGACATTTAAACTCTCATTGTCGGAACTTTGCGGTGCAAAATACACACAGTTCTGCGCTTGTAGACAGTCTTGTTCGTAAAAAATACAAAACGACACTTGACCTTTCAAACGGTTTCTACACGCACAACCTAGCCCCGGAGAGTGGTCAATGGACCGCATTCACATCCGGTGGTAAATTATTCCAGTTCCGGCGATTACCCATGGGCTATAAAAATAGTCCGGGTATATTCGCCGCCCGTGTTGTTTCTTTGCTACATGACATTGATCAAGACGCATGTTCGTACGTAGATGACATCTATCTGACGGACGACGAATTATTTCAGCATTTGTCCCGTGTGGACCGCATTATTCTTGAATTCGCGGAGCAGGGTTACAAATTTAACTTTGCTAAATCACACATTGCTGAATTTACCGTTCTGTTCTTGGGCTATGAGCTCAATAACGAAGGTAAGGGCTTAGCCCCCCATTTCTTGGAGAAATGTGCACACTTGTGCCCCCCAAATACTCTGAAGAAACTTCAGTCTTTGCTGGGGTTCCTGAATTTCGGGCGTACTTACATTCCCGAATATGCCCAGCGTATCAAGCCTTTGTATGCTTTGATACAACCTACTTATTCAAGGTCTTGCTGGCTGCCTGAGCACACCTCAATTCTGCAGTCTTTGCAGACAGACCTTTTGGAGTCTAAATATCTTTTGACTCGTGATAACCACACAAACCTGGTGATTAGAATAATTCCGGGGGCGGTGGGATTCACCTATTTAACCTTTAATGAAGGCGATACAGTACCCATCGCATACAAGTCACATCTGTACACTTCCGCTGAATTGCGCTTTACATCTGTTGAAAAAGTTCTGACTGCAGTGCAAATGGCGATTCTAAAAGAACGCGCACTGGCACAGGGAAAGCGGATTCTGGTGGTAACACCCTGTCCTGCCCTGGAGGCAGTAACAAAGGCAAGTGTACCAAACTCAAAAGCAATGCATCCCCGTTGGATACAATGGGCTACATCCTTGACGTCTTCGGACGTCACTTTTGTCTTTGATTCTTCTCTTCAGACTCAGGAGTATTTGCAGTATGAATTCGTTCATCCTCCTCCTTTGTTTTTACTGCCGCTTGAGGATTACAAATGTGTGATCTACACCGATGGTTCGGCGCAACCGGCCACTGGGTCCAAGCACGCTTATTCTGCTGCATGTGCTATTGTTGCGGGATCCTTTGTGGATGGAAAGTTCAAATCCACTGTAGTGCACACTCGCACACTTGGAGATAGTACCGCACAATTGGCTGAGCTGCATGCATTGCTCCTTGCACTTGAGTTTGCTTCTCAGGATGAGACCACTCTAATTGTATGTGATTCTTTTTACTGTGTACAATCTTACAATGACAATCTGTTTTTCTGGTCGAAAAACGACTACAAGGACGCAAAAGGGAGCACAATTAAGCATAAAATGCTTTGGGTTCGAGTGGCAGAATTGCAACAACGTCTGCCTCTCACACAGGTGGTTCACACCTTAGGCCATCAGCGGGTGGGCGCACACGCTATTGGTAACGATCTGGCAGATGAAGCTGCCCGTTCAGCAGTAGTCACGTGTTCAGTAGCAGCAGTTACCAGGTCCATGTCTAAAATTGACCCTGTTATCCTAGCAGCTATTGCTGCAACCAAGGAAGGTGATAATTACCCTACAGGTTTCCCTTCCAAGTATTCTTACACATTAAGTCCCGATCAGGTTCCTTATGTAACTATACCTGACGTTGGAGATCGGCTGATCCCCAACGCGGACCGCAGGAGTGCCTTGATATCAGCTGCACACGAAGGCATGGCCTCTGCTCATGCAGGTGTGTCAGCTACGGTTTCCATCTTGCAGCAGCGTTATTGGTGGCGTGGGTTATATAAAGACACCCGTGCTTTCGTGCTTTCTTGCGACGTTTGTCAACAGATTAAGCCTTCCACGGTAACACGTCCACCACAAACTCCGCTCTGCATTGCTAACAGACCCTTTGGGTGTGTTTACTTGGATCACTGCGGTCCATTCTCATCAGACACTGCCTATAAATACATCTTAGTGGCAGTGGACTCGTGCACACGGTTTCTCTGGGTCTGGCCACAACGGAGTGCTGACGCCCGAAATGTAATCAGGGATTTGCGTGTCTTTGTGGGAATTTTCGCATGCGGCACCTTCCATTCGGACCAAGGTCCAGCGTTTGCCTCTAGGGCTTACAAGGATGCAATGGCTTCGCTTGGGGTGCGGGTGAAATTTTCGTCTCCGTATAGGCCTGAGGGCAACTCTATCGTTGAACGAATGAACCGTGACTTAAAGCAATCCTTAACAGCTAGGGTTTTAGGTACTGGCAGGAACTGGCTGGCCCATTTGTATACCGTTCAGCGTGCACTTAATAATCTCCCTAGAAGACCTCTGGGTGGGCGGACCCCATACGAAATGCTCTTTGGCATAAGAATGTTTGTGCCTGACCTTGAGGGTCCAGACATCGCGGCGCAATCCGCCAAGTTTGATGTAGATAACCATTCTGCTATGTTACAGGACTTACAAGAAGCCCGAGACAAACTTGCAACTACACATTTACCTTCAGTCACAGACCCTGCGTTGCAGATTCCGGTAGCCAGCTGGCTTCCGAAAATTGGAGAACTGGTTCGAGAGAAGGTTGAAAACAAAAAGGAATTTGGCCCCTCTTTTCGTGCACCGGTTCCAGTTCTTGGCCTGAAGGGAACACGTACAGTCATTTTACCACCGCTTCCTGGTCGCAAAGAGAACAGATACATCTCAGTTGAAAATGTCAAGCTACAGCGCCTGGCCGATCCTGAATAGTGTCACACCAGCGGTCTCTTGTCCTGCCATTTATCGGACATATGTTCATAGTCCATCTGCACGAACGATCGCTGATGCTGTAATTGAGATGGTTGATTTGCCTGAAACTACGATTGATCCCCAACTCTCCACCAATATCAACGAGGACGAGTATACTTATCCTGCATCAGAATCGGTGGCACATCAACCAACAACGCCACTAAGCCCGACTCGTTATTCCTTTGATTCGGATTCCACATCTTCAAAAGTTCCATCCAAGTTCAGTATTTTTATATCCTGGTTTAGAGACAATTTTTTGATTCCCCCTGGACATACATCTGGTTGGTACTTTTCTTGATATTTTTGTTCATGTCCATTGGCTTTGTCACAGTGTTTTTTCTACTAATTAATGGTCACTATTTACCTGAACGCTCTGCTGTAGACTGTTTCTGGAACTTTGGCTCCTCATTCCTCGTCTCACATCATGAAGCGTGACCACACATTTGTGAACATTTCAGCCTTCCCAGTTGCTGATGGCATCGTATGGGATGCAGTGAACTATCAAATCCATGGTCCGACGGAAATTATTAATGTACCTAATGTCCTTCGTGTTTCAATGGGTGATGTAGTACAAAATAATATTCATTCTGATGATTGGGATGTGCATGCCGTTGAAGCTTTGTTTGCCGATTTAAAATATTATGCATCTTTTAATGCTGAAGATTTATATATGAATTCTGCTAATTATGCCGATTTGTATTGTTACCAACATTGGGGTAATCATTTTCTCCATAAACCCAGTGCCCTGCGTAGTTCTGTTAACTATACCCAATGGGAACATTGTCCAAACCCCTTGCCAGGTAGCTCTCAAACTCTTCGAAATAAGTTTAATTATTTTACTGATTTTAATCGGTCGAACCCTGCATCCTATTATTTTAGACTTAATAACACATCAACTCAGAAAATTATGTTGACACACACCAAATTGCTATATTCAGGTTCCTTTCTGAGTGCCCTAGCTGTGGGTGGTTATGAGTACTGGGATAATACAGTGGATTTAAAATCTATTTGGGGCTCCAAGCCATGGCAGGTACAGGGAACCGAGGCGTTGCATCGTGCTTGCCTCATCCCTACCCAAATTATGTTCCTAAATGTTTCCATCTATCAGACTACATGTTGGGGCTTAGCAACCACTAAACAATTGAATACGCCATCAATACCATCCCTGTCGAGTTTTCCAAATGAAAGCTCACGATTCAATATGTCCCTCGTGTCCCTGCAGGCAATGTTACAAAATAATTCGTTTAATGTTTCTGAGCTGGTTCAGTCACCCTGGTTAGTATGGCCTATATCATCTAATGCATGTCAAATGCGTTTTCATGATACTGGTGCTAGCTACACACAGAATAGGCCTGATCCGAGGTTTACTGATGCCCGTACTGTCACTACATACTCTGTTGGTAAATTATGCAAACAATGGCTGCAACATTCGTCCCTTGATTCTGTTAAACAACATTTGTCCCTCCTTACAGGCAATATTGATCTGTCCGACTTTGTTTTGGGACCTCGTGGTCCCCGACCTAAAAGATTCATTTATGAAACATATAATGAACTCTGGAAGCTATCACAAATGGAAGCTGCTTCCCGTCTTCGGGAAATAGATCAAGCGAATATGGAAAAGGTGCTCGCTGTTGTTGACAATAGTATTAATACCCTGTCTTCTCGCATTTACACTTTAGAGAATATTGTGTCCTCTGTTGTTGATATTGTACAAGATGATGTTTCTGTGTTATATCATGGTCAGAATCAATTGCGCTCAGTTATGCAGTTTGCATGGACTTTACAAACGCTCAAGTTAGGTAAAGTGCCTTGGCATTTTTTGAACACCTCTGCCTTATTTCTACCTTTTAACTTAACTGACAAACAGCAATTTATGTCCATGAAGGATGCAACTTACACTCTATTACATATCGAAAAGGTGGATCCTTTGCCGTTCTCTGTTGCAGAACTCGATTCTGCTGTATGGCTAGTCCATGGGGTTATAGCTTTACCATTTTCCTTGTTTGAATTTGACTCGTGCATGAAACATTATCCTGTGGGCCGTTACCGGCCATTGGGCAGTGCTTTCCTGCATGAACTCTGGTCCTTGCCTTTCATGTATAAATGCCTTCGGGACGGCAAGGAAGTCTTTCTCACGGGGGAGTACTGCGACTCGGCTATAGGTCATTCGCTTATTTGTAAACACATTAAATTGCATGGCTCATGTAGCGTTTCCTCTCCTAATCTTGCTTGTGTGCTGAAAGGTATTCCTGCTCCTGTTATTTCACCTACTTTCACTCTCCTTTCCAATGGCAGTTATTTACTTTTAAATAACGAAAACTGTTGTGGCCTGCAGGCTGGCATTCCTTACATTGTAACAGTTTCGCACAGGGTTGTCTGCTGCAAAAATGTGCTGTTTCCTCCCCCTCACGGCAGGGTTGATATCTCTATTTGGCCTTCCATCCCTACCATGGAAGCAGATTTCAATAGACTGAGCAGAATAAAGGCACTATTATTAAACGAGGAAGTTATGCTCACGTCCGCCCGGGAGACATTCATTCTCCAGGTGGCGAGTACCCACAGTGAAATACAGGCCCTTTTAAACACTAATCTCCCCCAACATTTTGGGGAGTTAATACATCGTATTTTTAACGCATCTAACACTGAAGGCCTAGTGCACTTTTTTAAGGTCGTGGGGTCGGGCTTGGTGTCCTCCTTCCAAACTATATTTGGTGTCATACCGGCTTTCATACATTCTATTTTTTCCAGTGTCTTTGGCGGTTTCCCATTGATCCTCGCTTTAGCGGCTGGTGTCTTGCTCTTAGTTTGCTTTCTGCGCAATGGCTGCTCCCCGATGGGACCTGCTCGATCCAGAACGCCTCCAGCTGCTCCGTGAACGCCTTTTGGCCGGTTTTGGTGTCTTGCCATTGGCGACACTGAGTGTGTCATATACTCTTTCATTTCGCTTTGCGTATTTCACTTGCGTGCAACCTGTGATGACTTGTGTCCGCTGTCCTTTCACCTGGACTCTGGATTATTGCCTCTCCAATTCGTCATTGTCTGTTCCGGATTTTGTTCAGTTGATGGGTCCCTTAGAGGCCCATGAGCAGGACTGTTCCGTTGCTGGCTGTATGGCGCGTGCGGCTGCACTGGGGATTTTGGCGCAATGGGATATCTGGGCGGCTGCCCAGGATCTCCTACAACGAAGCTGTTTCAATTATCACGCAAGCTGTCCCGCATTGCTTCTGGATGCTCCCTTTGCTGAGGAGCATTCCTGCTCTTTTGATCTCATGGATTGGATGGCATCTATGTTTTTTGACGATTCCAATGATGAACTCTTGGAGGGTATGGCTTTTTTCTGCACCTACACTTTCATGGATTGACCTGCCCTTCGCCGTTTGGGCGCTCCCTGTGCTCCAACGGCTTTGTTTTTCCTCTAATGGGCCTCTGTCCTGGCCGCCTGACTGTCCAGGGGTGGGTGTCTTGTGGATTGTTACCTGCCTTGTTATGTTGGCCTGGGCCTGGCTGCCATGCTGCTTTTCTTTGCGCACGTTACACTGAGCCAGGGCTCCCTCGCCCTTTGCTCTTGCCAAGTTCTTTTGCGCTGTCTGCATTTTCTGTCTTTCACCTTTTCTCTTGTTCGATTTGGGCTCAGACTGCACAACATGTACAAGGTCGCATAACAATGTATTTCGGTTCTTCCTGATATGGCCAGTCTCGCGCACCCAGACATAACATTAGGCGCAAATGCCATGAAACTTTGTGTGCTTTTAATACTGCAGTTTGTACTGGCGCTGGACACTTGGAGAAATCCTTTTCAGTGAGAAGAGCTATGATGTCCTGCTGATGTAATTCTGCATCTAGAGACTGAGGTATGGGGGTTCGCTAGTCAAAGCCCAGAGGTCTTCTATTATTATAATAAACTATCTTACTGCAAGGGGAGGGTGGTAATGTTATTTATACGTTTATCCACTGAGCTCTGAGATGCTTTCCCCGTTTGTATTCTATGGAATTGTAACCATGCTGCTTATATTAGTCATATGCATTATGCTATTAGTACTGACACGTGTACTGTACATTAGAGCACGTAAGTTGGAATAAACATTTTAACCTATCCAGTGTCTCTTCCTACGCACCTTGTGGACAAGTACGAGTGAGTGGCGAAAGAGTGTTCTTGCTTCAGTGAGTCCTGAGATAAAGATACCGTGTTCTGGGTTGTCCAAACATTAGTACTTGGGTGCTAATGGGATGCTAAGCTAGTTGGGTTGGGGTTTTTGGGTGCTACGGTATATGGTGGCAAACCACTGTATTCCGGGGTCCCATTTTCCTGTGCATAGCTCTGTGTATGTGCAGAAACCTTATGACAATACTGCCTTTCACATATGTAGTTACTCACACATGTACCACTGGGACATACATTCACTCACTAACACACTCTTACACACACTTACCCACCCATACAATCTATCACAGATGCACTCTTGAAACCATCCACCCAGTGAATCACCCACTCACACATCTATGCACAGAGTTGCACACACCCCTCCCACACAAACACTCAGGCACCCATACAGATACTCAGACAAGCATTCAATAACTCATATAGACACTCATTTAGCTATTCACAAACACATGCAGCCACTTACACAGCAACAGACAGACGGATACAGACATTCACCCAGTTTAGTCACTAACCCATGCATTCAGTAAGATACGTTAAATCACTCACTTATAGAGTCAGTCACGCACCTACTAAATCATCCATACAGACACTTACACACCCACTCATTCTTCAATACGTCTTTTCCTATATATATTAAAAATATTTAAACTTTACAGAAACACACAGTCACTGGATGATGTCATCAGTGATGTCACTGACCATGTCATGAGTGATGTAATATGTGACGTCATCAGCAGTGCATTGCGGGCGCGAGTTATAGTTAGCTGAACTAACTATAACGGGGAATTTCACGGGTTTTGTACGAGTGCAATGTCCAAGTAACTATAACTGTCCCTAAAACCTATGGTTTTTTCAGTGAATTTCAAAGGTTTTTTAAATGCTAATTTGTAACTATAACGTGTCTGAAACCTATGGTTTTTTCAGTGATATATATATATATATATATATATATATATATATATATATATATATATCTCAAACAAATTAAAACATGCAAAAAGTAAAGTGGACAAAATTGAAAGGGATAGGTTACTAAAGCCTGATACAGATAAAGTGAAGGAGGAAAAAAAAGAGCACTGGAAATCAGATTAGGATGATCACTGGATACAATGCCTACCAGGCTAAAGTGAGAGATAGCCTGTGTAGGCATTGGTATCTAGTTAAACAAGACCCAATACTACATGGGATGGTGCCACATAGACCTATGGTGACTTTTAATAAGGCAAAGTCGATGAGAAATGACCTGTTCAACACCAGCCCGGAAGCGATAAGAGGGGGAGGGTGGCTAAGAGCCAGTCCCGGCTTCCATAAGTGTTGTAAATGCAAAGCATGTAGATTTGGTAAGAATGAACGACAGGTCATATCTCCATTAATGAGTAGCCCATGGAAAATAAGATGCTCGTTGAATTGTAAGAGTGATTTTGTGGTCTACATTTTACAATGCACATGTCCCAAAATATATGTTGGAAGTACGATTCACATGGTGCATGTCCGTATTCTGCAACACCTCAGGGCGGTAAAAAATAATGACAAAAGCTACGTGGTAGCACGCCATATTAATGAGGTGCACAAAGGAAACGTTAATGATTTATCGTATTTTGCCATTGACCAAGTACAAAAGTTAAGAAGAGGTGGTAACCGAGAAAGTAAACTCCGCCAGCTTGAGTCAAAATACATAATGTTATTTAATTCAAAGAATCCATTTGGATTAAATGCTGAAGAGGATTTGCACGTCCATTTGATGTGAATAAGTTTTCCATTGCAGTAAGATTTTAAAGACATTTTGATTTTAACGTAACAGAGATAGAAAAACAGACCTGTAATAAATTGGATTATCGTTTTTTTAATAACAACTTGGGTATTTTAGAGTAAATTTTAAGAGGTTTTATTAATAATCCACCACAAACCAAGTATGAAAAATTTCTTTATGCAATGGATAATATGAGTAGAGGAATTAAATTCATAGTTATATGTACTGTGTAGCACTTGCACTTTAAATTGGCATTTTTGCACATGGATAAAACAAGGAATTGTAGTTCCGTTGCCTTCGGCAAAGTACTGTAAAGCACTTGCACTTTATTCAAACTAACTCATTTATTCTGTCAAGTACTGTATTTTAGTCGCAAAATTAATGATTTTAAACATATGTCTAAATGTGATTTGTTTGGTTTATTGGTAGATACAGTGGTGGACTGAAATGGACGATGTTCCCTGAAATTACTGAAGTTGACTGAATTAATTGAACTCTAATGATATTCCAATCGATGGCACTTGCACTTTACAGAATGTTTGGACAATGACATTAATTTTGTTGAATTTAATTTTGACTCCTTTTTCACACAATTTTTACGATCATGATTTTATACATTGAAATTGTTGAAAATATGAAATAATGTGTTATTTATTGTGAGGAACACAAACAATGTATTCTATTGATAAGATAAATCATGGAATGGAATTTTGGATTACAGTGCATTTTGATCTGAAAGTACATGGATTAACATGTTAAGACAAATTAGCATTGTATTGGTGTTTGTAGGTTCCTAAAATGACAAAGAAACTGAAAAGTTTGTTATTGTTAAATTTTTACATGTTAACAACAATGAGGAAATTGTGGCAATGATCGTTTTAGAACTAATGTTTAAGGAGAAAGCCTAGGCTTTCATTATATGCAACATTCAAAGCTAATGCAAGAGACTGTTTTCTATATTTATTAAAAAACTGGGTCATGTGACCGCGTCACTCTGTTACAAAATGCATTCTGTCAGTGGCGACTGCCAGTGTGAACAAGGCAGGTGTGCCGAAACGCGTCATAGCAAAGGTATCGAATAAACATCAAGACTGAATGGCAATGCTACCCTTGTGTCGGTGTCCGATTCTTATGAAGATTTCGGAAACGGTTTATATATATCAAACAAATTCTCTCCATTTGCACTCGAGAAATGGCAGTCTGTGCCTTTTATTCATTGAAAAGCATTGGTAAGCCTTGGCAACCACAGAGCAATTACATCAATTTATAGTTTTTGCCCCCTAGTGGACACTGCGATGGGTGTTTGAATTGCATGCTGGAACTTGTGGTCTGCCGAACAGTGTCCATTGTATTCCTCCAGTGGGCAGTGCTATTTTATTGCTATTCCAAATTATATATTTCTATGTTTCAACTTTTAAATTACCGCCAAGACTCCCGGTTTTCCGTTTAAACGGATTTTTGCATATAAATACAGACGGAAAAATAGTTTTTCTTTGTCTGTATTTATAAATATAAACGGAAAAATGCCAGTAAATATGTTAACGGCGAGATTTTTTGTAGCTACAATAACGTCGCATGTTTGCATTTGTGGATTGGTCAACCAGGTTTCAGCTGCTTCGGACGCTAGCTTTTTGTTAGGGTTCTCCTATGAAATGGATCCAAAAAAGAAAGAAACACTTTTGCTGGAAATGTGGCCTTTTCTGACATTTTTATCTTGCAAAGTGCAGCCTCGGGATGGAGAAAAAAACAGTTCAAAGCATGTAAAAATAAATAAATAAATAAATAAAGGCACAGCGGTTGCAAAGTGGCCAGATTGGGTTTATTCACACTGAAACACATTAGCACCTCTTTACAGAGTTTGCCAGTTAAGCGCTACTTTTGTTTTCTTGTCATTCTTTGAACAGCATTGAAGTGCACCATTCCTGGAGTTGCCATTACAAAGGCAGATGGTAAGGGGCCATCAGGCCCCCTTTTGTTGTAGTATCCTGGCTGGGAGCTATGGGGTTGGGGAGGAGATGCACACCTAAAAGCAATGGAGGAAAAACAAATGCACACAGCTTATCACTTTTCAGACACTTAGAAGAGGCATGCTCTTCAGTCCGCGTATATAAGAGATAGGCATGCACTGTAGGAATGTTAGATGTGCTGGTCTGTCCCAATATTTACACAAATAACAATTTAAATACCTTTATTTTGCTTTATTTCTTTTATAGTGCTATAGCGCTACTCATCCCAATGCAGGGTGTCAGAGCGCTTTATATCACACGTGCACATTATATACATTGACAATAAATTATATGAGTGTAAATCAATGTATAGGATGTGTTAAATAAGACAGTGAGGGTTACAAGGTGTAGGAGCCACATGTCGTTCATAACTCACTGTGCTATATTAGAAAGATTACAATTTATGAGCTGCAAGTAACAAAAGGCCCTCTTTGTTAAAAGCAGTAACCCATTTACCCATCTACATAAATATATCTAAACCTATAACAACCAAGTGCCCGTTGTCTATTTAAATACATTTAAAAAAATACTAGTGGCAGCGTCTTTTTTGGGTTGCGACAAAAATAAATGTGGATAAATACAGATAAAATGAGCTAAAAATAAATATGGATAAATACAGACGGATATGTTAAAAAAAAAAAATAAAAAAAAAAAATACTATAAAACCAGGAGCCCTAATTATAGCTCACCATTACTCCGTAGGCAGTCCTATTTTCGAGGCTGCCCGGGCCCATAGTGTAGAAAGTCTTCGGTGGCAGCCCTTCATCGCTTTCCACGAATCACACAACTGGTTCTGAGGTGGGCAATTAAGGCGCGGTTGCTGATGGTATGTATGTATGTATGTATGTATGTATGTATGTATGTATGTATGTATATATATATATATATATATATATATATATATATATATATATATGTATATATATATGTATATATACACACACATATACACATATACATACTAGGCTCTCTCTGCCATCAGAACTTGATTGTAGGCCTTGCTAGAAACGCTACTGCTAATTTTAAAACTGCTTTTAAAACAAAATTGCCCTTTAGAATTGAATTGAATTTGTTTCACTGTGTGTTCGATACTCTCACCGTAACTGCTCCTCATGCTTAAGTCGGCAGTTTCCGGCTTCCTTGCTGCTCCTAGAGACTCCCCCAGTAGCAGCCAATCACACTGCGAGAGGGCGGAGCTGAGGGCGGGGAACAGAGGTAAATGCAGCACGAAGCGCAGGAGCGCCGGCGGCGCGCTGAAGGGGTCAGTCATTATGCCCGTCCTATTATCTACTCTTCGGAAACACTGAAAACTATGCATTCTACCCATTTGCACCTCGCCCGTGAAACCTGGTCTCTTACATCTAAACATGGAATCTTCATCAAACGGAGCACATTCCCAGAAATTCAGATTCCCACCACCCCCAAGCACATCTCACAGAGCCAGGCTAAACTCGGGGCCATGCCCCTATCTATCTACTACCTTAACACTCGTTCCCTTGTCAGACATCAGCTGGACATATTCCTCCTCCTGATCACTGATAAACCTAATATTCTACTGCTGACAAACCTGGCTCACCGCCGACTCTGCCCCTGATATGTTGGCGGCACTACCCCCTGATTACTATATCATTCATGCTAACTGCCTGCCTGGTAAATCAGGAGGGGGGGGGGTTGCAGCCATCATCCATACTGATTTCAGGTTCTGCTCCTTGACATGTCTCTCTCTCAAGGAGGCAGAGAACATAGTAATAAAGCTTGAATCCGTCAACGACTCCTTTGTCTGCGTATTAATCTACAGGCCACCTCATCAGATGCCTCATTTTCCCCTCTCACTCAGTGAACAGATGGATAAACTCGTGATTGAGCATGCCAACGTCCTCCTCGTAGGAGACTTCAATTACTGGTACAATGACCCTCATGAAGGGGCACAATCGGCTGAGATGTCTGATCTCCTAACCAATCTAAACTTTACCCAACAGGTCTCATCCCCCACCCATCTGAAAGGGCACATCCTTGACCAATGCTGGACTAACGGCCTGTCCACTTCCATCCCCACAATTGCTCCTTGTATTTGGTCTGACCACCACTTAATAAAATTTACACTTGTATTCCCGTCCATCGAGAAAATCAGCACGGCCGAAGGCGGCTTCGCTAGGAAATGGAACAATGTCAATAAAAAAGATTTTCTTGACACGCTATCCAACACAGCCCCGTCCCCTGGCACTGACATCAATGCCACGGAAATCAACGTATCCGAATGGCTACTTAAAGCCAGTAACAAGCACGCACCCTTTAAAAAAATCAAATTAGCCAGTCGCGCAGACGCACAGCGATGGTTCTCCACTGAACTCAAAACTCAGAAATTGGCCTTGCGCCAACTAGAGAGGCAGTGGCGACTGAAGTATTCCCCGACAAAAAACTCCTTTATACTACAGCCCGGAAGGAATACAAGAAGAGCATCCTTACGGGCAAAGCCGCCCACTTTTCTACGCGCATCCTCAATTCCAACAAAAGCTCTAAAGAAATATTTTCCATAATTAATTAATTATCCAACCCAGAGAGAATCCTTCTGAAGGTTACGCCCTCCCAAGCACTGTGCAATTCATTAAATGACTACTTATTGAAAAAAATCACCACTATCAAGGCCAGCATTCCCAAGCATCCTTTCACCCCGAAGTCTCCCGTCTTGCACAGAAACAACCGTACTATCAGCTGTTTTCCCACTATTAGCACTGAGACCTTCCAGGATCTCCTAGTGAAAGTCAAATCAGGTGCCCCTTCTGACTGTTGCCCACCACATATACTCAAGGACTGCCTTGCAGTCTACCCGGGCCCCGCACTCGCCCTTCTGAACGAGTTACTCTCATCCGGCCAAGTCCCTATGGCCTTCAAGAAAGATATAGTGGTACCCCTCCTAAAAAAACCTGGAGCTGATCCCGCGCTCCTGCCCAACTACCGCCCGATCTCCCTGCTTCCGTTCTTGGCGAAGGTATTAGAGGCCCATGTAGCTAAATGTCTATCCAACTTTTTGGAGGAATCTAAATACCTGGACCCTCATCAGGCAGGGTTTCGGCCGGCTCATTCCACTGAAACCGTAATCCTCGCTGTCCTGGACACTCTCCGGGACAACGCCGACAGAAGCTCCCCTCAGGCACTGGTATTATTGGACCTCTCCGCCGCCTTTGACACGGTCGACCACACTATTCTGTCTGACCGTGTCAAACATGCTGGTATTCAAGGTGCGGCGGCTCGCTGGCTCACTTCCTTTCTGGAAGACCGCTCCCAGGCCGTCCGTCAAGGACACTTCTTGGCTCCCCCACGCAAAATTACCTGTGGTGTTCCACAGGGCTCGGCTCTCTCTCCCCACCTGTTTAATCTTTATATCGCCCCCTTGATTCAGTCCCTCACAGACAGGAAGGTGACGGTTTTCAACTATGCAGATGACCTTCAACTAGTCTTCAAGATTGACAACTCACACAACTCGGTCACCGATTTCCAGGCCACAATGCTGCACATCCAACAATGGATGGACCACAACCACCTTAAATTAAACCCTGGTAAGACAGAGCTTGTTCTCACTGGGGACAGTCACAAGTACTGGGGTCCTCACTACTGGCCACCAGAGCTAGGACCCCCTCCCTCCCCCTCCCCCTCGGCCAAAACACAAAACACTAGAAGTCTCCCTCAACAATGACCTCTCACTAAAAACTCAGGTTGGCGCGGTTATCTCCAAGTGTTTCTTTCAACTGCGCAAGATCAGGAAGATACATCGCCTTCTCACTCAGGAAGCACTGATCCAGGTCATAATAGCCACCGTCCTGTCGCACCTGGACTATGCCAAGTCTGTATACTTGGGCATGCCACTCTACCTGCTCAAACGGCTTCAGATGGCCCAAAACCATGCAGCCCGACTGGTCTTTCGACAACCTAAATGGCAACCAGCAACCCCCTTGCTGAGGAAATTGCACTGGCTCCCCATTTCCCAGCGCTGCGCCTTCAAAACAGGCTGCCTCATCTTTAAATCCCTGCATGGCAATAGTCCCGTATTTATTAACAGCCTGATATTTAGGCACACTCCCTCACGCAACCTACGTTCTGCCCACCTCTCACTCCTCACCACCCCGGCATTCAAGCGGGTACGTCAAGGAGGCCGCAGATTTGCTACCCTTGCCCCCAAACTGTGGAACTCCCTCCCACTGGAAATACGGTCCTGCACGAACCTCCTGCAATTTAGGAAGTCCCTTAAAACATGGCTATTTGCACAAGCCTACAATTAATGTTTTCATCGATAGCACACAGAGCCTTCTACAGCGCCATGAAACCACCCGGTGTACGCGCACTCTATAAATCATTTTTAACATTAACATATGAATAACTTGTAATGTATATTAAGAAATATTGCAATGAGCTATATATATATATATATATATATATATATATATATATATATATATATATATATATATATATATATATAGCTCATTGCAATATTTCTTAACATACATTACACTTTTCTTTTTCTCCTCGTGACCAGTCCCTCTGCAAAACTAAAAATAAAAATGAACAAACTGGTGAACCATACCAATGTAAAGGACTGTTTCGTAGATCACCCTGTACTCCCCTCCCCCCACTCTCAAACCGGGCGAGGCCATGGGGCCATGATGGCCCCCCAGCATAAGTTTTGGGTGTGCATGTTGCCAGTCAAGCTTCCCCCCGTATACATGAAGTGGGGGGGGGCCCCTTCTGTTCAGGAACGTGACCCTCACGGTAAAAACCCTGAGGTGTAATTTTCTGTCTCAAATATAGCAGGTATTATGTCACTCCATTGTTACGGTCTTGTCTTTGCTGACTACTACTTTAAGTTTTGGAGTTTGTCCCACCTCCATGCTTACTACTCAACAGTTTGACCTCAGTGCGGTATGTTGGGTCTTTTGGTTGGGGGGGACAAGCCCCTTCCTCTCTAATGCGGCCTCTTCCATCATTCTAATCAGTCCCATGCTGTTACTGAAGACTTGAAGAAAGGAAACTTTCCCTCTTTGAGGACTATTCGCTTTGCTGGGAACATCAGCATATTTTTCAGGTCTTTTCCCCATAGTCTTCTTTTCACTGTATCAAATGTTTTCCAGAGGCACTGGACTTAAGGTATATTCATATTGTTCTTCTGCCTTGCCTCTCAGGCTTTACATTGCACCACGGTATTGCTCCAAGCAGAGTCCCCATTTCCGTGGAGATTCCAAGACTCTGTGGGCTCTTTAGATGGAGAGCATTTTTGACAAGCTGCCTGGACGCAGAGTTTCCAGTCCTCTGGAAATCGATGAGCCTTCACATCTTTCTGGAAATCCTTGGAATCAAAGGTTGTTGCAGCAGGATTTTCCTTTGGCATCTTCCTCTCTTGCTTCCAGTGTTTGAGTAGCATCTTGGAGTTTGATCAGAGTGTCACGCATTTTCTGCACCGGAGATGTGATGTTTTCCACTGTTTCTTCTGCTGTTTTGGCTTTTTTCAGAGACTTTCCTTAGGTCAGCCCTGATAAGGATCATCTCTAGAGTACTTATGTCCATTTCGCCTTGTAGTGCTGCTCAAGAGTCTTTGACTGTGGTTAGCAGTTCTGCTGATAATGCTTCTGGAAGGGTGTCTTGTTGCGGGGAACACCATCTTCCAAGCCTGCCAGTCCCGTCTCTCTTTCTTAACAGTTTTTGTCACCTACCAGTCCTTTTTAGGTCGAGCCTCGAGTAGCGCGCAAGCGCTGCTTAGAGGCGAAGACTTTTAGTAAGTGAGTTTTGAAAGCAGTCCCAAAAACGCTCGTGCGTCGTGGCTGGCCTTTTTGAGATGGGTACGCGCGGCAAACATGTGTTTCCAATTATCGTGCCCAGACGCGGGCGCGATAATTGTAAACACATGCCGGCAAAGGCCATGACGCACGAGCGTCTGGTCAGCTGAGCAGGCTGCCGCGCCGCCCCTGCTCCTCCATTGTTGTCCTTGGCATCGCCTTCACGCGCACCGCTTCGGGCTCCCTCGTTGGCGGCGATAAAATGCCGCTTCGCTCATAGCTCCGAACCAGCACGCACCCTGCAGTTCCCCCGGGCACAAGCAGGCATCCACTTCTGTCTTTTTGCTGACCTACAGTTCCCCCGGGGCACAAGCAGGCATCCACTTCTGTCTTTTTGCTGCGATCAGCTTGTTAAAACGTGCTTCCTGGCAGAATTTCCTTTTTGGGACGGAGCTTCTCTGGCAGTAATGGCCGGCTACTGTTTCCTTCCCAGAGCCTGAAAATTCATGGGTCAGGCTCCAAGCTAAATGTTTATTTCTCTAACTATTTTATAGTAGAGTTTGGTTTAAAGACTTGGCACGGGGTACTTCTATTTAATTTGAAGGCTGACAGCCGAGCTGGCCTCGGAGTGCGCGAGAGTGTAATTTAGTTGCTGTGCGACTGGAAGTCTATGGAAGATTAATGAATGGAAAGGCTCTGTGGCAGTTGTGAGGAGAAGGGAGATAAAGCAAACCAGCGACCATCTGTTCGCAATGTCTTTGCAGCTCTTTTAAGGAAACAGTTAGCAGCAGGAGATAAAGGCATGTGTTGGTTTTAAATATTAATACCCTTTGTAGTCAAACAGTATGGAAGCAAATATATTTTATTTATAAAACATGTATTAGCCAAATATAGACTAGAAAGGCGGCTTTCTGCCAAAAACTATAGTCCTGCGGGTAGGAACAGGATAGGTAGGGGGTCTTGATGGGCACACTTTTCAAAGCTGCCATCACTTTCCCCTGGTGGTCACTGGGACACTCTGCAGGCCCATTTGATATCGCTTTTGATAGCGTTTACCCAGATCAGGTTTTTTGTTGTTGTTTTTTGTTTAACCAGTTGTAACATTAGGTCACAAACTGTATTTCGTGCTCAGTTTTGATGTCGATATTAAGACACCAGGAAACTCGACAAAATAACTATCAAATGTAGATTCTCACAATCTATAAAAATATTGTTTTCTGTGCATGCTGTGTGCTGACGACATGACATATTTCCTCCATATTTAGTAAATAATAAACATACAATCCAGAAGCTCTATTATTGGACGTGGCTGTAGAACAACTATAAAGAAACTATCCATTGGTGTTTTCTCACTGTTTCCCACAAAAAGCTAGCCTGCGATGAAGACGCCAAATCCTAAATCACAGAAGCCTTAAATGAGATATGAAGAAGGGACAGCTCTCTAAAACAACTTCGCCCACCTTTTTCAAGATCAAGGTGGCAGTAGGAAATATACTGGATACAATTTAGTGCACATCTCTGGATTATTTTCCACAGTTTGTTCTGGAATAGTATCACAAGAACAGTGCAAATCGGGGAACGATGTTATCACCGTTGTTCATTTAGCAGCATCGTGGCGTGACAGGAAAACAAGATTAGTGCAGATACACTCTTGTATGTCCTATTTGAGTGAGGCAGTGGTCAAATTTAAATTATACTAATTAAATTCTTGAAATTTCCGAATTTTTTGTGTTACCAAAAGATTGGCAACATTTCTCAAAATCATTCAATTTCATCTAATTTTCACCCAAGGCAGACTCGTTCATGTAGAGTACTTCTTGCCGACAGACTTTTTTTCTGCTCTAATAAGCCTTCTGCCAGTATCTAAATTGGCTTTTTCGCACAAGATTTTAATTTGCTCGAAAAAAGTCACATGAGATGCAAGCAAATCACTTTATACACTAAACGTGTATGTTCCCCTAACTTTGTGAGATTTCTATAACATTTCTGCAAATTTCAGGAAAAAATGATACAAGTTTGCACATTTCTAGTCCCATTACTGGCAATGCTGATATGTACAGGTAAATATGAACAATGGGTAATTATAATGGAATCTTGTTAGATAGAATGAAACTATTCATGCAGGTTGACATGCAGACTGATGACAGATGGAACCAATATTTGTTAAAGATAATGACCAGCATATTATGCAGATCAGACAATCCAAATATGTTTGGACACAAGAGCTTAACAATTTCTTTTTCGCACGTTTGAAGAAAGAACAAGGGAAGGAATATTATCATCAGGCAAAGATACTTTTTGAAGCCAAAAGAAGTAACATTTAGGGCCACATGTATCAACATTAGAAATAGCGATTACCTTATTGTGATTTTCTAAGAATCGCAATTAGGTAATCACTATTCCTAATGTATGAAGCACCAAGAGTTTCGTTTAGCGATTCATGGGGTTCACAAATCGACCTCACACATGAATATTAATGAGGTAGATCGCTATTTGCGACCCATAAGGAATCGCAAAAATCACAGGGATGGTGGCCTGCTGGGGTCAGCAGACCACCATGTCCGTAATTGCTTTTAAATAAAGCAATCATTTTATTTTTTAAATGTAGCACCTTTTCCATAAAGGAAAACGGGTTGCGTTTAAAAAAGAAAAATGAAAAGTTTTGCTTTTCATTTTTTAAGAGCAGACAGTGGTCCGTGGGACCACTGCCTACTCTTAAACAAGCATTGGCATAGCCAATAGGTCTCGCTTTTGGGACCTTATAAGTATTTAGTTATGCAGCACAATATCCTTGGTGCAACAACATCAACTGTTGCATGGCTAAACACTTATAAGGTCCCAAAGGCGAGACCTATTGGCTATGCCAATGCTTGTTTCTGCCTCCCATCGACTCATCGGTTCTTGCTCAATATGCAGGCAATACTGTACGGTCATCTCTGGTGACACTGCCCCAAGACTCTGGAGGATTCGCGTTTGAGGAATTGGAGCTCAATACATCGATGGCTGCTGAGCCATGTAACTCAGCCACGCTTCCCGACTTGTCTAAGTTGATTATGAGATGAATAAATGTGCACACTGCATGTGCCCCACTGTTAAACATTCTGATTAATTATTTTTTTTCTAACTGTAATCTACCAATATAGGCATCTTTAGGAGGGAGTAGAACTCATCCAGACCGTGATCATTAAGCAAATTCATAACTTACCACTGCGAGTGAAAGATCGGGTGGGAAGATTAGGATGCTTTTTTTTAAAAAAAGGATTTGCTTAATGACGTAAACAAAAGACATTTGGTATGAAAGAAAATATAAATATATAAACAACAAAAACAGACCAGTGCACAAATGACATGCTCATCCAATCACATACCATGCACACTCACAACATGTGTGCCAAAAATGCCAGACATACGCATAGAAATAAGAGGCAAACATGATTTGATAATGGGACAAAATGAGCCGAATGGGTGGCAAAAACACTGAAGAAACACAACAGGAGTAGATTTTTTTAGGATGTAGGCCCAGGCAGAGGCAGAAGTATAGCGGTGAGTAATATCTCCAATACAAGGCAGAGTCCATACCAGGGGGAGCGAATTCCAAAAAGGACCAAGACAAACAATCAGTGCATCTAGTACAATCTTTCAAATTAGGACATTATTTTTGTAACTTGGAGAATTAATCCACAACAGTACCAACAGCACTGAAAGGATCCACGATTTCAACATGAGGCCAGTAACAAGGTGCTCAGGCTCCTACTTCTCTAGGGCAGATAGCTCTTCATGCGGCATTCCTTTACCTTCTGATCCAGTCTGTCCGATATCTGGACTTTGCATTGTGAGGACCTCTGCCTCAGGGGTGTTCTCCCCCCCCCCGACACGCTCCCAGAACTACTTAACGAGAGTGAGCCTAGCACAGCACTCGCCATGCACAAACCAATGACTACATTGCCCAAAAGAAGTCAATGGTGAGATTATCCCAAATAACAAAAGTAACCTGTTCACCTGCTATTGCAGTTCAGCAATGGGGTATTCAAAGTTTTTTGTCTTATGCTGCAGCATCTGTGGCCCCTTTGTACACTTCTTAGTGGCCTTAAAACGGGTGATCAAACTTGGTTATGATGGTCCCTGAATCTCAGAGTCTAGTGACTCTCCTGCTGTCCACATATAAATTATGACGGTATTACTGAGCATTAGGTGGCGGCTGATTTCTGAAGGACACTGCTGTACCCTTTTTCCATCTGAACAGCAGGCTGGATATATGTTCTGTTCAGCTGTATTAACCACTGTTACAGCACCAACCCTCCGGGCATTCTTGCACCCTTTTCACTTTCAGGCCCTGATTACAGGACCCATTTCCTCTTGATTTTTCACCATGAAGGAAGTCTGGACCTTCATCTCCTAGTTTAAAGTGTTGAAAGCCTTACCCATCTGACCTACTCTGCTTGTATCCAAAGCAACAGCAATAACTGCCCACTGATTTGGATCAACATTCTACATATCAGCCAATCAATAAGGGTTCTCATAGAGCGTGCCTAATCACCCGTTAGGGTCTCAAGGCACTGGGGAGGGGGATTCTGCAGTTCAGTCGAAGAGCCAGGTCTTGACGTCCTTCCTGAATTGAGGCAGTGAAGGTGATTTCCTGAGATGTAGAGGTAGAGAGTTACAGGTCTTTGCAGCGAGGTAGGAGAAGGATCTTCCTCCGGCCGAGGTTTTGCGGATCCTTGGTAAAGTGGCCAGGGCCAGTTGGGCGGAGTGGAGATGTCTGGTGGGTGTGTAGAAAGAGAGGCAGTGGTTGAAGTATGCAGGTCCGGTGTTGTGGAGGGCTTTGTAGGTGTGCGTGAGGAGCTTGAAGGTGATTCTTTTGTTGATTGAGAGCCAGTGAAGGTCTCTCAGGTGACAGGAGATGTGGCTGCGGCGGGGGATGTCCAGGATAAGTCTGGTGGAGGCGTTCGGGATGCTCTGCAATTTTTGGGGGAGTTTTTGGGAGGCACCGGTGTAGACTGCATTTCCTTAGTCGAGCTTACTGCTGACGAGCACCTGGGTGATTGTTCTCATAGACTCAGTGGGGATCCACTTGAAAATCTTCCAGAGCAGGAGGAGCGTGTGGAAGCAGGAGGATGAGACGGCGTTGATTTGGACGTTCATTGAGAGCGAGGAGTCGAGGATGATGCAGAGGTTGCGTGCATAATCGGTGGGTGTGGGGTGGTTCCGAGTGCTGCGGGCCACCAGGAGTCATCCCAGGCGGAGGGAGTGGTGCGTAGGATGAGGACTTCAGTTTTGTCGGAGTTGAGTTTGAGGCAGCTGTCCTTCATCCAGGCGGCGTCTGCCTTCATCCCGTTGTGAAGTTGCTCTGAGCGGCTGTAGGTTCGTCAGTGAGGGAGAGACTCAGCTGGGTGTCATAGGCGTAGGAGACAATGTTGAATCTGTGGTTTCTAACGATGGCTGCAAGCGGGGCCATGTAAATGTTGAAGAGCCCTGAGGAACTCCTCAGCTGAACTCTATAGGTTCTGAGGAGAATGGTGGGAGCTTGATTCTCTGCGATCGGCCAGTGAGGAACGAGAGAATGCACTGTAAGGCTATGCCGTGGATGCCGGCATCGTGGAGTCTTGTGCAGAGGGTGTGGTGGGAGATAGTGTTGAAGGTGGCATAGAGGTCCAGTAGGATGAGGGCTGCGGTTTCGCCTCGGTAAAGGAGAGTGCGGATGTCGTCTGGTGCTGTGGTTGCTTCTGAAGCCTGATTGGGAGGGGTCCAGGAAGTGGTTTGTTTCAGTGAATTCGGTGAGTTGGGCGTTGATAGCCTTCTCAATGACTTTGGCTGGGAAGGTGGGCAGAGAGATGGGTCTGTAATTCTTGCAGTCCGTCGGGTCGGCAGAGGGTTTTTTCAGCAGGGAGTTGATCTCTGCATGTTTCCAGTCTTCAGGGAAGCTGTCGGACTAGATGGAGCAGTTGATGGTGCGGCAGAGTTTGGAGGAGATGGTGGCACCGGCCGGTTGAAAATGTGGTGGGGGTCCGAGGGGGCTCCAGAGTGGATTGTATTAATGATCCTTAGGGTGTCGTCAGTGGTGAGGGTGGTCCAGTTGAGCAGGGTCGGCTGGGATCTGGAGCATTTGGGTACGGTGGTTGCGGGTGGGGTGGATGGGTCCTGGCTTGCGAAGCTGTCGTAGATATCTATGATCTTGCGGTGGAAGAAGGTGGTGAGGTTGTCGCAGAGGTCTTGGGAGGGGGGATGTCTGTGGCATCCATGCTAAGTTTGGTGAATTCTTTGATCACGATGAAGAGTTCTTTGCTGTTGTGTGCGTTGGCGTTGATACGTTACTGTATGGCAGTATTCTTTGTGGCTCTGATGAGGTGGTGGTGTGTGGCGATGGCGGATTTGAAGGCTGCGTGGTCTGCTGAGGTCTTGCTGCTCCTCCATCTTCTTTCGAGCCGTCTGCAGGTGCGCCTGGACTCTTGGAGGGCAGAGGAGAACCATCTGGCTTTCTCGGAGGGCTGCTTGCCGGAGGGTTTCCTGAGGGGGACCAGGGTGTTGGCGCAGTCGTAAATCCATAGGTGGAGGTCGCGTGCGGAGGCGTTGGCGTCCGTGGAGGTTGCCGGTTGGGTGGTGTTCCAGCTTCTGTGTGGGTGGCGGTGGGCGCAGTGGTGTTCGGTGGGTTTGGGGAAGGAGAAGTAGATGCAGTGGTGGTCAGTCTAATGTAGTTCGGAGGTGTAGCTGACGGAGATGTTGTTGCTTGCAGAGAAGATGGGGTCGAGCGTGTGTCCTGCTGAGTGGGTTGGAGAGGTAACTAGTTGTATGAGTCCGATGGTGGCGAGGTTCTTCAGTAGGGATGAGGTGTTGTGGTCGTTGAGGTTGTCCAGGTGGAAATTGAGGTCACAGAGGAGGATGTAGTCCGTTGAAGCGAGAGCGTGGTGTGCAATGAAGTTGGCTATGGATTCGCTGAAGGGGGGACGGGAGGTCTGTAGGCGAGAGTGCCACAGCGGGTGGTGTTCGGGTTGGTCTGGACCTGGAATTGGAGGTGCTCCATGTCGGATGAGTGGTCCTCGGAGCCAGTTGTGAGGTGGAGGGTGTTTTTGTGTACAAAGGCGATGACTCCTCCCGGTTGATTAGTGATATCCTTGTGGATGAATTTGTAACCGTTGGGGATGACGGTGGAGATGTCCGGGGCTAAGGTGTGGTTCATCCATGTTTCCGTGAAGAAGGAGAAATGAGGGGAGATGGAGTCGAGCAGGTCCTAGATCTCCACAGAGTGTTTGTTGAGGGGGCGTGTATTGAGTAGGATGCAGCTGAGGTGATAGAGTCTGGTTCTTGGGGGTCGTGGGATTGGTGGGTCTGGTGTGCGGAGGCAGGAGAAGGTGCAGTTGTGGCAGGTGAATGGGCCTTGGGTGTCATTCAGCGAGGTGGCAGACAGTGGTTCATCCGGTGTCGAGGATGCTGGCATTGTAGCGGAGAAAGGCATGGGAACCATGGTTTGTGGCGCTGGGCGCGGTCCAGGCATGGACAGGCACAGACGGGCTTAGAAATGCTATTGGCAAAAAGTGCTGTTTTGCCAAACATGAAAACGGTTTAATGGCAATTCATGAGAAGTTACCATCTTCATTGATACCCATCCTTTTATATTTCATTCCGCACTATCTATACATGTCTCTGAAAGGAGGGAGACTGGCACAGGAAACTAGACGGTCTTCAGTCAAGTGCCCTTGATGGGAGCATCAAACAATGTTTAAGGACCTCCGACCCTCGGTCTAGGTCCACTCTCTCCCCACTGCTCCGCTGTGCCGTCTCTTGCCTCCAGACCCCGACCTCCTCCTTGGGAGGTTCGAGGCTGCTGCCCGCTCCTGCGCCTGCTGCCCGCTCCAACTGGGACCAGACTGCCTCCAACCACCGTAACCTTTCTCAGCCGTTTTTTTCCTTAATTTTTTCCCTGTTGTGCCACTGTTAATGTGCCCATTTGTGTCTTGCTCTAATTCCACCACTGTTTTTATTTTCTCGTGCCTGCCTGGTCCTTTTGCCTTTCGCCGCTGCTGCCCCTGCGGCCCCTCCCCTCCCGGAATTCCCCCCCGGAATTCCCCTGCTCCCGCCTCCCAGCCTCTCCTCCCTCCCACCTCCCCTACTTAATGGCGGCCGCTGCGCGGTCGCTCAGCGGACGTGCGCAGCGGGCGCGCCGCCGGCGCGCCGAAGGCGTGCCAAAGGCAAGCCCGTCCGCAACCCGACCGCGGCCAGCGCCAGGAACCCTGGACCTCCCACTACCCATTGCTACGACACCACCACCCTCCTCGCACTCAACCCTGGAAGACTTAGAGAATGCCAACAGGCCTCGCCGAACACGACCCACGGCCAGTTCACCTGCCTCCACTGCCGCCAGACCCTCACCGCCACCCCGGCCTCCAACACCGCCGACGCCAGCACCGGCGACACCCTAAAATGCATTCTCAACATACGCTCCGTACACAAACGCGCCATGGAAATCTGTAACCTGCTCGACTCTCTTTCGCCCGACATCGCCTTCTTCACAGAGACCTGGACCAATGCATCCTCCGCCCCCGACATCAGCACCGCCATCCCAGACGGATACAAGATCCAGAGGAAAGACCGCCCCAACCACCCAGGAGGGGGCCTCGCCATCGCCCACAAGATCACCCTCCGCCTCACCACCTCAAGCGAAACCTTCCCCTCCACCGAACACCTGCACTTCAAGATCCAGACCACCCCCAAAGCCATACTCCGAGGAACCCTCGTCTACAGACCCCCCGGCCCCCGAACACTCTTCGCCACCACCATCACCGACTTCATCGCACCCCACGCGATCGCCTCAACAAACTACATACTCATTGGAGACCTGAACTTCCACCTCGACAACCCCAGCGACCCCAACTCCACTATCCTTAGTGACAACCTCGCCAGCATCGGACTTAAACAACTCGTCAACACACGTACCCACAGAGCAGGACACACCCTCAACCCCATCTTCGCGGCAGGCAACAGCGTCCATTTCAGCCACACAACGCAGCCGCCATGGACCGACCACCACTGCGTACACTTCGCCATCAACAAACCCAAGGCACCCAAACCAGCCCCACGCCCACCACGAAGGAACTGGAGCAAGGTTACCGACGAGCAACTTAACTCCACCCTCACCCGAGACAACCACACCTGGGCACTCGACGCAAACGACGCAGCCAGAGAACTCCACACCTGGATCTCCAACTGCGCAGGTGAGCTCGCCCCGCTACGCAACCCCGACAGACAACGCCCCAGGAAAGCCGCCTGGTTCACAACCGCTCTCCAAGAAGCCAGACGCACCTGCAGACGCCTGGAGAAGAACTGGAGAAACACCAAGACAACCAAAAACCACACCACCTACAAGGACGCCATGACGGACTACCACAACCAGATCAGAGCCACCAAAAGGAACTTCATCCACAACAAAATCCTGGCCAACTCCACCAACTCCAAGGAACTTTTCAGTGTCATTCAAGAATTCACCAACCCACGCAGCGAAGCCACAGACATCACCCCATCCCAAGACTTCTGCGACAAGCTTGGAACCTATTTCCACCTCAAGATCAAAAACCTCTACGACAACTTCATTGACCATCCACCAGGCCCCCAGCCCCCAAGAAACACCAGCCAGCCCACCATCTCCAACTGGACACAGATCACGGCCAAAGCCGCCTCGACCATGAAAAGCATCCACTCGGGGGTCCCCACCGACCCCTGCCCCCTCACATCTACCACAGAGCCGTGGCCGCCATCGCACCCAAACTACAACGCACCATCAACACCACCTTCAAAACAGGCACCTTCCCAGACGACTGGAAGCGTGCAGAAGTCAGACCCCTGCTCAAGAAGCCCACAGCTGACCCCACCGACCTCAAGAACTATCGGCCCATCTCCCTCCTCCCCTTCACAGCCAAAGTTGCAGAGAAAACAGTCAACAGGAAACTGACACGATTCATTGAAGAGAACGCCGTCCTTGACCCGTCTCAATCCGGATTCCGAAGCAACCACAGCACAGAGACCGCCCTACTCGCCGCAACAGACGACATCCGCACCCTCCTGGACCAAGGCCACTCCGCAGCCCTCATCCTACTCGACCTATCAGCGGCCTTCGACACCGTCTCCCATCGCACACTAGTCGTCAGACTACACGACACAGGCATACAAGGAACAGCCCTGGACTGGATCCGATCATTCCTCACCGGAAGAAGCCAAAGGATCATACTCCCACCCTTCCTCTCCGACCCCACGAAAATCACCTGCGGAGTCCCACAGGGTTCATCACTGAGCCCCACCCTCTTCAACATTTACATGGCCCCCTTCGCAGCCATCATCCGACAACACGGCCTCAACATCGTATCCTACGCCGACGACACCTAGCTCATCCTCTCCCTCACCAAAGACCCCACCATTGCCAAACTCAACTTCCAGAAAGGAATGCAAGACGTCTCAGTCTGGATGACCAACAGCTGCCTGAAGCTCAACGCCGAGAAGACAGAAGTCCTCGTCCTCGGTACCACCCCTTCTGCATGGGACAGCACCTGGTGGCCGACTGCCCTCGGAAGCCCACCTACCCCCTCAGACCACGCCACAAACCTCGGCATCGTACTCGACTCATCACTCACCATGAACCGACAGGTCAACGCCGTCACCTCCAGCTGCTTCAACACCCTCTGCATCCTCCGCAAGACCTTCAAGTGGATCCCCCCTGAGTCAAGGAAGACAGTCACCCACACACTCATCACCAGCAGACTGGACTATGGAAACGCACTCTACGCCGGCATCAACAAGTCCCTACTCCGCAAACTCCAGACAGTACAAAACACCGCCGCCAGACTCGTACTCGGCATCCCCCGACACGAACACATCAGCCAACACCTACTAAGTCTCCACTGGCTCCCCGTGGAGAAAAGAGTCACTTTCAAAATCCTCACTCACGCCTACAAATGCCTACACAACAACGGACCCAAATACCTCAACGACAGAATCAACTTCCACGTACCCAAAAGAAACCTCCGATCTTCCAACCTCGCACTGGCCGAAACCCCGCGCATCCAAAGAGCCAGAGCAGGCAGAAGATCCTTCTCTCACATTGCAGCCAAGACCTGGAACGAGCTACCGGCAGACATCAGACGCTCCCCCTCCCTGAACACCTTCAGGAAGACCCTCAAGACCTGGCTCTTCGGCTAAACAGATCTGCAGACCCCCCCCACCCCCTCAGCGCCTTGAGACCCTCACGGGTGAGTAGCGCGCTTACAATTCCCTGATTGATTGATTGATTGAAGGACCCAATGATGAATCAAATTGGTCTTAGTCAGTATTCAGAGGGACCGTGGGTGCTGAGAGAAGGGTATGCAATGATGACAGCATCAAGGGCTGTATCTGAAAGAGTCAGTGTGTGATCATGTTTTTTTGTGGTGTCCTGAGCACCTGAAGGTCCACTGACACACTATGGACATGGTATCATCCACCGATGAAGGTGTCTTGATCTACACTGAAGCCAAACTGTGCAAGCATAAGTCCTGAAAATCTGCAGATGGAAGCATCCCTGATAGTTTTGGGTAAAAGGGGAATACCCTAGTGTTTCCCAATAGCTCAAAATTAGGCGGTACAGTTCCCAATAAATGTGTAAGGAATTAAACAGACCTTTCGAATCATTACTCACTGTCCACCACTGGGTAAGGGTCATGGAGGTCACTACCCAGTTACAGGGCAGGTGCTTGGTGGCAAGTTGAATGGGGTGTTCAGGTTCCAAGCGGATGCAATACTTCAGGGCCACTGGCCCATTCTGAACCCTCTTGTAATATAGTTAGTTCTGCTTCCAGTCCAGGTCAGCTGGACTGTAAATCATCCTCCCTTCAAGTCAAGCTTTAGCATCAGACCGGTCACCCATGCAGGGCTCCTTCAGCAGGGCCTTTGCAATGTTTCCTCTGTCAGGGCAGCTACTCTACAGCCAGTCCAGCTTCTTGCCATCAAAGCAAGAGCATAGGAACTTCAGACGTTTTTCTTGTCCTAGGCTAGAGGAACGAGAGTTTCGATTCCTTGCATTGTGCTCTGCTATGTATTTGTATAATGCTTTTCTAGCACTAATGCGGCCCTAAAGTGCTGTGGAGACCTTGTTTACTTTGTTGCAAGTCAAGACTTGAGTGCAGAGATTGGTAAAGTGTGTACTTCCATGCAGGAATCATTTGATGTTGTCTGTGAGGGCTGGAGAGGAACTGCATTCCTTTTAAGGCTGACTGATCACTCACCTGGGCATGGCTGTGTCACAAAAGTGTCAGGTTGACAAATGTTTTCACTTGGGAGGCCACTGGGCTTAGGGCTTTCTAGAGTATCCTTCATAAGCAGGAAACTGGCATTTAGTAGGCATTCAATTGATTTTGTGGTATTCTCTTCCAGGGAACGTCACAGGTACCAAGGTGTGATGCATAAGCGGTGGGGGGGGTCGAGGGGGAGAAAACCATGTTTTATTGCTTTGCAGAAATCCAGGTGGACTAACAGCTTTCTTATTAGAGGAGAAGTATGTCCCAGTTTGGAGATCTGCACTAAAAAAGCTCACATGCAAGCCTAGATAATCAGTAAAGGTGCCTCTTTGAATCTGAGTTTTCCTTTGGAGTGACAGGTTTAAAGTTTGTGATGTTGAAAGGTCAGACCAATCGCATACAGTATTTGGTGTGTAATGCAAAGGAACTTAAATAAAAGAAGGGTTTGAAGGGCCTGTGTCTTATAACCTTGTGTTTGAAAGCACAGTAGTAGTCTGGCAGCAGTGAGCTTGATCCTCTATAAACCCAAGGCATGTTTTGTCGGAGTAGTCTAGCTAGGACAGTACAAGATCAATGGTAGTTTCACCTCATTGTGCAAATCACAGAAATGGAAAAATGCACAAGTTACTAACTTGTGTAACGATATATCTGTAAGAGACAGTAGTTAGTGACAGATTCCTTACCTTAGAATATCCCCAGGCGTCAGGCTGGATCCAGAAAGTTTTCTGCGTAGCAGTACCCTTGCGCGTCGGTAGGCGGCGTCGTGCGGCTCCGCGTCCGTCGTCGGCGTCGTGATCGCCGGGATGACGTCGCGGGCAGTACTTAGACGCCGCCCCTGTGCGCTGACGTCAGTTCTTCTTTTTCCGCGCCAGTAAGCGCAGATCCGGGAAGAGCAGTGCCCTAGTCAATTTTTGACTAAATTTTTTGGTGATTTTTCACTGTTTTCTTTTCGAGTCGTCACGACTCCTAGGTGTCGATAGGGATGCCCGGCTTCAAGCCATGCGAGGTCTGTGCTCGTATGATGTTGATCACAGACCCGCACTTAGAGTGTCTCTTCTGTCTCGGCCGAGACCACGACACGAAGTCGTGCCCTGACTGCCGGAAACTTCACCCGAAGGCTTTGCGAGAGCGGTCTCGAAAGCTACTCGAGGTCCGGCAGTCGGCTCCGCGCCACACCAAGCCCCGGTCCCGGGAGAGGTCGAGGGGCCGGTCGCGGAGTCCCCGCCGTTCATCGGAGTCCAAGTCTTCGCGCTCCTCGGGTAAGTCGAAGCACAAGAAGTCTAAGAAGCATCATCGCTCTAAGACTTTGTCTCGCGACTCGGCTGAGGCCCCTGTCGGCACCGTCCCCGCCCCCGTGGCCCCGGACGTGCCTGTCGAGTCACCCCCGCATTACCCGTCCTTTCCGGGTTCGGGGGCGACTCCGGCCCAAGTACAGGAGTTCCTGTCGGCCATGGCCCGCCTCTTCGGGCCTAAAAGTCCCTCCGGTGCGCCTTCGGGCCCCGCGGGCCCTGATGGGGTTGCTCCGGCGTCGCCGACGACTCCGGTCCCGGCGTCGCCTGTCCCGCCAGCCTTGATCCCGGCCTCGGCTCCGGCCTCGATCCCGGCCCCGGTGGTGCCGCAACCCCCATCGACGCCGGTTGACCTAACCACGCCTCCGCCGACGCCGATGTCCCCGGTGCCATTCCCGACGCCGTCCGGAGCTCCGGACGGCGTCGGTCCACAGCTCTTACTGGGTCCGGACATGGAGCCGGACCGGCGTCGCCCGACGCCGGATCCAGCGCCGTCGAGACCTTGGGTCCCAAATGTCCCTCCTCCTCCATATTTTTCACTAGAGGAGGACCAGGAGAGCTGGGAGGGGTCAGAAGACCCTCTCACACGGCAGTGTGAGTATGATCAGGACTGGGCAGAGGAACTTGGGGATGCCAGTGGTCTAGATACTTCCCCTGACACTGGCATGCTGTCTCTTCCCGTGGCTACGGAGGAGGGGGCAAATTTCGCAACGGTGTTGCGTAGAGCAGCTGGTGCTGTCTCTAACGTGTCTCTTTCAGATATGTCTAGCGATACATAGGGTGTACAGGAAAATCTGGATAACCGATTCATCTGGATAACCGATGTGATGATGAGTGTTAGAGTCCATGATGATCCTGGAGTTCATGAACTTACTGGCAGAGTTGAGAGATGTGTGATGATCCCTAGATGCCAGGATTAAGGTTGGGTACTGGACCATCTTCTGTAGGTTAAAATGTTTGGTTTTGGTATGTCGAGTTTCAGATGGCTGCAGGACATACATTTGTCTACTGCAAGCTGGCCTGGGCCAAGACAAAAGTCTTAAGGTGTCTCCAGCTTCATGGTAAGATGCAAGTTATCACAGGTGTGTCAGGAGAGGCTGGAGGTTTTGATAATATCCAGGAGAGAGTTGATTGATGCTTTGGAGAAAACAAGTAAAGATGCACTAGTGGAACCTTGGGAAACACCTACTTGAATGTTAATGATGGAATAGGAGAAGAGAGAGAACTTCATGTACTTTTCTGTGAACTACATGAGATCATTGGATTCATGAATCCTTTATCAAGAGACGTAAGGTTTGATGCTGTACTATGTGAAAGGCTGAAGAAAGATAAAGTAAGAGGAAAGCAGCTACTCGGTTCCAGTCAACAGAATGATGTTAACAACCAGTGTAGCAAGCTGTTATCGCTGAGATTTGTTAAATCAGAGTGTTTCAATAAACTACAGTCGTGGACAGTATAAATCAGAAACACAACAAAACAGTTATATTCAAAGGGATATGACCGGAGTATTGTGCTGAAAGCACTCCATGTGACTTTGTTCTTGTGCAGTTAAAATCGAACGTTCCAAATCATAGTATAAAAATGTACCAAACAGAAGCTACCTTCTTTTTCTTGATCGAGATGCTTTTTAATTTGTTCTGCCCTGTCCATGTAATCAGTAATTTTCTGTCTGTAGTGCGCTTTCTTGATGTCTTTTGTCCCTGTGAGATAAGACATACATACAATTACAAAATGTTTTAGCAATTTAAATCCATTTTTTTTAACAAACAACAATAAACACAAAACAAATAGCACATGTGAAGCCTCTCTCTTTATAAGCTGTAAAAATACATATTTTAAATTCATTCTACTGAAATTTATACACAACCTATTCTCAAAATAACCAATCGAGTATTGCATTGTAGGGTATCATTCTTATATAGTGCTTTCCTATTCTTAATTAGACCTCAAAGCATTTTCTGGTGTAGGACGAAATAACTGCTCTGTTTGATTAGTTTGTGTGAGTCTGAGTTTACAAAGTGGTCTGTGTGGAAAGTATATTTGTATCAAGTGTGTAGTTCGAAGGTGTGCTCCAGACATGTTGCCGCAAACTTGTGACTGCACTTCAGCACAGTCTGAAGAAGAAAACTGTGTTAGGGATACAGTTGCAACAATATCCTGCTTGCTCTAATGCATCCCACTGCTAAATGATCATGGTTAATACTAATTGAAGGAAACATTTGTTTTAAAAAATTGAAGTAAAATGTATTTTAAAAAATACAATCAACATGAATTAATATTTTACCACACAAGTAAATGATATAAAAGAGGGAGAGCTATGCATACTGAGGGTGGGAGTGGAAAAACAGACAGATACACTGCAGGGGAAATAACTAATTAAAGGAAGAGGTACATAATAGAGTTTCCCATGGAGTGTCACCATGCACCAGCTCCAGAATTTCTCCTAAATCAAATAAGAAGCTCTTGTTTTATACAGAAAGGTGGGTAAGAGAGGAGCTCTGTATATCAACGAATGGGCCCCACTGACCTCACCAGCCGAATTCACATATTGAATGAAAAGGTCGAGTAGCAAAATTAGTTTGGGAAAGGGGCTAGCTGTTAGGCGCTGCCTAAGATTTCCCACTCAAAAAGGCTCACTTTTGACTCGCCAAGTAAGGTGGCAGTGTCAAGGATATGCCCTGCATAGAACATCCTGTGACAATTATTCGGCCTGTAGTGGTTTGTGAATTTTCCTAATGCCTGTGATGATTGCATTTCTGGAAGACCTTCCAGCATCATCTTACTCCAGATGAAGCATCTCTCTTACAAATGAAGTGATGAAACAATTAGTGGTCAATATACTGATTCTAAGGGGATCTGCACAGTTCCCAGCACTGTGGGTTGTCAGTTCAAAGGTCACAAAGGTCTATTTGGTGTATCTTGCGCTAGAGAGAGAGAGAATTTAACAGCACAAATACAAGGTGACCATTGATTAGTGAAACACTTAACACAACTGTGGGAGTGTTATGGCACACCTTTGCATCATGTCACCTACCTTCTTCTCTACATTACAATGGCATGGTGGACAGCACTGGAATTCAGAAAGAAAAGCTCAAAGAACGGGTAAGCATGAAGTCCTGGCAGAGAAGCAAAAGAGAATGTCTGGGTCAACCAACCATCAGATTATCAAAGGTTTTGCACAGAACCTCCCTATATTAAGAGGAAAACTATAGTTTAAGATCTAAATGTATAGATTATTCATTCATATGAAGAAATGGTGACAAAATCCTTAAACCCGGTATAATCTGACTGGGAAGAAATAAGTTAAATGGTATCATAATATCAAAAGGTTCCTCTTCGTAGCTAAATGCACTATTGAGAGTCATACCTACTGTGCTTGGGAACCAGATTACTACACAATGATATAGTGTAGGAAAGTGGGTTTCTGTTGCAGTAACCCCCCCACTTTTTGCCAGACTACTGATGCACTTTCACTTGATGTGCCCTGGGTCCCTGCCAATCAGGTTCCCAGGGACTGTGTTCTTTCCCCAAAACTAACCCAATTGGCATCTCTGGCCACAGGTGAGCCCCTGGTAAATGGTACCACAGGTACCCAGGGCACTGTGACCAGGGAAGACCTCTAAGGGCTGCAGCACTTATTGTGCCACCCTTAGAGGCCCTGTACCTCTACACACACACTGCCTTTGCAGGCTGCCTGTTTTGGTGCAGAACAAAGTGAAGAGTCGACATGGCACAACCTCTGTGTGTGCCATGCCTACAAACCACTGCCCTGGCATAGATCTGTCACCCCTCTAGCTGGGTGCACTATACCAGTGGTGAGGGTACAGGTGCATGAGCCCTGTACCCCTACAGTGTCTAAGTCCATTCTTAGACATTGTAAGTGCAGTGCTGCCATTAAGAGTATATGGTGTGGGAGTTTGTCATTACGAACTCCACAGCACCATAATGGGTACACTGAAAACTGAGAAGTTTGGTAACAAACTTCTCAGCACATTAAACCCACACTGATGCCAGTGTGGGATTTAATGAAAAATGCACACAGAGGGCATCTTAGAGATGCCCCACGAAAACTAACCTACCACTAGTGTCCAGGCTGAGTGGCTGCTTTCAGCTGCCACCACCAGACATGCTTCTGGACCCCTGGGTCGAGAGCCTGCTGCTCTCTGGGGCCTGAAACAATGCACATCCTGGGACGAGGTGCCAAGCCTCCTCTCCCAGGATCGGCAGGGTTCACGAAGGGGAAGCTTCAAAGGCTTGCCGCCTTTGTGAGCTTCCCCAGGCCACTTGCTGCTCTCAGCAACTGGCCCCCACTGGTTCTGACCCCCACTTTGGGCGGGAGAACCGGCGGGAAAAACAAGTTAGGAAGAGAGGTGTGGCCACCTCTGCCAACTCCACCCCTCAGGTGGGGGAGGCGAGGTGAAGCACCACTCTCAGTCCACGCCATCTTGAAGATGGGGGGACTCAGCCAACCAGGGACAGGCTCATGCCGCCCTCCCACTGGAGGGTGGCATAATAGGGGGTGTACCACCCCAGGGAAGGGACCCATTGGTCCCTGCCTTTTACCTACCTGTAACGCCCCTCAATCTAGTATTTAGAGGCACCCCTGAACCTTACTTCCTCAGACAAGAACCTGCAAGAAGAACAGCCATGCAGCAGCTAACAAGAGGAAGACGCCCACTGACTTGGCCCCAGGCCTACTGGCCTACTGGCCTGTCTCCCCCTCGAACCTGCTCCTGCGAAATCCCGGTGTGTCCTGCAGTCAGCAACCTCGAAAACCCCGGAGGACCTGCCTGCCTTCAACTACAAAGGCTCTGTCTCACGTGAACACCGGATTTGTTCATCTGCAACCTCTGGCTCCGGCCGGACACTGCAGATCCGCCCCACTCTGCACCCGCCGTCCACGGCCCGAGCTCGAGTGGGCAAACACCACGAGGAAGTCCCCCCGGCGATCCTGACCCGAGATCCGGCGACCCCTGACCTGCCTCAAGCCTCCAGCCCATGCCTGCAGCCTAAATCCAGAAGGCCCCCCTAACCGCGACCAGGAGCTGGTAAGAAGATCCGACCCCAAAAGGCACCCCTGCTCCCGACACCCCACGGCCTTGTGTGCCCAAACCGACGATGCCTAACCAACCCCTAACTTCCCAACTTACCTCTCAAAGTGGTGGTCGCACCCAGAAGACCTTCGTCCCCGAGCCTGCAGTGCCTTTGCAAACCGGAGGTTCCCCCATTGAAACCAACAGGGCGCCCGACGTCGAAACAGCACCTTGCACCCGGCCGCCCTAGTGCCGCTGAGGGTGCACCTTTGGTGCTACTTTGTCTCCCCATTTGCCCTGAGCTAAAGTCCAGGAGCTTTGTTCCCACAGCCGAGTGGCCTGCTAGCCAGCAGCCCCAAACCAGAGGCCCCCTATCCACCATTGGATAACATTGGGCCTCAGCACTCTGCATCCGGCCGCCCTAGTGCCGCTGAGGGTGCACCTTTGGTGCTACTTTGTCTCCCCATTTGCCCTGAGCTAAAGTCCAGGAGCTTTGTGCCCACAGCCGAGTGGCCTGCTAGCCAGCAGCCCCAAACCAGAGGCCCCCTATCCACCATTGGATAACATTGGGCCTCAGCACTCTGCATCCGGCCACCCTAGTGCCGCTGAGGGTGTAACGAGAGTGCATCCTTGACCCTGGGGGAACCCTGGTTCTAACCCCAGAAGCTCAACTCCAAAGACCGATTACTTACCTGGTAACCATTAACTTCATTTCTCTCCATAGGAACCTATTGACTGTTTTTCTCTGAAAAATGTTCTAAGTGTGGAGTTGATTTGTATGGAAACCTGAAAAATAACAATTGTGCAAAACTGATTTTACTTACCTTTTCTCTAGGAAATGTCCCAGTGTGATATCTCAGCATATCACACTGAGTAGAAAAAGTAATTAAAAAGTAATCTCAAAAGTAACGTAAAAGTAACGTACCTGTAATTTTCATTCCAAAGTCGATACAAAGTATATGTACAGCATTTCACAGTATTGCATTACCAGTAATTCAAACTGTAACCATTTCAAAGTACATTTACAATTGCATTTCAAACTGTATATTTACTGCAAAGTATTTATCAACTTACCTGTGCCAGGCTTGCTTGGTTCTAGGAAATAAAACTAAAAGAATATTTTTATACAAAACCAATTGGTCTGAAGTTCAGTCTTTGTGTGTGTGAAATCATTTGCTGATTGAGTGGGTACAACAAATGCTTAACACTGTCCTCTGATACTGCCTTACTGCTCGACCACACTACCACAAATAGAGAGTGAGGTGCTATCTAACTTTGCCTCTGCCTACCTTTGGGGATCCACTGGACTCTGTGCACACTATACCTCACTTTGGTATAGTATATACAGAGCCCAGCTTCCTACATATAGCAGCACTATTCAAGGTATTCCTTTAAAAGCTCTGTTTTTTCGCATCTGCAAGTGTCTACAATATGTACAATGAATTACATTTCCGCGATCAGCAATGAGGCAATGAAAACAAACATGTTCTGTGCCTAACACACCATCTCTTTAATAAGACCAGTGGAGAATACTAACCCTGTGCTTGGTGCCCTCAGTATAGATCAATTTAGAAAACTCTTGTACTAAGCCCTATTACCTGATCAGGTGTGCTTTATGTCAATCATAATCAAAGGTCATTTAAAAATTAAACACTTCCCATGATAACTGAAAGGTTGAACATCTCAGGAGCTGTAACCGTTTGGTCCCATGTCCAGGTCATGATGTCTGGGTTGGTGCCAGCCATCTATGGTGGGGAGCAACAGTCCCTTTTTCTTGTGAACCTGTTACGGAGGTTGTCTAATGGCCTTCCTGGTAAAAGTTTGTGCAGCCAGTCACAATTGGAATGTCACACTTCATTCCAAATGCAAGGTATATTCCTACTTTGGAGTCCATGCACAGTACTGTTTTGGATCTTGGTGATACAAGCCTTCCCTTTATCCCCACTATATGCCATTGCACTGCTCATTACAGTGTAGGTTAGTTTTATGTGTGTCTGGTTTGGACCTACAAAACCCTCTAACAGAGATCTTTGTATTTTACCAGATTGGTTTCAGAAAGTTTCAACAAGTTCGCCTATGCCCTGCAATATGTGAGACCTGTACAAAGCAGAGACCAAAGGCATGACCTTGTAGAAGTAAAATATTTTTGGGGAAAATAGTGCCTAATATAGGTTTGGTTTAGTTAGCATTACTAGTCCGCATTAACAAGAGTGTTTGTCCCATTTCAGAAAATTGCATGATTTGTTGTGCCCAAACTACACACGCTTATGTGTCCTACTTTTTTTCTTAAATGATTGAAATCCAGCTGCAAACCATGGTCTCTGTCCTTGTGTGCAAAAGTAACTTATCTCTAGCTCCCTCCGGAAGGGATGTACATGAACTGCAACACTGCAAGGTTTTGAGCTAACCTCCATCGTTATGAATGTACTGAAGTAGTTATTTTGTTCTTTCATGTATTCACATTAATAAAACAATCCATGCATTGAACAGCCAATGAGAATAATGTGCACGCATGTGTGTTTTTGAATTAATTATGTGATTGGTGTTGTGCAAGTTCCATTTTTATTGCTTCCCATTTACGTAATATAATGCCATGAATTTGTGCGTTTTCTTTTCTCCAGAGTTTTTTTCAAAAAAAGCATTTAGGGAAAGAGACAGACTTTAGATACTTTTATGACATTCCTGTTGGATTTTGCTGCTTGTTGCTTAGAGAAGGCTAAATACTCCTAGCCCTTTCTGTATTTAGCCTTATCTACCATTAACATTTTGATTGCCTGATGTACTGTGCTTGTGTAATGTCTTAAAGATGCATTGCATTCATTCTGAATCTGGTTTTATGCTAATTCCCTTAATTAACTAACGTTTGCTTTCTGTAACACTGTTATTTGAATAAATCTACAAATAGTAAGACCTGGAAAAGACTTGTTATGCAAGCTTTTAATGGTCTAGACGTTAGCATTAAAAGTTCAGGATTCTCCCTTTCCTGTCCATCGACCTTCCTTAATTAATTAGGGGTGGACAACCTATCAGTGTAACTGGAGACAAGTATGTGTTTTATGCCTACCCGATGGATACTTTGTTCAGCCCATGAAGATGAGCTGCAGCTCAAGCATCAAGATGTGATGGGCTAATGCCTGTCTGAAAAACTCTTGTCCCCTGCCAGCATTATGTGGTCTCTCCCATCACCTTGCAGGTATTTTGGGACGCCTGTCGCCCTGGGACCGTACTGTCCACAACAGATATGATTGAATTTGGTTATTTTCCTCCACATTTCCAGTGTGTGACAAACCTGGAATAGATGGCTGGCCAGTTATCGACTGCCGCACCCTTGGTTACACCTGGCCCTCAGCCTCAGAGTGAGGTAATCAGTTCACCTGTTCACTTCAGCAAAACTCTGTCTGCCAGCATCAGAGAAAGAAAGGGATCAAGGGAAGGACTTCATGTTGCCATCCTCCTTTAATACAGAGGAATGAACTCCAGGATTCAGAAAGAATTGTGCCAATGTCTCTACATGAGAAGAAAGGTAGCACGACAAGAGTTTATAGAATCTGTTGAAATAAATCTAAGAACTATGAAGGCCCAGCAGCTTGAGGCCTTGCAGTGAGAACCCACTCCCACTGAGAGGACCCTATCCGAGACCAGTGTGCTGTTGATGCTGCTAAGTCAGCCTAGGATGACTAAATTAGGCAGAGTTGTCTCAGTAAACTCTTGTGAGAGAATCCCTTTAGACTAAGCACACCTCAAGAAAGATGGGGAATACAAGTGTTTTTCTTGTTTGCTGGTAGTGAAGTGCTCTGCCTCGCCCCACTCCTAACAGGCTTTCTGCACCATCTCTACGAGTCCCACTTGAGACTCTTAAAACTCCTGCTCACAAAACAAAGCAACACCCGAGCACGAGGTACAAATGCCAGCTCTGTTGAAGGAAAGACTGACCGGAGGCATCTTGTCCTCGACACGATATTGTGGGTGAGATTTACTTTTGCTGTTGTCTGGGAGCTGGTCTGTTTGAATCTTGGTGTGATAGCCAAGACTGGCTACCAGAATGAGAATTCCTGCCCCTCCAAGGTCTCAATCGTGGCCAGTTTCACTTCCCATTAATTGGCAATGGGGTGCATATCAAACCGGAGATCCTGAATACTGTGTTGCATTCACTCAAAAGAGCCTAAACCTTGATCAGAAGCATGACAAACAACACAAAAGAGTAAACAAACATTGGATGTCCACCTTGCGACAGCCACCATAAACTAAGACACAATAGCATTCCATTTCAAGGCACTGGGTGAAAACCATGAACTGTCACCTTCTTACAAAACTACCGAAACTATGTACATAATGTCCTACTGTTCTGTTAAACACATAGATCTAAAAGCCATTTGACTTGTTGGATGCAACCAGTAATGGTCGATGGATGCAAGTTTATGGATCTTCGTCATGCTTCGATTGCCTGCCCTCACCTTCCTCAAAGAGTCAAACCCAATTAGGAATTTTCTGTCACCTCCGCGAGATGTGCAGTAGTACCTAGATCCTGGGGTACAAAGGTAATAGGCAATACATATTGCAAAGACTTCCAAGTGTGTCAGAATCTCACAGATCCTGGAGAGACGACTTGGCAACCTAAGCACCATACAAGCCACAGCGCAGCCTCATATCTAAGGAAAGCTGTTATAGATATAAAAGCTGAAGGTTCTATTAGGTCAACATCTTTCTCTAGAAAACCCTGCAATAAAAAGAACAAGCACTGGCCAAGCCAATAGTCTGGCTTTAACAGCAGAGCTACTGGCTTTGCAATGCTGGTTTCCTTTAGCTTATTTTTACTTTACTGTTACAAGAAAACATATTGGGCATCGTGGAACAATAAACTAATACCAACGTATAACAAAAATAAAAGATGGCCTACAATGTTGAGGGATGCTGCCCTGAGCAAGCGCCAGTGACTGAGATGAATTTGAGCATTCCATCCATCACTTTGTTTTTTGATGCCCTAAGTGTGACTGGTATGCCCAGACGTGGGTCCCATGCTCACCGTGCCACTGGAATCAAGCAATACCTGGCTGATGAGCCAATAATAAGGGCAAAACCGGTCCTGGGTTGCTGGTGTCCCGGGTCAGCAAGGAACTGTCTTGGCAGTTCGGCCTGGAATGTTCCCTTCGGAACAGTGTCAAAGCTGATTTGTATATAGCGGGTCCAAACTGAGGGGGCAAGGTGGGTGAAAAATAATTAATTGGGATGTGGCCCTCAAGTGATCACCAGTGGCTGAGATTACTTCAAGCATTCCATCCATCACTTTGTTTTTTGATGCACCTCAATGTGTCTGCATGCATACACAGGTAGCCATCTTAGTATGGTTTTCAGTAAAGGATTCTGTAAATCCAAAGATTGCTGCTCATGCATGCAGACACATGCATGGACCGCCTTCTTAGAATAGTTGCAAAATCCACTTAAAGCTGGGAACCAATAGCAGTGCCTGCGCAGGAGGCAGAGCACTGCAAGCACTGTAGCTGCAGGAACCTTGCAAACCAAAAACGTAAGTTTACTAAAGGGAAAAGTACTATTTTTTTTTACAAAATAAGGAACACATTACATTAGCCCAATAAATTGGGACTACTTCGTGGCAGATGTGCTTATTGTGCACAGGCAAAATGCTATCAATCAACATATGGGGAGTGGCGCCGATCCATTGCCCTATGCTATGCACTGTGATAGGCCGAAGCAAAATCTGAATATATGACACTACAGCAGGCCAATGTATGAAGAAGGCTGACTGAAAGCTTATCTACACATTTATGACTATGCATGTATTTTTTAATGCCGTGTTTGGAAAAGGAATGGTCTTAGCTAACAGCATACCTAAAAAATGCAGAAAGTTTGTTGCTGAAGCGAGAATGAGGAAAATTACCCATGTTCAGTGACACGGCTTATAAACGTGTTTTTCATGATATGGTTGGATTGGCTTTCCATCATCTCCACAGTATTTTTTGGACGGTTATATTGTCCAATTTGTGTTTCTGTTAGGATTTGGTAATGATGAATCAAGTAGTGCTGTTAAGACTACAGATAGGACTTGACATCTAACTTGTAATTGATATTGTGTTCTTTGATCTAGCTACTTTGCTAGCACGATAGCATTTTAATTGCTGATTTGTGGCTTTACTATGAAGTGCCTGCCATTTGGGTCAAGTGCTATTCACTAATCAACCTTAAGCAATATTTAGTTTTATTTTGCTGTCATGATAACATGTTCAAATGGCAGTTTTGTTGATCAGTAAACATGCACATTTACACAAATATTGCTAAAAGATGCAACATGTATACTGGCCCTATTCTAGAAGTATCTACCATACAATAGTTTGCTTCCATGTATGCTTATAAGTTCACCATTTACAACACAAAATGAATCTTTTGGCTCCTTTTTTTATTAGACCAATGCAGTCTGATCTGCAAATGTCCCCTATTGTTAACTACCATATTGCTGTAGCCCAAGATGCTGCTTCATTATGGCATTTTAAGTCTAGGCAAAGCTGGGCAACAAACACAAAGTACCCCAACTATAACCAGGTACTTACCAAAAGAACAAAAAAAGGACCTATTGGCTTTGCCGGTGCTCGTTTATATACACGGCATGTAAACACATCATTTTGCATATTTTCGGATGCTGTCAGTTAGCAAGACCTTTGAAATGAGAAACGGGGTGGGGATTGGGTGATTCACTCAAGCTCCTATGATATAGTTAAGTGAAGAAGCTGGGACTAGAATCCACAGGCATCAACTGAGCAAGACTAGAAATCATTAGGTATGGCATGATTTCAATCCTTAATGATCACTGTTGGAGTAGCTCAGTTTATTGTGACTATTTAATGTATTTTTATTCATAGATTTAAAGTAACAGCATTACAGAAATTGTTACTCAATAAGGGAGACTCCTTTAGGTTCTGAGATTGAGGGGGTGGCTACCTAGTTTATTAAAAATTTAATGTCCATCTTTCCCATTATACCGACAACTGAAATTACAACGGATAATCGAACTGGTGAGTTGGGTACCACGGAGTCAGGTATCAAGATGCCGACAATGGATGTTACCATCACCCTACAGAGGTCCTCACTATAAGTCAGTCTGAGCGGTCTACCCGGTATGGGGAATATACCATCTCAGCCAATTCTGAGTAGCCAGGTTTCTTGAACCTGAATATAACTGGTGCCTGAATACAAGAGCTGTTTTTAGCTGGTACATTCCCGGAACGCAATAAAACCAAATGAAAGCCCGATTACATTTTCTACCAGCACAGAGCAGGTGGACAATATCAACAGAAAGCACCTTGAAATCAAGAATCCACATGCAGTAAAGGACCCCGTATTTTGAGTCCCCGTCATTCCCCATTCAAGGCCTTTTATTCATACTGCACAGATTCAGTGAGGGAGGCACCAGCTGGGATTGTTATATTAGGCCCCAGTATCCCTCTTCGTATTTGGGCAATTTGTAATGAAGTCCTTAGTGGTGCTAATATTTACAATCTAAGACTGAGTAGGAGAAACATAGATTCAAATGTGATCTACAAACAGCACACAGTTTCCTAAAAAAATAACATTAACCCAATGGATAAGCTGCTGTTATTAAGATTTTTCAGCAATCAGGTCACAGTTATCCCTGCAGCGGGTGTTTAAACTGGTGAACTAACTTACACAGAAAGACCAAAGGTTTAGTTTCATCTTTCAAATGCCTAACCTTTAGGAAAGTCAAGAGAATTAGAGACTTTCCAGTATCACTCAAATGACCAATACCCATCACAAACAATCTTAACTTCACATGCAACTAACCCTGTCCTAACATACCCCTTATTGGGTTACCTTTCAATAATTTACAGAATACCATTAAAAACAATCCTATAACAGTCAAGTAATGCAACAATAATACGCTTAAAAAGGAATTTAAAACCGTCAATGTCCATATTCACCCCACATTTCTTTCAAATTGGGATATTTTGAACAGTTCATTAGAACATGCAATAATGCACTTGATTCCTCAAATGCCCAGTAGCAGGTGAAAAAAAGATTTTAAATCACAGAATAAGTGATACAATAATTGAACACTCCTATTCGCATCTTAAATAAACAACATCATGTTTGAGGATTGGCTACTGCAGGCAAGTACAAGGACATACAGAGATCATTTTTACATTAGAATTAAACAGATAACACTTGCACAACACATATTTTGTTTGTACTTTATCAACTGATGTTGACTTCTCTTCCAGATGCTTTCACTCAGCAACATTTCCCTCAAGGCCATAGGTGCAACTGATTGGTTGCTTTCATGAATCTCACTACATAAGACTCTAGCTCCCACATATGCAATGGTACAGTTCATATTTCACTACCTATTTCTAATGGAATGACTTCGCTGGGGCCGACTTAGGAAGCTCTAATAGTCTTCTCAACCATCTCCCTTCGACAACTGTAAACCTTATTAAATCAAATACCCAAAGAACACAGCCACATTAAGCAGTTGGCACACATTTAGTCCATTGTACCAAATGCTGCCGGAAGGTCGACAAAGCAACCATACAAATTGCCAGCACAGCAAGACTTTCGGGTGGCATACCATAACACAAAAATCTGATGGTACATGTTCTGGTGAGGACAAAAGCCAATTGTTCTATGGGGAATCTACTTTAATGCTGCCACGTCTTCTGCCAGCAGAAAAACAGAAGACCTTCGCCACAGTGTTCATTAAAGATATTATTCTATATGAATGTGGAATGGTGCAGGCACTGTTCTTAAATAATAATTTAATTGGTGAGCCTTTCCAACTATGGGGCAGTCTAACCATAGGTGCTTTGTAGCAAGAGTAGTGGGTGGATAAATGCCCACCTTTCAGAATCTTTTTTAACCGTAGCATTAGAGTTTCCGTCAGGGCCTGTATGGAGCAAATAATACCAATCAATTTGTTGTGAGAGATGTTGTTCACCACATCAAAAACAAAGCTATCAATACAGTGTGGACAATTAGACAGTTAGTATTGCTGCATAAAATAGCTTGGCCAGCCTGCCTCAAGAACGGCAGATTGTTGCGGATAATTATTCTCAGTATATCTGCATTTGACCATGGACCAAAAGACACTAGAACCACTCCGAGCTAGTGCAGCATCCATTTTTTTCTAATGCTTTGGATAACTTTTTTCATGTTACTAATAACTAGCTTCTTATAGCGCCGTAAAGATTCTTTATATTTAGCTAAAATATGAGGCTCAATGGTCTATACAAAAAACTTCAATGTCTTTCTCAGCTGCTTGAGAGCTGCATAACAATCATTGTCAAATAAGGTGAAACCTTAAATAACATTTACAACATGGTTTCAGAAGCTAAATTTGCGATTTCAAACAAGAATGTTACTAATAAGGGCAGGATACTGCTCTACTTTGTTTATGTCAATCTATTGTTTATGTTGGTTTACAAAATCCTAAAAAGGAATATGAAAATGCTGCACAATAAGCCATCAATTAAGAAATCATTTTGTGCAACATATCATCCAGGGACGATTACAATTTCTTAAAATAATCTAAACCTTTATTTAAAACAGTTTTTAACTTACTTCTAGATTCAACACTTGTCCTTTTAATCTAAGAATAAATATGATCATCCGTTTAAACAATGTGTGCACACTTGATTAACGGCTCAAATCAAATGCTTCTCCATAACAAAACTCCTGCACAAGAAATGAAGACATGTTGTATTGTTTCAATTGCAGCTCAGTATAATCGTCAATTAGACCCGTCTCTAGGTAGCCTACCTAACCACACACAATTTCATAAAATGGTAGATACCTTGGTCTAATGGTTCCCTTGAATTTAGTCAAACGAAGCACTCAGTAACTTAAGGAGGTGCCTAACCATGCATAAAACCCAAGGAAAATACAGGCACATAGGTGCAATCAATTTTAAATCTGTATCTTCTTCAAACAGACATATCAAAGACGTAGGTGTTGCATGTAACAGTGTAGTGCAAGGTATCAGTGAGGTAGTGTAAAGGTGCACAGCTGAACAATGAAACAAAGAAAACAGACTTTTGGCTCCACGTACGTTTCTTCAGGTAGTACCAAGCACGATTCTGGCTCATAAATTACAAAGTAAACGCCCAGTCAACAAGTTAAGTATTTCGACATTTCAACCCGCGTGTTAAATTTAGCAGAGGGTCTTCATAAGGACAATAGGATTAGAGTAGCGTGCTACAATCTAACAAAACACTATTTACCTTTACATGCAATGCGTTCAAGCAAAAGTCATTTGGTTATAAGTTTGATTTCTTACCTCTGTATAAGATTTTTCTAGCAAAAAACATTCTAGCAAATCCAGAGACATCAGGAATTAGGATTCAAAATATATTGATTGGTGTTATATATGAATGGAGAATCATACTCAAATGTTAATAAATAGCAATTATATTTTGAGCAGCGAGAATTGCACTAGCTTTTTGTTTTGAGATAAAGCGTGGGCTCAGATATGTATTTTTTTAATAAACGGCAAATATGTCAACGTGAGTTCTGTTGGAAACACTTCACTGGAACGATAATCGTTATAAAAATTATATGCCGGACAATCCATAAAAAGAATAATCTTGTGACTCATATTGTTTACATAGCAATGTTTTCTGTGCCCAATAGAGGACAACTCACCTATCAAATGTCAAAAATCAATTCAGACCAATCGTATTTCAAACGTGGATAGGAACTGAAAAATAAGGATAAGTAAATATTTGATGGCCATGTAGCTGGTAAAAGGCTTATGGAGTCGGAGAACCAGAGAGAGTTAGGTAGCAGCAAATAAGGCACTGGGTGACCAGTGCCCCTATAGCGACAACTAAAGACCTAACTGAATTTAAGAAATTCATAAAAAAGCTAGATGGTAGGAAAGGAGTGATGCCTAAGATTTATAAGTTTCTGTTAGAAAGCACTAAACCCCAAAAATGGAGATATAAGCAAAGATGGGAAAGATATTAAATGCTGAAGTAACAGAGAAAGAATAGCTTGACTTTTGAAGGGACGCAACAAGATTCAACAAATCAATACTTCATAGTGAAACAAGGCTCAAAAAAATTATGATGTTCTGGGACCAAGTTGAATAAGTGATTCAGACATGAGCCAGACGTGTTGAAGGCAATGCAGTGAAAAAAGAGGACCCACTACTTCTGATGGGCATGGACAGTTTTGACAATATTGTGCAAAGAGGTGCTGGACGCAATTACAAAGATTATGAGATTTCAGAGTCCATCAAATGCAAAAATGACAGTGCTGGGGATAAAAAACAATATCTTGGGGAAAATGTACGATAAAGAGAATGGGATCTGAACTCCTAGCTGTTAAATGCAGAAAAGACAGAAATTGTGAGAATATGGAAACAAAGAATGGTTCCAACGATACATAAGTGGTGCAGCCAAAATTGGGACACAATGACAATCAAATGATTGTCTAGAAATCTGATTACAAATTAAAATTATTTTCTGTCAGTACAACACTCGGTTTTAAACTAGATGGACAAAGACTGCAGAAAAATTACATGACCGCAGAGATCGAGAACCCTTCAGCAATCTGACTGAAAGTGCCCTGGCTAGTCTAGATATGGAGTTTCCTGGAGACATGTAGAACTGCGGGGGGTGGGGGGGTGGGGGGGGGGTGAGTGAATGGATACAGGGAAAGAAAGGTTGACAAAAACTTGACTTTACAATTAAGTGTATGAAAAAGTAATAAGATTTCAGAAAATTTTAATATCAAATCGATCCTCCCACTGGTAAAGAAACGAAACCTTGTTCTTTAACATGGTAGCTAGCCACAATCATCAAGTAGTCATTGAAAAGATATTTAAAACAAAAAAGTCACGTGCCTTTCAATTACAAGAACAAATGAACACCATCTGCCACTCAAGCTCCAGGCAATGCGGATGACACCCTATTCATGCCAGACGTCAGAATCTGCTCCCTCCTTGTTCTGCCCGACCTTTCAACAGGTGTTGACACTGTTGATCACAAGCCTTCATGAACATCCTGTCAACAAGCATAGAGTCACCAAATCCACCCTTTACTAGTTCTCCTCCTCCCTCTCCAGCTAGATGGGCATCACTGAGCCCCCAGGTTTTGCAGTATCTCACAGAATCCACTAAGGATCAAAACATTACCCCCAACCTTCAACTCATGCATAGAACTGATAGAAGCCCCTACTGTCAACCACAAAAACAGGATTCAGCAATACACACAATAATGTCCATCTTTATATGAAAATATGATCCTTCTATCCTTCAACTATGAAATCAAGCTCCTTCTTCAAGGCAAATCCAACCAATGTGGAACAATACAAAACAATAAGAGCAGAAAGATATCTGGCTCAGTAAGTTAAACGGTTGTTGCTGATATTGTCTGTGATTTGCATGTCACAGGTTTGAACCACAGCAAGGCCAAATATGTTTTCCATCCTTCCAAGGTTCGTCGGCCCAGTACATGAAACTCTTAGATACAGCGTAATGGTATGAAGCACTATATCAAAGGAAAATTATTATAATTTCACACAATCGCCCACTGATTTCAACACCTCCCTCAAGGTTCAATGTCATCAACACAGACGGTCACTCCTAAACTGAATGAAGCCATAACTCTCTGAAGCAGGCTTAGTCACCTTACAAGCAATGGTTCGCCAGCACCTTCATAGACGTAAAGCACTACATTCCAGCATTCCTCACATGCCACGAATATCATCCTTCACCTCCGGCGTAACTCAAAGTGCTAAAGATATATGCTACACTGGTTGCCCTTCATGCCTACATCATCATGAAGATCCTCTGAATCAAATACAAAGAAGAACAGTCCCCCTAAAAAACCTAGGAGAAATATTATAAATCTATGGAGTTCAGCACTACTCATGGAGCAAGGACATTGGCAGACTGGAGGTCAGGGAATGCAAAAAAACAAATAAAACCTGGAAGCAAGGCTTCTCCACCTATGTGCCCAGAATCTGAAAAAAAAACAACTGCATTTCCCAGCACATCAAACTTGTCCTATTGCAGTTCAAAAACATTTTTAAGACATAGGACGTCAAAGAGCACCTTATCTGCACAGAAAAGACTCCAATTTCCGCCCCCTTTCCCCTCACCCTTATTGTACATGAGAGTTCCTTTGATCCTCTTCTAGACTAACGCTACATAAACACTATAATGTGTACATGGTGCAACAGATCGAAATACAAACACATGTGCTAAGATCTGGTACAACGCCAGGAGAGGAATCTTCCACTGAATCTGTGTCAGCATGGAATGTGATTGAGAGCAGAGTCACAGATCACAGGATCAGGTCAGTGCCGGGGCAGATCAATAGGTTTATAGAAGCGCAGTGCCTCACTGCTGTGAACCCCTTGCTGTTTATTATATATGGTATCTATCCATAAGTCTGAATGCCATTTTTACTCTCCTTCAGTCCATCAGATAAAACACTGAGAAGATGCTGGCAACCTTACAGCCTAGACAGCTAGAATTAGGTTGTATTGATCTCACTGATTAATCTTTACCGAATTGTGATCTGTGTATTATGTTGATAGTACATGTCTCAGAATCAATACTGGAACACAGGTTGCAGACTACACTGTTTGTGCCCGATATGAAAGTCGATGCTTATCGAATGTGCATCCCACTCAAGTAGCTGAAGTGAATGCTCTTACTCGTGCTTTTAATTTAGCTTCTCAGAAGGCTTTAATTATATTCCATGATTCAAGCCTCTGGGGTCGAAAACAACTTTAACTTCTCTGGATGAAACGTGGGTTCCTCATCATTGGGGAGAGGAGTTGGCCTAACGGCTAGGGCGGTCGACCTCCAATCTGGGGAACTGGGTTCGAGTCTCGGCAATGACGCTGAACATCCTGTGATTCTGGACAAATCACTTAATCTCCCCGTGCCTAACAAAAATGAATGTGTATCCTAATGTAACGTAACTGGTGCTATGTAAAGCGCTCGGATACCCTATTCGGGTCAAGTTCGCGCTAAATAAAACTCTGCAAAAAAAAATAAAAAATCTCTGCTGGAGTCCCTACCAAAAATGACTGCTTTGTAAAGGGTTTGCATGATTGTCTAAATTGGCTTCGGTAAAAGATTGGGCTATCAGTTGCGATGGATGCGAGCTACACACACGTCCAAATACTATGCACTAAACTACAAATATATACATTCAGGTAGATGGAAGTACCTTTGTGACACTCATATCATACTACACCACTAGTGGGTCCTGACTGCCATAATCACAATGCTCCTACCCATACTATTTTTTTGTATTGATAATAATTCGATATACAGATATAGAAGAAACAGCTCAGGAGTATTCACACACAATCCAATATACATAATATCATAAGTACATATGACATCATCCGTGATGAGGGTGCCTCCCTTTGTAAGGTCGACTTAAGTGTACAACAGTGTTGTGTGTCTTCCTAGGTTGGACAAATTGAGATAGCGTCACTGCACTACATTAGAGGGCGAAATAGGAGATAAGTGAAATGGAAGTGAGTGCACTCCAGCCATTAAAGGGGGGGGGGGGGGGGGGGGGGGTGCGTGCGTGCGTGTGTGTGTGTTTTTTTTTTTTTTTTTTTTTTAAGGAAACAACTTTTTCCTGTTCTTATTTAAAGGAGGTGTCAATGGATCCCACAGTATTGTGCTTCATCTCATCTTGTGCATTTATTGCATGGAAACTGTGCTTCTCCCGCTTCATTTCTCGCCACCTGCGGTTGGTCATTTATGTGTGGTCTGCACATGTTCTGTCTGCTTTCCGCCTTTGTACGGCGTGTCGTAGAGATAAAAGCCCAGTAGGTGTTACTGTTCATAGGGGCATGTGTCCAATTTGGCTTCAAGTGCCTGCAGTATCATATCCCATTGCTTTGTCGCTTGCCCATCTCCGGTCATCGCCCTCTGATTGGTCAATGACGTGGCTTCCGCCTGTTCCCATTTCCGCAGGTCACCCAGCCAGCATTTCAGCGGTGGCGCTTCATGGACCTTCCAGGCCATGGCTATACACCTTTTTGCCAGCACTAGTTCCAGGTCTATAAATCTCGAATAGTGATGGAAAGCTGCATGTGTCGATCGACAGCAAAGGCAGCATGAGTCTGCACCCCCATTTATGTGAGCAATGCATACCGGTGTAAGTTAAGGTAGATATAAGCAGTTGAATTGGGTGTATTGCAGTCTGGTGTTCTTCGGCACCCCCTTGTATTTTGGACCGCTGGTCGTCTGGAATAGCTTCTCCTATATTTTGTTCCAAGCCAGTTTTGAGATTTATTGTGGGGGTAGCGTGTAGTGTCAGTAGTGCGTTATACAGTGGAGTTGCCATTCACCTAGCCCGTCCATGTGTGAGTAACAATTGGAGGACCTGCGAAGTGGTGGGTTCCAATCCCTCGTGCTCATGTACGTTGCAGCACCTCCATAATTGGGTTGTACATGAGAAACAGTCCAGGCACTAATGGAAAGTCGTGTTGAAGTTCTTTTATGCCCGGAGCGTTCCATGTATGTATAAGTCATTCAGTGTGGCTACCTCTGCTGCTATCCATGCTCTCGCATCATGTGTGGCGAGAAGGGATCGAAGAGGTGGAGTCGACCACATAGGGAGTTCCAGGTCATATGGGTATTTACCCCATCAAGGGGCTACATATCTGGCCCAACAGTATCTCGCAGTTTCTGCTAGTTTATGAGGGTGGGGGAGCTTAGTCACCAGCAACATCAACCAGTGTAATAACTCAGGGATTGGGGGTGTCGCTTAAGACTTCCGCCCTTTCTCAATCTTGGTCGGGGCAACCAGCGAACTATCCTTTGCAGTTGCACTGCAGAGTAATATAGCTGTAATATAACTCGTAATTGAAGGCACCTAGGCCGCCTTTCGCAATTGGGCGTTGAAGCTTTCGGAGTCCCACTTTTTTTCTGTCATATCCCCTTATGAGTGCGGTAAGAAGCCCATGGAAATCAGTGAACACCCTTTTGGAAAGTTGGATGGGGAGGTCAAAGAAAAAAAATACAATAACGAGAGAGGACAAGTATTTTGGAGATGGCTATTCTCCCCATTGGGGATAGCGGAAGGGCCACCCAGATTCTCAATGACTGGTGTGTGGCAGTGAGGAGCTCACTCAGTTTCCTATTGATCAGGTCTGTGTCCGAGTTGTAAACATTTACCCCCATTTATTGGAATATCCAGGGTTTAAGTTCTATCAACATCAGTGGGAGCCATGCTTGCTCCTCTTCCATGAGGGGTCCAAGCGGGAAAACAGGATTTCATCCAGTTGATACACAGCCAGGACATATCAACAAAGCCATCTAGAATGGTTATCACATCCGTGAAGGCTGCCACACCATTCTGCAAGTAAATCAATGCGTCGCCTGCATATAGCGAGACTATCTGCTAACGGTATCCCATTCACATGCCCCAGTCCAGGGCCTTCGTTCGTAGAAGACAAGCCAGGGGTTGCATGGTTAAAGCACAAATAAGAAGGGCTCCTTTTGAAGGGGAAGACGTCTGAAATCACCTGATTCATAAAGACTTGTGCCACCGGGTTCATGTGTAATAATCGAATCCAGTGGCAGCAGCTCCAGCAAACTCCCAGTTACTCAAGCACAGCCATCAAGTACTGTCACCCCAGGACGTTAAAGGCCTTCTCCATGTGGCATGGTATAGAGTTTCTGGCACTGCTTACATGGCTAAACAGGCATCTGAGGTTGAGGAATGTGTTCCGGCTAGATATGAATCAGTTTTGATCAGAGTGTACCAAGGCATTGGCCACAGTTAGGAGCCTATTAGCCAGTACCTTTCCCAGAATCTTATAGTCCAGATTCAACATGGTCAGTGGATAGTAGGACCATATATCCAGCTTATCCCTGCGGGGCTTGGGCAGGATCACTATCAGTTTCTTCATGTATAATGTTAGGGAGATCCCGGAATCTACTAGCGCTTTGGTACACTTCTAGTAATTTTGGCGCAACTATGGACTTAAAAGATTTTAGAATATTCTGTGTGAAATCTGTCAGTACCCGGGGTTTTGTTACCCACTATTTGGGTGATCGCTAGTTTGGCCGCGTCTAAGGCCAGGGGACTTCTAGCAGTAGCTGCTATATTGGGTAAGGTTTTCAGATATCATCTGAGCGCCTACAAATCAGGGCTGGACAGTGGAGTGGCACATAATTTATGATAATAATCTCTGAATATCGAGTCTATTGTGTCTTGAGTGTTTACTAACGTACCTCCCGGGGTCCCGATGGCCCTGACCGTGACTTGTGTTGTCCAGTTTTAAGTAGCCAGGACAATAAACGCCAGGATTTGTCACTCTCTAAGTGCTGTTGTGCGATTCGTGCTCGATAGTCGACAGAGATCAGTCGTGATGCCAGATCTATATGTTCTCCATCAAGGTCATGCAGGGTCTGTAGGTTCAATCTTTTGACTATTCATCCCTAATCACATTTTCAACCTGTAATAATTTAAGAGATTTCTATCTTGACTCCATGTGTGGTTATGACATAATCCCCTGTTGACCACTTTGAAGGTCTAACATTCCGTTAAGGCACTGCTAGCAGTGCCGCTGTTCAAATCAAAATATTACTTTTCTAAGCACATCTCGGAATGGTGGGTCCAACAGTGCACTTGTGTCAGGTTTCCAGGTGGGTATGGGTGGTCTAGGCCTACCCATCCCAGCATCAGTTTCAGGAGGTTGTGGTCTGACAAAGTTCGCCCCAGATATGCAGCATCTAGTATTCTGTCACTGAGGGCTGGATTATGGAAGAAATAGTCTAAGCACAAGTATAATTGGTGTATGGGTGAATAATAGGAAAATGCCCTTGTGTGGTGAGTGCCCATTCCTCCAGGCATCACTAAGTCTCCTGGACATCATCCACCTTTGGAAGTGTGCTGGGTTCGTGCACGCCCAGGAGCGGGGGGGGATCCATCTTTATCTATGTTCAGAACACAGTTAAAATGCCCACCCCACAGGCATGGAGCATCGGGGTTGTGAAGCAGGGCAGGTGTGAATGAGTCTATGAAGGCGAGCTGGTTACTGTTAGGGGCGTACACTGCCACCAGGGACAGCAGTACCCCATCCAGAAGTCCTTCCACTGTCGCGTATCTCCCTTCCAGGTCCACTTGCGTCTTGTGGGCCATGTAAGGGGTTTCGGGTGATATGCAGATTAACACCCCTCTGGCATAAATGGAGTAAGTGGTGTCCACAATCTGTCCCCTCCATCGTCTGCACAACTTCATTAGTTCTCTAGCATCCATGTGTGTCTCTTATATATAGGCTATGTACACATGTTGACGGCGTAGTTAAGTACATAATTTGTGCATTTAGTGGGAGTAGTTATGCCGTGTACATTCCAGGTCAAAATGTTATAAGATGGCTGTTTCAGTATGTGCCCAACGGTCATGTGTTAATAATGTTAGCGCTGATCAGTTCAAATGGTGGGCTGGTAGGGTGTTCCATGTCAGGTGGGCGATGATGTCTGGTAACTTCGTGTGCAGCGAGGTGGGGAGTTGCAGATGCCTTGTGTGTGATCTATTATCCCAATATAATGTGTGCGGTTGAAGAAAAACAGTAAAAAACAGAAGGCATGTGCAACATATAACCATGAACATACACGAGCTACACCAAACTTCCCTTCCCAAGCTGTGTAGCAAACAGCCTCCAGGCAATTAAACTGCATAAGTAAGGACACCATTTTTTGTCTGTAAAGTCTCTCTTGCCTTCCCATTGGTTGGTTTTTTTGGGGAAGAAGTGTGTTGTACTGTCTGCAACCCATCTCAGTTTGGCAGGGTACAAGATGCATATTTCAGTCCCAATGGACTCAACTGCTTCTTGACTCCTGAGAAGGAGCGCCGCCAGTGTTGTACCTCTAGTGTGTATTTAGGGAATATCATTACCGGTGTGCCATTAAATTGACAGGGAACTTTAGCACATGAGAGTTATAGGGTAAGGTCCTGTTCTCTGTAACTGAGGAGTTGTGTCACCACCAGTCGAGGGGAGAGCCCGGTAGTGGGTCGGGTAGAGAATCCATTTCTCCAGGAAAGGTTCCATGCAGGGCTCCTCTGCTTTTTCAGATAGACCAATGATCCGAATTGTTGCACCAAGAGAGTCCTTCTGTATCCTCTGCTCGATTCATGAGAGTGTGCACCTACCCCTGCAGTGCCTTAATTTATGTCTGTAGTTCCTGAATCCTAGGCACAGGGCCGTAAAAGAAGATTTAGTGTTATCCAATCGATTTCCATGATATTCACACAGGTGGCCCACATCCAATCCCACCACATGGATCTTCAGCTCAAAGGCCATTCTAGGGTCCCTTATGGCTTGTAGGATCATATTGAACTTAAGGCAGAGCCCACGTGCACCAGGGCGTATATGCTGGCAGGGGGTCCAAGTGTGGCAGTTGCGCCACATGTCAAGCACAGCAGTTTGGCGTTTTTGGATTTCACCATATTGTGAGGGTCATGTCCCATACATTGGGCAGGAAAGGAGACAAGTGTGAGAGTCTGGTTCCTCTTCACGGGATCAGGCTGTTAATATATGGTCGGTTGTGGCCCTCTCAGCAAATGTTTCTTCATTCCTCCTAGCGCTCGCTGAGGCTCCCGGACAGTGATCAAGTATGGTCTCCAGGAAGAAGAGATGGTCGCCATCCATGCCTTATCTCCCCTCCACGGTGGTGAGCAAAAAAATGATGGATTTAGGCCGAGATCTCTGTACTGGGGTGAATGTATGACATTGTTCTGCAGTCTGTCCCAAGATGGCCGACCGGTGAAAAGCTCCGGCCGGGAGCTCCCGGCCAGGCATCGCCTTTCTGGCTTAAATCCCCGGATTTCCACCATCCTCCGGGGATCAACCTACTCACCTGAGGTCCTGTTCTAATCTGCGGTCCTCGATGCTCCAATCTTTCGCTTGTGAGCCTGAGATTCTCGAAAGAAATGCATTTGAGGCTTTCTCCCGTGGAGTCCAGAGCAAGCATGGCCGATGCCCGGTGGAGCCGCCCAGTCAGCTATAGGGGAGTCTGGCCCCGGTATCTCGCCGCGACCGACACCTACCCAGCCAGGCATCGGGCACAGCTCCCCTCATCTCCGCTGCTCGTCTTCCTCCTCCCCCGCCTTTTCTCTGAATTCCCTGGCGGCCAGCATTCGGCGGAACCCATTGCAGCATTGCCGGCGCCTCTTTAATTCCTCCGGATGGCCGCAGAGGAGCCGGGCGGAGGTTCTCCCCTCCTGACTCTCCCCCTGCCTCCGGGTTCGACTGCCACTGCCTTTCCCTACAGCTAGCCCGCCTGCCTCGCCTCCTGCAAGACGACTGGGACGATTTGGGGGTTTAGCGGAGGTAAGAATTTCAGCACTGCTTTACGTGGCTCTCTGAACCGGTCATTCTACCGTCAGTGCCGGAGAGGCGCCCCCTCCGGTTTCAACTTTGCTGCCTCCTTTTCTCTGGACTGCTGCCCTGGCGTCTGTAACAGTCTTCCCTTGACCTGTGGATCACGGATCGGACACTGCTGCCCCCGCTGCCCAGAACTATTGCACGTGGACGGCACGGCTGTGACTCGGAAATCGACTGCCCTGCCCCCTCCTGACTCTCTGGCTCCTTTCCCCATCTAGTTCCTCTCCGTGAAATCAGCTCTTGGTTTTTTGGACTTCACCCTCTTGGCTTTTGGACTTGGACTCATATGCTCCCCGCCATTTTGGGACTATCTTCTATTGACACTCTGGTCCTTGATCCGCCATCTTAGCGATCTTTGTCCTTTCCTCCATCCCCGCTGGTCTCCAGCTGGGCGACCTTTCGATCGTCCCTCTTTTTCCACGGACCTGCTCCTCGTTTTCGACTTTGTTGATATCTCTGGTCCCATTTCTGTTTTGTTTCCCTCTCACTTTCCTGTCCTTATCTGCTTTCCTTACACTCTCCTTTCTGTTCTCCCTTTTCCTTCCCTTGCCCCTTAGGTTGTTCTTATCTCCGCTTATCTTTTGCTTTTATTGTTATACCACTGTTTTACGTTGCCTCATCATGCGTCCTTTTTGCCATCCTCGAGTATTCTCATGTCCTTAACGCTTGTTTTTACTGTGTAACATAGTGTAATTTATTGTAACTCTGTGTAACTTGCTTCTTGCTGATACTCTTGTAAAGCGCTCTGATACCTCCGGGTCTAGCCAGCGCTATATAAAACTCAATAAATAAATTGTTCTTTTTGCATTTGTCACCCCGAGTGGGACGGGTATGCCCAGATGTGGGTCCCATGCTCTCCATGCCACTGGAGTCAAGCTATCCTGGCTGATGAGGGGTGAAACCCCGAAACCGGTCCTTGGATGCTTGTTTCCAGTTTAGGGAGGACCTTGCCTGGCAGTTCGGGCTGGACTGTTCCCATTGGGCGCAGGGTCAAGACCGATTTCCATATGGCTGGGTTCAAACTGAAATGGCATGGGGAGCAAAAAAACGATGGATTTAGGCCCAGATCTCTGTACTGGGGTGAACGCATGACATTGTTCTGCATTCTATCCATCAATTGTTCCTTTTGCATTCATCTCCCCTCCACAGCACGATGGGGGGTCCCCACTGGGCATTGTGGCCAGTTCTAGTCCTCGTCGTGGGGAGTAGGGTGTGGCTCTGCGGGCTAATTCTTCTCTGTCCAATAGTCTTCCATCAGTGCTTAGGCCTCCACTTGTAGGGGGCTCCCCCCTCGAACGCTCCCTTCTAGCTGGTCAATGCCCCCGGTACCACGTATCCTGCCAGCGACGATCTCGTGGTGGGCCACATCAAGCGTAGTGCTGCCGTTAACTCAGGGCTCGCTCGTGTGCCGGTGATAGCCGTAGCTTTCTGAGTATAGGTCCTTCCCTCGATTGTCTGCGTACTTTCTCCCTGGGGGCCTGAGTAGGGCACTGCTGCTTACCCTCCACCGCTCTGGCATGTGGAGGGCATCTTTTTGCTGTTGTCGCTTCCAGGTCCAGGGTCTTCTCATCAGTCTCTTGCTTCTGAAGGAGCTTTTAAGTGGGGGTAGAAAGTTTCAGGGGTCAGACGCCCCTGGCCAATTCTATGATGCCACATCATCCCTCCAACCCATCCCAACTCTCCTACACAGCATTCTGGGACAATCCAAAATGGCGACTTCAAGTTTTTTCTGTTAAGAGCACCTCTGTGGGCATCCGCTCCACCCCTGGATGACAGCTGCCTGAACCCTTCCCACTTAAACTTCAAAGGCAAGCCCCTCCTGTGCTGGCTCTAGGGGTCTGAGCTCCCTCCTTTGTCCCAGCCCATGTGACAAGCTAATAATCAGATGCAGATTTCCTCCCCATCTTTCCTTTCCCAGGAACTGAGTCAATCACTGTTGATTGTCCTTTTGTCTGGGGAGGCATTTGATCGCTCTGCTGGAGAGCAGAGTAATTATCTTGGCCCAGTATGGGGTACAAAGGCCTTGAATATGAATATGAGCTGATCAAGAGAAATATGACAAATACTGAAATCCCATATGTGGATTATTGGGGACAGCATATTAAAACTTGGTGTGCAATCTTTTACTCCAGTTTGATACCTCGCTGGACATTATAGGCTAAGTGAAGCAAAACTGTACATAAGGGCAGAATACACTTGTATGTATAATACAGAGAAAACGCTATGGATTTTCCAGCAAGCACTACAGACCTACTCCAGAAATGCCCACTCCTATTAAAAGGTCTATCTCATGTCAATACAAATCCTTGCAGAGTACCTTCTGCGACAGGCTACCTATGTGCAGATACTGGACAGCGGGAGTCGCAAACACGCAGCCTGCTCATGCGTGCTCACATGTAACTAGCCCAGTGCCTTTTATGCTAGCTATGCAACAGCCTTATCTTAAAAGGCTGACACTTGCGGTTAAGATGCTCAGTCTAATTACCATGAATTTACTGTGAGTGAGACTAAAGTAGTGAGACTCACTCAAAATAAAAGTAGAAATAAAGCACAGGTAGTCATAAGCGAAAAATCCTGGTTGACTAAATCGGCGGAACACGTTTGCTAGACCCTTCCAATAAGAGAGCTAAAGGGCTGTTTGTCTCCAATTCTGAAGTCACTGTATATGTATCCCATATTGCTGAATCCCTCATGCCCACCACAAAGGGGTTGCTGCATTAGAAGACTGTGCACCCGATACTAAAAAGTGCATGGTTAAAGCAGGACTGTAAAATGGGCTCAAGATGGAGGTTGGAGGGACAAGCTAGGGAGTGTGGTTGCACCAAAAGTACTACTTGCGAACCTTGCCTGACTGTGCCATGGGGTTGCCCATATTAACAGACAGGATGATCCATGCAGCAAGTACTCATTGGTATGCTTCCTTCCACCCTTCTACTGCCCACTTGACAAGCATACAACATTGGTACGTATTCCAAACTACCTCTGCAGCCAACACACTGCAATGGGGGCACTTCGCCCATACCCAACTTGATTTCATTTAAATGACTTGATAATCTGCTTCTAGTATGCATGCTTTCTAGATGGATTGAAGCCTACTCATGGGCTTGAGATAATGCAATCCTTGTAGGCAAGAAAATGCTCAGAAATTTTATCCCAAGGGCTGGAATTCCTCTCCAGACAGGGAATGATAAGTGTACTTATTTTATGTCCTCTCTGGATCAAGAATTATGCAAAACCATTTCATCGTGCTTACCGCTCCAACTCTAAAGGAAGAATGGAACGGTTTCCAGGGACTGTGAAAAACAAGATAGCTAAGCCATGGTAGTGACACCGGGCTTCAGAAGCCTGATGCACAAACTTTTGCCCTCCGGTCATTTCAAACCACTTTCAATAAAAAAAGACTATACTTAGCCTCAGCAAAATTATAATGGGACAACCAATTAAACTTCCTTGAACCTCTGAGATATCTTTAGTTTGACTTGTTTTGCACCTGAATGAAAATGTAACTCTGCAGTATTGGAACAATATGATTACCTGTCTGAACAGGCTTCTATTCTCAGGTTCAAGCAGCCCTGCCCACCTGCAGACTGCCACAATCTACATCCCAAAAACTGGGTGCATGTGAATATCTACCAGCCGAAATCAACATTCCACCCCTGTTGACAAGGTATCTATCAGATCCTGCTTACTATGAACGCCAAAGTGAAATGCAGTGGACCATGTGTGAGAAGTTGGCCTGGTATATGCTGTCCACTAATTAAAGTGGGCACCTTGCACCAGTGCAAACAACCCTTATGGTGATTTAAGAGGTCAAAGATAACCTTAGAAAGCTATCCAAGTGGTAGCTGTGGAGAGCAGCCTTCAGGCTTAGTCTTGAAGGAATGTTAAGCAGCTTGTTTTACCAGAATGCAACCTTATAGTATTGGTTAAATGAAAGGAGAACCACACAGTAGTTATAAAAATATGTATTTATTAATATAACACTCTCTAGTATGACACAGTATCTCCTACACAGAGATAATCACAAAGCACACAATACTTAAGCACAGAAATGACAGTAAATAGCACTAATACACAGTGGGCTCCAGGGGGGGACCAAACCATATACTAAAATAGTGGTTTAAGAACCACGACTCGAGTCAAGGCAGTGTCGAGAGGACGTAGAATTTCTGGGATCCCAAGGAACCACCCAAGGTGAGTAATTAGGGACCCCACGGAGGACAGGTGCAGTGTGGAAACATGACCGTGTGCTCCGTACAATTTATGGGAAAGTTGCGGTTGAAGTATTAAGTTTAAGGACCCTTCCCAGTGGACTTCGAAGAAACCCCGTGGAAGTTAAGAGGTTGGAGAGCCACCCCATCCGTGGATACCGAGGTACCAGAGTTACCTATCCCAGGGAAGCCGGGTGCATAGGTCTAGAGTGGCGTTGGAAACCGCCGTTGAACCCAATGGAGGACTTGGAAGAAGAGCCGCTGCCGGAAGGAAGAAAAGTGTCCATTGGAATCCAAAGGTGGATTCTTGTTGAAGAGTACCTGAAAGCAGAGGGGACAGAGTCTGGGTCACTCAGGAGTGACCAAGGGCTCGGTAGACGAAAGCCCACCGATGTCGGGTGCTTCAGGTGCGTTGATGGAGTTCTTGACTCTGCAGCCACTGGGACCAGGAGAAGTCTAGGACAACCAGGAGCCGGATACGAGATGCTCGCCCACGAAGGATGTCGAGTACTGAGGGGTCGGTGTCCGGCTGGAGCACCAACAAGCCTTGGCAACGGCAACCCACGCAGAAGGTCAAAGATGTGTACGGTTCGGACCAGCAAGGTCCAGGAGACTTACCACAGCAAGGGGAGTCAGGGCAGGCCTGGAGCAACCAGGGGAGCCCAAGAAAAGCAAAGTTGACCCTCAAGTGGACCCACAGGCCAGAGGCACAGGAGTCATGAGAGGACCTCGAGCGATTTCACCAAACAGCAGCCCACAGAGCACTTGGTGCGAGGAGGCGGGAGTTCTTGGTAGGAAATGGTGCCAGAGGTTGGGGCTACTCGGAGCCCAATGCACTTGCTCGAGAAACGCCAACAAGCATATGCACTTGCAAATGTACGCGATGCACAGCGGTTCGGGTATTGCAGCCCCCACGAAAGATTCTGACCTCAAACTTGGTGAGAGGGCAGCTCGGACCTCGAGGGACGTAGAAACCCACATCCTGTGTTGCTAAAGCCTTCGGAGTCCGTAGGAGCTCAGGGTCAGCAGACCGGACAGCAGTGTTGCGGTGCCTGCGAATGCAGGGGAGTGACTCCTTCACTCCAAGGGAGATATCTTCGGTTGTCCTTGATGCTCCACAGGTCCTGCACGGATCCTGTATGGTGCACGGGCACGGACGATGCTTCAGACTGAGAGGGAGACAAAGTCGGACCCAAAACGAAGTCCAGCGAAGTCCAGTGTACAGACAGTCGAAGTTCAGTGGTTTCTGGTTCAGAATCTTGTCCAAGTCGAATCTAGGGTCCTACAGCCGGGTAAACCCTTAAGTACCCACGGGAGAGGGTTGGACAGATTCAGGGGACCCTCCCAGGGGAGGGTCTGGACAATGGGGATGTTCCCCCCTGCCCTTTGTCCAGTTTTGCGCCAGAGCAGGAGCCAACGGCTCCCAGGACTCGTTTGAACTGGACTATGCACAGGGACACCAAATGTGCCCCACATGCAGACTTTCGGTCGCTGGCAAGCGCACCCACCCAGCCCTAATACAGGAAATCCTGTCTGGGAGGAGGTCACACCTCCCTGTGAAAGGATGCCTATTGTTCTGCCTTCCCCTGCTCGAGCTTGGCTCAGCAGCAGAAGGGCAGAAAAGTGTCTCTGGTCTGCAGCAACCATTTTGTGCTGCCCAGGACTAGAAGGCTGGTACCGGGAACACCAGGGATCCAACGAAGCTTGCTTCTGAGGAGTGGAATCATACCTCCCACAGTACAATTCCAACATGTTTGACACCAAACACGATAGGGTTTGTTTCACCCGTTTTAGAGTTGGTCATCACGCGGTCGCATAATGCCACTCTATATGTCGTAAATGGCTGTCTCGCTGACAACCCGGGAGAATGGACTCCGTAGGCTGCAGGGGTGTTCTGCTCATGCAGTGGCACCCTCTCACTTAGAACCAAGCACCCTGCCTTCAGGATTGTTAAGGCCTGCTATAGAGGTGACATAGGTTTTAAGTGCAGTAACCCTTACATATAGTAAACCTATATCTTAAGTAAGTGGTGCATGCACCAAACTTACACAGGCTGCAATGGCAGACCTGTAGTTCCATTTTGCATGGCCTCTCATGGGTGGCATAATAAATGCTTCAGCCCGTAGGAGGCCTCTGTGGTACCTAGGGCCTAGGTACATGGGTACCGTATACTAGGGACTGACAAGGGTACCCCAGTATCCAATCTGGAGTGTACCCAAGTACATAACATAACAGTTTATGGAGAAAGCAGATAGGCTGGGGTACTGATTAGCAGGATCCCAGTCAGACTAGTCAAAAACAGTATCACATTTGGCAAAAAGTGGGGGGTAACCATAAGAAGCAGATCCTACTTTCCTACACCATGCCTTTGGACTCACAAACTGAACTGTGAGCAGATTACTGAACTGAGAGACTCCAGACCTGCCAACCAAACTACCTTACACCTTTGCCTGTCAGACAAAGAGATCCAGTGCATGATACTTTTCCAGCTAATAGCTATGCCTTGCCTCTGACACCTACAGTGCTCCTCTTACTGCTGTGCAAACCCCTTCATAATGCAGCCTAACCTCCAATCAATAGCTACAGCCGACGACCCCGTCGTAGGAAGCCAACCATTTACCTGATCCCTCAAAGCGTATAGTTGGGCCTCTCCGGTGCACGCCTTTCTGGTTACTCACCTTGCGGCTTTGTTGTGAAAGGTCAGGCAGCGGAGATGAAGAAATCAACAGTACTAAGTCTGCTCCCACTTTCGAAACCGATACCCATTTAACCCCAGCAAAACTTTCTGTGTTTCATGGAGCACTTACAAGCAGAACCTTGTCATCTCTTCGTGCTGGATCTGTGCCCACCTACCTACAGATTGCAATGGAGAAGTGCCCATGAATCATCCCCCTTTCAACAAAGAAAAACAATGCCTTGAATTGTACATGGACTAGCAAAACCCTCCGAATGCAACAATGCCACAGTCCTCGTTCCCTTTTCTATTGGGGGCTTCTGTTTTTCCTAAACAGCAAATCTCACACCCTGCTCTTCATCTTGCAGACACTGCCTATGAACTGGCCTGTGAAAATAAAAATTGCAGTATTTTTGTGGGCCACAGTGTGACTTTTCCTTACCTTCTCACCCCGACTGTGAACTATGCCCGATTTTTTCAAACTCCAATCAGGAGTACTCTATACAGCAGCACAAATGATCAGCCAGAGACTTTTTATGTGTGTCGCAACCAGGTCCGTTTCTCTGCTTATATTGTACCGGTCATATAACACACTCAAGCCAAATTTCCTCCACTCTTTGAAAGACTTGCCAGGAAGTTTGAGACTGCTCTCTTCTTTGTCATTCCGTTGCCTGATAGCGGTGTGGGACTGAATCTATTAGCTTCCAAAGCATTAGAGAAGGTTGCAAACTCAACTCCCATAGCTTTGGGACTGATTTATGATCAGTTTTGGGCTTAAAGAACTGTCATTTTACAGAATAGAATAGCTCTTAATTTTGTAGTGAATGTTGTGCTTTCATGCCAAACGTTTCTCTAGGCATAAATGAATAGTTTTATCAAATATGTTAAAGTGGTAAGAACGAACACAGGATAGACGGCTGGATGCGTTTTGAATGGTGGAATATTTAGTCTTTTTTTACACTGTTATATTGGTACTGCATTACCAGTAAACACAATTAGCGTTATGTATGCAAATAACACCTCTCTGTTTTCTCCTAACTCTACAGATTTCAAAAATGTCCGTGGTTGGTAGGGCTCCCTAACTGCTAGGTGACTAGGGCCAAAACCGACAACCCGCGCAATAAGAGAGACTGGAATAATTTGTGGCAGTCATACGTAAATACTAGAGATGAACATGCTCAGATGCTAGAACGTTTACTATCCTTTCCCCACTGTACCGCCCAATGAGCATGGATTCTTTCACAACGCTGTAGCACCTTTTGTACAAACACTTATAAAACTTGCGTGACCCACACAAGATATTTCATGCCTCATTGCGTTTTAAAACAGATTTTGAAACCATATTACATATATGGTACTCTTTTTACAGCCGAGGCAACTTCTATCATTTCTACCATCCAACCTCCACAGTAGAAGTGTTTCAGTCACAAGGCTTCGGGAGAACAGGTATGACATTATGAGTGACCCCTCAGACACAGATACAAGTAGTAGTAGGTGCATTCTTATTAATAGTATTGCACATGAAGGTTTTCCTAAAAAATCTCATCAGGCCACAACAAACATGGACCAAGAGCAAGTTACACTACGTCCTATCTTGAATCATAGGCTTCTTCATGCCCAGCAGAGATCCAGTCCAGGGTGACTCCTGACACAGATCCTGCAATGCTATTAAGGTGCACGTTATTCCCACACTGGATAACCCTTGAGCTGTCCCATGAGCTGGGATGTGTGAGGTGAATCTGTTTCACCAACCTTACAGCCAGCACGGTTTCAAACGTAAGCTACTTATAGCACGCATATTACTCGTGGAACTATTTTACCAGGACTGTAACCTATGATTGGCAGGTAAGAAGGGTCTCTGCAGGAAAATCTTTAGCACACAGAGCTATCTTACACATTACGCTCCGCATTTGGCACATTAACCCTCTGTACTGTTTCATAATGTTCCAATGGGTAACCAGAGATGTCACACATCTGTCCAGAAGGTAGATAAACCACCAGAACGGCCTTACCACTATTACACCCTGAAACTTGTTGGATCTAGCTGTGCAGGAGATGTCTTAATACTAGGTGAATTATGTCGGACAGGTCCTGCAGGAGTTCAGCATCAAAATAAAAAAAGCACTTGAAATGTGTCCTTACCAGGATTCATTGTTCTGTCTTCCACAGGTTGTCCCTAAGCATATAAAAAAATAAAAAGACTGAGAGGTGGTCTCTGGATGATCTGGGGGTAAGAAAGAAGGTGGAGCAAGACTATGATGACCATGAGGAAGAAGGAGGAGAGCAGGAAGAAGAGTATGAGGACCAGCATCAACAGCAGGACAAAACACCATGAGGACCAGAACCAAGAGGATTAAAACCAAAGAGAGCAAGAAGACAAAGAGGGCCAATGCAAGAGATTCCATGGGGTACAGAGTCAGGCATACCAGGGTCAGGGTAAATGACTAAGACCATGAAGACCATTACAGGAGGAACAGGACTTGGTGGACAGATAACTACACGAGGAGGACAAAAAACGGGACGAGGAGAGCAAAGAATAGCACCAGGAAACCTAAGATCAGTGAGAATCAGGAGCAGGACCAATGGAACCACAAGTCCATGGCCGAGAAAACCAGGCAAAATAAGAGCAGGTCAAAGAGAACCAGCACAAGACTAAGGAGATGTAGAGTGTGAGCAGAAGGAGTAAGAGGACCAGGGCGGCAGGGAGAGGAGAGCTATGAGGATCAGATGTAGGACTAGCACGTGAGAAAAAGCAGGAGGAAGAGAAGGAATAGAAGGCAGAACAGGAGGACAATCTGGAACAGAAGACGGACAAGAAGAGGAGGATCAAGAAAAAGACCAGAAAGACTAGGAGGAGCCAGACCACAAGAATAAAAAACAAAACAAAATAAATAAACAAAAAATAAATGCAGAAAAAATAGCCAAAATGCATTTTATTTTACTGTGCTTAATTATGAAGTTTCCTCAGTTCCTTAGTTTTGTTGTTGTATGTATGAGAAAGATTTAAAAAAATTATGTTAAAAGATATCTTGGGCTGTGAAAGGGAAAAGGCTCACGTAAGGATGATTCATTTTCGATCCTGAACTAACATTGTGAATAAGGTTTAGTGCTTCAAGATCCCATAATAGAGACGGGGGCACCAAGTGACTTGGAATGTGTTGTTCTTTAATGTTGGGACAGGAACGTCCTCTGCATGTAGAACAAGATTGCTCCCTTGCCCAGAATGCGTACATCTGGTCATCATGACTTTTGAGTTTTGGCCCTGGGGTCGCGTTAATCTAGCGTTTGTGCTGAGACATTAACCTGTCCATGACTATGAGTAGGTCCTGGAGTTGACCTCTGACTTGAAGGGCTGCAACAAGCGTGCCCTAATTTAAGACAGAGGACTATGGTCCCGGACATTGGGTTTAGCTTACAGAGCAGTGGTGGCAGTGGTTGCAGTATAGTGTATTTTGAGAATAGTGTGACCAGATCTCTTTAGCTGAGTCACTCAAGAGGAGGCCTACTTATATAAAATTCTGCTTTGTTTTGCTATTGCAGACTTTTGTGCGTGTTAAGAGTGTTTATGTGTGTAGCCCGCGTGGAACATGTATGGTATATGTGAGTGAGCAGAGAGTAATTGAGACCAGTGGAATCCATTTAGGATACCCATAGTCTGACCTTGCACAAGATAAAGATAAAGGGTGAGAACTGTAATCCCCGGCAGCGGAAGTGTATTCTTCACATTCCTGTAGTTTGATGATGACTGACTGACGATGTGTGGAGCATCACTCTTCAAAAACGCTGTGTCTGGAGGACACCCTTGAAAGGACAAATTAAAGGTGCACCTCCCTAAACCAGTTAACAGTGGATCCACACTCCCATTGCCAATTGTATATAAAAGTGCAGCCCACTACCCCACTTAGTTGTTTCAGTTCCAGGACCACTACAGTCAAGGAAGAGAGTGCTTCACAGAATAATCAGAGGGCTGCTATGCAATGAAGGCAGGTTTCTGCCTGACAGCCTGTCTTCCAGAGGCAAGGGAACACCACCAGCTTGAGTGCCGGGAAGCCTGCTGCGGAGAGAGTGAAGGTGCCTGTCTCCCTGCAGGAGGAGACACTGTCCAGGAAGAAGCAAAGAGTAGCAAGTGCCAGGCAGCTGTGGAGTGCTCAGAGGACAGGACTGGTGGATAGCAATCCGGGAGGGCCTGGGTGCCAGAGGGACCGCAGACTCTCCTAACGGTTCCAGATAGTAACGCAATTTTGCAGTGATACGATTGTCTACACCCAACAGTGGCTTTGATTACTTGTTGCCATATGGCCTGTGTGGGGCTCCATCAGTAAACTTCTTGTCAGCACATGATGCAGGGATGCATCTACCAAATCTTGATCCGCCAGTGCAGGGCTACAACTAGCAAATTTTGCCCAGCCCTTGCAGGGCTGAAACTACAGCATATGTGACCTACCTAGGTGGGGCAACAACTGCTGAATTTGTAACCAGCCCATCAGTGCTGCAACTGCCGAAACCGGTCCTAGGATGCTTGTTTGCAGTTCAGGGAGGACCTGGCCTGGCAGTTCTGGCTGGACTGTTCCCATTGGGCACAGTGTCAAGACTGATTTGCATATGGCTGGGTCCAAACTGGAATGGCATGGTGAGCAAAAAAATGATGGATTTAGGCCCAGATCTCTGTACTGGGGTGAATGTACGACATTGTTCTACATTCTGTCCATCAATTGTTCTTTTTGCAACTGCCATGTGTCACAGGCCCTGTGAGGTCTCTGTTTGTGGTACAGCCAACCCTTTCATAGGCTCAATCTGCTGGCTACACAGACAGTCCAGGCAGGACTGCACAATGTCAGGACTGCTGTTTCAACTATGCCTGGGCTGAGTTCACAGAGTTTTACTCTGAGGAACTCTGCGAAGTGTCAGAAAAACTCTGCTGCGCTCCGCGGAGTTCCACCAGCGGCAGAGTCTGTTAAGTCGCGCTACTCGCACTGATTTTTAACACCGAGAGTTTATCTCACGCTGTAAAATCAGCACAAACGGCACTACACGTTGCGCTAGAAGGCACTGGGGCTTTCTGCTGCTCGAGTAGGTATTTTACTCGAGCGGTAGAGCTCTCAACGAGGTCCAGGGTTCCTGGCGCTGGTCGCGGACGGGCGCAGACGGGCTTGCCTTTGACGCGCCTTCGGTGCACCAGCGGCGCAGTGGCTGCCATTAAGTAGGTGTCGGGGAGGGCTGGACAGCTGGGAGGCGGGAGCGGGGAGGGGAGCTGGATTGGGCCGGTCGCGCTGAGGGGGAGGGGCCGCGGGGGCAGCAGCGGCGGGGAAAGGTAAAGGGAGGAAATAAGGGATAAAGAAAAAAGGGAAAATAAGCAGAAATAAGGCACAAAAGAGCAGAGATGCAGAAAGGTGAAAGATAAAAGAGGGTAGAAAAACGAGTGAAATCGAGTGAAAGAGCAGAGCGAGAGAAAGGGAAAATGAGCAGAAATAAGGCACAAAAGAGCAGAGATGCAGAAAAGTGCAGAAAGGTGAAAGATAAAAAGGGTAGAAAAACGAATGAAAGAGCAGAGTGAGAGGAAGGAGACAGAGGTCCACTGGACCACCAGGGATGAGGCGCAGGGAAACCTGCGGGTGGAGGAGGGCCTCGATCACCAACACTCAAGAGTGCAGGGGCAGGCCTCACTTAATGGTGGAGCTGCGAGAGCAATTTCACTGACAATGAGTCAGTGGTCTTGCTCGCCTGTCCCCGCAGTGGCCGCCATTAAGTAGGGGTCGGGGAGGACTGGACAGCTGGGAGGCGGGGAGGGGAGCTGGATTGGGCCGGTTGCGCCGGGGGGGGGAGGAAATAAGGGATAAAGAAAAAAGGGAAAATAAGCAGAAATAAGGCACAAAAGAGCAGAGATGCAGAAGAGTGCAGAAAGGTTAAAGATAAAAGAGGGTAGAAAAACGAGTGAAAGAGCAGAGCGAGAGAAAGGGAAAATGAGCAGAAATAAGGCACAAAAGAGCAGAGATGCAGAAAAGTGCAGAAAGCTGAAAGATAAAAAAGGGTAGAAAAACGAGTGAAAGAGCAGAGTGAGAGGAAGGAGACAGAGGTCCACTGGACCACCAGGGATGAGGCGCAGGGAAACCTGCGGGTGGAGGAGGGCCTCGATCACCAACACTCAAGAGTGCAGGGGCAGGCCTCACTTAATGGTGGAGCTGCGAAGGTGGGAGAGCAATTTCACTGACAATGAGTCAGTGATCTGACTTCCCTTGCGGGGTGTTGGAGTTCGAATCTGGCAAGAGATTCCCACCTCTCTCATTCTTAAGGTATGGAGCCGACTAGAACCTAGAGGGACTCTTGGCATACTTGGCATACTAGACTTAACATACTCTTAGTATACCATAGTAAGGAATACTTCACCTACTTCATACCTCTCCCTACACCTAGGTTAGGTTAAGCACATTGGGGTAGAACTAGCTTAGAAACGCATCGTATGAGTACTCGCATTTTTAGTCTGTGTTATTTATGTGAATGAATATCTGCTAAAAGATAATGCTATTGCAGTATTATTTATTTCTACTGCTTACGCTGTCATTATTTACCTTGCATACTGTCTTGTGATCGTAACAGCACATTTTATTTACACGAGAAACAAGACTGTTCAATAAATCTTTTATTGAAACGCCTGTCTATTTCTTTCTGTGTAACTTTGAGGAAAACTAAGCATGCACGATTGAGCTGAGTGAAATAGTTATCTATTGTTTCCACGACTCTGGGACACGTTCTGATTCTAAAGGGAAACAAAGTTGTCATGTTTTGCGGCTGCCAGAAACTACTCCCTTCTTGTTTGTCAAGGAGTTTCTAGTGGCCTCGGAGCTAGCTGGCACAAGTAATTAAGTTTAATATACTCGATAGGGACATACTGACCTTAGTCCTATGTCAAACCTATAGGGGATATTATTCCAATGCGCAGAGCCTATTAGGGAAATAGGAGCTACACTACAAGGGGTTAGACTAATTCATTTTAGCGCTAGTGTCCTAATAACTGCACTAAAATGCTGATGTCATGCATAGTCAAGCTCTTAATGCATAGTGAGGCTCTGCAGGCGGCTCTGTGGGTATGGAAGCATACAAAGCAGCCACTGCCCTAGCAGTGCAGTGCTGCACCCAGGCAATACGTGCCAGGCTCAGTTCGAGGAGACTGGTTGCTATATTGATGGCCTACCTGGACAAAGCCAAGTCGTGTCATCAGCTTCTCTTTCCCAGAAACCCCAGCATTGATTTCACAGTTTCACTTTGACTGACAAAAACTACTTGTAGTCAGTGCCTCTGGTGTTCGTTAACAATACAAATGTGGG